>PVKB01000749.1:0-602399 GCA_004027205.1 Ctenodactylus gundi | reverse complement strand
AAAAAAAAAAAAAAAAAAAAAAAAAAAAAAAAAAAAAAAAAAAAAAAAAAAAAAAAAAAAAAAAAAAAAAAAAAAAAAAAAAAAAAAAAAAAAAAAAAGATTGTTTGAATGAATAAATGAATCTGCCATAGGTACAGCTTAAAGTATTTGATGAAGAAAATCACTTTCTTATAATCAATAGGCTTTGAGTAATATTCAGTACTTATTTACATCATTCTCATGAGAACCAAAAATATAGTTATTCCAACATATATTATCACAGTAAAATATTCCACAGATGTGTGCAACCTTGGAGATCAGGCAGGTCAGAATTTTTCAGTAAGTCATGACTCAGCATGAGGCTTAGAAGTCAATTTATGTTGTAACCAACACTGTTTGTTTGTCTCGTTTGTTTGTTTGGTTTTTGATTTTAGACAGTCTTGCTAAGGCCTTGAACTCTCTAGCCAGCATGGACTTGAGCTCATGATCCTCCTGCCTTAGCCTCTCAAATGTTAGGATGCAGATTATGTACCAACACACCCAGACTGTCTTAAATTTTTTTAACAAATTACAACACAGAACATTAAAACATCCTGCATAACATAAACTTTATACAATGAAATTTTTCACATATATCACACAATTATAACTGTTAACACACACAAATATACAAACAGGTATGTTCTAGGTCTGGGTGTAAAATGAATTCTTATGATGATTTATGAATTGTGATCAAAATTTTTATATAATCATTAGTCTAAACAATTATATAAAGAGTAAAACAAGCATCAATCTCTGAAACATACCAATTCACAAACCTATATTGAATTTTCAGATCTAATATTTCAATCTTCCCTGGTGTATACTAACAGATAAAGCAAAAACTTTTACAACTATTCTCTTCATCTTATTAGATAATGGAGTATTACACCCATATGACAACAAGCCAAAATTAGGCTTCTACTATGTTAAAGAAGTAGTCATGCAACAAGATAGTTACACAGATAAAATTCAAAACAAAAATGAAGTAACAAGTCTTCCTCTTCCAAGTAAGCCACGGAGAATGTGATACATCCTCTGTAAGAAATTAAGAAGTAACAACTACGCCTAGCTCAATGAGTACTCAGAGATCTTCTGTGGGGTAACCTTTGTAATAGCACATTACAAGAAACTGCAAGTCAACAGCAAACAGTTTTCTAAAAAAAAAAAAAAAAGTTCACATTATCTAGAAGTAACCTAAAATTACTGTCAGACCTTTGTATCCACTTACTAAATAGCATTTGACGTCAGTGCTTATTATCTTGCATACAACTACAAGGCTGATACACTCAAACCACACATTCCATTGAGAGACTTCCATTGAAGTCAACGAGTCCATGGGCAGCCTGTTTTACAACTCTCTGCAGGACATGTACAGGCTAGTAAACTGAAATTCATGTAGTTTATGGCCAAAAATGTGATCTGAAATTTCACATTTCAGAATATGACTGATTTAATTTAGAAAATAATATGTCTGTTCAAACAAGTAAATCTTAAGAGTAAAAGATCTCTTGCTTCAGAATTTTCCCAGAAAGCTCCAGAAACTTGACACAACTCAAATCCTATCAATAAAAATTTTGATATTTTTAAAGAATAGCCCTATTTTCAACATCTAGATCAAACTGATAATGAAAAATAAACTAGTTTAGAATTTCCAGAAATGTTGAAAAGTTAAAATGTATTCTGAATATTTACACTAGGTCATTATTTCATTCTGAATATGATTGAATAAGCAAACATTGAGTGAAATTAAATACAACCTTACAAAAAATCAAGACAGACAAAAATCTTGAAAAATAAACTGGGAATATATAATTTTTAAGCAGTCTCCAAAAAAGAAGGTTTTTAGGAATAATACTACTAACACCAAAAATTATTTACCAGGCTTCCAGAAATTTACTAAAGAAAGAATCTATAATATGTATTGTCTTTCAAGTATTTATTTATTTTGAGAATTCTTTATGCCACAAAAAAAAAAAAACTCAGTCCTCTATACAACCATAACTTACTTTAAAAGACACAGCGTCTGTATTTACTAAACGACCCACTTGTCTCACTGGCACACTTATATCTCAGTTAAACTCAAACAATTTACTTTCTTCTAGGTCATCCCTTAGAACCATGTTCTGTAAGAAATGCTTTAATGCCTAAGGAACGCAGAGTTTCAGGATCTTGACCCTATCCTTGACCCTTTCCTATCTACCTCACACTGACAAATTTGCCTCGACTTAACCTTCTTCCTTTCTGTCCTCTTTATTTCTTTTCATCGATCTCTTTACTTATCCTTCTTTCTTGGTAGTGCTAGGGATCAAACCCAGGGCCTCACAATGCTCTACGACTGAGCCACACTCCCCATCCCCAACCCTGCCCAATATACTTCCAAGAGTCAGGGCTAAATTTATCTTGTCCTTTATTCCATCTTATCAGTCACCACAGAAGCCAAAGGATGCCCAAAAGATCCTTCATCACTTGATCTCATATTACCATAAGATCTATATTCCCTGATTTGCCCAACCTTCCACCTCTTTCATTATTCTGCTTTTTTTTTTTTTTTTTTTTTTTTTTTTTTTTTTTTTTTTTTTTTTTTTTTTTTTTTTTTTTTTTTTTTTTTTTTTTTTTTTTTTTTTTTTTTTTTTTTTTTTTTTTTTTTTTTTTTTTTTTTTTGGAAAGAGCCTCAGTGTGTATTCCAGTCTACACCTCAACTCACTATGTAACTGTGGAGCCCAAGCTCACCTCAAAATCAAAGCAATCCTTCAAAGTGCAAGGATTACAAGCTAACACTTAGGTCCTTCCTCAGCTTTGAAATACTCCCACATGCCATTTGGAACTTAGTCCTTGTCAACTCTGTTTGTCAACTGTCTACAGATTGATAATTGTTTCTCTAGAAAAATGACTCTTGTCAGATGTCATCAATCTCTTCAATGTTGCTCAATCTCCACAGTCAACTCTCAAATCAGCTGACTCATTCACAGCACTTAACAGAATAGTCATTCTTATTTTCTCGAAACTACTTTGTACTTAGCTTTTGAGGTACTATCATCCATCACAGTCCTACTTGAGGTTCACTGGCTTCTCTACTTAGTCTCCTTTGCTAATTCCTTATCTTCCCAACCCTCAATACTCAACCTTCAACTCCCTTTTCCTATATTCACTCACAAGTGACAATTGCCAGATTTGACTCAACCTACTTAAATGCCTACTTAAAATCTCAATTTGAAGTGTAACAGGTTCCATGAATTTAATATGCACAAATCATATTGTTGACCTCTAACCTACCCTCAACCCCTGTCCTCTAGTCCTTCCTACAGAAGGGAAAAGCAATTGTGAGCTTCCTGCTGATTTCAACAAAAACTTGACTAATATCCAACTCTCATAACACCACAATCTGCTAGCTAATTTGGATCTACCTTTAAAATACATTTGCCATCCTCTATGTTTACTTATTCAATGATAATTTATTTTCTGTAGCTCCAGCAGGAATACAAGAAACATAAAGGAAGAGATCATGTCTGTCTGGTTGATGAACTATCCCTAGTACCAAGAACAGAACTTGCACATAATAGACACTCTACAAATACAGGTAAAACGCATGATTAAATGAATGAAAGAGAGGTTCCAAATCCTTCATCCCATTCAAGACAACAGCAATCCCATCAACACCAAAAGTCCCCTATAACAACAGGCTTACATATTCTTAAGCAAAACACCTTGAAGCTGAATATGGTGCCACATGCCAGTAATCCCAGCTGTTGGTAGGTTGAGGCAGGAGGATCACAAGTTCAAGACCAACCTGGGATACTTAGCAAGACTGTGTCTCAAAATATAAAATATACAGGGGATGTAGCTCAGTGGGAAAGCACTCATGGGTTCAACCTCCAGTGCTGGTGGGGGCGAAAATACAAACATATATATATATATATATATGAGAGAGAAAGAATTAGAACCTCTTTTAATTAAAAAACACACACATATTCACCAAATGTGACCAGTCAAACAAAATACAGATTAAGAATAAAATATGTTTATCATAATAGAGATAATTTATTATGTATGGGCCACCAAAGTTCTGGGCATTAAAACCCAATACAATAAACAGTGTTGTAATTTTCACATAATTCTGTATCAGTTATAACTTATCAGATATTTTAGCTTTATGAGCTATAAACCATCAATCAATACCATCTACGCCAAATAGCAGGTAGTTTCCAAAACACACTTGTTTCTTTGAAAACCTAAGGCAATCAGCCTCACTGAGAAATGCTGGTTATAAAATGGAGCTACATTAGCCATTTTAGAACCAAACCTGTACAAGTAACTCTTGATTAATGGACATATATTTAATAATGACTCACACTTAGGGAGAGAAGAGGAAAGGAGATACAAAACCAGGCAAGAAGACTGAGAAACTGGGTCTATATTTTTGAGACAATAAACACCCGGAGAACAACCTAGGAGTGTTCCTTTGTAATTGAGAAAAGGAGCTATTGCATCTGCCAAGAAAACCCTAACCCAGTTAAGCAACAATAATCTGTTTCCTTCGACTGATTTGGACGCATTTTCCCCCAGAAACAAAATATCAACTTAATAAAGTGAATCAGTACAGTTAATACTGAAGGTACATGTGGGGTTAAAAAGATTGAACTGGCCTGGGAATATGGCCAATTATTTTTATGCTCTTTCAGTAAGAGAAAAAAAAAAAGTGTTCTGAATTCCAAACAGCTGCCTTACACATAAACTTTTGAAACTCAACCAGCTCATGTGCAGGAAACTGTCGGTATATAGGTTAGGTTTCAGGGGACTGAATTTGGCCCATGCATTCTGAATATGTTTAGGGGTGGGTCACTTTCTATTAGGCTTCTTCCACTCGGATGGTGTAGTTTCAAACATCTCTGGACTGTCCAGAGGTGAATGAACATGTTTCCCATTCTATAAAATTTGCCCTGAAAGAAGAGTGTTGAGCTACCAGGCGTCTTCTCATCTGCGAACACACCAGACTAACCTTCCTTTATCACAGCGACTCGCATCCACGTTGAGGCAGAAGCACATGGTCAGTACCTATCTGATTGAGACCACAGTCCTTTATACCCCAGACTGTGCTAAATGACACAATGTAGTACATTTTGTCAAACTGAGAGAAATTAAAATTAATTTCTGAGAATTTAAAAACTCTAGCTAAAATTATGTACAAAGCTTTCTGGGAGTCCTGAAAAGCATGGATAGGAATCCCTTATAACTATGGCTACATCAGATCCTGTCTCCAAAATGAAGAGGTCAGTGCAACCCAGGAGTGCTAAGGAAAAGAGGGCACTCAGCCAAGTAAGTCACTGACATACTTCGAGAAACTAGTGCTGCGATTACTAGCATTCATTCATCCAATTATCAATATTCTAATGCACCTCTACTGAATAACTCAAGTAGCTATGTACGAAGACTGAAAATACCAGTGGCCCTGGGAAGATGAGCCAGATCGTGCCAAAGATGTTATTGTAAAAGTCCCAAGAGTTAAGAAAACAAACAAGAAAGGTCACTGTTGTCTTCTATGAGAAACAACAGTGAAGCTGTGTTGAGGCGACTGACTGAAGAGGGCTATCGGTGTCTTGGTGTTCCTGAGATAATCAGAAGAAAGGCCGGCTCTTACTCTTTGCGGCATCTTCCCGCTACATGTTACCCATGTCCACAGTCATACATGTGCACTCCAATCCAATGCAGAAACCCGTGTGAACTGAACAGCTCTTTCTACCTGGACATCCAGCCTTCAAATTCATTCATTGTAATATATAAAGATCACTCTCAACTTGTTCAAATCAAAACTCACTAGTTCATCTTACAAAACTACTCCTGATTTCCATTTCTCACCTACGACTATCCTAGTATCTCTCGCTACTTTTAATCATTGACAGTAACTGATTAAACTGCTGATGCTATCTTTAAAAATATGTAGATTTCTGTCCTCTACACACCCTTTCAAAAATAGAACAGTGTAGTGTTTCTATCCTCTACCATCCTTCCAAAGCCAGAACCAAAGGATAAGAGTTTTTAACAAGTTCCTGATGTGATCCTAACGCATATTCAAGTGTATGAACTTTACCTTAGATTCATCTTTAATTAATTTAGTTCGTCAAATATTTCATTCCTTTCTCTCAAATCCTAATGTTACCATAGTCCAGTACACTAAACCACAATCTGATTCCTAAACAGTGTCTATATTTCTTCAAACAAGAATTTCTAATTTTTTTCTACTCTACAACTTGCCTTGACTTACACACCAACCAACTTTTATAATACTGTGCGTTTTATTTGTTTGTGGACAAAAAACTTAACAGATATGTGCAAAACAAGTCCTCTGCTGCAACTAAGAAACACTGTTCAGTATAGGTTTCAATTCATATAAGAAATATAGAAAAACAATGAAACCTGAATCTCTGAGTATCTCTGTGATCTGATCCTAAGTGCACACGCTTGCTCGCTCTCTCTTTCTCACGCACTCTTTCTCTTTTGTCCCCCTTCCTCCTCTGACCCTGCTACTGATAGCTCTCCAAAAATACATCATGTCCACTTCTCTTAAAAATCTATCTCTCAAGGGGAAGCTCAAATCCAGCCTCCCTCATAAGTTCCTAACACACCGTGTCATCACAATCACAGACATCCTTTCAGCCTAGTATTCACTCTACATAAGCATTTTTAAAAATCCCACTATAACTCCACAAAAATCAAGGTTGAGTCATTACTACACCTCAAATCACATCTAAATCCGGGCCAGTATTCAAGGCTCATTAACTACATCAAATTAATTAATTCTATTTTGTCTAAGTTCTTGTGACTGGTTGTCCCCAAACTTCATTTTGTTCAAACTACTCTTCACATTTATCAATAGAAGGATCATTTCTCTCCTCTCTGTAAATCTAAATCTTCTTTGTTTAAACACAAAGTACATAATCAACATTATTAGATTCAGTTAACCCTTCTCCATTCTAGGAGCTTATAATTTAAGGAAGAAAATAGCTTAAAAGACAAAACTAACCAAACATTACTTTATAATGCTGTCAATAGATTTCTCGTTTCATATTTTTTATCTTTTGTCCCACAGTATTAAAGGCAAAAGATGAAAGTCTCAAGGAAAATTTTTTCAAACAACTGAAACATCTTGTAAAAATACTGACTTCTACATTTGGTTAATAAAAAAAAAAACAACCCCATCCGGGAAGTATGTTTTTTGTCACTGAGAATGTATTCATGCACACCTGTAACCTCAGCATTCAGGAGGCTAAAACAAGAGGATTGCAAGCTTGAGGCTAGCCATGCTACAGAAGAAGACCCTGTCTCAAAAAAAAAAAAAAATTACTCATTTTGTTAGTCTTTATACAAGCTATGACCCAGAATACAGCTAATTTTTTTAAAAATTAATTTAAAAAATGTCTTACAAAACCTACTGTCATTAATTTCTCTCAGAAATACCCCCCCTACTCCAAACACACTCATCCCCGTCACTCCTGCCAATTTCTGAAACAGTTCTGCAACCCTTCTTTTGTGTCTTGTGCGTGCTGTGGGCAAGTGTCATCTAAAAGAAAGGCAAGCTTGAAAAATCATTACAGGGCATCTCAGCTACCTTATTCATATAATCTGACACCATGCAACTTCTGGCACATCTCTGAAGTCAAAATGATTATTATAAGTAAATATTTTTAATCTTTTCAGGACACCAAGGCAGCCATGACAGCACAAATAAAGACACAGGGATTGCTCCCAGAATTGCATCAGAAAGTGGCAAGAACAATGGCACAAGTGTGTTCAAATGGAGGGGCGGTATTTTAAGGGGGATTAATGGTAAAGTGTCTTTTACTGCAATGATTTGTAAAAAGGCCTGTCCATTCACTGTGCCTTTCAATCATGCCTTGTATAGTGCAGGGAATGGAAAGAATACAGAACTTGGAGCAAGGAAGTATGAATCAAATTCATAACAGTTTGGGGCTGGAAATGTAGTCCAGTAGCAGAGCACTTCCTTGGTATGTATCAGGCCTTGGTTTCAACCCTCTGCCATCCTTCCAAAATCAGAACTTCAAAGGGTAAGAATTTTAACAAGTTCCTGATGTGATTCTAACGTGAATTCAAGTGTATGAACTTTACCTTAGGTTCATCTTTAACTAATTTAGTTCATCAAATACTTGCATCCTTCCTCTCAAATCCTAGTGTTACCATAGTCCAGCACACTAAACCACAATCTGGTTCCTAAACAATGTCTATATTGCCTCAAAGAAGAATTTCTAATTTTTCTTTTCTGCTCTACAACTTGACTTACACACCACAATTAAAACCCAACTTCTATAGGAAAGAAGAAAGGAAGGAAGGGAGGGAGGGAGGGAATCTGTACAGTATGACATTTTAGCCAGTGTCTCTAAGATCCCATTTTTCCACTGGTAACACACCTAGACCCATAACTTGGCAACACTTAACATTCATATTACCTAAAACATTCCAGGTGCTCTCAACCCATCTCAGCTTAGTCTTCCTTGGAGCCTGGCTAGCACACACCCATAGGGAATCTATTTAACTGGCCAGGCATTTCCTTCTTACTTAGAAAGGCTAGATCCTTGGAAGAAAAAACGAATCCAGGAAACACAGCTGGAATAAGTTAGGGTCTTGGTTGCTCTGCTAATACTAGAAAAATCATAAATCTATTATTCATGGGATAATGCTTAGCTACTTGTGACAAATTGAAGGTTGAGAAAATATTTGCACAAAGAACCACGGTACCAGCTAAGTTAGGGCCAAGGTAGAGGTCACTGCCGAAGAATGAGCAGCCTCATTGAAAGAAAGGGAAGGGGGGGCGCGGTAACAGCACATGTTAGGAATGCAATGCTTCCTCCAGGAAAGGCTGCTTCCTTCTTTCCGGTCTATGATCTGCATCAACGCAATAAATTGTGGTAACTGACATCAACATGAATCTTACCCACTTTTGTATATGGAACTATAACTTAAATAAAGCACCCAATAAAAATAGCAAGACCACAAATGATACATACAGTATAAAAACAAGAATGTATGAGAAAAAACTAGTGCCCATTTTTATGAATTAAAATTAAGCATTAGCATTCACACTACATCGTCATCCTGTGCATGCCCAGGTCATTGAAGACCTAATGGAAATTTCTCTTACATTAACCTAGAATCAACTCAGGAGACTACAAACCAGATAGGAAATTACACAACAGAGAGTAAAAACAACTTCGTAAGGGGAGGACACTGGGAAGAGGAAAGATTTCTTGTATGTGACCAAATTATAAATCCTGAAAATGCTGCTAAATGTACAAAATTCACTTTTGTTTTCTTTTTAATAGCACTAGAAAGATTTGTTTTAAATACTTCAACATGATAATCACTTCTACAACCCTCAGCACACCTCTTTTTAATTATTCTGTTTAGTCTGTTTCTTCAGGAAGTGGCAATTCTGGCAGACACTCTTCTCTAAAAATTACAATGATGACAGAGCTGGAGGAACGGCACAGCAGTCAAACCACTTGCCTAGCAAGGTCAAGGCCCGGGGTTTGATTCCTCAGCACCACTTAAAGTCGGGCTTAGTGGTGCATGCCTGTAATCTCAGCCCTTAGGAAGCTGAGGCAGGAGGACTGCCATGAGTCCAAGGCCAGCCTGGGCTACATAGTGAGTTCAGGACCAGCCTGGACTACACAGCAAGACCCTGTCTCAAATAAATAAATAAATAAATAAATAAACAAACAAACAAACAAACTTACAATGATCACTAGAAAATGCCTCATACTGGGAGTTCCAAAGTTATACAACTACTCCCTGCTAGCTACAAAAAGAACACTAAATTTTCTCATATTGATACCAAAAAATTCTGAAGACTAGAGTAGTCTAAGTAAGAGTTAAGAACTGTTTAAGCAGTTCGTCTCACATTCTTTTTCAATGAGGACAGTACCTAGCAAGTCTGGCAATCCGTAATAAAGAAAACGGCACCTGAATTCTTCTTGCTTGGTGAACTTCCAAAACTCATTTACTAAAAATGGGAAGCACAAGATGACCGCCAAGTACCTTTTATCATAAAAAGGCATTTACCCATTCACCCGCTTGGCCAGCCTACTTCCTAAGGCCGCCTAAGTGTCAGCTGCACGGAGAAATCTCGCTGACCTCCCAAGCTGCCCTACAGGGAAGCCACCAGCCCTCAGTGACATCATCCTCCCGGGCTCACCACACTGGCCTCCGACTACTGATTTATGAGGCTGCCCATTCTGCCCTTCTGTCCTCTCGCCCTCCTAGTGGCCTCTGAGATCCTCTGCAGGAACACTACCCAAATTCTTGCATGGATTCTGCCACAAATAGGCACCTGACAGTATCTGCTGAGTGACGAGACACAGAGACAGCGAGGGAGAGCAGATGCACATAGGCGCTGACCAGACCACTGGCATCTCCCCATTCCACCCCAACGGCTCTCTGCAGACTGAACGGTGCAGAAGACTCAAAGGCTAGAGCCAGCGCTGGGAAGTCCGTTTCTGTGACTCGAAGATGCCCTCTTCTACCGACAAGAACTCTGCTTACATTTAACAATTTAACGTCTGCAAATATTACATATGCATTCCTAGATACATGTGAAAGAATAAAACCTTTGGCCCTACAAAAGCTGATACAAAATATTCACAACAACATTACTCATATTGAGGAAAAAGAGAAAACAAGTAGAATGTGTATCAACTGAGGAACAGCGAAGAAAATACAGTACATCCACACAGTGAAACGTTATTTGGCCATTAAGAAGGGTGAGGAATTAGTGCACGCTGCAACATACAGGAACTTTGAGAACATTCAACAAGGCAGAAGAAGGAAGACACAGAATGCTACATATCATATGGTACCAGTTCCATAGAACATGCAGAACAGGCGGAGCCAGAGGAACAGCGGATACAGCTGCCACGATGCGGCATGACTCGGTATCCTTTCTTTCTAGAGTAACGGAAATTCCTAAAACTGATGATAGACAGATCTATAACAGTACAAAAATAGGTTGTGTTATATGAGAATTTTACTTCATTAAAGCTGTTTTTAAAACCTGTGATGATTAAAACTGAGTTATGTGGCACATTAGAATTTGGAAAATCTCATTCACAAACATTCAATGCAAGTTAAGTACTGCCTAACGGGTAAACTCACAGTTCATTTCCAAAGCCTAAAATGCCATATTTATATCATTTTTTAAAAAATCCTGCTAACTCAAGTAAGGTTTTGAATGCTAAGCAAGCACACTACCACTGACATATATATATCCCCTGCAAGATTTGAAATTAAATATACCTCATTTTAATATTTCAAGAATTGGTTGTCCACGTAAAGGTTATGGGGTTCTGCAAATCCAAATGCTGACGTCCCCAAGGACCCAACCATCTTGAATAAGAGAGACTCTATTTTTTGCTGTATTTAAGCAATTTCTACTTGGAATTTCAAATGTTGCAATTCATACAGTCAACAGTAAGTCATTTCACTGATAAAGCATACAGGGAGAAGAAGCAAATCCAAGAAAAGAACTCTCTTCTCCTAAAAGCCACCATGCATTATCCTGTTATTCTGCAGAAGTCTTCTGCCTACACTAAAACCCACAGGCACAAAAATTCAAAGAGTGCTGTGTTAATATGCAAGCCTGACTCCAGCAGGAATATACTTAGTCTTTTTATTTCCAAGTCATTGACGCTGTAGTCACTCCGACTCCCAAAATCAAGCCTAACCCTGAAATTAAGGCCGACTTCACTGCATTTCAGACATTTATTTTTTAGATTCATGCATCATTTCAATGTATGTTTTAATAAAAGGTAATTCTGTTAGCTGCTTATCTGAATTTTAAACACGAAGGGGGTTTTTTGGTCAAATATCATGTTTATAAATAGAACTCTAAATTTTTTCCTTATAAGGAATAATTTCTACATTTCTTTAAAGAGAAAATTGAAGTTTTCTTAAGAGAAAGTTCAATCCAATTTAGGGTCATAAGTCATAAACTTGCAAAATGGGAGAAAAATTCTATTGAATATTTTACATTTTAAAAAATATTGAGTGGAGTTTTTTAAACCCACTAATTTTAACAGTCAACCCAATATAATAATATCTAACCACCTTGTTTTTATCATGAAGTTCTTAAAACTCTAAGAACATCACAGACCAGAGTTGACAGAAGATACTTCACTAATTAATTACAGATTTCTCGCAGTAGCACTTTTTGTAGATTATAAAATTTAGTAACAATAAACTGCACTGAAAAGCAGCATGAGCTAATTTGAGGACACAGAAGATATAAACCAATCTTTTTAAATAACTCGTTCTATATAAAGGGCCAACACCCAGGTGAACTGCACAAAAAACGATTTTAAGAGAAGCTCTGTCATTCCTGATAGCTGACAAGATTTAAATTAAGAATAAATGATTTTACTTAATCTGCAGAGAATCCTCAGAAAACACATTTGAATCTAAAGTAAGCTGCCATTCTCAAAGTCAGTGAAAATTAAAAACATTTCATGTAAGCATATACAAGGCACAAACAAGCATTCAAATATTTCTGTAATAACCCACAGTATTCGTAAAGTAGGGCACAATGACCACTCTCCAACAAACTCATATCACAGCTCTGCCCAAATATATGGGCTGAACCCAGGAAAATGTGTCATAAGACAAATGCTCAAATCACAAGACAATACAAGTGTGCTAAAGGACTAACAGAAAATATTTAGTATTTTCCAAATACTTGAACATATGCTTTAAATAGTAATTTGCTGCCCAAAAGACTATCTGTACCCAAATTTGGCACTACTTATCACAGTGCATAAAAATATTTCAAAATAGTTTTTGCAAAAAGGGCAACCAGTCATTTCTAAAAATAACATTAACTCCTTAGATGTTTCAGCTTATAAAAAGATCACAAGCGTGATCTCCCAAATTTCCTTTTTTTAAATTTCTTTCTTGTACTGGGATCATGCCAAGCCCGTTTTTATCTTATTTTTGACTTTGAGGCAGGATCTGGAGAACTTGCAGATTTATCCAGGCTGATCTTGCCAGAGTGCTGGGATTACAGGTCTACACAGTTGGGCCCAGCCATAATTTCATTTTATGGTCACTCCATTTATTTAAAAAATTACAGATATTTCATTCCTGAATTAGTCTTGCACAAATGACTCAGGCTGACTGCGTTTATGTACTTATTAATGAAATGGAAATAATGCCCAGATTATTATTTTGATAACCTTCTGGATTTTCACAATATATATTAGTCAGACTAAGACCATTTTAAAAAGCACAAGATATTTGATAAAAGCAAAAGACACAAAAGTTATCTGAAAAAAATGAAACATCTTTTTGAAGGTTCAGTTTCTTTTAGGGTGAAGCTATTGCTTTTCCAATCAGCTCTATTTTCTTATGATCAGAAGAAGTAAATTATAGTTGGGAAGTTGATAAATTTAAGATTTTCCCTCGTGAACTCACTAGGTCACATTCCTACCCAACTTTCAACTTTCTCTGCTCAAACCAACAGACAGGGAAAAAAAAAAAAAAAGGCTCTGGAAACCGGCACCCGCCAGCCCCAGCACCACAGCTCACACACTGCTGCTTGTCAGTAAAGGGGAGTGAAAACCAGTAAGAACAATGTAGACAGACAACATGCTGAATCTCCGCTTTTGTGATGAACATATTAGCTAGAATACAAACAAGAGTCAGGAAATGCACCAGCGACAAGAAATGTATTTTCTAAATGAACACCAATCTGTATTTTATATTCATTTATTTATCTTCTGACAAAAAGTAAGAGATCTAGACCAAATAAAAAAAGATCTGAGGTCACATTCTACCTTCATCACTTTCTACTTATGATCCCTGTCAGGCTGCTAACTTCAATAAGTGATTATACATGTAAATAAATTTTGTGAGGGACTAGTCAGTATTATCTAGCCAAAAAAAGTAAGAATGAGAATAACTTAATCTAGGTAAAACACCTGGCAAAGTGCAGGCATTTGATGTTATTTCCGGTATCTACCCCAAATTCTTACAAGAATTTCAGAACTATCTTCACTTTATTTTGACCTAAACCGAGAAGAACAAGCTATATCTAAAATCTAAAGGCTACCTTACAAGTAGTCTCATCTACTTCCAAAAGAGCTCGTTTTTCTCTACAGGACGTACCCAACTTCCACACAACACACAAAACTCTTGAAGAAAAACAGAGACTAACAGTTCACTGATCATTTCTACAGAGCAGAAGAATGACCATGGGAGTTGTAACTGAACAGTCCTGAAAGAATGCCAGAGTTCAATTAAGTATTTTTACTATTAGTAAGATGACATTTGTGCTCTGCCAGACCAAAAAGAAAAGAAAAGAAAAGAACAAAAAGAACATGGAGAGGGAGTCTAAGGGAAGAAGAGAAGGAAAGGCAGGAAGGAAGAGAGAGGTGGGGGGGCATCACCAGGTTGACAAAAAGACATTTAATAATTTTAAGAGGCAAAGAAATACAAAATCTAATCCAGTATCACAGGAAACATTCTACACATGAGTGGAACAGGAATGTGGGCTATGCAGTTAGGTGGGAACTAATTTACCATTATCTATAAAGGAAACGCGATGAATCTATAAAATGAACTAACAAACTGATAAGAATTCTGCTCACACCCTCCACTCAGCCTCAAATACTTGAGAAAATTGCTTGAGATATGACTTGGAGGAGATTTAGAAGTAAATATAAAATAGGAAAGCCAGCAACGATAGAATATGCTTTGTAACCCCAGCTACTCAGAAAGCTGAGGCAAGTTCAAAGGTTTAAAATCATGGCAATGTGGCAAAACTGTCTCAGAAATAAAAAATAAAATGGCCTGGGTAGTAGGTGTTAGGATACCGGCCTAGAACGCACACGGCCGGGGGCTCATTCCCCGGTGTGCAGAACAACAGAAGTCACCAATAATATGTAAGATACTCAAAATAACCAAACGTTAAGTATTTATAACATAAAAGAACTTGAGTTACTAAAGAAACAGGTCAGCAATTCTCTATATTTCTAAATAAAATTTAAAATTAAATTATTGGCTAGGTGTGCTAACACAGGCCTGTGATTTCAGCAGGAGAGAAGGCTAAGGCAGGAGAGTGGCAGCTTAGAGGCCAGCCATGCCTCACAGACAAGGCTCAGGGTTCAATCCCCATAAAAGCTAGTAAATAAAAATAAATAAATAAATAAAAGTTTAAAAAACCTTCCTGATGAGTAATTGTAATTTATGTAGTAGTTACTTACAAAAATATTAGGATCATCAGATTGACAAGGTTTATTTGTGAAATATACAAAATCATTTCTTCAGGAAAGTATTTAAGGAAATCAAATATAATTTAGATTTATAATAAGAATTTTAAATAGCTTAAGGTTAAATAGAATGCTCTATCACTTCTGAAACCCTTAAATTACTAAAATATAAGACTTATAACAAGAATAATATGTTTTTTAAACTAAATTTACCAGACAAAGAAAAAACGAGGTGTTTGAACTTATAATATTAATTTAATTTTTTAATGTCTGAGTAATTTTCCCCCATAACTACTATGCTCAGGAGTACCAACTACACCATATCAATAATACAGCTTTAATGGTGAGTCTTAAAAGTGACTATCACTTTTATAGAACCTCAATTCAAAGAATTCCTCCAACCACACACAGGTACTAAGTAATGGAAATATTAAATACAAATGACTAGCCTTTGTCAAGGTAAAGTGAAATACTAATCTTGACACACTCTGTGCTCTTTCATTCATATCCAAACTAAATGTGAAATGGGATCATGTACAAACAGCATAGATCTAGTTCAGATAAAAAAGATTTTTTTCTGCTTTCAAGTGGTTGTCTATTAACAATTTCCATTAACTTTCTACTAGTTATTAATTTACTTTTTTCTCAACGTTATAATCTAAAACAATACATAACTACACTGTTGTAAAAGCTTTAAAGGGATTTGGAGCAGCAACACAAAAATATTTTTCTTAAAAATAATCAAATCAATAAACAAAGAATTGTTTTTACAATCTTGTATTTTGCCATGTTCCAATTTTTACGAAAGGAAATAAACACATAATAAGAAATCACTTAATACACTCTCAAAGCTTAACTTAAAATTGCTGATGACCTAATGAAACTTTTTCTCAGTATTTTTATTTAATACAGTCATTCATTATATTTTAGGGCTCAACTACTCAGTCCCAAAATAACTTCAACATTATCATCATAACAAGTAAGAACAAACCATAAAAATAATTTGAATGAGAGGACGGTTACATTTACCTAGTGAACAGTTTTTCAAGCATCTGCCATGTGTCAGGCACTGACCTTGGCTCTAGGAACAATGAAGGGAGAGGAAAAGACAAAACTCAGAACAGGAGGGAAATAAATGAAGAAAAAAAGTGCCAAGTAATGACAGGTTCTACTGAGGCCATGAAGAGTAACATGGCAGAACTTTGTCAGGCACAGTGACCTGGGCACCAGGAACCGGCCACACACAAACTCTTGCTCGTCGCTCACAAAATGTACCTACTTCTACTATGTTGTTGGCAAGTGCTGGCAGTACTGAGACATGCTAAGTTTTTGTATACCAAGTATGGAATATGTTCTGGCTTGTGCAGTTACAATTCGTACTTGTAGCTGATAAATGAATAACAAAGATAACCTCAGGATCTACCACAAACATTCTGTCAATTAAGCCATTTTCTAGTCTAAAAGTGAGTATTAGACACTTGTAGAACTTCTACCCAGAAATCATAACAGGTTTATTAAAAACACATATTGCTTTCACATTAACTAGCTGACCAAAGGTAGAAAAATATTGAAGTCACTTTACTTAGTATAGTTCACTTTCTACTGTCCTTGTTCCTATAAAAAGAAGGGAGGGAGTTGGAGGCATAGCTCAGTTCAATCCCCACACACACCACATAATAGCTGGGTGTGGTAGCGCTCATCTGTAATCCCAGCATTCAGGAGGCTGAGGCAGGAGGATTTCTGTGTGTTCCAGGCCAGACAGGACTACATAAGGAGCTCAGGACCAGCCTGGACTACACAGTAAGAACTTGTCTCAAAAAAAAAAAAAAAAAAAAAAAAAAAAAAAAAAAAAAAAAAAAAAAAAAAAAAAAAAAAAAAAAAAAAAAAAAAAAAAAAAAAAAGATGAAAGGTTTGCTCCCAAATTTTACACAGATCATTTTACAGGTAATAGTATTTTAGGAAAGAAACTAAAGGTAGCTTTATTAATAAACCAACTTTTTGGGGTACTAGAAATTAAACCCAGGGCCTTCACAATGAACTGTAATCCCCAGCCCATTTTTTTTTTTTTTTGTGCTGATCTTGCCAAAATACTAAACTGCCTAGGCAGGGCTTAAACTTTTGAACTTGTGTTCCACTCCTCCTGTCTCAGGCTTTCAGAGTCCTGGGATTACACATCTGCAACCACCAGGAACAGCACCAAATTTATTTTAGAAGAAAAGCAGAAACTGAAATGCACACCCTCTCAGAAAAGAGAATAAACCCAACACCTAAACAAGAATCCAAAGACCCAATTTAAAAAATGGGCAATTGAAATGAATACAGCTCTAGGGTGAAGAAGTCCAAATGGTCAGCAAATACATGAAAAATTGTCCAACACCTTAAGCCATTAGAGAAATGCAAATCAAAACATCACTGAGATATCATCTTACCCCAGAGAGAACGGTGTATACTAAGAACTCAAATAGCGTTAGATGCTGGTGAGGTTGAGGGGGGAAGGAACCCACCTACACTGTTGGTGGGACTATAAATGGTATAACCACTATGAAAAGCAGTATGGAGGTCCCTCAAAAAGCTGAAAATAAATATTCCATTTGATGACTCTTCTGGGTATTTTTCCAAAAGAGTTTAAAACAACATATAAGGGTTACACATATACCCACATCTACAGCAGCACAACTAACAAGAGCTAAGTTGTAGAGGATGCCGAAACATCCACCAACAGACCAGTGGACACAAAAATCATGGCATATGTACACAAGACTCTTCCACAAAGAGGCATAAATTTCAGTCATCTGTAGGTAAATGGACACAACTTGTACTCATCATGCTTAGTGAAGTAAGTCAGACTCAAATATCTCATAGTTTCTCTATACAAGAAACCCAGAATACAAATATACAAAAGAGTCAAATGGGCAAGATATTTGGAACGGGGTAAGGCAGTGAGGGGGCCAAAGAGCAGGAAAGGGGCGGGGGGGAGTACCTTGAAGTTGATGCGTATGTGCACCAAACTCTCCAGCTTGTTGTAACCACAGTGTATCACATAGATACACTAACAGTGAGGGACGAGAATAAACCCAACACCCAAACAAAAATCCACAGCAGAAAAAAAATCAACTCCTCTTTCCTTTGACCTTCCAAAGATGGCTAATCCAGTCCCACTTCTCCCTGCTGACTGCTGTCTTCCCAAAGTTCTGGCCCGGCCTCCCCTCAAACTCCCCGGCAACACTTCTGTACCTGGCAGAAACACTCATTTTCAAAATTCTTCCTTCTTTGAAGTAGTCTTCGAGAATGCTGTCAGTAACACTGACAGGGTTACACACAGAAACACAACAAAGGTTTAGACGTAGGAACTCTGAGTTCAGCCCATTACGTTTGCAAGGTGACAGGGCAGTGCTCAGAAACACACACACACACACACACACACACACACACACACACACACACACATATTCAGATAATATCTGTGGGGTCTAAACCCCTATGTATGCGAATTAGGAAGCTCCTCTGAAGCCAGAATGCTCCCGTGCCTTAGGCTGCATGTCACGTAAAGAGCAGAGGCAGAAATACGTCTTCCCCTTCAACTCACCCATGTAGTCCCAAGTACAAAGCCATGACTAACACGTAAAACTCGCCATGGTATGGTTTTTCAAAGGAAGAAGCAAATAAGGAACCAAAATTTCTACTAGCTCCAAAATAAAGCATAAAATCTGAGAGCTCTACAAGTTCTGTAGATGGCAAAAGAATAAATTCACCCGAGATAATTAAATTTCTAAAGATATATCAAAATCTGATAGTGCCGGGAATGGCAGTTATTGTGATTAGATCTGGAATGTTCCCCAAAAATCTCATGTATTTGGATGTTTATCTAAGAAACCATGTGCTGTCCAGAGACTGCGGCCTAGTCCAGAGGGTGGACTATGGGTGTGTGGTGGAAGACTGTCCTGTGGTGGTTTAGGGGCTTAAATCTGAAAGGTGTAGAACACCGAGGCTGGACCCAGAAGGGGTGGATCACTGGGACAGGACCTGGAAGGATATAAGCTGCTTCCCTCTTCCTTCTGAGACTTGGTTGTGTTCTGCCAGGCCGTGAGGATCTCTGTCTCCAGAGCTCCCACTGCAGCTCCAGCCCCAGTCCCCCACATGTGATTCTACCATTTCCAGCCACCAGCCTGTGAACAGACTATTACCTTCTAAAACTGTGAACTAAAATGAATCTTCCCTCCCTAAAGCTGGGGATGTCAGGTATTCTGTCACAGCAATGAAAAAGTAACTAAGTCAGTGGCACACACCAATATTCCCAGCTACTTCCACTGGAATATTAAAGCAGGAAGATCACAAGTTCTAGGCCAGCCTGGGCAATTTAACAAGACCCTACTACATCAAACAAAAGAAAGAAACACTTTAACTTTTCACATCTTATTCATGAAAAAAAAAAATATATAAGATCACATACACTGGTACCTGGAACAAAGAACTTCCAGAAACACCATCTTATAATTTCTTTTATCTCTGTAAATACAGACTAATGAAAAGTGTGAATCTAAAACTTAATTCTACCTACTCGACTGACCAACTTCTATTCAGAACATTAACTGAGGTCCTAGTATGTACTGTGGGCAACTATGAGCTGGGACTGTGTACTAAAAGTAGAGAAGATTTGCCTCTAGAGAGCTGATAATCTATATATACTTTTTCAATACGTTAAAAAAAAGTAGGCAGCCACACAAGAAAGTTAACATAAACTGGAGGGTAAAGCAATTTAAAAGAAAGAAATATTACCTCAAGATACCAATTAGAAACCAAAATTATTTAGACAGAGAAATCCAGTGTACTTACTGTTCACATTTGGCATTATACTTGAAAGTGCTGCTAGTAAGGATAAAAATGAATGCTTCTGAAAATATGTTTTATTTTTAAAAACAATCCAGCCTCAAATAATGAAATTTCCTAACTTTTATCCTACAATACAATTTCTGCTGATGTACAGAAATTAATCATCAGACATTAACCAGCAAATGAAAGAAATCAATGAGGCACTATTTTAGTACTACCAAAAGATAATTCACTTGTTTAGTCAAATTAAGTAATATGAATAATACAAAATGCAAACTTATGAATAATACTAAGAAATCAATATATAGAAATTAGATTATCTAAATTTTCTTATGGCATAAAGGCAGTTATCTTTTTGTTTGGAAATAAAAAAAGAAAGAATATTAATTCTCAGTGTTCTCAAGAAACAAAAAGGTTTTCATTGCAGCTAATTTTCTCTTGAAAGCACATGTCCTTTCTAAAGTGATCAGTATCTTGGGACAGTTTCGGACATCAACAAAATGGGCTGTCTGGAAAAATCAGACATATGGACTGAAAGGAATGGCTAGGAGGCTGATCCACAGCATTCCTGGCTGGAAAGACTCCAAGCTGGGGCCCAGCAGCAATCGGAGAATGCAACTGCAGGCAGCAGGACAGAGCCTGCAGCCTTGTCACAAGTGCAGGCTGGCAGGTAGGCAGGCCAGCTTAGAAGCAGCCAGAAGATCCCTGGTAAAGCCGCTGAGGTATCATGAAGGCAGGTAACAGACACGGAAAGCGAGACAGGGTCCCACCGTACAACAGCAGCACAGAGGACCTGAGCCCCAGACACGCCAAAATGTGTCCCAACGCTTAAATCAGGGCTGATCTGGAAACGAGGGCAAGCTGATGGGTGACTGGTGGAACTTGGTAACACTGGGCCATGCAGGTTATCACAATGTAAGAATTACAAACACTGAAATGAGGAAACTCTAAGTTCCGTTTCTGCCTCAGTGCTGACTTTCAGAACCCCAAAGAACAATAAATCTGCTACAGGTAACAATAAATTGAGAATAACTTTTATGAAAAAATTCTGTTCCTAGGCACATAAGGCAACTAAAGAAAATGCACAAAAGTCAAATTCAGATGTTTTTACCGAATACCAACTAGAGCAGATCAACAACAACAAATATTGCACAACAGGAATTAAAGAAAACAGAACTATTTTAGGCCAATTTTAAAATAAATATTCTTAATCCCCCACAGATTGTCCTTGATTATCCATGCCAAAAAAAGAGCACAGGACAAGGATAAATAGCAGATATTACAAAAACCATACAATGATACACATTTACAGAAATAAATTTTATATTAAATGTGTCCTACTAGCTAATTTGTGCTTTGAAAGATGGGAATCAGACAGTGTGCTACCTAAGGTTCTTTAAGGAGCAGGGGAGCTCAGTGGTTAATGTGCTTGTCCAGATGTACAAGTGCTAGGCTCGATTTCCCAGTACCACATAAGAATTAGCTGGATATAGTGACACACACCTACAATCCCAGCACTCAGGAGGCTGAGACAGGAAGACTGTCGTGAGTGCAAAGCCAGCCTGGGCTACCTCATGAATACAGGACCAACCTGGACTATAGAGTGAGACCCTGTCTCAAAAAAAAAAACATAAAACAACAAAATAAAATAAAAGCAAGCATAGAACTGCAGACAGAAATATAAATGAGGGCTAATACCAATATTCCTTCATAAAAGGGTATATACATTTCAGGAGAAGCAAAACTAAGCACAGAGTGCCTGGGATACATGAATAAGCCATGAAAATAAAATAAAATAAAAACACATGAGTAAATGGAAATAAATAATTATATTAACATCAGTAATTTGGGTAGTTAAAAAAATAAGTATATGTAATCGTATAAACACAGGAAAGGGAGTAACAGACAAGAACGAAAACCCTGAAGAGATTCAAACTTTGCTAAGATACATATACAATAGATAAGCATATACACAAACATATTTTTAATCAATTCTTTAAAAAAAATGACTCCCATTTCCACACTTCTGGAGGAGACAAAACAAATGAGAAGAAAAGCTCAAAAACTCCCTAAAACAAGAAAAAGGCAGAAAATAGCAAACACAATGAAATGTTTCAAAAGCATCACAAGTATATTAGTGATCAAAATAAATCTAAGTGGATCAAACCCTCTATTAAAATAATTTAAAATAATACGCTTTTCACACAAAATGTCTAAAACATACAAACACAAACAGGTAACAAAAAGACTTTTTTAAAAAGACACAATAAGCCTTCTCAGGGAAGCTGGTACAGCTACCTTTGCAGCCAACAGTTACTGTAACCCTTAAGTGGAAATAACAAAGTGAGACCTGCAACTGCAAGAATGATTTAAAAAGCTATAGGGAAGATCCAACTAAATTTATAAAGATTTAACAAATAGCTTCTAAATATGATAAAACAGACTTGTCTGAGAAAGTTTAATACAATTTTCTTGCTACCAATATATAAAGCTAATAATAAAACTTAGCAGAGGCATAGATTCCAAATATTAAATACCAAGCTTGAGTTACCCCCATATATAGATAGATAGATAGATAGATAGATAGATAGATAGATAGATATATGTATGTATGTATATAGGAAACTGAAGTGGTATACTGGAGACCTCAAATCCCTCCAAGCATAAAGAACAGTGACAAGATCTAGTGAAGTGCTAAGTCTTAAAAGTTTTAAAAATCAGTGTCATACAGGGCATGTTCTGTGATTATAATGCAGATTAGGTTAAAACACACAATAAAATATTGCTGTGCTGTAGATCTGAAATGACCCTCTAAAGGCTCAAGCGTTAGGTACTGGCAGGTGGTGGCAACTTCAGGAAGTGGGACCACACAGAGGAGACCCGATCCTCAGGAGCACGCCCCGAGGGGTCCCAGAACCCTTCCCTATGCCCCTCACTTTCCTGTGACCCGAAGGCGGTCAGGTTCACTCTTACACATGCCCCCTGTCCCAGGCCCAAAAGCGACAAAGCCAGGATACCACCATGGACTGGACCTCTGACACCATGAGCCAATACCAACTTTCCTCTTTATAAATTGATTACTTCAGGGGTTTGTCACAGCAATACGCTGACTAAGACACAAAATATAAATGGCAAGACATGTGCACTAGGAAAACTTAAAACCCATTTTAAATAATTCCTAGGTGAAGGCATAAACACAACCGGAATCATAAAACACTTAAAAAGTAGCCACTGGGGGTGGACACTGGTCTCCTGCCCTCCAAATGGTCATTCAGGCACTTCAGATTGTCCAGGGTTTCGATTTCCACACCTCTGGGCTGGTTGCCCTGGCAGCTGGTACAGGAGCGGGCTTGACAAGCCGGCCACTCACATTATAGGGCTTGTGCAACCCAGGGAACAGGAGCTGACAGTGCTCATGGGTCTCCTGGCTGCCATTTTCAGGCTTCTCCAGCTTGCAGGGCTCGAAAAGGAGCAACAGGACTGTACATGAGGCCCAGCACATGCTCAATGCGCCAGGCGGGACCCAGCACCACACAAAACGCTAATAGTGACGAGCACATTGACACAGGAACTTGTAAAGCATTAAGAGTCAGACTAAGCCCTAAAAAATTAGAAAAGCAGGGCTGAAAATTAATGAACTAATCAAATTAAGAAAAAGAACATAAAAAGAAAATATTGGACAACTAGAACACCACCAACAACAACAACAAAAGAAAACAGATTATCAAAGACAAAAGCTAGTTATTTTCAAAAGAAAAACAATAGCAAGTAGAAGTGCTGCTTGGAGAAGTAGCTCAGCAGTGAAAGAGCCTGCCTAGCAAGCTCAAGACTCTGGGTTCAATTCCCCAGCACCACATAAACTGGGCATGGTGGTGCTCGCCTGTAATCCCAGCACTTGGGAGGCTGAGGCAGGGGGAGGATTACCTTGGACAGCCTGGGCTCCACAGTGAGCTCAGGACCACCCTGGCCTAAAAAGGGAGGCCCTGACTCAAAAAACAAAAAACAAAAACAGACAAACAAAAAAAATGCTGCTGTGAAAAAGAGAGAGAAAAGTATTTCTTGAAAAGACTTGTTCAGGGAGAGGCATCGAGGCATTCCGAAGAATGAACCATTTGAAGGTCTCCACTAGCCAGCAAACATAATGTTAGCAGAAGAGCGTCCATGGAAAAGGACTGGCTGCCTGACATTGAAGCTTAGCTTGCCTCTTCCACACAGCCCCAGGAGACACTGTGCCCCTGGAAAGCTTTCCAGATCTGCTGTCCCTGTTCCGGGACTGCCCTTACGAAGACTCCCATGTACCACTACCATTCCCACCACTGTCTGAGAAACTAACTCACCTTGTAGTGGCTTGCAAATCCTTAAAATAAATCACAATAAACTTCTGCTTGAAGCTAACCCCATTCTTGCCTTATGTGCGGGCCACAACACTTGACCCCCTATCTCATGGCCTCCTTAAAGCACCCCAAGTGACCTATGTCTGCTCCATAGCTCCACAACCTGAAGGCCTAGCAAGACACAACCTCCTCAACACAACCACTATGGGAGTCACCGCTCAGCTATAGAGGATCTGTCGAGCATGTGTTGGTCCTTGGGTTTTATCCACAGCACTGCAAAAGAAGTAAAACAATAAAATCATCCCTGAACCCAGTGATTCTTATGAAAGTCACCTTTGTTGCTCTTCCTCCTAACAGTCTGAATTAATAAATGGCGAAAGTGTGTGTTATGGTTTGGATCTGGAATGTCCCCCAAAAGCCTCATGCTGTGAATTATCTATGGATTTCAAGTGCTGTTGGGAGGTGGGGCCTGGTAGAGCGTGGTGGGTTACTGGGCACACGGCCTGAAAGGTCATATACTCTGGTCTTTCCTTCTGCCTGGAGCAGGGATCCTTCCTTTTGCAATGCTATGAGCAGGTTTTGTCTGGCAGGCTCTTCCAGCCATTATGAGCTATACCCAAGAATGGACTGAAACCTTCTAAAATTGGGAGCTAAAATAAACATTTCTTTCTATAAATTATGAATGTTGGATATTGTATCCCAGAAGTGTAAAAGTGACTAAGACAGTTCGTGAGAGTAGAATTCAAAAGATATATGAGGGGTTTATGAAAAGCAAGAAATTTAAATTCCCAATGGTAAATGCTATCCCTTGAGTTTGATCCAAGAAAACCCAGACAAGATCACTATGCATTAGCTCTGGTCACGCTCATCAAAACTGAACAAAGACGGGCAAACCCCCATAAGATATTTCGGTTGTTTTTAATATGCTTTTAATTGTGTTATGGTTTGGATTTTTAAATTTTTCTTTACTAGTATCTTCTAATAGCTGAGATTTTCTTTTTGAAAATGGTACTTTATTAAGTTTGTTAAAAGGAAACCACGGGAAAAAAAAAAAACAGGCCATAGTTGGACTAGAATGTGAAAGCCATAGTTTTCTAAGAAACAGTAAGGTTACAAAATGCACTAGGCTAAACCAAAATCCACATGTTTTTCTTATGACAGCAGTAGTTCAAGACAGTAAATAGGAATTTTCTCTTAATATATATTTGGTATCAGCAATTAAAATGCAGTCAGTAGGATTAAGTCAAAATACTGTCAATACAGGAGAGTGGCATCTTCGGGGTCTAGAAAGTCAATTTAAATTAAATAATCAGTCACATGGGCATTGAACCTGGTGATTCCCGGGTCATGCACGTCACAGCCTGATATCACTATGCGTACACTGCACCCAGTACAAAGAATATGTTGATGATTTTAAATGTGTTTTGACTGAAGGCAAAGAACTGAAACAAGACAATGAGTGATAACGAACTGCCCAGGAAATAAACTGAAGAACCGAGATCCTGTGAAAACACAGACTGCAAAAAAAAAAAAACCAACCCCCTGTGACCTTCCTGGTACCACTGGATGTGGCTGTTAAGGATGATTTTGACCATGGTGTCCTGCACCTCATTGCTAGATGCAACTGCACACACTGCCTCCAGAAAAAAAGCAACAACTATGTCACTGAGATTCCCACCCATGCCTCTTCCCCCAAACTTCTTAGATAGAACATGTGTAAACCCAAATCAGGCCAAGAAAACATGTTCGCACTTGAGCACACATTTTGCTTTCAATTGCCCTTTGTGCAGAATGAGGGAAGAAAATTCTCCTCAATTTCTTCAAGTAACAGTACCTACATAAATTGCAGGAACCAATATACAAAATACCAAAAATCAATGTTTCCTCCCTACCGATCATATACTTCCTTTCAACCAAGCCAGGCATGATGAAGTATGCCAGTGACCCCACCTACTCAGGAGACTGAGCGAGGAAGATACTAAGCTCAAGACCTGTTCCTAGTGCTTTGTCTACGCATTTGAATCTGTCCATATGTACAATAATCTTTAACCACACAACTCTTCTAGTCTTTCTAACCAAAGCTTAAAATCAACTCGTAATCAGGAGTTTTATAAGAATTTGATATTCTCAGCATCATATTAACTTTTGGAGATGAAAAAGTTCCAAGAATTATTATAATTTGAACCACTGATCTGTTACAATAAGACAAAACACTCAGATTAATGAAACAAAACCCAGGTAACAAATTCCTACATAACACACAGTCTCTTTCTTGGCTGATCAGTTCTTTCTTTTTATACTGCTCTATATGTGTCAAATAGATTGCTAAGAACATATTTAAAACATTCAAACTGCTTCAGTAAAACAAACATATCCTTATTGTTTCCCTCCAATATTCTCCCAAATTTCTAAACGTATGTTCAAAAATAGTTTAGCCTATTTCAACAGATATACTTTAGTGGAATTTTACTATCTCCTGATTAACTAAACAGTAAGAAGATGTTCGTGAAACTGAGTATAAATATGAAATGGCAGTTTAGTGCCAATTCATTCAAAGCAAAATGAAAGACTGGCAATTTTTCAGTAAACTGGGACAAGTACAATGATCAAGTTCAATTATTTAAATACTCTCGCTAACCCAGGCCCTTCCTCCCTCAGGGAAGTCCCCCTCTCCGAGGCTCTCACGCTTAAATATCCAGATAACCCTAGCTGCATTCCCTTGACCCTAGGAATTCCTGTCTTTTGTCCATGCCACAGGCCTCACACTGTTCACTTAAGAAAGAGTAACACCCTCCTTTTGCAAAAGGAAAGAAAAGCATCAAAGATCAAGTCATTTACATGAGACTATTAACGCTTGCAAGAGGTGAGGGACCTCACCTAAACATTTTTACTATCATCTGCCCCTGATATTTGTGAGTGTGTGTGCGTATGTGTGTGTGTGTGTGTGTGTGTGTGTGTGCATATATTTATTCAAATGCAACATAGTTAACAAAAGTTAAAGTACATAGCTCATGTGAGAAAAGAAAATCAACAGATCTTTAGAAACAAAAGTTTGCCTCTCAGCTGCCATATATTCTCTAAAAGTATTCTATTAAACAGTCTTAACACAGACTGTTCCCATGCAATCTCATTGGAACCACCTGGAGAATCGGCCTTAGAATCCAAAATTTGATGAATAATTTCCTCTTTTTTGACTCCCTGGAATCTAACCATCCATATACACCTGAAAAGCATTCTTCTATCCTCTGAAACAATGGAATTCAATCGAAATTCTATAGCAGCTCTCAAAATCCTCCTCAGAGTTATATCTATAACAGTAAATCCAAGCAATCTACTATTTTAAAAACATGAATCAGAAAGCCCAACAAAGTATTTCCAAAGGTGGCTGCAAAAACCAATCTCTGTAAAGAGACTAGGATTTCTATAAATTAACAAATCAATGAAAATGTTTTTGTTAAGTAATCAGTCTGGTTTTAATCAAAGGAAAGATTTCAATTGCAGATTTAGAAAATGAGCAATTCTTGATTCCCTTAAGAAAAAATTAGCAAGTCTAAAAAATCAACTTGAAGGAACAGACTGTAATAATTTTTAATGAAGTGTAGTTATACCTCTCTTTATATGTTATTTGTTTAGTGAATGTGTAGAGGACATGGTCTGAAGCCCTATGGTGGTGACATCTATGTGATACTACTGCCTGTTAATATCATTGTTGAGTCCATGTTAATCCTAGAACTCTGGGAGGCTGAGGCAGGTGGAAGTGGGAGCCTATTCTGGGCAACTTAGCAACTTATCAAAACCTAGTACCACCAAAAAAAAAAAAAAAAAAATCACCCATTGCTGAGACCTAACAGAGCAGGCTAAGCAGAAAAGACTTAAGGAGATGAAGAAGAATTTGTTCCCAAATACTGGATTTGGATGACTGAAGAACACTTCTGCAGATGAAACAAAGTACATACTGTATAAAGAAAATGACAGACTCAGAAATTTGAGAACACTGACCACACATCTGAAAACCAATACTGCAGTTTTGCTCACACGATCACATTTGGCCTCCAGTGAGTTTGTCATTACCATACTCTACCTCAAGAGATCTGAATTCTCACCATGCTTTTAACCTCTTTTATAATCACAATCAGTTGTACATGGAAGTGCTTATTCATACTTCTATCTTTTTCAACATCATATGGACAAAGACCTAGCTTTATATCTGAAACATAACTCGTGAATATTATCTCCAGGCCACTCCTATCCATTCAGGTCTATATAATGCCTGGAGCCATAAACTTCAAAACAAACAGCTCCCACTTAAAAAGGTCATAAGCTTTTCTTAAGGTCTTCTCTTACAGAGACTATAAAATATGCCTCAGTGACAAAGCAATAGCTTTTAATTACAAACCTAGCCAAAATTTACCTATTTAAGTGAATACTACCTATTGCGTTTGGGATTTGGAATGTCCCCCAAAAGCCTCATACATTTGGATGTTACGGATTCTCTATGGAACCATGTGCTGTTAGGAGATGGGGACCTGATCTGATACTGTGGATTATGAGTGTGTGGTGGATTACAGGTGTCTGGTGAAAGACAAGTGTGTGTCAGGCTAAAGATTACAGGTGTGTGGATTGGATTACAGATTACAAGTGTATGGTGGGGCCTTCAACCTGGAAGGGACAGAACACTGAGGTTGGACCCCGAAGGGGCTGATCACTGGGACAGGACCTGGAAGGATGTATGCTGCTTCCTTCCTCTCTTCTGGGACTTGACTTGGCTGCCTACTCGCAATGCCACAAAGAGCTGCTTCCCCTTCCACCTTCACCAAGTTCTTCCACTGCTGCTGGCCACCCAGCAGTGACCTTCTGAAACTGTGAGCTAAAACAAATCTTTCCTTCCTAAAGTTGTGGATGTCGGGTACTGAGTCACAGAGACAAAAAAGTAACTAAGACACTACCTTGCATTTTCCCCCATTTTATTGTCCCCAAGCAGTAACTTATCAATAATGAATCTTTCCAAAATTTCTACAGATTCCAAAATGGCATAGAGTAGAAGATCTCCATATGAAGGCATAAAACATTTGTTACGTCAGAAAGTCTTTGTTCACATTCTATTCTACACACCAAAAATCTTTTTTAAAAAATTCAGAATATCTTTTTTCTTTATTTTCTTTCTTTCTTTCTTTCTTTCTTTCTTTCTTTCTTTCTTTCTTTCTTTCTTTCTTTTGAGACAGGGTTTGTTCTGCAGCCCAGGCTCGTCCTGAAATCACCATTGGCTTCATGGCAATTGTCCTGCCTCAGCCTCCCAAGTGCTAGAATTACAGGCATGTACCAACATGCCCACTTTATATGTTGTACGGGAATCGAACTCATGGCCTTGCACTTACTAGGCAAGCACTTTAATTGCTGTGCCATTCCTCTAGTCCCCAGAAACTTTTAATTTTAATAATAATAGAAAGCCTACATTGGAGAGGCACCCAATGGCTCTGCTTGTACTACAGATATAAAACAGATTCCTACTCTATATGAATAGAAATGCTTACAAAATGAATTTAATCACTTCACGTCGTTTTGAAAAACCATAAAATTCTGGGAATATAGGTGAAAAGTTAGTAATAAAGACTATATGCTCCGCTCAAAATAACTACATGGCCTAAGAATGGTGACTGAGATCTATGGACCTGAAAGAACCTCTTAGTTTACTTATGTATAGCCAACTCCGGAAGTTTTTAGAAGGGATCTTTAATAAGAAAATTAACCATATTTAAATATGAATAGTATTTTAACCCAAACTGTAACAGGAATATGAAAACTATTACCTATGAAAACTATTACAGCCTTCTAAATCAACAGCTGACAAGCTTATTTTTCCAAAGGCAGACAACAAAAATATCTCTCAGGCTTTGCCCAGTCTGTTGTAGTCACTTACTCTGCCTCTGTAGTCGGAAAGAAGCCACAGGGAAAGTTTAATGTATGAGACTACAATGAACAAATCTTTATTTGCAAGAATAAACAGAAAGCTGGATTTAGCCCAGGGGACACAGTTTGCCAACTTCTGCTTTCAATTATTCAATTATGATGATTGTCTTTTAATAGACCCAGCTGTCACTGCCATCTTTTTCCTAGATGCGCCATCTCTCTTCCCCACTCACACCCCATGTCCAGAAGGTAGAGGTTCCTCCTGTAGAACACAGAAGTAACTTCAAGTTTAGGTTGAGCATAGGAAACTTTACAGCCAAGAGAAGTGACTTAGTCTTAGTCTTACTGTGTTTTTTTGGCCAGAAAAAGGACTATCAGTCAGACAGGAATATTTTATCCAACTGAGAAAACAGAAGTAGGGAAAATGATTTTGAGGATTCTTAAGTGAAACAAAAACACAAAGGCCCTTCAACACATTTCCTATGATCTACAGAACCACAGATGGTTGTGAGAGAAGGAATGTAAGAATTAGAGATCACTGGAAGTACAGATTGGACTTAGCCAAGTTTACTCTGTTCCCACCTAGTCATGTTGCCTATCTAAAATTTAATGACTTTCATTACCACTTCGTTGTATACTTTAAAAATACAAAAACACAGGGTTGAAGAATGGCACAGCAGTGCAAGTCCCTGGGTTCGATTTCCCAGCAGCACATAAAGCTTGGTATGGTGAAACAGGCCTGTAATTCCAGCACTTGGGAAGGCTGAGGCAGGAAGATCACAAGTTGAAACCCAGGTTGTATAACTTAGCCACTTAGGAAGACCCTGTCTTAAAATCAAAATGTGGGCTGGGCATACAGCACAGTGCAAAGGCCCTGGGTTCCATGCTCAGCACCAGAAAAAAAAATAGTAAGGCTACAATTTTATCATCAGAATGAATTTTAAAAGATGATTTGTAAGATGCATAATAATCATTATAATTTATGTGTACAGATATCAATATTTAAGCATAAATTAGATTCCCCATACTTGCCAGCCCAAAGAGCTTGTATTTTTGGGAAGTGGGTTAGCCTGGGCCAAAACAAAATTTTTGTACAATTAATAGGCATTAATAAAAATATATTTTTTGAAAGAACCTTCACATAAGCTCCTTTCTAAAATATGCAAGCGTACTTTCTTACCTTTGGAAAGAGTGCACTTCAAGGAGGCTAGAAGGACAAGGGGTTCCGACTGTTACCGCTGGTACCCAAGCACGGGCCCAGTCACCAGCGAAGAAGAGGCACGTGAAGATGCAGTTTCACTCTCTGTACCTTCACTGAGTAAGTGACCATCCTGCCATCGGCAAGCTGTCAGCACAACATCCCTCATGGAAAAGCTGATGTCTGCTTCGTCTCTGTTACCAGCTCCAGACCTGTGTGTCCCATCTAATCTTAGCCGCAGCTTCTAAATGCTACTGCTTTTTTTTTAACTTCTTGCTCTCTCTATCTATACTTGTCCCGAGTGTCACTGTCTGTCCTACCACTTCACAGCTGGTATGATCTGGATCTGAAACGTCCCCCAAAAGTCTCACGTATTTGGATGCTGTCGAATACCTATGGGTTGCACGTGTGGTTAAGAAGTGGGTCCTTGCTGGAAGGGGAGGGTACCCGGGGCTTGACCTGGAAGGGATATACTAGCTCCACCCCCTCCTCGACACTGAGCTTCCTGCCTGCATGCCTAGAACAACTCTGCCTCCTATTGGGCCCCTGCCCCGTGTTTCCATCGTTACCAGCTGCCTGGCTATGGATTAAGACCTTCTGAAATGGAACGAAAAGAAATCTTTCCTCCCTTAAGTTGTGGATGTCAGGTATTCGGCCCCTGCAACAAAAAAGCAACTCAGCCTCACACACACCAGGTCCCACTGAGCTGCAGCCCCAGCCTGGATCTTCTCTCTCAAAATCCAACCCTCTCTCTACTATTGCTCAGTGCTTCCGCAGAGACTCCCTCTTCATCACATATAAATGAATTCCTGGCCTACCATTCTTGTATCAAAACAAATAATAATATATCTGGTTGTGGAAATTCATATTTATTTTTTCTGTTTAGGAAAAAAGCATTTAATTCTCCCTTAAAAAACATATGAGAAATATATCCATGTCATCGTATTTGTTTAACTCATTAAGAAATACTGCGTGGTGGCATAATCCTGTAATCCCGGCACTCAGGAGGCTGAGTCACAGAGGACTACAAGCTTGAAGTTGGTCTGGGCTACACAAGGTAGATGCCAGCCTTAACCAGGAAAATACACAGAGATCCTGTCTCAAAAGCAAAGGATTACTACCAAATCTCTACTCTATTCTCAGAGCTACAGTCAACATGATGGATTTCAGTTCTGGGCCCCCAAAACGAAAACCTAGTTACGGGACAATCAACTGACTTCTGCTCTGCTGGTTTATGCTCTTAAAAGTCGTTTCACTGTTTGTTCATATGGTCTGATAAAATTCACAGATCAGTTGTTAAATGCTTTTGATCAAGAAAGATGAGAACTAGGACCACTACTGACATGCTGCTCAATATAATCTAACTCAATTTGACACAGTACCCGTCAAGGAAATTTTTCAAGTAAACCTCATTAACAAAGTTGACAGGAAAAAAAAAAGACAACATGGGAAAAAAATGCAACGTGGAAATAAAGAACAGCCATGAAAATACGAGCTTATTACCCATGGCAAATTGGAAAGACTCCCCTCCTAGTAATAACGACATTAACATGGTGAACACATTTATTCTTCAAAAATACTTTTTCAACTTTACTACAGTATTCCAGTAGCATAGAAAACTATGACAAGAGCTAGGGTTGACCATGTATCTTAGCGGTACAGAAAGCCTAGCAAGCGCAAGGCCATGGGCTGATCTGTAGCATCAAAAATAAAAAGACATACATATGCATATACATACATACCAAAAAAAAAAAAAAAAAGAAAGGGAGAAAGGGAGGCAAGGAAGGAGGAACAAGCAACAGCCAGCCATTTCCCCTCAAAGCTAGCAAATTCTAGAAGTGCCTGAGGAAAAGAGCTAGTACTTACCAGGTACATGCCACGTACCAACTCCCACATCAGAAACATTACATTCACGATCTTCCTTAATCCTTCCAACAACCTATATTAATAACATATACTACTACCCCTATCTTATAGATGAGAGAACCGAGTCTCACATAAGTGGGCAAAAGTGCCCTACGCAAAAAACTTGAAGCCTTTGCCTTGGAGCCAGATATGAACTGAATCCTCTGATATAATGAACAAAAATAAATTCTTCCACCTTGAAGTTGAGTATGTCAGGTATTTGTACCAGTGGTTAAAAAAAAAAAAAAAAGTTGACCGATCAAAAAATTGGTACCAAAGACACCAAGAGTTTTGTTATGACTATACATGAACATGCTGTTCAGAAGCCTCTTGAACTGGCTGGTGAGAAAATTTTGGAAGAGTATCATCCAAGCCACACTGGTGTATGAGGCATGCAGACAGAACACATGAGTTGTGACATCATGGAGGCTTCCACACAAATTTCAAAGTAAAGTCTGGGAGGCCAGGCAATGTGTCCCTAAGAGAGGAATACAGGAAGCTGAAGAATAAAGCAAAGTGACAATGGAGACGCCAGACAGGTGGGAATGTCAGGGACAAAGATCTGCCAAAGAAAGCCTCAGGCAACATGCAGAGCCAGCCCAAAAGAGTGACTGTATAACTTGCAACCAACAAGACAATAGGGATAGGGCCACCCAACCCCTCTGGAATTCCTGTCTCACAACCTTGTGCCCTGGGCTCTGGACAAGGACCAGCTACGAGAGGACTTAATAGTTTCCCTGAGTGGTTTTACTCTTGCTTTGATTCTATTGTTTTCAATCCCCAGTCTTCTGTTTGGATTGAAAATGTTTACCTAGTCACTGTATCTGTAACTTGTTTGATTTTCACAAGGGTTTCACAGCTAATGGCTTGACTTCATCTCAGAGATTTTTGACTTGGATTTTTTTTTAAGAATTTAAAATTTTTCATTTTTAATGGATACAAAATAATTATTTAAATGTACATGGTACAGTATGTTTTAATATACACAGAATGTATAATAATCCATTCAAAGTAGTTAGCATATTTATTTACTCTACTTACTTATTTTCTCTCTTTTTTTCTCTTTTATATTTCTTTCTTTCTTTCTTTCTTTCTTTATTTATTTATTTATTTATTTATTTGCATTGGAGATTGAACCAGAGCCTTCTCGCTGGCTGCATGCCCATCGCTTTACAATTTTTTCTTCAGAGAGATTATTGCTAAATTTCTAAATTGCCCAGGCTTGCAATGTTGTTGGCTCAGCCTCCCAGATTATAAGTGCCTACCACCATGCCCACTTCCTGAAACATGTAACATTTCTTTGTGCTGAGAACTTTCAAAGTCCTGTCAGTTATTTTGACATATCCAACTTCATGCTAATGTGCCATTTTGATAGAAAAATGAAAACATTCAAAAGAGATCTAGCTGAATCTGGATATGAAAGATACATTTGAAATCGGGGACTCTGACTCAAATATCATAAGGACAGAATTTCAGACCTTGAAGATAAGGCTGAGAAAACGATATTGCTGTAATTAGGAATTATTCCATTGTGTATATATACCACATCTTCTTTATCCAGTCATCTGTACTTAGGCATGTTCGCTTCTTCCAAGATTTGGCTATTATCAATTGTACTGCTATACAAAAGACATTCAGACTATCATTACATCAATCAGATTTCTTAGGCTAAATTTACACAAAGACTGAATAAATCAATCACTACGTTAAATGAACTTAAGTCACTATCACAAAAGTATATCACATAAACAGCAATAGATATAACAGCATACTTAATTATTTCAGAATTTTTTAAGAGTTCTTTCCCAAAGAGGAGCAGGAAGAAACGAGTAAGATCATTATTACAAATTTAGTTACAGAGCATCAAACTGAGATATAAAATCAAGAGACCCAGGTTGAACTAATAGCGAACTGAGTTCTTAGGCAGTGGACTAAGACTACATCATCTTTTATCTCCACCACCCAGGGACAGCTTCAGGAAAAAGACCTCAAGAATGACTTATTTATCAACTCTTACTGTTTTTATAACTAATAATATCCCAAGTCAAAAACACTAGCTTCTGCCACTCCACCCCCAGCTAAATATCTATATGCATCACACATATCTAAAAAGTTTTACAGATAAAGATTTTACACCAATTCCTCAAGTAATAGTTATGTTTACCAAACTCATACACTAGTAAAAATAATAATTGTGGGGGGAAGTTTCACAAATTTTATGAGAAAGCTGATACTATTTTAGTGGGATGCCAATCAAATGATTGATGTCTATTTTTTGTTACACTTTCTCTTTAGATGTTTCCTTTCCACTACATTCTTTGGCGCTGCTTGTCTGTCTGTCTCAAAGATTCCTTCAACTATTTTCTGCAATGCTGAGCTAGCAGTCACAAATTTCTTTAGGGACTCTTGATATGAAAATTTTTTACTTCCCCTTCAATTTTAAGAAATAATTTTGCTGGATTTAACAACCTAGGTTGACACTTCCTGTCTTTTAAAGCTTGAAAGATTCTGCTCAAGGCTCTTCTGGCTATTAAAGTTTGAACTGAGAAATCTGCAGTAATTCAAAGGGGTTTGCTTTCGTAGAATAATATCTGTTTTTCTCTTGACATTTTAAATATTCTCTATGTTGTATTTCTGAGATCTTGATTGTGACGTGTCATAGCAAGTCTCATTGCTGGCTGAGGTTATTTGGTATTCTATAAGCTTCTTGTACCTGAAAATTATTTTCCTAAATTTTCTTGCATGATTTCAGTGAATAAATTCTTTATACCTTTAGCGCTGTCTTCTGCTCCTTCTTCTACACCCACAATTCTGAGATTGGTTGCCTCTGCTCATTTCCTATTTTGTAGAAATGCCTAATTACAGCACTGTTGTTTCTTCAGCCTTACCCTCAAGGTCTGAAATTCTACCCTTACAATGTTTGAGTCAACATCCCCTATTTCAAATGTATCTTTCATACCAAGAATTTCAGCTAGAATTCTTTTCAAAATTTTCACTTTTCTATCAAAATGTTTCTTCATATCTTGTATTTCCTTATTTACCTCAGCCAACTTTTTCTTTGTGGCTTCTATATGCTCAGTAAGCTTTGTTTCAATGGGGACCACTACTTGTTTAGTAAGTTCCTCTTTAAGCCTGCTGATAATTGCTTGCATTTCTTTGGGAATATCTTGTTAGGACTGGCTGATCAAACCATTCATTTGCTTTTTGACTATATTTCCTATGAGTTCCACTCTTTGGGGCCCATGGCATTAGTTTCTGGGGTCTCAGGCATTTCTCTGTGTCCTGTTGCCTTGTCTTCTTCCTGTGTTTCTGTTTTTGAGGGACTTCACTTCAAAGGCCTAGCTCAGAGGTTTCTTTGAATGGGTATGAGTGTGTGTCAGGGAGCCAAAATTTCTCTGAGTTCTGTGCCAGGATTAGGCAGTGAGAAAGGACCAAACAGTCCGATGGGCTCTGAGCTGTCTTGATCACACCCAGACCCTTCAGCAAAGCTCTCCCACCTGTCCTGAATTTTCTGCCCCAAGGGTGGGGCTCTCTGCTCTCAGAGGTGTTCCCACTATTACTCCAGAATTTCAGCGGCCTTTCTTTCCTCTCCACAACTGTCTCTTGTGCCAATTTCTCCCCTAGGCACTGTTTAAGAGTGACCCTAAGAACCCTGCGGTGTTCTTCTAAGCCTGTTTTTAATCTACACTCTGGCTCTTGCTTATGTTACTGCCTGTTATAGCTGCTGAGAACTGATTCTGGTCTAGGTTCCAGGAGGCCTTTTCTAGGAGAAGCTTGCAATGTATTTGCAATTTGTACTACTCCTAGGCTCATTTTTGGAGGATGGGGCTCCCAGCTGCTGTCAATTCCCACTTCTCCTGGGTCCGTGCTTGCCTCAGGAGTAGGTTCTGGGCTCCACGCTTTCCCCCGTCTGTAGATGCCGCAGCTTGAGGCCACTCTCAGTTAACCCAGATCTGCTTCCTGGGATGCTGTTTTGCTCAGCTTCTGAAGTATCTTTGGGATTTCTGATATTCCTGTGGCCTTTCAATTGCTGGGGCACTCCTTCCTCTCCTAGCTAAGCTGAAAAGGTAGTTTTTAATTATAATCTCAGCTTTTTAAGTGAGTCTCCAAGGAGAGAGTACATGCTCTGTTACTTGGCCTCCATCTTGAACAGAATTTCTGACTCAGATTTTTGAAAAAAGAAAAAATGTTGGAACTGTTTAGGCCTTGGGGTTTGGATTAATGTGTTTTCATTTGTAGTCAAAAATAGCTGTCTTATATCATACAGAACTATAAACTTACTGTTGTCTTTACTTGAAGATTAAGGAGATGTGTGTTTATGTATCAGGTTGAAAAGCGGGTGCAATGTGATGGTTAAGCATAATCATTAACTTGATTAACTCAGGAACTGCCTAGGGGATTTGTTAAGCACACTTTTGTGGGTGGGGGGCATGACCCACCCACAAAGGCATGACCTTTGGGGTCTACATCTGGCCCTGGCCTCTTACTTTCTGGCACTATTCCCTGGTCTGCTTCCCAGCTATCACGCATTTCTTTACTAAAATTCCCCAACATGATGTCTCTGCCCTGGACCCATCAAACCATGGACTGAATCTTTTGAAACTGTGAGCACTCCACCCCCAGCTAAATATCTATATGCATCATACCCATAAAAAAACTTTCACAGATTAAGATTTTATACCAATTCCTCATGTAAAAACAACTCCTCCATCTACGCTGTGTATGTCAGGTACTTGGAACCAGAAACCAAAAAGCTGACCAATAATTTCATATATTTGATGTCAAAACCTGCATTCTTTTCATTCTACCACAATGCTGATTACATAAAAGTTCTCATTGCTGATTGCCAATTAGGAGAATTATCTCAAGAGACTTGTAAAACATTCATTCTGTAAGAAACTACACCTGTATAACTGGGTCATAACAAGCTTCTGAAAATTAAATTGCATACAAGAGAGGAGGTAACCCATATGTTGACGGCTGTGGACATGCAAGCACTGGAAAATAGAATTAATGCAATGTTAAGGAAATCTGTAAAAGACAGGCAAAACTTTTATACAGAGGAGTCGATTACTGATTTCTGAGTTTCAAACTAAGACCAAATTTATTTTGACCATCATGTGCTCAGAGCAGGAACATAACAATACATAAATGAATAAACAAATCTGTCCCCTATGAGCTTTCTGTGAAGGGTGAAGCCTCATCACATTTTCAACAAAATATGGCTCAGCACATGCTAGAGGGATAAACAAAAGCATTGGAACAGTAGCCTTTTAAACAGTAACCTTGCTTGGATTACTCATATATATGCACAGAATATTGCAAGATGTGAAAATAGGTAGGCATGGTAGAACATGCTTGCAAACCCAGCTAGTCAAAAGGCTGAGACAGGAGAATTACAAGTTTGAGACCATTGTGGGTAACCTGGCAAGACCCTATCTCAAAACAGAAAATTAATTAATTAATAAATAAAGAGCTAAGGATGTAGTTCAGTGGTAGAGTGTCCCTGGGGTCCCTTCTGTGGAATCAAAAAAAGCAAAAAAAAATTTTTGAAATACTTAATATTCATCAAAAAGGATAAAGTCAGTAATAAAATATGGTATATTAATACTAATGAGTTACTACAAATGATGCTTTCCTGACTTGGAATGGCTATATGGCTAGTCAGCATTCACTAATTGACAAGGGCAAGAAGCATGAAGACAGAAGAAAACATGACCCTGCTTTACATGTGAATGTATTTCAGCTAGTTCCAAGTACATGTGAAAACTGAGGAGTCTAAGAAGTGAAGAAATAAACTACCCAAAGCCAAGGAAGCAAAGAATAGCTCCAGGCTAGTCATTTTTTAACAAAATATTTTAAAGAGTTATTGTTTTACTGTTTGGTAACATTTCCCACCAGTATTTTTAGCATTCTAATTATTTGAGTTGTTAAATTATTTTTTCAAAATACACATATATCATACCTTGTGTGTGTGTGTGTGTGTGTGTGTGTGTATACACATATATATGCAAGCTCATTTATATGATCTTATATACATTGCTCACATACATCACATATATAAAATCTTACTATCTTATGTACTTTGGGACAGTCCCATGGATTGAACCCAGGCCATGTATATGCAAGCGAGCAGTCTGCCACAGAGTTATATCCTCAGCCCTTTTTATATTTTGAGACCCTATCTTGCTAAATTGCCCCAGCTGGCCCCACACTTGCAGTCCTTCTGACCTCAACCTCCTGGGTATATGGGATTTAGGCACGCGCTACCACGCCCAAATTTTTAGGAATACACTGACCTAAACAACTTCAACACTATTTCTAGAAAAAGTACCTTAAAACATCCACACAAACTTCTTCCAAGTTTCTCTGTTTATAATCTTACACAATAAAATATTTCTAGTCAAAGGTATTAGGATAAAATAAAGAGTAACAAGTGGATGAAACAAGACAAAAATAGGAGGATGAAAACAAAGAAGCTTTTGTCCTCTAATAATTACTACAGAGCAAAGAATGTGACCAGCCTATACATGATTTGACATTAAAAGTTTTTCCTGGAAAAACAGGACTGAGAACTAGAATTATTGTTCATACAAATATTTTTTTTAAACTGGCTTTAGGAGATATAAGAGATCTTAGATGGTCAAATTTATTTTTAGCCACCTAATAGAACTTTCTCATTTTACAGAAGCAAAAAACTGGGGCCCATAAAAAGATTGCTCACAGCTAATGAGTACCAATAGGAGAACACAGGCAGGAAATTATCTAAGTATTCTCATTCCAAGTCCATTGTCTTCTCTGGTACCCACACAGCAACACTTAAACCTAGTTATTGAGGAAAATTACTTTAAATTAGGCTTAATTATCCAAATAGGCTATCTCTAGGGGGTGAAATTACTGTTCATATCTTCTTTTCCAAATGTAAACATACTTAAAATATTTACTTCATTCTTATCAATATTTAAACAAAACAGAATATTTTGGCAATATGGTTATCATGAGACAAAAAACACAGCACGTTAAGATCCAGGCTGATTCTGTAGATTAAAAGAAAATTTTAAACCCAGAATCTTTGATTTCTGGAATTAAACGACAAGAATGGTCTACTTATTACAATCAACGAGGTTCACTCAGTTATTTCATCTCAGTAGCGACTTTGTTAATCAAAACCACTACAACATAATCCAATATTCCTCATTATAAAATTTTAGACTTTGAGCATAACCACTGAGGTGAATAAACAGCAGCAATATAATTATTGGGACAATAATTCTGTCTTATAAAATTATACAGCAAGGCCTGGTGGCACAGGACTGTAACCCTGGCACTTTGGGAGGCTGAGGCATTATAATTACCACTTCAAGCCTCACCTAGGCAACTCGGCAACTCCGTGAGCCTTTGCACCAAGGGAAAACACTAAAAGGACAAGGGAGTAGCTCTGTGCAAATACCCCGGATTCAGTCCCCAGTACCACAAAAAACAATAAAAATAAAATCTATACTATTTCCCAAGTACGTTTTACAAGCCATACAATACAAAAAAATATCAAATTTATAAAAAACAAGTCACCAAATTAATTTTTTCAAAAACATAACAGTACATAGTACAGATGGAACACAAATAAGCTTTTGTGACTTTCAAAGACAAGCACTATAACGGTGTGTTAACTACAAATTACAAGACACCATTGTTCTAATCTAAACTCTTTCAGTAGGCCCCAAAGACCAAACTAAAATCAAAATGGACTCACGATGGCATTGTCAAAGCCACTAAATCAAGCTAAGTTATGTGACTGCTGTCTGAGACATCAGGAGAGCCAATTTCCCAAACTGACCACTTTCAATTGGCATGATAACGAGGCTCCTGTGCTTCAGTACACACACACACACACACACACACACACACACACACACACACACTCAAAACGACCTGAAGCTTAGTTATTCTACTAATGTTCTGCCTCTCTGTCCCCATCTTACCAGGAAAGCAACTCTGAAATGACCAGCCCACTTTTCCCCATGTTCCTGATTCCTTCATCCTTTCTCTGCCCAGAAAACAAACCTCATCTCTTGAAGTTACCACAACACTCACTCCATTTTGTGGAACAAATGGTCGCCAAATTCTAGAATTGCAAGTAAAAGCCAATCAATATTGTTAATTTTATCCTAACTTTGGTTTATGACAAGCATAAAATTTCCCCAACATATTCAGCCACAGAGCCAACATTCCAGTTCTCCCTGAGAAACTAAGGCCACACACACAGTATACAGTATTTACGAACATACAACCTGTTTGCCTTCTGCTCACTGCAATGATTATTTTCACGCTGCAGTATACAATATACTATTAGAATTTCTGCTATTAGAAGCTACATACATTATTCCAGAAACATGGATTTTAAAAAAGGTAACTAAGAAACAATATAAAGGACAAAAAAAAGACAAAGTCCTAGAAAATAAATGATATAAAACCCAAAGGTTTTGTAGATTGCTTGTTTTGACATATATTCAACTACACTGAATCTATTCTGAATTCAAAAACCAGACTTCTTTGTGGAAAAAAAAAACACAAACATCTTTTCTATAAACACTGGGGGAGTAATTCATATATAACAAAACTCAAGACGGAGCTCAGCAATAAGGGCTAAGAAGCTCTCAACTCTGTACCACACGTTAAAGATGCTGAAAGGTCACATCAGAGCTGCTACAGAAAGTGTGGTATGAGGAAGACACGCTACCAGTAGTAGACACAGTGGGTCCAGAGTCTCCTCTGGACATTCAGTGCATACCTAGTGAAAAGCCACCCTGTGGGCCAAAGAGAATTCTACATTCGAATTACTCCCGGGCCATCCATTGATGTACTCTGACTTGGGGAAATGAACATTCTGCCTCTAGCTTTTCAACTACTATGAAGTACTTCACACACTATTCCAGGCTAGCCAATTAAATAACAGCATCAAGAAGAAACAGAAAACTGTTAAGGTTTATCTGTGCCAAATGGAGAACACATACTTTTATTTACTTTGGTCATGTTACTCAGTGGCAGTCGATTCTAAACTCATTGAAGAGCATCTAAAATATATTCCAAATGGTATTAAGAATATACAAAGACAGCAGCTTACCACCGGAGGTATCTGTTCCATAACTGATTCTTAAGTGAGGGAAGTCAGGTTCTCCGCATAACCTGGGCCCAGTGCCGAGGGTTTCTGTACCTGGGTGTCCACTGCTGAAAAGCAATGGGCTACTGTGAAAAGTGAGTGACCTAGCATGAACAAGCACTTCACTCCCTGCCTGGCGTGGAAAGTGAAAGCTGTTTTTACCATCACTGATATGGTAATATCCCAGGTGAAATGTGCTCAGGAAAAAGACAAAAGGTTTGTTTCTTCTGAGGTCTAAGATGCTGCCTATCCGTGTAACGAGGCACCTCCTTCCCCACACCAGGACTGCGTCTCAACCCCAGCGAGGGACAGGGAGGAGAACATGCCACCTCACCTTCTCTTCGCCCCCTCCTGCTGGCTGCCTGACTTCAGTCAGGGCTTAAGAAGCACTCACTTTGGCGCTTTACATGCTTCTGTGGCAGTTCTGCAAATAGTTCAGAATATTTTAACCTCACCTGGTTGTATTTCCGATTCTTCAAAGAAAGAAAAGCCTTCGTTAAAAACTGAACTATAACAAATCTGCACATTGCAAGTGGAATCGTGGTAAACCATGTTTCCAAAGAACTTTAGTAATATACCTGTTCTTAATAAAGCACTGAAGTTTTCCTACATAATGGCAGAAAAACTCTGTGTATGTGTGTGTGTGTGTGTGTGTGTGTGTGTGTGTGTGTGTGTGTGCATGTATACATATGCACATATGCATAGGCATACAGATATTTGTCTGCATACATCATCTAAGAAAGTCTACATATGTGTCTGTGTTTATTTTTAGACAAAGGTATTTCTTTTAGTCTTGGTCACACATGTATTCACAAAGAGCTAGTTGGCATTATTCCATGGATGTCAGTACACTCCCCCTACCTCCTTTACATGTGTGTAATACCAGTCACACAGGAGAGCAAATAAAGGAATTGGAACAGGTCAAACTCCTACTATCTCCCCCAACAAGGCATACACCCAAGACAGACTCAGAGCTTTGCAGATGGAAAGCAACACAAAGAAGTACGTATTGTCCGAGTGTGATGGCTCCAACTGTAATCCCAGCCACTTGGAAGACTGAAGCAGGAGGATTCCAAGTCTGAACCCAGCCTGGGCAAGTCATCAAGATAAAAAATAAAAAGGGCTAGACAAGCATCGCTGAACACACCTGAAGTCCCAGCACTGACGAGGCTGAGGCAGTCAAATTCAAGGCCAACTACAGCTACACAGTGAGTTCAACGCCAGCCTGGACTCCTAACAATACCTTGTCTTAAAAACATGCACACAAAAAAAGTTGAAAATAAGAAGGGTTGGGTTTACTGCACAAAGTAGAATACCTACTTTTCAATGTCAAGTACCACAAAAAAATTCTATTCTAATTAATGTTTGTAGAGGGGGTGGATAATTCACGAACTGTCATGATGTTGAGTCTGACTGTCCCTTTTTCCCTTCCTTTCTACCACCCTTCCTATAATTTCATGAACAAATGCAGTGAATACACAGTCTCTCAATTTTAGTACAGACATAATTTTAATTTCCGGAATTAGCTCTCAGAGTGTCTCCAAAATTCTGCCTCAGTTTTAATAAACTTAGAAAACTCTAAATTCATCCCCCAAAACAACATTTACAAAAATAAGAGATTGAACAACCTACGGAGCACATTAAGAGTCCTATAATAAAAGACCGGAATTTCATATATAGAAGAAACTTCTAGACATACAAATCAAATCATACCAATCATTCTGTAGCAGACTTTTTTATTTTGTGGTACTAGGTACCCAGTCCTGGGCCTTCACACTGAATTAAAGCCCAAGACCATTTTTAAGTTCTAATTTTGAGACAAGTCTCAGTAGGCCGCTAAACTGCCCAAGCAGAGTTCAAACTTGCAATCCCTGCACGTTCCAGAGCACCAGGATTACAAACTTGTGCCTCCAAGCCCAGCCAAGCTTCACCGTAGAGAACTCTATGGAGGTGTTGCCTTACCCAAAGCTGGGAAGCCGGGGCAAAAGAATTAAGTTAGAGAGTAGTCTAGGTCATACTGCAAGATTCTATCTCAAAAATAAAGTAATACACAAATACAGAGTTAGCATGAATTCTATCTTTTTGACACAACTTATAATACCATAAAGAAATATATAACACAAAGCCAAGAATCTTTTAGTTGGTAAATACTAGTTTCTTTTTAAAATAATCATCCAGACGGGCCTGATGTTGCAGACATGTAATCCCAGCATTCTGAGAAGCTGAGGCAGGAGAATTGGAAGTTCAAGACCAGCGTGGGCATATTAGCAACTCAGACCTTGTTTCAAAATCAAAAACCCATGGGCTGGGGAGGTAGCTCAGTGTGAAGTCATTGAGTAATATTCCCCACATCATTTTTTTAAAATTAATAATTTTTCTAACATGCTAACAGTAGGTAGATGTACTTCTGGCCACCCTCTAAGGTAGGAAGGTTCAAAGGCAAGCATTCGCCAGTTTGGCTTATATAACAACAAAGAAAACTGACCTTGCCTTTAAAACTGTCTAACCATCAGCCCTGCACCTGCCTCGAGTGAAGCAAAAGCCAAGAGACAGGTCAGTGAAGACTAGACCGCACAGACACACTGGAGAAGGAACAGCTGTGCACACAGCCTGTCCCTCACACGTGCCACCCAAACACGCGGAGACGCACAGTCAGCAGTGGCATTTTAAGTGCCCATAAGCAGTCTAATTCCTGCAGAGAGCCCTTAAAAGTAACATATATAAACCGACTGTGATGACACTTGCCTGTACTTGCCTGTAATTCCAGCACTCTGGGAGGCTGAGGCAAGAGAATCTCAACTTCAAGGCGAACTTGGGCAATGGTAGCAGCTTAGCAAAACCCTGTCTCAAAGGCAGTGGCAGGAGAGAGACAGAAAAGGGAAGAAACATGTCTATTACAAAGTTGGTTAGCATCCCTAACATTTGTATAAACATACAATTACGTCTTTTTTGTGCAGGCAGTACTGAGGACTGAATCCAGGGTTCTCTGCCCCTGAGCTACATTCCCAGGCCTTTCCAATCTTCATTTGGAGACAGACAGTCTCCCTGAATTGCTCAGGCTGACAACAAACTTTAAATTCTCCTGCTTCAACCTACTGAGCCACTGAGATTATGTGCACAAACATACCTGGCTAGGTGTCATTTTTATTCATATTCATGATTAATCTTTGCATTTTTATATTTTAAATCTATTTCCAGGAACAAAAATCTCACTGTATAGCCTCATATCACTAGCAAAAACACTAACTTATAGTGACCTGCAAAAAAGAGTGACTGCTTGAAATCAACTGAGTCCCAAGTCAGGAGTTACAAGCATACTACCTGAGGCTCACCATGCCTTCAGAAAACAAACCAACAAAACATCCTCCCAATGAGAACTTTCTTTAATGTAAAATCAGACTGGAAGGGACATTATTTTGGCGTATTGACGATGAAGGATACCATTCATGTGTATTTCTCTAGTTTAAACATGTGCAAAACCAGCGTTTGGGGCATAGGTCAGGAATTAGAGTGTATGCCTAGTGTGCACAAGGCTCTTTAGTTGATCTCCCCGTGCCATATACAAATCAGCTAGGCTGGGTGGCACACACCTGTAATCCCTGCACTCTGAAGGCTGACACAGGAGGATTGCTGTGAGTTCCAGGCCAGCCTGGACTACCCAGTCAGTTAAGAACCAACCTTCAAACTTCAGCACAAGGACTCGTTTCTCAAAAAAAAAAAAAAAAAAAAAAAAGGAAAGGAAAGAAAATGGAAAATGTATATAAACAACGCCTGGTCAGCTTAATACTCAGGCGTCATGACTAGTAATACCAAAGAGTCTGAACGCCATTCAAATGTAGCTGACCGCTTCCATTATATATCGTGCACATATACTAATAAAAATAAAAGCATCCAATGGGCACCAGTCAATATGGTCTACACAGTAAACAGAAGGCATCAGTTAAGGAAAACCTGGGAGAAAACTTCCAAGGTAAATGTTTACTGAAAGGAACAGAGTGTTTAGAAAGGGAGCGCCAGTGACTTCCTCAAATCTCCACGACAATGCCAACATGTAACAGCAGGTACCCAGCACTGCCATGACATCACCTACTCCTTAAAATTCATGAATGACTTAAAGTTTGCGTTTAACCTCCAACTCCTCTGAGTGCGCAGTCCCGCCTGCCTGGGTCCTCGCACTGCAACCCCTACCACCCCTTCAGTTGCTGTGGCTTACTATTACCTTCAACATGTTTTCCCTGGCCATGTCAACCTAATAAAAATCCTTACTCCTCTTCAAAATTTCCATCCAAGCACCCCTACCCCTATGGTGGATGAACCTGGAGAATCCTCCTCCTACTAAGGACAGCAGACACTCTGCTGGGGGCACCGCCACAAGCTGCTCCACCGACGGTGACCTTGGACGCTGGCTTCCCTTGGTCAGTCAGAAGTGATGCCTGTTGTTCCCGCTGAGGTATCAATAGCACCTCTCACTTTCAAAGGGGTTCCACTCGGCCAGTAAACACACACACAGCCCATTCTGCGGACAGCGTGATACAGGGAATACTAACCAATGCCTTCATGTTAACATAGCAATAACTAATTTCTCAAATATGTGTAATTATTAATGCTCCCCCACTTTCTTCTCAAAAACAGTCACAGTTTGGACAATAAATTATATGTGTCACCATACACATATCACAGCACTACGACACCACTATCCTATAAATATATCTCCTTCATGGGATTACACTTCTTGAGAAGCAAATGTTTTATCTTTGGGTGAGACGGCAGGCACTAAAGCTTGAGCACAGAAAATCCTGAGCTACACTATTTTTTTGTTGTTTTTTTAAGACAAGGTCTCACCACACTGCCCAAGCTAATCTTCAGTTTGTGATCTTCTTGACTCAGTCTCCCAAGCAGCGGGGATTACAGGTGTGTGCCACCATGCCCGGCTTGTCCTGTGCATCCTCATATCCATGACACAGAGTACAAAGCTCAACACAATTTAAGCACGTTCAATAATGTTTGTTGCCAGATCCAGTGATGCAGGCCTGTAATTCCATCCCTCTGGGAGACTGAGGCAGGAGTCTAGTCCAAGTAATTTAGCAACAAAGCCAGACACTGTCTCAAAATCAAAACAAAAACGGGTTGGGGGTGTTGGGGTCAAAGCTCAGGGGTTAGAGCACTCGCCTAGGGACAGCAAGGGCTTGGGTTCCACTCTCCAGCACCACACAGACTGAGCAAGGCGGTACAGGCCTGTGATTCTGGCACTTGGGAGGCTGAGGCAAGATTGCCCTAAGCTCAAGGCCAACCTGGGCTACAGAGTGAATTCAGGAACAGCCTAGACTACACAGGGAGATTCTGTCTCAAAAACAAACAAACAAAAATGGGCTGGTGATAAAGCATGATGTGAAGGCCCCGGACTCCATCCTCAGCACTGCAAATAAATAAATAGTTTGTTACCTGCTATCAAATCAAAGAACACTCCTATGTAAACAGCTGCAGCATAACAAGTTACTTATAAACACCTGAATAACAGGAGACATATCAGCCCTTACTAATGCCTACACTGTAATTACAGAATGTTATCATCATACTATTCCCAAAATGAGCTGAGCAGACAGGCACACACTTATAATCTCAGCACTCTGGAGACGGAGGTAGGAGACCCCAAATTCCAGCCCAGTCTGGGCACCTTAGGGACTTAGCAAAAACCTTATTTCAAAATAAAAAATGAAAAGGACAAGAAGTGTAGTATAGTTCAGTGTAAAGGCCCGGGGTTTAATCCTCAGTACAACAACAAAAAAAAAAAAAAAGAAAGAAAAGAAAATATTAGCAGTAATAAAATTATATCTGACACACAAGCTTATTCATGTAACAAGACAGACTGCAGCATTAAGTTACTTAATCTTTTTCGCCAGAATCATTGTTTTTATTAGTATACACATGAGATACCTGAGAACTGGTACACATACTACTGCATCTTCATTTTTACTCTCCTCCCCCTCGCACTCCTTCCCCGCCTGCTCTCTACAAAATCTCCCTGGTTTTTACCATCATTTTCTTATTCCCTTTTCAGTGCTGGGGTGAAACTCAGGGCATCTCACTACAATACATTCCCCACCCCGATTTTTGGCTTTGATCTTGAGATTGGGTCTCGCAAACACACTGAATTGCCCAGGCTGAGCTACTATTATACAGAGATTATCCAGAGCCTTAAAAATGCTATGGTTATTCTTTAACCTCAATGTCTATGCTTCTTTTTAAAGAAAACTTCTCCAGAAATTTACATAAACCCAAATAAAATGATTGCAAATTTAAAAACAAAAATCCAAAAAAAATCTTAATCATTCTGTTCCTTAGGGTGGCATAAAAACCTTCTTTGCCCAGGGAACATTTATTTGCACATAAACAAATCTACATGAATTAGCAAAAGCATTTCATATTTCAGCTTAATAACAACAAACAACTTCCAGATAATGTAATTCATGGAAGAAACACACACATACGTACACATACACACACACACACACACAAACACACACATACATTTATGTATGTATGTATATGTATGTATGTATGTATGCATATTTATATGTGTGTATATATATTTGTGTATTACGACCTTGAATCATTTGTTCTCATAAAATTTACTACTAATAACTTACAAATCACTGAGAAAAATATAAAATTGTTTCCTGGATCAACAAAAGTCATAGTCAGCAAAAGTCCACTTAGAGAATGAGACGACCACCCACCAAAATATTTACAACACTGTAACTTAGCTTTGGCATTGAAACCATGCACACTTTTAAAATTAGTATTAAGGGATTAGAGGAACAGAAATAACTCAAAAAAGTAAGTCTTTGCTCAACACTGAAAAGAAGAAAAGAAATTCCACTGGAGTAAGGACATCATGAGATAAAAAAGGAAGAAAGAGACTAACTGGTAAGAAATAAGCCAACTGCCTTTTGATTGAACTGTCAATAATTTTCATTGTAAGAATACAGATACACTCACGTACTCAAGTTATCAAAATTGTGGCAAGTTACCACAACCACTAAATACCTGTGCAACTTTCCGATTGAAGTCTCAACTTTTCAATTCTCTCATAACGAATTACAAGCTTGGGTGACCAACCACTCAAAGCAGCAATAAAGTTAAGGCAAAATGAACACGTTCCCCTTCCACGTCCACACCCGTATCTCATCCAATCACACTTTAATGACTATTCTTGTTATTTATGAGCTGTCATTACCCTGAAGAGCAACGACTGAGATTTCTAGCATGTAGGAAAGCACGACAGCTCCAGACAGCCACAGCATTAGGCAGAAAAGTTACAATATGGAAGAGAATCACAGCTTTCATTTATAACAGCTAACTTGAGGATTTCATATGCAAAGTCACACAAATACCGTCAACATCATCCCAACTGGGACCTTCCCATGGGAGCAGAGGAAAAAATAGAAAGGGAAGGAGAATGAGGGAAATATTAAAATTATATATATATATATATATATATATATATATATATATATATATATATATTTTAAGCACCCACCAGAGCCTATGCACCGAGCTACATGCCCAGTCCACTGTTTAGTGTTTATTTTGAGACAGGATCTCCCTAAGTTGCTAAACAGCCCAGGCTGGGCTCAAATCTGCAATCCTCCTGCCTCCCAGAGTGCTAGGATTACAGTCCTGCACTACCTTCTTAATGCAAGTCAAGCAGAGTGGCACACCCCTGTCAGTCCTAGAATTCTAGGAGGCTGAGGCTGAGGCAGGAGGATCAGTCCAGATTGGCAACTTAGCAATTTAAGACACCCTGGAAAAATAAAAAATAATTTTAAAAAATGTGAGCTAGGATTGTAGCCTAATTTGAAGGCCCTGAGTTCAATCCTTGATACCACAAAAAAAAAAAAAGATCCATAACTTGTAGTTGTAACACGCCATTATATACCTATTACATAGCAGTCACAGAAACCCAACCACAAAACGAAGTTTCTATCATAAAAAGTTCAAAAAAACTTAAGACAATCATAAGTCACCTGGAATCCAAGTCTGTCAAGACTGTCAAGACTCCAAACCATGTAAATTTCTACTACAATGCACTTCCCCAAGAGAAGGAACTTCTCCAACAACCCCGCTAAGACATGTGAGGGAAACTGAGTTTTCTCCCAGTTACAACCAAGCAGGAGAAATGAACAGCGATGCCTCATGTTATGTCAGCCAGAATGGATCACGCACCGAGGGCCTGAGTTAAGCCTTAATCTACATGTTTCTGGGTCAGTGTTTTGTTCACTTTCTTCGGTTGGCTGGATGGCTGGTTGGCTGAAGTACCGGGGACAGAACCCAGAAACAATTTACCATGAAATAAATTGTCCAGACCTCAGATTTACCATAACCTGACCTCACCTTCCCAAGGAGGTGAACTGACAGGCTTGGGTCACCTCGTCCAGCCAGCAAATGGCTTTTGTACTTGGCTGCAACACTCCCTCTTCCCTGGGTCTTAGCCTGCCAAGCCATCCTGGTGATTTTGACCTACCAGTCTCTATAACTATGAACTAGCAAATCCTTATAATAAATCTTTGTACATATATACATATTGGTTCTATCTCTCTGAAAAATTGTGACTAATCCATTAACTTAATATTCAACACAGGCTATGAGGAAAAAAAAACTTCAGAAATAATTTTATCACAATTCTCAGTTTATTTCCACTTTGTTCCAAGAACAAACTCAGAGGTTCTAATGGGTCAACTCCAGCCAATGGCTTCCCTTCTAGATTAAAGACAAGAACTATATTAGACAATAAGCCAAAAATCAGTAACTTCAAACTAAAACTCCTCAACTGCAAATGTTATCAATCTCCTGAGAGCTCTCCAAGTTAACTGTACTACTGAGAAAACTCACTATGCAGAAGAGGAACCCAGCAATGTAAAAATTCCACAAACATAATCACCAATGAAACAACACAAGTCTCATCTCAGACTTGGCTGGGTATATAATTAGGCAAGAAAGAGACTGTTGCCTCAAAGACAAATATATATTAACATTCAAAATCACAACCAGTAGCCTGATATAGCAATGCACGTGGTGACAACAGCAATGTCAGTTAACACCTTTTACTTTACATAATCTTCACTATTATACAGTTATTTAAGTATCCCTACTAGAAACTGAGTATTTGACAAAATCCCAGCAGAATTTATTAGCCATACTGTAGTGAGGTTTAAGCATACCTAATGAAAAATCATAATGCAGTCTCAGATTATATACTAAGACAATTTAGTTAGGACTTTACCAGAATTTATAAAACATTAAAACTGCTTAAAACTTTTAAGATTGGCATTAACTGCCAATCTAATTAGACCAAAAGCAATACTTTAAACTTCTAATTCCAGAACTCTGTTACCCAACAAAAATGCGTGTCTCATCATTTATACACTGCAACATTGTCTACCAAAGCTTTTCAAAGATGGAAAATTGTCCAGTGCATGAGCAGAACTGACCCCTTGACTCTAACTAAAAATATTACATACTAGCTATATAAGTCTAATAACACATCAAAAAAGTCTTTGCAGCTAATACTTTTGTTAAGAGAAACAACAGGAAACTATGTATTGTCTGGTGTTTAGGAATAGGAAACATATTCAAAGGACTCTTTGGAAAGCTAGAACACAAATCCTGTTTTAAATGTGTGCAAGTTTTTTCACAGGAATTTAACATAAGCAATATGCAGAGCTGCACATCTCCATTGCCAGCTTCACAGGAGGCCTACGGAGGCTCGATACAGGTCACTCACGCAGGCGCTCACATGGGGACACTGTGAGATTTCTTTATACAAATGTTGTTATTGTTGTTGTAGTTGTTTCTAGTCAGGTTATTCATTAAAATAAAATCCATTTCAAATTCAGCATATCAGGTTTTCAGAAGCATATTGTAAATTATACATGAGGACTTCCTAGCTGAACTCAAGGAAAATATTGTCTTTATGAATATTAATCACATTTTAAAATAAAATAGGCCTTTGCCCTCATAACGGTTATAAGCATGACCACACACACGTGAGATAAATTTTATAAAGGGTTAAAAAATATGCACTTAATAAACATAACCATTTTTTAACTAACACCTCTTTTAATGTTAACATAAATTTATAACTTTTAACCAAAATTTTCTTCGGTGACAAAACGTCCTACTGAAGAAATTGAAGATCACTAGAATGCTGGACAGGATTCTTTCCACAAATGTTGTTTTCTGTTTCCCTAAATTTTTATGATTGATCATTCCAGATGCATCTCATTACCAACATTTCTAGGTAATGAAAATAAAATAAGCTCACTTAAGTAAACTTATAAAAATATAATTTCATTAAATGTCACCTTAATTCTCTCCAACAAGAAAATAATAAAGCTACCATTTGATATATGCGCTTCCAGTCTCTGTTCCAGGTACAAATATGCACACTGCAAAATAAAACTGATAGAAATATATATGAAGTATGAAATAATCTTAGAATACATGAGCTACTCAGATTTATCTACTAACAATATGCACCTATCATCATAAATTTAGCTATTTTCTTATTACTAGATATGTGAGCTGCTTTAGCCTGTCTTTTATCTTTTTTTTTTTTTTTTTTTTTTTTTAGAGACAAGGTCTCACTCTGCATTTCAGGCTGATTATGAACTCACTATGTAACCCACCACAACCTCGAACTCACAGCCTCAGCCTCTAGGATGACAGGTGTGCACCACCACGCCCAGCAAGTTGCCTTAACTTTCTGCAAAAATGAGTAACACTTTGACATAATCCTAACAATCACTGACCACATTCTAATGACAAGTACTCTGAACTCCTACCAAAAAAGGTGCAGAGTGGGCTAGAGAGGTAGCTGAGTGGTAGGACACTTGTCCACATTGAATGAGGCCTCATGTTTGAACCTTAGCACAGAAAAAAAAAAAGAAAGAAAGAAAGAAAACCTCAACCTCACCAACAAAACCACATAATATGGAGAAATTATGAGACATTTTCATTTTCCAAAGGAAAAACTATAAGACATATAAAGTGTTCATACAAGGATTATGAGAAAACTATTCTAATTCAGGTCTAACTATAAACTAATACAATCTGTCTGAATAATAAAGGCAGTATATATCAAACATATCAAAATATGTTAGCTAATAATTTTTGGAAATTGACCCCAAATAAACCTAGACGATCAGGCTCAGTGGCACAGACCTGCCTGCAATTCCAGCACTCTGGGAGACTAACTCAGCAACTTAGCAGGACTCCATCACAAAATCAAAAATAAAAATGGGCTGGGGATTTAACTCAGTACAAAAGACCTGCACTCAATCCCCAGTACCACAAAAATAAGTAATAGCAACAATAATCACAGATAGACACTGTGTACAAAGATTATATACAGGGTTAATTGCCTTTGTAACACTGATTTAGTGCTATGCCCAAATTTTAAAGGCAGTGAGAGAGGATTTGATCTACATTATTGCTACAGTTTGAATGTCTCTTCCAAAAGTTCACTTGCTGGAACTTTAACTCCCAATATGATGGCGTTGGGAGTATGGCTTCTAAGAAGTGAAGCCCTTAAGGAGGATTAGGGTCTTTGTATAGAACCAGATTAATCAGGGCAAAGAGCTGATGTTACACTTGTGCTTTGCCCTTCGGGTGTGGACTCGCCTCTCCTCTCACCTCCTGCCACGCTACGATGCCCTTAGATTTCCTTGTCTCCAGAATCATGACCTAAATTAACTCCATTCCGTTATAACTATCCTAGTTCCAGGTACACGTTTAAGCAACAGAAAATGGACTAAGACAATTACCCCTCTTCAATTCTGCTTTTTCTAAGATACCATAGATTTCCATTCCTGGTTCAGCCTTTACTTTTCACAAAAATGTATTCATACATTTGTTTGTTTAAGAGGTCAGTGTTCAGCCTCAAAATCTGTAACAGAAAGCAGGTGTTTTCGGCATAGCAACTTCCACTGGCACACTTTATTACTTCACCTACGGAACAAACATGTTTTTATGTTGACAGATAACATCCAAAAACCAACAATCCCTCTCACCTTTCCTTCTAAGAACGGGAATTTGCATACATATATGCACACATATATATGCTATATACTATGTCAGTAGGTTAATAGTGCAAAGTGTGAGCTGAGTGTGTGGTCCAGACCTAGAAATCCAGCACGCTAGGAGGCTGAGGCAGAAGGAACCCAAGCTCGGGCTCTGCCAAGGTAACTTAGAGATTAACCAAGATTTTAGTTTAAAATTTAAAAAGCTGAGTCCTGAGGATGCACCTTAGTGAAAAGGTTCTGGATTCAACTTCCAATTACTTCAAATAAGGGGGCACGGTGAATTTATGTTTTCACAAAGCATATCCATTTTAGCTGAAACAAGAACTTAAGGAAAGAACCAATCAATATAGTACTAAATGATAAGAAAATCTTTGGCTGGGGCATAGGTCAGGGGTAAAAATCCTAGAATACCACACAGGACATCTTGGGGTCAACCACCAAGACAGGAAAAAAGTGAGATCTTAAAAACAAACCATTAATCTACGCTTCCATTTCCTGCACTAAAGGCCTTCACAGTGGAAGGAAAACCCTTTAAATACCTGAAACACCTCTGGCTTGGAGCACTATTTAAAATTTTTCTACTCGAGGTAGATAAGTTTTCTTCTATGAACATACATTATACATTCTCTGAAGCTCTAATGCATATTTTCGAAAAGAGGAAAAATAAAAGATGGAGAGATGTGCCACAGGTCAAAGCAGAAAGTCTGCCTCACCATGCAGGAAGTGACTCAACGCACGATCACTGTTTCCTATGGCCATGCTGGACCACAGGCATGACACACCGAATCCCTCCTCCTACCTGGCCACCTCAGGAAAGAACGAACCATGACTAATACTTCGCTCACCTTCTTCACCCTTGTCAATTACCATGTATCTTAATTTAGACCACTATTTCCACTGATATGAAAAACAATCTGTAGATTCATTTTCCCCAGTGCTAAGTTCGTATTACCTGTGTAAAAACAAAGGCAAGGGGACCAGCAGCAGCTTCATTTCGAACCTTTTTGCCGCTGTTTTTAGGGTCTCACAAAACTGTCCAGACTGAGCCCAAACTGAGCAATCCTCCCAAAGTGCTGGGATTACAGAGATGAGCCACCATCCCTAGTTCCATTTAAAATCACTTATCATCCATAACTAGGTGAGGAATACCTATAACTCTATAAACACTGCAAATCCCAATGAAATAAGTGAAATAGCAAAGAACAGGACTTTCCTCTTTCTACAATATAAAATTGCCAAGTATCTTTAGACTTGAGCTAGTTCATTGTCTCCTTTGTAAGGATAGATGTGTGAGATCCAGGCAAACAGGTTAGCCTGAAAATTCAGGAATTGTGGAAATAATTATCAATATTTCAATCCTGTTGAACTGTGCTGGGAAGCTATTTCCAGAACAAAAGTGAATGAAGCAATTAATATGTCAGCAACTACATTACAAAACATTTCTTTTTTATCCTTAGGTTCCTCATCAAGTTAGTTTAATCTATAGTTCAAACCATATTTTCGTAAGTCAAGCTGCTCTAAAAATCTACTTTATAAAGATGTGCTCCCTTGGATTTAATATTTAAACCATTTTTTAAGTTCTGATAGACTATCTAGCATAACTAACATTCTCAAAAGCAATTTAATATAAACTCTTCACTTCATATTCCAATACAGGATGCCCACAATGTTCCCTGTGAAATAACCCAATTATTTATGATCATGATACAGTACAAATATGCTGAATCTATAATTGATGAATTATAAAATGCTAAGCTGAGAAGAGATCTTAGCAGTGAGTGACAAGGGAAAGTCTCAGTTATAAGAAATTGAAGGCCTCACAGGCAGGTCTGTCCAACTTCCGAGTACATCGAGGAACCTTGTGTCACTTTTACTGTTACCAGTTAGTATTAAATAGTTCTACAGGCAATTGCTTCAGTAGAAAATATACGATGGTTATAGAACAGCTACTCCTAAGAGGAAGTAAGCCTATGATGTCTACACTGACATACTAAAAAAAATTTTAAATAAAGAAAAAAAAATTAAATAAAGATTAAAGTTTGGGGGCTGGAGAAATGGCACAGCAGCTACAGCGCTTGCCTCATAAGCACAAAGCCCTGGGTTCAATTCCTCAGCAAAAAAAAAAAAAAAAAAAGAAGAAGAACTTTGCTGCTCTTCCAGGAACACAGCCTAGTGGCGCTCAGAATGGCACAGCGTTTGGCATACCACTGTAAGTTGTAAGCCTCCGATAAAATTAGGCTGTCCTGAACATGGGGCAGTGGAACTGTTTACCTTTACACCAAGAATTCTGGGAAAGCAGCAAAGTCTGTAACGTGCTGTGCGTCCAGGTTCTGCTGTAAAATTCTCTTGGGATAATCTAAAACAGAAGAACAGGTCAGTAGAGCCCACAGTGCTTCCCCACGTGCTAAATACACGTGACAGGACCGAGCCTGCTTCCTGCTACTGAGGAGCAGAAACTCCAGTGAAAGTTTTGAAGGCACAAGCACAGAGTGGGAAAGCAAAGCATAACAATAATAATAAATTATGAAGCTCTTTTGAGTAACAGAGCAAAACAATGGAAAAAACAAAACCAAAAGATTGAAGTCTGCCTGTACACAACTACCATTACCATAAAGAAATAACAGATGCGGTAACCCAAGAGCAACGGTGTCACAGGAAGAGGTCCCTAAGAGATGCAGCCCTCCATTCCGCCCTCAGCACAGGCTGTAGGTTCACTGCATCAAGTCACAGGAAAGAATTCACAGTGAGGGGCATGAAAAACTGTTTAGCAGGACACACCCTAAGGGGACAGCAGGTACTAAAGACAGGGGCCAGTTATCATCTGGGATAGGATATTCAAGTGTTTGAGGGGAGGTCCAGGGAATGTGAGAATCTATAGTAAAGACAGAAAAGTACAGGCTCAACTTACAGGTAAAAGGCAAGAGCCCATTTATTTTACAGGAAAAAAGCACAGGTTTTTTATTTTCAGACTTTAATTCAGAAATGGGTAGCCTGGAAGGATTAAAAAAAAATTGTAGGCTGCAGTTTTATTTCTAAAGGTAGTTTTTTTGTTTTGGGTTTTTTTTTTTTTTTTTTCCTTCTCAAGGCAATCTTGCGCCGTAGCCGAAGCCAGTCCTGACCTCATTATGTAGCTCAGGATGGTCTCAAACTCACAGTAATCCTCTTGCTTCAGCCTCCCAAGTGTTGGGTTTACAGATTAATTTTTTCAGGGTGCTGGGGGAATCAAACCTAGGGCCTCACTCATGCTAGGCAGGCACTATAGCCCCGGGCGGCGCCCCAGGCCTAAAAGTGGAATTTGTAAATCACCCTTTTACTTGTCTCCTCTGCACCTTTCTTTCTATCTCCCTAGGCAGGACAGAAATAAGCATCGAATCCTTAGAAAAAGACACCTGTTTCTTTCTCCCAGAAGTGTCTAAGATGAAAATCAGTATTAGTATTAAATTGATCCCTTTAAAGAAACCCTGTGCTGCATGAAACGCTCCTGCTTCCTGGACAGCACTCTGGGGAACAGCGCAGGCGGGCAGCGCCCAGGAAAGGAGCTCTTCGCACTCACAAGCCATTTTCCCCCTTCCTGGACCCCCGTGTCGCTTCCGTGTCAGTGCTCTGGCTCTCCTGAAACTGCCTCACGAGGCAGGTGCCACTTGTTGCCACTTAGTGCTAAACTCTCCTGTCCTTGCTCTTCTGTCCTTTCCTACAGTCTGCGGTCCTCACGGCATCTACATGTGACACCTCCCACGTAGTGCTCGTTGTGTGTCATGGGCCCTCTCCAAAGGCCCTTCATTCCTACGAAACGGAGTAAATCCAGAGGCAGAGCCGAAAGGCTGCGGCCAGTAAAGACTGGCAGTGACTGCCACCCGGCGTGAGGCGTCCCTGGGGTTTCTCCCGGGCTGCCGGAATTCAAGGACACTGGCGGTGCCGAACAGTGTAAACATACTAAAATCCAAGCAACTGTGCATTTTAAAATGGTAAATTTTTATTCTATTTGAATGCTATCTCAATTTTTAAATGCTAGCTAAAATTAAAAGACAAGCACACAGTCACCCTGGCGTTTCTTTCCTTCAAACTTTCCTTCATCTTTCGAAGTAATCAACTCTCCATAAGTGGAATTATTCAAGCAGAATCTCAGAGATAATCTGTCAGCAATGCTATTGATGGGCTTCCCGAAGTGACTGGGAAATGACATTAAAGTACCTTTATGTATTTTTCATGTCTAAATTTCTGTGTCATCCAAATGAAGAGATTAGGAACAAAGAAAAAATTTTAAAAGTGACCAGGAAGAAAACTGAAACATAACCTGACATTTTTATCTTCCCTTTCAAAATTAAAGCTATGGAAAGTAATAAGGCAAAAGTACAAAAATAAGATCTAAAACAGAGGAGCACAGAAAGCTAGAAAAATACCAAGGAAATTAGCTAATGGCACAAAAAACAAGTTATTTTCTGAGTTTAATATGGTAATAATTTTTATTTAGACAAAACTTATCCTATGTTAAATTATATATCTCAACAAATTCTTAAGAGGCTTTTCTTTTTGAGTAATAATGATGTTAAAAAATAATCTAATGCAGGTAAGATTCAAATCAAATCATTCTTAATGAGCTTATAATTGTGTTAACAAAGTAAACAATGTATGAAGAAAATAGAAAATTACTTTCTGCGAAACATATCACCTTACCTTCACGAACCCTACAACCAGTATTTGCGCTGAAGTTCAGAGGGGAGACAAAATATTTACGATATGAGAAAGAAACTTCAAGTCTTTATATTATAAATGCCAGCAAACGTCTAAAATAACTTTCTTTTTAAATTAAATGATATTCAGTGATCAAAAAAAAAGAAAAGAAGTACAATATATACTGAAGAGCTTTCGGGGAAGAACACATTCAATATATATATATATCCATTATTTGATTTGACAAAATACATTAAAATACTTGGCATACTTTATCTCATTTTGAAACACAGACTGTGAAATATCAAAATTTAAATGAATCCAATTTAAAAAGCTATACAAATAAAAGCAATAAGAAAGATGACAATTTTTATCCTCTCTCTAGAAGCTTACTGATTTATATATGTAAGGGAACGAAGAAAGAAAATTTAAGTTGATCTGAAACGTCCTCCTGTCCTTTTATAAATAAAAATCACACCAAGTGCCCACAATGTGACCTTGCCCGAGTCACACCACGAGCTGAACCCAGGACCTCTAACACGCGAGGCAAGTGCAGGCAAGTGTTTTACTACTATGTTACATCCTCAACTCTTTTCATTTGATTTTACAGTCTCAATAAATTGAGATCCTTTGCCTCAGCCTCCCAATTAGTGGGATTACAGGCAGGCATTACCACGCCCGGCTAGAAGATGACTTTTTAATGACCCAGAACTCCTTACAACTTTACGGATCATAATCCACTTCAGTATCCAGAAACACCTCCTCATGCGCCTTACACAATTATAATCTATTTCATTTTCAAACCTATTACTCCACACAACCTGCTACAGCAGCTCCACGGGGAATGCAGATTTATTCAACATCTTATGGGCAGTCCTTTGCAGAAGCCAGGCGATTATACTTCAAACTCTTAGTCCAAAGAGGGGTCTACTAACTAGCAGCATCAGTGCCACTTAAGAATTCATCAGAAATGCACACGCCCAGGTACCACTGCAGACCTGCTGTTGTATGAATTTCCTGTATTATTTGAGAGCATTAAATTGTTATAGAGGATAAGAAACAAGCAGGAGCCAGGGATGTGGCTCGGCAATAAACTGCTTGCAAGTTTAGGAGTTCGATCTTTAGCAGGGAAGAAAGGAAGAGAGAGGGAGGGAGAAAAGAAGATAAAGGGAAGAAGGGGGGAAGAGAGGGAAAACCCAAATAAAATGGTCATCAAAAATTGTAAAGGCGCTAACAACCTATGAGAAACAACACTCGGGCTTGGTGAAATACAGATGACGGCAATACAAGCTGGCGATGTGAAGACAGGACTCTAAAGGCATACTAAAAATAAGTGAGTGAGTGACTTCGTGACATCGCAAAAATAAAATGAATAGAAAATGCAATGAATCAAAAGATGTTTACTACTACAAAGGGAAGCAAAGACCGAGTAATCTATTATGCCACTTCTAGACTGACAGCTAGGTCACCTGCGCATCAGGCCACACTCTGAGGACACGCAGCATGGTCCTAGTCTGGAAACACAGGTGCTGGATCCAAGAGAAGCAAATAAAAAACGGCGCTCATGAGCAGACAAACTAGAAGAGCGAAAGCTGCAGCCCCAGGTGCATTTGTCCCACAGCTCTTCAATAGAGCAACTGTGCGTCACTGACCCAGCACATCAGGGAATACCAGCTCCGGCACTCACGACCGCACCATCAATGAGAAAAGCCGGTACCAGAGACAGACAGGCCAGCTGGATACGGGGTACCCAAGAAGCAGGTGGCACGGTCCTTGCAGCACAGCACCTCAAGTGTGTTAACTTACTCTATGGCTTTCCTCCGGCTTCTAGATCTGTGCTTTACGTGGATTTAACAAATCGTTATTCTCCAGCACTGTGCTTTGGTTGCTGAAGGTCTCTATTCCACACCTTGAGGCAGCTTAGCACCATCAGGCTAGCCGCTGTATCAGGGGACTGTCCCACAGAACACCTACTGAAACACAATCTGCATTTTAACAAGATCCCCACGTGATTCATATAGATATTAAAGTTTAAGCCACACTGACAAGCTGCTAATGAAGCCTCTACAAAGACAAATGGCCGTTCTCAGAACTAAGCACTACACACCACCTCGAACAAAAGGTCTCACTATCCCAGGAACCTCCTTAAAATAGTACAAGGAGAAAGTACAGTGATACGTTCCCACAATTATCACCGACGGTTTAAAGAAGCATTGGTGCCCTTCCGGGCCCTCCTCTGAACTCCAGTTCAGGAGGTGCCAGCCCAGCACAGAGGCACATGCCAGTGTCCCAGCGACCCGGCAAACTGCGGCAGGAGGATCGGGAGGTCAAGACCAGTCTGGGCAACTCAAGGAGATCCTGTCTCAAAGTAAAGAATTAGAAGGGCTAGGGTAAAAGCCGAGTTCCACCCTAGTACCTAAAAGAAGAAAAGCTCCCTACAGTTTGAGAAAACAGTGAGTGTGATGGTCTGCAGCATTTGTTCTGCAATTACTTGACTAGAGCTAAGAAAATCTTTTTCAGATAATGCTGTTTCAGAATACCAATCCAAAGGACATAAGGTTACAAGTGACACAGAAAAGGGTATGACTAACTTAATGAGGTTGTGGGGACTTCAGAAAGGTCACCCAGAGCAGAGCTGAGCAGATGGCCTGGGAAGTCCTGCTAAAGGGCTGCACCCCCAAACCTAGCAGCACATGACCGGACAGCTCCAGGCCAGTGTGTTACATTCACACTGCCTCTCACACATGCTGGGGGGACTTAGGAAATGTTCTAAGATAATAAAATGGCAAATGTCACACTCTCTATCCTTAATTCATCTAAGACTCATTTACTTTAACTCAATCCCTTGGTTGTGAGAAATTCCCAGGAATGAAAGTACAACTGTACATCTCAAATTAATGTGGCTCATAACATTCTCCCATTCCATTACTCGAGAGCAGACTTTGCATTTGCTATTATCAATTCCATCCTATCCCATGATGCTGGGACAAACTTCACCTAGATGACAACAAACAGCTGTACCCATGAATATATATCATTTATTTTCACTCTTTGCCATATGAAATCCAGTTTATGTAATACGTAAGAATTAGGAAGAAAGCCACACTGTTGGCCAGCAGTCCAAACTGATCAATCTTGAGTCATTAACAAGTACAAGGAATACGCTACACGGGAAAAGACAGCTCTTAACTTGTTTTTCAAGGTCCAGACTTAAGACATCTTAGAGTAACACCTAAAGAACACCTGAAGAACTGAGCCAGACCCCGAGGACAACATTACGTACACAAAGATTATAAACAAGACCTACAACAAAGCACTAAAGGTGTTGGGAATAATTCAGCCAATAAAGAATAAAACTATCAGGAAAGAATATGGAATTTTCAAAAATCATTTCTGTAAAGAATATGATTCCTAGCGTTTCTGAAAGAGGATGCATGTTTAAGTTTCAAAGGAAAATATAAAGGTTGGAAATCAAAACTTCATTAGTAAAGCTTTATGAAAAGAATAAGGGAACACACAGAAGGAATAGAGGAATGTATTTGCTTCCAAATTATCTATCAAGTCTATGCGTTTAGACAGCCCAATACTACTCACAGGAGTAGGACTCAAAGGACAGCAGGTATTTTGGCACCGTTTTGTACACTATATCACATGAATTTTAAATCCAATGTACTTAGGAATTGAGTCTCACGAGGTCCCAGGAGAAAGGGCTATCCTTATAGATCTGCGTCACTTCTGCAGCGCAGCATGGGCAAACACACACGATAAGCCCTCCCTAAATACTTGTTGAATTTAATTAAATATTCACCACCATCCTCTGAGGCGGGAAAAAAAAATCTTAATTGGAAAATAACCAAAACATCACCACCACGCATAGAAAGCAGCTCTCAAATTTTCCAAAGTGAATCCACTCACGAACTAAACAATACAGGCAACAAGAAAGGGTAATTGTCCCATTCATTACGAAAGGACTAATAATGACTGTTCTGTTTGCAAACTTCATCCACTCCAACCAGTCCTGCTAACTGCCGATAAAACACAACCCCGTGTGTTGTTTTTCACAAATCATACCCTTGAGTTAAGTTCGGGGAATGCGTTAAACTTAAATACATATAATTTATTTTCACTCGTTACTATATGAAATTCAGTTCAGTTAGTATGTAAGAATTAAGGGGCAAAATGCTTGCTGTTATAAGCAAAAAAGTAATTTTTAAAAATCACTTGAATTTCAAAATATATCCAAAAAGCTGGTTTGTTCACATATGAACAGATATTATTTTATTGGCAAGTTCCTTAAAATTCATCGAACCTACCACCGTGCAGCTGGCATTTTGTACAGCCCAGGACCCAGACGTGGGCTTGTGTCCTACGGGGTTGAGTGGCTTAATGTTCTACTTGGTAAATTTTATAAACTGCTCTCCTCCTATTAAAAAGTCAGTTTCTGGGTTTAATAAACTCTTCTAAGAGTTCATTTCAGTCATTCCACCCTTGCTCAATATGAGACAATTTAATCGTATTGCTTTCTTCCCAAGGGGTACAAACACGACGCTCAAAGGGAACCTCCAGGGCCAACTGTGGGAGCTCATTAGATAGGTTTAAGGAAGGGCACCTTTTACACAGTGCCAGAGCGGGCGGTGGAGCCCAGTGGAGAGGGAAGCGCAGGAGTGTGGTGGGGACTGGAAGAAAACTTAGCTCAGTTTCAAACCAGACTCGCTTCTCTAGTTTATTTTAAAGACAGCTGAATTTGACATGACCCATTCTGCTCCACACTTCTGCTTTAACGCAGAAAAAGTTGCTCGCTAACATCCTGTAAATAATTTCATAGAGCATTAGAGCATTACTTTATTTCAAAATCGTTTTTCATCCTTAAAGCAGTGTCAGGCTTCTCAGTGGCTCCACTTAAGTTACATCTTACAGCTTTCTGTGAAAGTGAGAAACAGCGAGAGTCAAAGGGGAGACATGGTATCAGATTCCAAATCCAAGGTACACACACATTATGTAAGCGAGGACCCCCAGAGAGCGGGTGCACAGTGCACACTTCCACCACAACTCCGAGCTCCCCAAGGAGCCAATGCCAGAATCTGAGGACACAGTTGGTAAGCAAGCGCACTTTGAAAAAGCACTCCCGGGGACAGAGAAGTTCAACCAGCCACCTCCTGGCCCCTCCAGCCCTCAACCCTCCTAACACCCACCACCAGCCGCTGACACAGTGCGCGCTGTTTTTCTGTACCAAACATTAGCTAAGTGAAGTCATTAAAATAGAGGTCTGAGTTCAACTGACATTTATCCAGTTCTGGGAGGTGAAATAAATCCAAGAATGGCAAATCAATTTTGCTTCCTTTCACGAAATCTCATCTGAAAACTACATGACAAAGGTTGAACTCAAAGCTGTTTATAGTCAGGGCTTTTCAATCCAAATATGCAAGTCAGCTAACATATTTCCCTAAATCAAATTTTCACTACTACGTAACAATAAGGTAAAAAGTTCCAAGGACATTCCTCGCCATCCCTACCTTTAGGTAAGAAATGACTCCGATATTTTTAAGCAAGCAAATACAAAGAATTCTTTAAGACTGCCATAATTCACCCTGGCGTGCCTTATACCTCATACCTCAGAAAACACAGGTTCACAAAGTTTTTATAGGCAACTGAGAGTGACCCCTGTTAGACTCGCATCTCAAATTAACACTCTGGGTTTTCAGCACTTACGTTATTCACCCTGTAGTGCCCTGGAGTGGTTTTCTCTCACGCACAATCTCCAGATTTCCCCAACTTTCGTATTGCTCAATACCAGCCTGCACCACGGTACAGCTCACTAAGAAATTTGACTGACGTCTCTCAAACTCCAAACTTTTTAAATAAAATCACCTGGTGACAGGTACTCATCCACAATTTTAAACTCCTTTCAAACACTGCCAGTCTTTGGCACAGTTAGGCCCCAGTACTAAACCAGACTTAGAAAGTGAAAGAGCATACTTACCTTAATTGGAGCACTACTAAACTTAATTTTCCTGTTGGCTGGCACGTCATCTTCTTCTGGCAGTCCCATGATCTCTGAGTATTCCATATCGGGCTGATAGTAACTGTCCTCCCCATCCTCATCCTCATCCTGCTCCGTGCCTGTCTCTCCCCAGTCTGAGTTATACCTGGATCTCACCCTATACACATTATAGTCACTGTGCATGTACACATGGGAGTTTTCAAAATCATGTGCGTCATCAGGGGTTTCTCTCCCTGGGCTGGATGCAGAAGCATCAGGAGAGATGAGACCCCCACTCGCAAGCCCCCTCCTCTGTTGCCTTGCTACCTCGGCCCCGAGCAAATAAGCTTCGGCATCCCTTGAAGGGTGGCTCTGTGGTGAGGGGATCTGAGACCTCGGCATCGCCTGGGCTTCAGCTGTAGACTCTTCCTCGGGAGCGTCTCTGCCTGTTCTGTCCGGAGTCTCTTGGTTGGATGTGGCGTCCTCAGCTTCCTTGCTTGTCTCCACCTCTTCACTAGGCAACGACGCTGGAGAGGTACTTTTGGAAGCCACTTCCGGTGCTGGAGTTGTGTCACCCTTCTGAGCATCCTCAGTCTCAGCTCCTTGTGTTTTCGAGGGAGACCACGAACTGGAATCCTTCAGGTGGCCAAAGGTGTCGAGATTCGTCACCGTGACCGAGGGCAAATTCAGGGGGTAATGGCCGGTCACCGAGTACTGGCTGCTCTCGGCCTTGTCGGCCCCGGTGCCCCCTGGGGGCTCGGCGCTCTCGAACACGGCGCTCAACTGACTCACCGTGGGGGACACGGCCTCGGTGCGGGGGCTCAGGCTGTCCAGGGAGTCAGTGCTGCCTCGGTTGGACTTGGGGCCCCCCCACTCATCGTGCGGCTCGCCCCCACCCGCTTTCTCCTTCCGGGGCGAACAGCGGTGGTTGGGACCCGGCTCGGGCCCACTCCTCTCGAACATCTTCCGGGTCTCGGTGAACTTGGAGTAGGATGGGCCATCGTACATGGTGTCGAACCTACTGATTCGTTCCGAGACCGAGGACTCCAGCCTCACCACTGAGCCGTCCGTCTTCTCCAGGAACTCCCGGGGCCGCATCCTTCTCTGAGGGGACGAGGAGCCCCCTTTGCCCCGGGTTTTGGCAACGACCGCAGCGTTCTCGCTGGGTTCCATGCCCATCTGCATAAACAGGTTTTTAATTCTGTTGACATTGGAGCCATACTTCCTGCCCCTGCTCTGCTGGGACCCTTCACCTTCTTTCGATTTCTGTTCCCCATCTGACTTGGGTTTGTCAAAGGTGCTTTTCAGGGCCTGGAACTCAGTTCTGTATGCATTCCTGTGAGGAGAGGCACTTCTGAGGGTGGTCCGTTCACCTGAAGACTCAGCTTTCAACATTTTTACTTCAAGGGTGAGAAGCCAGTGTTCATAATGATTGGGGGGGGGGGGGGCGAAAAATAAAAACGGGGAGAAAAATAACCCTCTTCTCTAGTCACCAGTATTTGGTCAAGAAAAGGACCTTTCAAATGACATACTTGGTCAGTGACTGTCCCAACAGGTGTATTAGGAAAGTATTCAGTCAAAAGTTACACAAATGGCTTTTTCAAAGCAAGACTAGAGGTTCATCTGTAATAAAAAAGAATGAATGTCTGAATTTATGTACTTCTGAGTTTATGCTTAGACAACTAATACATACTTTATTTCCCAAGTGGGTCAGTCAAAGGTCAAACAAATTACTTATTGCAATGAAAAATTAATAAGTCAAGTTAAAAGTTATTCTGATTGATCTAGCAACAATACTGACTCCAACACAATTTTGAGATCCCTACCAAAGCATCTTTCTCTCTTTTTGTCTGTCACACACACATGTAAAATACATAACTACATCTGAAAGCAATACTTCAGCCCAAATTTTTGACTCTTTAACTTAAAAGAAACCAGCAATTTCATACAATTTTAAGGAATCATCACACTTTCCAGGAAATCAAATTCATTTAGCATTCCCTATCATCCAATAGAATTTACTTTTTTTCTAATGCAAACAAAAGTTTGTAATCTCTGTTTACAAACTCCAAAACACGCCTACTGAAGCTTATTTCACTCTTTCTGGACCAGTATTCTCACCTACAGCATCCCCAAAGCAACGCTAGTGCAACTTCAAAGCAAAACAAGCAAAGAAAAGTTCTCCTGCACCAATAAATTTCACTTTTAAGTTCAGTTACATCCAATATTTGGAAGTTTCTTTACAGTGGATATTAATTATGAAGTTGGATTTAAAGTCTCCCAGGAATAAATGCATGAGAATATGACAATCAGAAAGCAAATAAATCATGGCACTTTTTTCACAGCCCTGATTTGTTTATTCCTTCTTGCCTCAAATATGGTACATGCTCCAAAAGCAAGGCAAGGCATGCTCGCTGGGCTCCAGCCCACAGCTGGATTTGATATCAATAAGCCAGCAGTCAAACACTTCAAGATCTGCTAAAGAGCAGCCAGTGCAGCTCTAAAGATTTTTCATTTTGCTTTTGTTCTGTTTTGTTTTGTTTTAATATCAGACCAAACCACAGCACCCTCACGCACCATCAGCTGGGGGAGCACGCACTTTCACTTAAATCGCCTCCAAACTCGATTCCTGGCCCAGCATGCATGCATGGCCCATGCAGACACACAAGAAAGGTTTCAGAGTGTGGTGCCCGGGTTTCCTTTTTATCTCCTTTCTTTCTCCTTTTTCTTCTTTTGGTAAAAGCATCGACAATCTCCTTTTACCCTTGCATTTCTTTTCAGCCATCAACACCCTCCCCTCTCCCGGACGCACACACCCCAGTCCCTCCCCCGCCCGTTGCAGCCCGAGAGGGCGGGGGCGGGGGCGACGGGGCCGCCGGGGACTCAAAACCTGCCCTCACCAAAGACAAACATAAATAACACCAACTTGAGAGGCAGCCGATTCCCAAGCCTGGTTCGGGGCGCAATCCCTCGGCCCCCGGGGCAGGGCCGGGAGGGCCGGCGACGCCAAGCGCTACGGTTGGAGGTCGCAGTCTAGCTTTGTGCCAAGGAGCACCTGAAGTCCTAAGACATTGGCTGCGGCTCCTGGCGGCTGCCAGGCGGATCCCGGTGTGGCCCGGGGAGACAGGAGCCCCCGGCCACGGTTTTTTTTTTTTTAAAGAAAGAAAATTACAGGGTGATGATAATAAATCCCTTTGTTTTTCCTCCCAGTGTGCCGGGAAACAATAGCTCGCACTGATAACGCCTGCGATCCGCCACCGCTCGCGCCCGCGCCGCCCCCGCCGCCCGCCCGCCCGCCCGCAGCTCCGCCTGCGTGCACGCCGGCCCCGGCCCCGGCCCCGCGCCCGCCGCCCGCGCCCGCCCCTCCGAGCGGCGCCCCGCCCGCGCCCGCGCCCCGCGCCCCGGCCCGCCGCGCTCCGCTCGCGCCGCCATGGCGGCGGCGGCCGGCGGGGAAGGGCCGGCCACGTGCGGCGCCGGCGGCGGGCGGGCGGCGGGCCGGGGCGGAGGGCAGGCCGCGGCGAGCGGCCGGGTAACAGGTGCTCACCTCGCCGCCAGCACTAACGCCAGGGCCGCAGAGAGAGGCCGCCGGCAGCAGGATCCCGGGAGAGGCGGCGGCGAGAGGGAGCCTCTGGCGGCCGACGGAGGGCGAGAGCGCGGCCCGCGGCGGGCCGCCCCACCCCCGGCCGTGGGCGAGGGGCCGCTCGCCCGGCTGGCCTCCGCGCCGCCTCCCCAGTCCGCGGTGACCCCGTGACCCCAGGGCGCCACGGTGCCCTGACCTGGGAGGCCGCGGCCGGGTTCTGCGGTGCGGCCGCCGGGCCTGGCCTGCATCCACCAGGCCCCGAGGTCCGAGTGGTAAGGGTGCGGGAAGAGGTGTTGTGCTTGCCGGTCAGCTCACTGCCCCCAGCCTGCACCCTCTTGGAAGTGCACTGGACTGCCCTTGCGCCCCTCAAAATACAGGAAGCGCCATGGCCTTCCTGCCGTATGCAGATCATCCCTGTCCATATGGACCTTCGGGCGGGACCCGGGGGCACAGGCCTCTTTCTAGCACTCTGGGAGGCTGGGGCAGGAGGCAATTTAGAACCCGACTCAAAAAAGAAGTGTTCCCAGGTGATCTAGTGGCTAGGCTTGTGTGCTCTCGAAAAATTAAAAAATGGACTGAGGATGTTGTCAAGGTCCTAGGTTGGACCTCAAAGTAAAGCATACCTCTTGTAGAAATACAAAATGAACTCGGCTCAAAAAATATTGAGGTCTGGAGGACCTCAGGGGCTGAAACATTTGCCTAGCAAGCACTAAGTACTTGAGTCTGATTCCCCAGTACCACATAAGCCGGGCAAAGCATACCTCTTGTAGAAATACAAAATGAACTCGGCTCAAAAAATATTGAGGTCTGGAGGACCTCAGGGGCTGAAACATTTGCCTAGCAAGCACTAAGTACTTGAGTCTGATTCCCCAGTACCACATAAGCCGGGCATGGTGACCCAGGCCTGTAATCCGAGCAATTGGGAGTCTGAGGCAGGAGGGTTGCTGTGAACTCAAGGCTACAACATAGTGAGTTCAGGACCAGCCTGGACTACATGGTGATACCCTGTCTCAAAAAAAGTGTGTGCATACGTATATATATATATAATTTGATTCAGTGATTTAACTTAATAGTGCACATAGATTAAGCTGGATGTGGTGCCTCAGGCCTGTAATCCCAGCACCGGGGATGCTGAGGCAGGCAAATCACCCTGAGCTACGTAATTCAAAACCAACCAACATGGACTGCTGAGTGAAGCCTTGTCTCAAAAAAAAAAAAAGTGACAATGGGTTTAAAAAAATTGACCCAATAATTAAGTAGAGAACCGGCAAGAAAGATATTGCAATCCATTCAAATGAGTATGGGAAGAACCTTCATAAATTGATTATCAAGAAAGAGTCAGAACTGCTTAATACTCTATGGGACTTGGAAATGTAATGTTTAAGATGATAGCACTTACTGCTAAAACCTTTGGCCAAGGTCAAGTGAGGGTTACAGTAGTCCTTCTTATCTTCAGGGGATACGTTTCAGCACCCCCAGTAAGTGCTTGAGACCACAGAGAGTTCTGAACCCTGTATATACAGTTTTTCCCCGTACATACCTATGATAAAACTTCGTTTATCAATGAGGTGCAGAAACAGATTACCAATAATAAAATAGACAATTAATTGCAATCTACTGTAATAAAGGTTACTGAAAACTTATAGATTATTTGTAGAATTTTTCTTTACCTATTTTCAGACCTGGTTTGAAAGTTGATATGAGAGAAATTGCAACCAGGTAAATCTAAATAACAGATAAAGGGGGCCACGTGGCGTGGTATCTGTCGTACAGGGCAGTGGCCGATTTCTCTTAAGTCACAAGTTGCGTTTCTTTCAACAAGAGTCACATCACCATAAGTTCCTACAGTTTACTGAGTAATGAAGTCTAGCAAAGGGCAGTCAGAGGTGTGGGACAGAATCCAGAAATTCCAGAAGAACATCAAGTTGGAAGCACCTGCAGGGGTTTGTTGTTGTTGTTGGTGCTGTTTTGCTCATTTCACAGTCTTTCCCCAAAAGAACATTGTTACTCACATTTTACAGATAGGAAAACTGAGGACTAGGTTTGGTGACTTATCCCTTGTCTTATTAGATTAAAAAATTATTATGCCTGGGTCTGAACCCAGGCAAGTCCGTACACAGAATCTACAATAGCTGGTGAGCAAAGTCATCAGTTTTGAAAGGGCTTTATACCACTCAGTCCTGTGGATCTTTTATTTTTGAACAGTGAGACTTTTTTCTTCATACACCACCATATTTTCAGTCCTTTCCCAAGAAGTCGGCTTTCTCTGTCTGCAAAGTGGATGTCACTTCTATAAGCATAAACAGATGTAACAGGCGATGTGAGGGGGCAGTGGTTCCAGTCTCCATTTTTGGAGAGAACATTTGTGCTGTCTGGGATAATCTAGTGGAAAAATTCCTGTCATTTATTTGCAGTATGGAAACCAGGTTTTTTAGGAGGATAACCTAACTAAATGCAGAATCTAATCACTGAGTTCTGCCTGCAGAAGCGCGGGTAGAGCTGGCAGTAAAATCAGTCTTACACCTCTGTGCAAAAAGATGATTCATACAAAAAAAAAAAAAGCCTAAGGAATTTGGTTGGTTTCAATTTTATTTTTTGAAAATCTGAAACTTCTGGAAAAATTCATAAGGTATGACAGGTTTTTAAGCCATAATGCTGATACGATTCTTAACTTGGGTGTAGTGAAGCAAGCCTGTAATCCCAGGAAAGGCTGAGAAAAGATCACAAGCTTGAGTCCAACTTAGGCAACTTAGTAAGACCCTATTCAAAATAGATGTTAAGAACCAGAAATGCACCCTCATGGTAGAGCGTTGGCCTATCAAGTCTAAGGTCCAGGGTTCAATCCCCAATACTGAAAAATAAATAGATAAATAAATTCTTGGACTGCTTAGAACAAGACTTCCTCTTCTAACACCAACTGTTTGAAGGGTCTATTAGACCTGTGTTAATCTAATATATGTGGCTATTTAATTTAATATGATTTAAAATTTAGTCCTTAGCTGAACAAGCCACATCTGAAGGGCACGAGTCTAGTGGCTACCATATTAGACAGTGTGCACACAGAGCATTTCTGTCACATAAATTTCCACTGATAGTGCTGTTCTGGACACAGTTTGCACTGCTAAAAAACAGGAGATGTACAGAGAATTTTTAAAGTTTGATTTGGTGCAATAGGCCACTAATGTATTCAGGATTATAGGGCATTTAGTTGTTGTGATTGGAAAGGAAGGGGCAAGGGCTGTGTTTGGTGTGAAAGGTAAGCTTCAGTATTGACCGTAAAGGACCCAAAATGCGTTCGGATGAGGGGTCTGCAGTTGTCTGGTATGACATTGAAACCTTTAAAAGAAAGCATACAACCATACCACCCTGAATGTGCCCAATCTCATATAAAATAATAATCATGTATAAGTCTGTAATCCCAGCAGTCAGGGGACTGAGACAGAAAAGTTATTGTGAGTTCAAAGCCAGTCTGAGCTACAGAGCGAGATCCTTTCTCAAAAAATGAATTAATTTTAAAAATCATGTGGGACATTGTTGGCTATTTTCATTCTTTTTGCAACAAAAAGATAAGAAAGGAACACAAGATTAGTACATTTTTTACAAGTACAAAATGTATTCTGCATTGTTGCAGGGATATTTTCAATATATTTTTTAACTTTTCATAATAGATATTGTGGGTAACTATTCAAAGAATTAAATTATTCATGCATATAATAAAACATTGGGTGTATCTGTGAAATTAAGCTTAAGTGAAGCTTAAACAGTTTTTTGGCAGTACTGGAATTGGATTTAGGGCCTCTCACTGAGCCACACTCCTAGCCCCCTTTTTTGTTGTTATTTTGGTTTTTTTTTATGGTTATTATTTAGAAAGAAAGTTTCACTAAGTTGTTACCAATAAATTGCTGAGGTAGGCTTGAATTTGCAAGCCTCCTGCTTAACTCCACTCGAGTGCTGAGATTCCAGGCTTGGGCCATGTTACTTAAATCTAATTTGAAAGAAAGGGAAAGTTGACTAAGCTGGAACTAAACATTGCTCATGGTGCCTTAATTTAGAGCATAGTATCTGCCTGGTTGTATGGTAACAGAAGTTCATGAAGGGAAAAGAAAGAACAAAGCTAACTTTGTTCTCTAAGCTAATTTGTGTATGGAAAAAGGTAGAGCAATTTCTGTAGATAATTTTAAATGTAATTTTACAAAAAAAGAATTTTTATTCATACCTAGTTTCCCATCAATACTAATAAAGAACTGTGGATGATAACAAAGCAATCTGTGAACCAAAGTGTAATTAGAGTTGTGTATATTTCTGCTGGGTGTGGTGCTGAACACCTGTAATCCCAGCTACGAGGGAGGCTGATGCAGAAGGATGGTAAATTCGAGGCCATCCCGGGAAATTTAGCAAGATCCTATCTCAAAATAAAATTTTAAGCTGGGTCTGGTGATTCAAGCCTGTCATCCCAGCACTCTGAGAGATAGAGGCGGACAGTCTCTAGTCAGAGAACAGACTAGGCAAGTTAGTGGTACCCTGCTTCGAAACAAAACTTAAAAATGGGCTGTGGACATAGATCAGCCCCTATACTTCAGTCCCCAGTACCACAAAACAAATAAAAATAATTTTAAAAAGTGAAATGTTAGGGTGGGCTGGAAGTGTAGCTCAGTATGAGAGCCCTTAACTAGCATGCTATAGGCCCTGGGTTCAATCCCAGACAAAACCAAATCAAACCAAACCAAACAAACAAACAAACAAAAAACCCCTGCTTATTTCATATTGACAAATATCAGAATACATTGGTGCCTTCAGCCTTGAGTGTCTTCTCAAAGGTCCTCCTTTAAAAAAAAAAAAAAGCCATCTCCATTTAAGGATAAAAGCTTAGATTTACATCTTTTAGCCTTATGGTACTTCAGTACAGTCAAGGGTATTTCTCTACCACCGTGATGGAGACCCGAGGCTGACATTGAGGACACGACACTAGTGGTACCTAAAGTCAGCATGGCTTGGTGATGGTAGCTAGAAAATTAAGGGTAAAGATATCACTTCTTCCCAAAGAAATTGAAAATGTTTGCGGATGACTTTCTATCCATACTCATCACTTGGCCAGGCCACTGAAAATTTATATGGTTAGCTCATCCACTTCCAGTGTTACAAAATATCAAACATCGTGCCTTTTCAGCCTTGAGGTAGGCTTATGAAAAGTTTCAGTATTTGCTTTTGTTTGCTGTGATAAATAAACTGTCGACCTTGGGATTCCTTCGGGTCATTTTAAAGTTGTTGCTGTATTTTAGCTCTGCAAATAAACCACAGTGAATTTCCAGAGAGTTTAGTAGCTGAAATGATGTGTTCTCCCTCTTTTCTATGGCTGATTTGGCTGCCCACACAAAACACAGAAAAATAAGAGTTTTATTGAACTACATGTGGGCGGTGGCCTCACTACTGTCACTGTTGGTGAGGCTGAAGCAGCAGACTGCAACCCTTTTTGGTTTTCTCTGTCTTTTTTTGTTTTTTCTTTTTAAATTTTTTTCTTTATACTGAGGATCAAATGTCGGGCCTTTACACTGAACTAAACTCTTAGCCTTATTTATTTATTTATTTATTTATTTATTGTGGTATGGGGATGGAATTCAGGGTCCGCACACTGTGCTGCAGGCCCAGCCTATTCTTCAGTTCTGATTTTGTGACAGACTCACTAAGTCACTGAGTTGCCCAAACTGAGCTTGAACGAGTGATCCTCCTGCCTCAGCCTCCCAAAGTGCTGAAATTGTAGTCCTGTGTCACAGGGCCTGGTCCTTTCTGTTCATTTGTTTATTTATTTATTGAGATAAGGTTTCACTGAGTTGCTAAAATGCACAGGCTGGGCTCGAACTTGCAACCTTGCTGCCTCAGTCTTCCAGCATGCTGAGGTAACAGGAATGCACCTGCCGGAATGTAATTTATAACCATTCTTTCAGTTTTTATGGTGCAAGTTTAAACACAAGTGTGAGGTGTTTGTCTGTGTCTACAGAAGCCCGTTTTACTGGTCCCAGACTAGCTCCTCTGCCTGGTTGGCCCTTCACCTGACTGTCTCCCACCTGCAGGTAACTGCCACAAGATTGGCATGTTTCTCATCCAACTTCGAAATAAATTAAGATGGAAACAACTGGGAGAGACATGGCTGTCCTTCTCCGAGAGGACACTTAGTAGTGATGTGTCAAATTCAGATTCAGACTGAAGATTCCGTAGGCTTTCCTAAAGATGCTAAGCCTTGTTCTGAAAGCCACGTGACAGTCTGGCTCTCCTGTGGACACACTGGATGGGACATGGGCATCCCAGGCACCCTTAGCTGTGATCATCAGCAAAGGAAGAATAAAACAGTTATTTTAGTAGTTTCCTTATTTCCCCTTAGTTTGAATGAATTAACTACTGAAAGAAAGACATAAACACTTATTTATCTATAAATAAGCTCTCACTGATTTTATTCTGTTTCCAGCCTGATTCTGGGAGAGGAAAATCTCATTGAGGAATTTTAGTCTCATTTTATGCACATTCATGTTATGAATGGTCCCGTTTTACTCCAAACTCCACATTTCAGCAGGCTGTGCTTTGAGCACATTCTTGGGATTAAATTTGTCTGTTTGATCATTTGCTTCAATAATAAATTTGCTGCCACTGTTAGTCCACTCATCATAGCCCTCCCCGGCTCTCTGGTACTGGGAATTGGACTTCTAAAGATCTTTGCCCCGAATTATATCCCAAACCCTTTTAAAATCATTTATATTGAGACAGGGTCTCGCCAAATTGCTGAGGCTGGCAATAAGGCTGTCCTCCAGTCTCCTCCTTCAGCCTCCCAGAGCGCTGAGGTTACAGGCTTGTGCCACCACACCCAGGCTCCCTAGGTTCCTAGACAGCCATACTCCTCATGTCCGGCACGCATTTTGTAGGCTAACATTATTTTATCATATAGTTTCAAACTGTATCATATGCTTTGCATAATTATGTTTGTTTCTGAAACAGGGTCTCACTCTATAGTCCAGATTGGCCCTGAACTCACTGTGGATCCCAGACTGGCCTCAAATTCCTGACAACCCTCCTGCCTCAGCCTCTGGAGTGCTGGGATTACAGGCATGAGCCACCACGCCTGGCTTATGTGGTACCAGGCAACTGAACCTAGGGCCTTGGGCTTGCTAGACAAGTGCTTTAAATCCACTGTGCTCTTCCTCCAGCCCTGCCTTACATGATTTTATATTACCACATTTCTGAATTGTATGAAGAATGAACAGTTAGTATCATTCATAACTTAAACTATTGGCCTTCTCATTCTTGTCCTGTGCTATTGGCCTTACAAGTTGGATTCTTTCTGAACAAGCAACTACAAAATAATTCATCATTTAACTAGTATTGTTGGTGCTGGGTATGATGACTCATGCCTGTAAATCCTAGCACTCTGAGCGTTTGAGGCAGAAGCATCCCAAGTTCAAGCCCAGCCTGAGCAGTTTAGCAAGATTTTGTCTTGAAATGAAAAAACAACAACAATAAATAAATAATAAACAAACAAAACGCATTGTCAATGGTTTGGATTTGGAATATGCCCCAGAATCCCCATGTATGTGGACGGTGCAGAATACCTGTGGACCCCATGTGCTGTTAAGAGGAGGGCCTGGTTGAAGGAACGCAGTGGAAGGCAAGTGCTTGGTGGTAGGTGATAGACTATCAGCGTGTGGTGGAATAGGGACATGTAGTAGAGTGCAGCTGGGCCACCCACCCCTGGGGCTGCGACCTGGAAGAGGTGGAACACTAAGGTGAACCTGGAAAGGACAGGTCACTAGGATGAGACCTGGAAGTTCTAGTCCTGCCCTTCCTCCCTCGCTTGGCTTCTGGCCTGCAACGCCGTGACCAGCCCCCTGTGACTGGACTGTGTGTCACCTTCTGAACTTGTGAGCTCAAATAAATCTTTCATCCTTTAAGTTGTGGATGTCAGGTATTTCTGTCACGGCAAAGAAAAAGTAACAAAGGCACACACACTCACAAACACACACGCGTGCACACACACACACACACACACACACACAAACCACTCAGAAACACATGTGCACAGTATCTTTGGTTAGATTCTAAATGCCTGAAACTAGCATCGTGTGCATTTTAGATATCTTTCATATTGTTAGAAAGAAAATGCCTTTCAAACTAAAATTGGAAAATTTAGATTACTAAAAATGTTGATATATTTACATAGAGAAGGTGAAAGAATCAAGGAAATCTTAGGTCTGAAGTCTGCCTTTGATACTGTTTTGAGAAAAACACTGTTAAATTCTTTGCTTAAGTTGGTCTGGAGTATAGAATTTTCTTAGCCCAGCAATCTCAAAGTGAATGATGAATTAACAATTGTCTGGTGAGCACATAGTTACAATTTTTTTTTAAATGGATATTTCACAGAACACTCCAGCTGCACCAAGTATCAAGAATTGTCCTTCTCCCTGCGATAACCAGAATTCCACGTTGGGGCTTCAGACTTTGCCCATGTGATTCTGTGGACTGCAAGCCAAGAATGTGGTCCTTTGTAACACATCACTTTTATCGTTTTTGGCTTTGTTTTTCTTTTGAAACAAGGTCTCGTTATGTAGTTCAAAGTGGTTTGGGACTTGCTGTGGAACCAAGCTGACATTGAACTCATGATCCTCCTGTTACAGCCTCCTAAATTAGTCATATGTCACCATAACTGGCTCTGCTGTACTTCTAAAGGGAAACGCGAAACCAGGGTAGTACAAGATTTTACACAAAAGACAACATACATACAGCTTATTGTCCATATTGAATTTTGATAAAACACAGTAAAATGAATATCTTATTTATTTTATAAATACTGAAATAGCATGGTGAAGACAGCCATACTTAGCCAGGCAAGGCCCGGTGGCTCAGGCATAGAATCCCAGCACTCTGGGACCCTGAGTTCCAGCCCAGCCTGGGCAACTTAGTGACTTAGCAAAACTCTCTCAAAATCAAAAATAAAAATGTTCTAGAGATGTAGCTCAGAGCAAAGGAAGCCGAAGCAGGAAGGTGGTAAATGTGAATCAACTTGAGCAATTTAGTGATGTAATGAGACCTGGTCTCAAAATTAAAACTAAAGAGAACACAGCTAGAGACATAGTTCAGTGTGAAGACCCTGAATTGGATGCCAAGCACCACACACACACACACACACACACACACACACAAATCACTTTTTCCAGTACTGTAAATTGATCTAATGTTGCTATAATGGAAAAGAAACGGAATTTTGTAGATTTTAAGTTCTTTCACTTTGTTCTAGAATCTAATAATCTAATCTGACATTGTTTTATAGAGTTTGAATAATTTGCTTGTAATAAATCACATCTGGGAGTACAGTGAGCTACAATGTAATTTATGCAAAGAAGTCACAGTTTTTGTGTATTCACAGGCTCATCCCAAGAGCCTCAGAAATTAAGCAAGGTCAGCGTCACACCAGTGCTAGGCTTCCACATGCTCAAATGAGGCACTTAGGTGCATAAAGAAACAGTCATTTATTATGTGATAGCTTTATTTCACGGGAAGCAAATGACCCTTCAAAAAATCTATCCCTAAGCTTAACATTGATACCGAGGTACAATTGGATGAGTGCTGACCCAGAAACTGACATATTTACCTACAAGCTTAGTTTCCAAAACATTCAGGCAGCGGAAACATCACCTCATTAAAAGTGCTGAGACCTCTTCTGTGGGCTTCTCAGATCTCTAGGTTACTACTGCACGCAGTGACCTTTATTTTGCTTTTAGTGACATTGTCTCCAATTATGGAAAATATCACTTCTCTGTAACCATATATACTTTGTTCTGTAAAGCCTAAGACATAAAGATAGCCAGGCCTGGTGAGGCAGGCCTGATATCCCAGAAATCTGGGAGGCTGAGGCAGGGAGATCATGAGCGGGAGCCCAGCCTGGGCAATTTAAGCGACTTAGCAAGATCTTGCCTCAAAAAAATAAAATCAGCCTGGAGCACAGAGGTTAGAACACATGCCTAGCAAGCACAAGGCTCTCAGTTCATTTCCCCAGCACCAAAGGAAAAGAGGGAAAGAACGAGAAATAACAAAGACAGAACAATTTAGAGCTGCCCCGGGGAGCAGGGCATGGTAGCGCTGACCCGTACGCCTTTCTGATACACTGAGGCTGAAGGATCATAACTTCAGTCCGAGACTGGGCAATCTGAGGACCTAGTGAGACCTTGTCTCAAAATAAAAATGTTTTTAAAAGGTTAGGGATATAGCTCTGGGATGTTTACCTATCTATAGGTTCAGAGTTCTGGGTTCAATCCTCAGTACCACAAAAAAAAAAAAAAGATAATATCAGAACTGATGAAGGGATCAAAAAAATACACAATGCATGACTAGTTTGCAGACTTGCCAGTAGAAATCAAATATTCAATTGACTTAGACTAGTTCTTGGTACAATTTAAGAATTAAAAAGAAATTAAGAAGCAAACTGACTGAGATCCTGTCTCACGATCAAAAATTAAAATGGACTAAAGTTGCAGCTCAGTGAAAGCTTTGGACTCAATCTCCAGTGTCACAAAAGAAAAAAAAAAGTAAGCTGCCTTGTGTATTACTTATTTGTTTGTTTGTTTGTTTTTGAGACAGGATCTCTCTCTGCATCCTGACTGCTAGGATTACAGGTATGTGCCACCATGCCTGTATTAGTGGGGAGTTGAACCCAGGGCCTTGCACTATAATTGCTGAGCTATTCCTCTAGTGCCTGCCTTGTGTGTTGCTTAAATCAGAAGAACAAAAATTACTTGGGCTGTGTAATCTTGTTTGGTTGGTTTTTTATTTGTTTGTTTGTTTGTTTTGGAGACAGGGTCTCATTCTGTAGCCCAGGATGGTCCTAAACTCACTACGTGACCCAGGCTGGCCTTGGGCTCACCACAATCTTCCTGCCTCAGCCTCCTGAGTGTTAGGATCATTTGTGTGCCACCACGCCTGGTTCATGTAGTGTTAGGGAATCAAATTCAGAGCCTTGCACTTGCTAGGCTAGTGCTCTTACCAGTTTGCTACTCCTCAGCCCTAGAATCTTTATTTCCTAAGTTAATTCAAGCCCACTGTGTTTCCTGCTCATAGAAAGCTTGATTGTCTGGATTTAATTCCTTAGAATATGTTAGTTTTAATAGCTAAAGGTCAATGTTAGCTTTCCTTGTCTTTGTAGAAGATGTTTGGAAAGAAATATATAGGAAAATGCATACTCCAGGTGTGATGGTACATGACATGTGCCTATAATCCCAGCACTGTGGGAGGCTGAGGCAGGAGGGCCACAGGTACAGGCCCTACCTTGGCAATTTAACAAGTTAGGGATAACCTATATTAAAAACAAAAAATAAAAAATCCGGAGATGTAGCTCAGTATAAATACCCTTGGTTTAGGCCCTGGTTAAAAAAAAAATTACTCCAAAATTCAGAATTTTTTTCATTTTTATTAATCTATACATGCATATATGTGATACACAATGGTTACATTGAGCTTGAGTATTCTGTGCACATGTGTATGTCACATCAGCCTTGCAATCCCCTTTCTGGCCCTCCTGCCCCCTCCCGCTCCCCGCCTGACTCTCACTATCATACCCATTTGGTTCTATAAACAGAGATTGTTTCAGAAGTATCACATTCGCTGGCTCTAGACCTTGGGAGGACATTGGAATGACGTCCAGACTTCAGGGCTCTGGGCCCCAGGCCAGCCCTTCTGAATGAGAGTCTCCGGGGTAGGATCCAGTGACTCCAGAAATTTACAGAGGTGATTCTTTTGTACAGTCAGAGTCAAGACAGATGTTTAGAAAAACACTAGCTAGACTATGTAGCTGATGTTTGCTTCTAGAAAGCTGTTAATGTCTTCCGTGTACCAGGTTCTCATTCTTGAGATAAGGCGGGGCTGCCCTGTGTGGCAGGGCTGCGGTACACAGGAGGGTGCTGACGGGGGGATGAGCGGGAGGTGTCAGGAGCTAGGCTACCATCATCTCCCCTGTCACGTCTACTCCTGGCTTGTGGATGCAGATGACAGCCACAGCCATTGCTTCCGGGTTGAGAGCCTAGTAATTGTGCTCCCTGCAATGGAGCACACTGCCAAGAACTAAGGAATCAACTTTCATTTCCTTTCTTGCTACTGGGTATTTAATGCAAGGCCTTCACACTTAGTTCCCCAAGTTGCTGAGTTGCCCTCCCTGGGCGCCAACTCGCCATCCTCCTGTTGGAGCCCAACACGGTGTTGGGATTACGCATCTGAGCCACTAGGCCTGGCTTAAAACGTCTACTCGCTGCGGTCTACTCCAAAACGTTCACTGAGCTCTGAGACTGTTCAGAATAACTTTACTCTTGTTGGAATTTATTTACTTCCTTGTGTTTGTTTTGTTACTGGGGATCGAACCCAGGGCGTTCACGCGGAACTAAACCTAATGTTTTACTTTTTTAAGTTTTTGGGACAGTCTCACCAAATTGGTAAATTCCTAAGCTGAGCTCAGTCTTGTGATCCTCCTGCCTCAGCCTGCCAGAGTTCTGGGATTACAGGCTTCAGCCACTGGGTTCATCAAACTTTAAGACTCTTCAGAATAAATTTAGTCCTTCAGAATTTATTTAGAGTATTCCGCTTCATCGGGATTTCAAACATTTCTAGGCCCATTGGTTAATAGTGAATGTGAGAAGTGTAGCCAAATACTGAGTGTGCTTATTTTTGTATTTATTTATTTATCTATTTATTTTGAAAACAAGGTCTCTTTCTGTAGTCTGGGTTGGTGCTTAACTCACTATATATCCAGACTGGGCATGAACTCACTGCAATCCTCCTGGTTTAGCTTCCTGGGTGCTGGGATTATAGGTGTGCACCACCACACATGGCTTATTTTTATTTTTGCTTTTATTCTTTTAGAGGTAAAATAGTATTTTTATTCAAAAAAGAAAAAATGAAAAATTTTGCACTTTTAAATCATGTATAAGAAAGGTCATTTTTAAAATCCGTAAACACTGAACAACAAACTAGCTGAAAATTGTATATGGATTACTTGGAATCCGCATAAGAAGGAAACTCCATTTTGTTTTTTTTTTTTGTTTTGTTTTGGAGGATTTTTGTTTGTTTGTTTGTTTTCTGTTTGTTTAGGGTTGTGGTGATCTTTTCTTTGTTTTTCCTATGGTAGATCTAAAACATTCTTCAGTCTCAAATTTAAAACTTAAGATCATTTCTCTTTGCAGATAACCTAAACTTCCTGGACCCCAGAATTTGCATGGTGCAGTAGAGGGCTGGCCATTGGTTGGGGCCAAAGAAGCAGGAAAAGGGAAGTTGGAGCGGATTTTCTATATTTGTCAGGGGTACCTCAGCTGTATATGGAAGGAAATGTTAGGGCTGGAGGAATAGCACAGTGGTTAGAGAGCTTGACACATGGCCACATGGTCCTGAGTTCAATTTCGCAGCACTGCACAAGAAAGGCGTGGTGGCACATGCCGATGATCCCAGCACTCGAGAAACTGTTTCAAGAAAACTGCTGTGAGTTTGAAGGCAGCCTGGGCTCCATAGTGAGTTTAGAACCAGCCTGGACTACAGAGTAAGATCCTGTCTCAAAAATAGAAAAAAAAAATTAAAATGTTAATGGTTTTTATCTAACTCACTAATAAAATTGGCAAGCATTACAACTAGTTCAAAGCACATTATTTTATTATTTACTTGGGGTTTTTTGAGAAGAATCTCACCATGTAAACTAGGCTGACCTTGAACTCACAATACTCCTGACTTAACTCCTGAGGGCTTAGATTATAAATACCTACCACCATGTCTGGCAAAGGACACTATTTTTTGAAACAAACAATACAGCTAGGCCAGGTTCAACAAGCCTGCAATCCCAGCACTCTGGGAGGCTGAGGCAGAAAGACCACAGATCTGAACTGGGTCTGGGCAGCTTAGTCACCTAGCAAGACCCTGTCTCAAAATCAAAAATAAAAATAAGCTGGGAATGTAGCTTAGTGTGAAGGCCCTGAGCTGGATCCCAGTATCACAAGAAGACACACACACACACACACACACACACACACTGCACTGTACACACACTGTACGGGAGGGAGCCACAGAACTGAGGAGACGTTAGTCCTATATTAGCCTGCGACTGAGAACAGCCTCCTCCCCCAAAGAATTGCCAGTCGTTTAGGGGGGCTTCAGTTGGAATTGTAAAGGCTAAGCCCACAAGAATAGGGGGGTCACCAGAATTCCACAGAGGAAGGTAACACGGGTGTGTAAGGGAAAGGGGCACAGAGTGGGGGAGTCACTCAACAGAATAGGCAGCAGTAAACAACAGAATTCATAACATACAAGAAACTAACAGTAACAAACCAACAGTGTTTCAAAATTTAATTTGCGCCTTGTGCCTGATTTCAGGGGAGATTTCTGACAGCCACCTGGGGGTAGGAGGTCACGGGGCAGCTCCACAGGGACATGGCTGGGCAAAGATAACAGCAGGGAAAATCTACACTGTGGAGCTCCCCCGCTCCAACACACACTCACATTCAGAAACATGGAAACAAATGTATAAATAAAAGCAAAAATGGGAGCGGAAGGATGGAAGGACAAGCAGATGGCTCATTCAAAGTTACTTTCCTCTTGGGGTGGGAACAGGGAACAGAACAGTAGGAAGATAACTGGTTGACTAGCGTCAGGTCACATGAGGCTCCTTTGTGTGAGGATCGGTTTTAGGTTTTATCCTCACGCAGGTGGAAAGTAGCCTGCCTCAGACGATGCATGTGAATTTTGCAATCCTGGATGTCTCTGAATGTCAGGCCCTTCAGTTTCACAAAGGCCTGTAATCTCAACATTCTTGGAGGCCGAGGCAGGAGGAACTCAAGGCCCCTGCCTCAAAATCAAAACTAAAAAATGCATTGGCAGCTGGGCATGTTGGTGCACACCTGTAATCCCAGCACTCTAAGAGGCTGATACAGGAGGGTTGCAAGCTTGAACCCAGCCTGAACAAGTTAGCAATTTAGTAAGACCTAGTCTCAAAATGAAAACTTAAAAAGGGGGTGGGGGGAGCGCTGGAAATGCAGCACAGTTCAAAGGCCCTGGGTTCAATCTTAAGTAGCCACCCCCTCCCGCTCACCCCCCTGATCACCACCACCCCCCCACACACAGGCTAGGAATTAGATTAGTGTGAGGGCCTGCCATTGGATCTCCAGTCCCTCAACAACAACAAAAAACTTCATCTTAGAACATGGAACTTTATAATAAATGATTTCATTTTAATCTTTGTGTGTGTGCATCTCTGTGTGTGTCTGTGTGTATCTATGTGTGTTAATGAGGATCAAGCTCAGGGCCTTCACACTGAGCTACATCTCAGCCTTTTGACCTTGAGACTTGCGATCCTCCTGCCTCAGCCTCCCAGGAGTTGGGATTACACGTCTGCATCACTCAGCCTGGCTCATGTTAATCTTTCACTTGGTTGACTGGTGTTCCCTGCAGAAAGTTGGTCCAAAACAATGGCCTCTTGCAATTTTTATTTACTAATTCCTTGAAGGGTAAGGTACAGTGCTAGGTTATTGCTAGCATCCTGAGGGGCTTGCGGCCCCAGCACATTGCATATAAAGTCCTCAGGATCACATACTTGAGGTTTTGCCAATTCCAGCCAACGAAAGACTATTTAGGCAGATGCAATGGTAATACTTCCTGAGCTGGTGTATGCAGAAGTGAGGCTTCTACTGTGACCCTCAGGAGGGTAATGTCAGCATTCTCCAAGTGGTCGTTAGCTGCCATCACTAGAGCCAAACTGATAAAAATTAATGACCTAATAACGCAAAAGAGGAGCCAAACTGGTACCAGCCCTGTAGGTTCCTATACTCGGCTCACCTGCTCACTGCTGCTCAAATCATAGGAGGTTATTATTTTGTAAAAACCAGAAAAGGATTTATTCAAAGCTGCATTCAAGGAGAAGGAGGACCCCACTTGCCTCACATAAAGTTGCGCCCACGTGTTAGGGTCTCACAGACAACACGAACAGGTTGGGTACACCTGTCCAGGCTTGTTTCTTCCCCTTCTGGACCCCAACATTCCTCTTCCCTGAATAAGAAAGTGGAATTGGATTTTTGACTTGATGCGATCGGCGTCCATATAGTCAGTCAACTGGGCTGAGGTAAGGGGGCTGGCCTTTGTGCCTATGGCCTGAGGAAGAATGGAAAAACCAATTCTCTCTAAAGGGGAAAAAAAGAAAGAAAAACACCTTTTATGCTTCTATGTTGCTGTGGTGGTTTATTATCCATTTTAAACAAGAAGACCAGTTTTCTTTGTTTGTTGATTTGTTTTTGTTTACGCATCTCTATTTATTGTGGTCCTAGGGCTTCTCAGCCCTTCTTGTAGTTTGGATCTGGAATGTCCCCAAAAGTCTCATGCATTTGAACGTTACAGGTTGTCTATAGAACCATGAGTTTTTGGGAGATTGGGGCCTAGTCTGGAGGGGTGGACTACAGGCATGTAAACTGGATTATAGGTGTGTAAAGGGGATTTACCACACCTTCCACACCTGGATCCAGGAGGGGCTGATCACTGGGCTGAGACCTGGAAGGATATATAAGCTGCTTCCTGCCTTCCTTGGAGGGCTAGTCTCAACTTGCCTTGAGTTGGCTTCCTGTTTGTGCTGCCGGCCGCCCCTGACTGGACTGTGACCTTCTGAAACCGAGCTAAAATAAACCTTTCCTCCCTTAAATTTTTGGATATCAGGTATTGAGTCCAGCAACAAAAAGTAACTAAGACAGCCCTTTTTTAATTTAAAAAAAATTTTTTTTTAAATTTTGTTTTGTACTGAAGATGGAACCCAGGGCCTTCCCACTGGGGTACATCCTTATCCCATTTTTATTAAGACAGTCTTGCAAAGTCAGCCCAGACTGGGCTTGAGTTTGTGGTCCTCATACCTCTCCCTCCCAAAGCAAAGGGATTAAAGGCCTGCATCACTGGACTCAGTTTTAAAATTTTGAGATATTATCTCTCTAAATCACTAAATTGCCCAGGGCTCAAACGTGTGATCTGTCAGGTGCTGGAATTATAGGTGAGTGCTGCCGTGCCTGCCTGAAAGGCTGTCTTTTCTTTTTTTAATAATGGATACTCTAAAATACTCAATGTATTGTATCTATGTGCTGTAAGGAGAGTCAGCAACTCTAGTCTGGGAAATTTATAATTATTATTTTTTTTGAGAGAAAGAGAGAGAGAGAAGGTTTTGTTCTATCATCACTATGTAGCCCGGGCTGGCTTTAGACTCACAGCAATCCTCCTACCTCAGCCTCCCGAGTACTGGGATTGCAGGCATGTGCTACCACACCTGGAGTGTGCTGGAGAATGGAACCCAGGGCTGTGGGCTTGCTCATTTAAAAAGCCAGGGCTGGAGAAATGGTACAGTGGTTAAAGTGCTAGACAAGCAAATCCTGAGTTTAATTCCTCAGCACCACATAAAGCCAGTGTGATGGCACACACCTGTCATAACAGCTCTTGGGAGGCTGAGGCAGGAGTATTGCTGTGAGTCCAAGGCTAGCCTACAGTGTGTAGTGAGTCCAGGACCAGACTGGGCTACACAGTGAGACTCGATCTCAAAAAAAAAAAAAAAAAAAAAAAAAGAGAGAGGTATTTTCTCCTGCTTTGTCTATTGGTTCTAAAACAGAACACGACGTGGCCTTGGTGGGTAATCTTTGGTATCTAAGCTGTTAGTCTAAATGACTTTCTCTTATTGCATTCCTTCTCTGGCTTATAACTTAGTTAGAACATATCATAATTGCCAAACACCTAGTTCTCCACAGAAAGAGGAAAGCTCTAGTTTGAAGTACTTTCTAAACTCCATGATGCAACTGAGCTTGAGCTGGTGATCCTCCTGCTTCAGCCTTCCAGAGTGCTGGGATTACAGGTCTATGCCTCCAGGCCTGGCTCACTTGAAGGAATTTAGAAGGCTCTGAGAAGTAGAAGAGGCCTGTCCTTGTCAGAGAGCTGCCTCTGGGGCGATGAGCACAGGGAGTGAAGGCCTGGAAAGAGATCTGTGAGCACACAAGTAAGCAGGTGGTCTGTAATCCCAGTTACCTGAGTGGCTGAGACAGGAGGATCTCCAGTTCAAGTCCAGACTGAGCTACAACAATGTTGCATTGCCCGCTCCAAACAGAGCTTTCTACTTTACACTGGCTACTTATGAGCCATGCATTTTGTGAACAACTGTATAAAATCAAAGACTTTTTGAGGTAGTAGCTAGTTCATTGGCAAAAACAAATATTGCAGCAGAACACTTAATGTAGCTGTATCTCCTAGGGACTCTATTTGTTTCAGAAAGTACAGCATGCATGAGTGATGATAGCAAACTTGCAGGAGGGGTCAGACACAAATAACAAGCGTGCAAGTAGTATTCTTGGCCTGTGAGTGTTAGAGCTCATGCAATTTGAGGTCGATGAGCAGGGACGTGAGCACCAGCGAAAGGCCATCTGAATCACCGATGCACAGAGGTCTCTCTCATTACTCTCCAGTGCCCCTGACTCCCAAGGTGAAGGATGCGTGTCTTCTGTGATCACAGATGTCCACGCTCCCTCCTGAAATCCAGCTGTGCAATGCTTTGCCTTCTTGTATTTCCCTCCATGTCCAAACTTTCCCGTCTAGCGAATCAGTCACAGATGTTTGTCTGCTGTTGTTGCCAGCTCTCCTAAGTTTCTGTTCCGTACCTGCTGGGCCTGATTCCTCTTTGCCTTCTTCTTCTTCTTCTTCTTCTTCTTCTTCTTCTTCTTCTTCTTCTTCTTCTTCTTCTATTGTTTTGTTTTGTTTGCTTTTTTGCGGTACTAGAGATTGAATCTGGGACCACTGCCCCGAGCTACATCTCCAGCCCACTTGTATTTTTGATTACAATGAAAGAACATCTCAGCCAAAATTCTTGGTCTGCTATTTTATCAGGGTTTATGTTTTTCTTATGAGTTCTTTTTGGGTTTTAGACATTGCTGGTGTCACAGATCCCAATCTGTCATGAGTCAGACTTTGCCTGTGTTGACATTGATCCTTAATTTTGCTTTGTCCTTCTTCCTTCTCCTCCTCTTCTTCTGTCACTAAATTGTACCTTTTGGAATTTCTTTAGGAAATCAGTATGAGATCTGAAAGTATGAGTTCCCCTCACTGTCTTCCCAGTTTTCCCGTTGAATAGTGGCTGTAGAGTCTTTACTCTTGGTCCTCATAGGACATTTTGGGACTCATTTGACTTAAAAAATTCCTGATATCATGCTCCTCCCAAGGACAATAAAGTAAGAAGCTCTGAGTGAGATTTTCAGGGAGGTGCATCTTGTGAGCCTTCTTCAGGCCATTCTAATATTCCACAAGGGCTGAGATGTTATCAGTAGCTCTCAAACTTGGCTGCATATTGGATTCCTGAGGACATTCCAGAAAACCCAGACACTTAAATCCCATCCCCCAAGACCCTGATGCCACAGTGAGTGCATTGGGAGTGTGTCTGGGCTCTTCACTACAAAGAGATCGTGTCCACAGGACAGCAGCAGGGTTTTTTCTTTTGTTGTTGTTGTTGTTTTTTTGTTTTTTGTTTTAAATTACAAAACCCTGTTACCTTGCCCCTTTACATTTAGAAGAAATGTAGAAGTCAGGCCTGGGGGAGCAGGCCTGGAATCCCAGCACTCTAGGAGGCATTCCTTTTGATGTCTTTAGAAAGTTAACATTATTTCACTGTCCCTTTGAGTGTAAATGTTCTACTGCCCAGAACCACCTTTCCAAGAACCTGAGAGCACAAATAAAAATGTGTAAGGACTAGTTCTCAGCCCGAAGGGCTACCCGAAAATATATTGGATTATTTACCATACTGACGGCTTTGGAACCAGTCACAGCAGTTTTTAGAAGGTTCTTCCCCAAAATGTAATTCATAGCCTCCATAGATCAAAGCAAATGAAAAATCTTAGTCTTCTTCATAAATGTTGTTTAAAAAACTTTAGATCTCCTATTGAGCAAGTAACTGTTATTTGTTCCAACTGCCAGAAATATAATTTAAATAATTTTTTAAAAAGCAAAATGTGAGTGTCTTAGTTACTTCTCATTGCTGTGACAGAACACTCAATAACCACAACTTAAGAGAGGAAAGACTATTTGAGCTCGTGAAAGGTCTCAGTCCATTCATGGGCAGCTGGCAATGGTGGAAGCACATGGCAGAGGGTGGGGTGGGGGCTGTGGGTAGCAGTTCACAGCGTGGCGGACAGAAGCCAGGTGAAGGGAGAAGGGCAGAACCAGGTGTGCCCTTCCAGGTCCTGTCCCCGGGATGCACCCCTTCCGGGTCACATGCTCAGTAATGCGCCACATATCCGTAATCTGTTACAGTTTCTCAATCTACCACACACTTGCAATCCACTCTTCCTGACCAAGTCCCCTCTTAACAGCACATGGCTCCACAGGCATCCCACAACATCCACAGACATGAGGCTTTTGGGGGACATTCCAGATCCAAACCATAATGCTAAGTATGGTGCATCCCTGGAATCCCAGAACTCTGGAGGTGGAGGCTGAGGGGAGGATGGGAAGGTTGAGTCCACCCTGGGCAACTCAGTGGATGTAGTGAGACCCTGTCTCAAAATAAAAAAAATGGCCTGGGATGTAGCCTAGCGTGAAGGCCCTTGTCTCAGTCCCCAGTACCAATAAACAAATAAATAAATAAAATAATAACTTGGTGTATGTCACACATGGCAATTAAAAAAAGCAACTTTAGTTTTTTTAGGTTCTTTGTTTTTGAGGGTTATTTTTAATTGGTTTAGTTTTGTGCGTGCATGCGTGAGAGAGAGAGAGAGAGAGAGAAAGAGAGGTAGAGTTTTTCAGTCCTAGGGATAGGACCCCGAGGCCGTGCCTGTCCCAGGCAGGCCCTTGAGCACTGCTCTACTGCCTCAGCTCTTTCTGTATCTTGTTTTGAGACAGGGTCTCACCAAGTTGCCCCACTTGGCTCCTGTGAGTTTTATACTTGCGTAAGGTTTCTATAACAAATGTTGTCAAGACAATGGCTAGCTTCGCCCAAAGGCTAGTGAAATTATGAACAATCTGAGTGCAAATGTTAGGAGCATCTCAAACAGATGTAAGGGGAATAAAAGTTCATACTTTTCAAGGATAAAGTAGTTCTATAATATGTTTATCATTATTTTCCACAATTTTTATAGTAAATTGAAACCTTAAAGTTATATGAGTTAAATGATATGTATTTAGCGTCTAGATCATTTTCAAATACAACAAGAGCAAAACACTGACATTGATTATGGAACGTTAAGTTTATCCTTTGGCCTCCTTCAGTGCTAGGGGTGGAACATAGAGCCTCTGTCCTGAGCTACACATCTGGCCCATTTTTTTGGTTTTGATATTGAAATCAGGTTTGGCTAATTGCTAAATTACCCAGGCTGGGTTTGAACTTGAGATCCTTCTGCCGCAGTCTCCATAGTGCTGGAATTATAAGCATGTCCCACCATACCCAGCTGTTGTGTGTGTGTGTGTGTGTGTGTGTGTGTGTGTGTGTGTGTTAGTGTGCACACATTGATGGAAAACTAGAATATGATGGTTTCTTTCTCTGTTGTAAACATCAAGATATTTGGATTGTTAGTCTGCTCTTAATAAGAAATTGTAAATTTTCTTTTGAATAATTTGTCAGGCAATAAAAATTCTATGTGCTCCATGTTAACATTAGGTCTTTGACTTTTTAAGAAAATCTAGAGATCTCAGTATTGATGATCTAACTTTTTCCCAATAATAATCTTATCCTCTCTCTCTCTCTCTCTCTCTCTCCCCTCCCCCCCCTCTCTTTCTCTCTCTGTGGTACTGGAGAACAAACTGAGAGACTGCAGATCCCCAGCAGACTCACGGGCTGTCCTGCATTCCCAGACAAGTGTTCTGCCTCACAACTGAGCAGCCATTGGATCCTCCAGCTCTCCCATGTGTAGGCCGCCATATTGGACTATCTCTGTCCTCAGATTTGTAAGCCTTTCAAATAGATCCTTTTTGTTATAACTTCTGTCAATTCTGTCTTTCACAAGAACCCAGACTAATACAGAGCTACATGAGACATTCCCCAACCCATTATTTATTTATTTATTTTTAATTTTTTTGTGGAGATTGAACTCAAACCTTCACCCTCCAGTTTTATTTTTGATTTTGAGACAGGATCTTGCTAAATTGCCAATCAATTTCTCAGCTGGGGCTCAAACTTAGAGTCTTCCTGCCCCAGCCTCCCAGAGTGCTGGGATTATAGGCCTGGTTTATCTCCTATATTTACCATATTTTACTCTCCTTTTGGGTCAATAGATAACCAAGAAGGATTTCATAATAATCTATGATCTAATTTAATCATGTATTCAAACTTTCTGACATTTGGTTAATTTCTCAAAAACAAATTCTAAATGCAGTCTTCCTGACCTTGAGCTAACTTGGAAATTTATCAGAAAGTCCTTGGAAAATCTCAAAGGATTTGTCCTCTCACCTTGTATAAAAAGACATTGTGAAGTTGATTGGGTTATGTGGTGTGTTAGATTGCACAGAAAACACTGACAAATAAGTAGTGCTGCTTAGTCAGGATGGAAGTCCACACCTGTAACCCAGCACTCTGGGAGGCTGAGGCAGGGCAGTCACAGATTCAAGGTTTGCCTGGGAAACTTAACAAGGTGTTGGGTAGTCTGAATAGCCTTAAGTGTAAATTTATCGGGGAGGAAAAACTTTTTTTTTAGTGTTGGGACATGTGAATTATGGTAAGAAAAGGCAGTCAGTGAAGGCTAAGGTGGTCCATGCCTATAATCCCAGCACCCTGGGAAAACAGGGAAGGGCAATCACAAGTTTGAGCCCACCCTGTGCATTTTAGGGACTTAGCAAGAGCTTGTCTCCAAAAAAAATATTAAAAAAAAACTAGGGCTAGTGGGGTGGTGCATACCTGTAATTCTAGCACTCTGGTTAGATGAGGCGGGAGGATTCCAAGTTTGAGTCTAGTCTGGGCAAACTTAGTAGACCCTGTCTCAAGTAAACAACAACAAAAGATATAGAATATAAGATAAATTTGTAGCTATAGATATTGGATGAGAATATAGCTCAATGCAAAGACCCTGAGTTCAATCTCCAGTACTGGAGGGGAAGTAGGGGAGTGTGGAGGCAGCAGGTAGGGTTAACAGGAAAAAAGAGACATATCTCTTTCTCTGTACTGGGAATTGAACCTAGGAATGTTCTAGCGTTACACTACATATCCTCAACCCTTTTAATTCTTATTTTGAGATGAGATTTTACCGAGTTGTCTATGCCGACCTGGAACTTGCAATCCTCTTGCTTCAGGCTTCTAGGTTGGTGGGATATAGGTGTGAGCCACTGCACCCAGCCAGACATCTCTATTATATTTACTTGTACAAAATAGAAAATAACCAAAACTCAAAGAGGCAAAGTAAAGGGTTTGTGACCACTGGAGAGATTATGTCAATTTGAGGCAATTAGGAACCACCCCTGGATTAGGGTTTAGGAATCATGCCTAGATTAGACAGTTAAGAACCAGACCGGATTAGAGTGTGAGCGATTTGTGGGCCAGCAAATGAGGGAAGAACACCCACCCAGATGTGGGGGGTCCATCTGGGAACTTGAACTGTATAAAAGGAAGGAAGAAGAAAAATTGCTACAGCCTCTTTCTCTGGGAAAGCTCTTGCCTTCAAAATTGTCTATGAACACCGACTTGCTGCACGCAGAAGACCTTCATCACAGATTCGCTCTGGTCCTGACTTGTGTCTGTCTGCCCATTATTGATCTTCCGTCTCCGATCTTCAATCTCTGGTCTTCATCATTGTTCTTTGAACAACCGAGATCCACAGCAGACTCTCACCGGCTGTCCTGCAATCCTGGATGAGTGTTCTACCTCATGGAGGAGCAGCCATTGGACACTCCACCTCCCGCACATGCAGGTACCATCTTGGACTATCTTTGTCCTCAAACTTGTAAGCTTTCCAAATAGCTCCTTTTGTTACAACTTCTGTCAATTCTGCCTTTCATACGAATCCAAACTAATACAGGGCTATATGCAACTGCAACATAAGAATGAGATCTTGGCTGTGGGGGAAATGATACATTGTGGGCAAGTGATTATAAAAAAAAGTGAAGAAATTGTTGGAAGATAAGGATTATATAACTAAAGTCTGTTATTGTACCTCTTCCTCCTCTTCCTCTTCTTCTGCTTCTGTTTTTTGTGGACCTGACAATTGAGCCCAGGTCCTTTTTCATGCTTTATTTGAGATAGAGCCTCTCACTAATTTTCCCAGGTGTGGCTTGAACTTGGAATCCTTCTGCCTCAGCCTCCTAGAGTGCTGCGATTATAGGTCTGAGCCTCCATGCCTGGCCTGTATGATTTGTTGGTGTTGACTGTCTATCTCTGAGTATGAACTAGTCTCCTTTTTCTGGTATAGTCGAGGCTGAGGCACAGGAAAGGAGCATCTACACCAAGGAGGTTTATGCTCCAGTTTTAGGCAGACAAGAGGGGAAAGGGATAGAAATCTTCTATATGTGCTGATTCTTGATTGCCCTCATCCCCAAATCATTCCTATGCCAGGGTGCCTTCTTTATATCTGGCATACATCCAGCAATTTATTTTACCTGTCTGAAGCTTTCTAGTCAGTTGTGTACAATAAGAGCTGAGTTGGTGGACATGAGAGAGCCTCCAGTTGGTAGCTGCAAGGTAAGAGACCCGCAAGGGACAGAAGAACACAGAACAAGAATAAATAAGCATAAAAGAACAGGTATAAGCACCTGCCCACACATCACTGAGCCAGCTTCCCAGGCCTGGGGCTGGAATGAAGGAACGGGACCCAAGCAGAAGATACGAGCATTTTTATAACAATGGAGTCAAGACACTTAACTAGGCTTGGTGGTATAGGCCTGTAATCCCAGCATTCTAGGAAGCTGAGGCAGGAGGAGCGCAAGTTGCAGCCCAGTCTGCTGGGCATCTTAATGACCTAGCAAGACACTGTCTCAAAATCAAATAACTCAGTGTGAAGGCCCCTGGCCTCAATCTCTGGTACCACAAAAGAAAAAAGAAAAGAGCCTACATTCCCAAAACTACCCCACCCCCCAACCCAGTAGGGCTAAGCCAGGGTGCAAAAGAGGACCTTCTTCCCAGACTAGTCGCTGTTCTGCCATGCTGCCTTGAATATCTCTGTCTCTGGAGCTCCAGCTCAGGCTCTGCCACTGGCTGCAGCCCCGTCATGTGATTCCACCATTCTCCAGCCACCAATGGCATGTGTCACCAATCCTCGTGGAAGGTATGGGCTGGGAGATGGCGATGGGAAACTGTCTGTGATAATTCGAGAAGAAATGATCATGTGACAAGAAGAGGAGGAAGGAAGAAATGTGTCCTCATCCTCTTTATCACCATATGGTCACGTGCTGAGTAGTGCCTACCACTGAGTAAGGGCAATGCCTGTGCTGGATGCCGTGCTACAAATATGATATCGGCTCTTACCCCTACTCTGTCAGTAGCCATAAAATCTCTATACTGTAGGCTGTTTCCTCCTCCTTTGTGGGAGAAAACCCAAAATTGACTCTCAAAGATGTCTCTGAAGTTTGATTTCCCTAACTAAGAAGCAGGCCTAGGATGTGAGTCACCCAATATAATTCTAAACTCCTCTTTCGTGCTTAATGTTTTTCTTACCAAAAAAAAAAAAAAAAGGCAAATTAAGCTAAGTGTATGAAGAAAAAAAAAAAACCTAGTAGAATGTAAGCCCCATTTGTTTTCACCACAGTGATTAAATTAACTCATCAAAGTTTGCTGAGAATTCATGAATTGTTAATAGAATTGCCGAAGGACTAACACCTTGTCCAATGTTGCCTTGAGCAGAGCTTCTTAATTTGACTCCAGGGTATTTAACTTGTTTGGCTCCTCAGAAGCTTCACTTAACAGGCCTTGACCTGGAAGGTGGCCAATAGATGCCGATAGATGCGGCTGGCCCTTGCTGCACAAAACCATCTCTGTGATACCAAGAAGCAGAGCTAAAGGAAGCAGGTTACTGAATACATCTTGCTCTATTGATCCAGCTTTATGTTGGGTAGATTATTATGGTAGGCACATACTACCAGGAAAGTTGAAAGAAACACAGACAGCCCATAAGGCCTTATTGGAGATTTGAAGTAGCTTCTTAGACTCTATAAGACCTAGAATGACCCATTGCCATTTGATTTGTTTTGTTTTGTTTTCTGTACTAGGGACTGAATCCAGGGCCTTTGCACTGAGCTATATCCTGGCCCTTTTTACTTTACTATTTGTTTATTTACTTGTTTGTCTGAGGCAGGCTCTGGCTCTATAGCTCAGGCTGGTCCTGAATTCACTTTATAGCTCAGGCTGGCCTGAAACTCTTGACAATCCACTTCTCTCAGCCTCTAGAGTGCAGGAATTACAGGTGTGTGCCACCATGCTCAGCTAATTTTTAGGTGGTACTGAGAAACCAACCTTAGGAGCTAGCAAGCACTTTAAGCGCTGAACTATGCCCTCTGGACCCTGCCCCACTTTTTATTTTCTTATTTTCATGGTACTAGAGAAACTTTGCACTCAGCTGTATCCCCAGCCCTTTTTATCTTTTTATTTTGAGATGCGGTCTTGATAAGTGTCATAGTAGATCTGCAGTATCCCCCCCAAAAGCCTCATCTACATACTGATGCGGTGTAGTTTTGGGAGGATGGGGTCTGGCTTGAAGGGGTGGATGCTTGGGGCTTCCTGGAGGGGCTTATGCTGGTTCTGACCTTCTTCCCAGACTAATCTCAGTTCTGCCATGCTGCCTTGGGAATCTCTGTCTCTGGAGCTCCAGCTCAGGCTCTGCCACTGGCTGCCGCCCTGTCATGTGATTCTACCATTTTCCAGGCACCAACCCATGAATGGAATGTGACTTTCTGAATCTGTAAGTTCAAATAAATCTCTCCTGGAAGTTAAAATGAAACTTTCCTATCTAAAGTTGTGTATGTAGGGCATTGAGTCACAATGACGAAAAGGCAACTAAGACACTAAGTCACTAAGGAGCCCAAGTTGGGCTCAAACTTGCGGTCTCCCAGAGACCTATGTGATTAGTTCTGGGATTATAGATGTGTATCGCTTTGGCTCTAAAAAAAAAAAAATTCCTAAAGGCGATGGATTAATTTTCCTCAGATGAAATGTTGGTGAATTCCTAGGCTTTTATAATCAGCCAGTATTTAAAATATTAAAATGGTGCTAGGATCCAGCACCACAGGCCTGTAACCCCCAGATCTGGGAGGACTGCAATTCAGGCTCAGCCTGGGCAAACTAACAACTTTCTGAGTTCTTGTCTCAAAATCAAAAGTAAAAATGGGCTGGTATATTTAATAGCTCAGTGTGAAGGCCCTGGGCTCAATCCCCAGAACCCCCCAACCCCCCCACCCACTCAAATTAAATGACCTTATAGATCATCTCATCCATGTTTCCCAAAGTGTAGCTCAGGAATCTGTGTGTGTCAGAACAGCCAGGATCGCATTGTTCATTTTTCCTTCTAACAAGTTCAATGTTTTCATTTTAATGTCTAAGTCTTTGATTCATTTTGATTTGATCTCAGTGCATGATGAAAGCTGTAGGTCTAGTTTCATTCTTCTGCATGTGGTGAGACAGTTTTCTCAGCATCAGTTGTGAAAGAGGTTGCCTTTGCTCCTGTGTGCATTTTTGGCCCCTTTATTGAACAGCAGATGACTGAAGGTACTCAGGGATGTTTCTGCATCCTCAATTCGATTCCGTTGATCCACCTGTCTGTTTTTGTGCCAATGCCATGTCATTTTTATTGCTGTGCTGTGTAATATAACTTCATATCTAGTATTGTGATGCCTCCTGCTTGTGTTTTATTGCTTAGGGTTGTTTTTGACTATTCTGGAGTTCCATATAAATTTTCGTATCATTTTTTCTAGCTATGTAAAAAATGCTGTTGGTATTTTGATTGTGATTGCATTAAATCTGTGTATCAGGTTTAGGTAGTATGGTCATTTTGATAATGTTTGTTCTGCTTATCCAAGAACAGGGGCATGAGGATCCCAAGTTCAAGATCAGCCTGGACAATTTATCAACTCAGTGAGCCTCTGTCTCCAACTAAAAGAATGAAAACAAGCTAGAATATAGCTCAGTCTGAAGGCCCTAAGTTCAATCCTCAGTACCACAAGAAAAAGAAATTTAAAAAAAAATTAATCATGTTACTGGTTGCCTTATTAGTGACTTGATGTATCTGTGACAAGTATTTATTATTCATGTATTTATATGAGACCATATTTGCATTTTTTTGAAAATCACACTTTTGATACCAGGACAGTAATTCATTCATTGAACTGAATAATTATGATAAAATGAATTACCTTGAAATTCCATAAGAAATTTCTCTGATTTAACTTAACAACACCTAAGTGCCCTTTGCAGTTTTGTAGCACTGTCTCTGACTTTCATCAAACATTTAATGTAGTATGAGTACTTTTCCTGTCTACAATTTTCATCCCTAACCATATATTAGTGTCTGTATCCTTCAGATGCAACAGAGTAAGCTCAGTAAATACTTGGCATTTACTTTGTTAGGGCATTATGTAATACAACAGCATCACAAGTATGCCCAAATTGGTATGCGCCGAGTATTTTTTTTTTTTGATAAATTTAACAAGATAGAACTGAGAAAAGTGACTATCAGAGCACTGGAAGAGTAGATGGCTATAACTTCTGGTACTTGGGAGGCTGAGGCAGGAGGATTACAAATTCAAGGCCAGCCTGGGCATCAGAGTGAGATCTTACCTCAAAATAAAAGATTAAAAAAGGGTGAATGGTGAAACTTGGTGGTAAATCACTTTCCTAGCATCTGTGAAGCTCTCGGTTGAAATCCCTGGTACCAAGGAAGAGTGAAAAAAGGAGATAGGGAGAGAAAGAGAGAAACTGAGGGAGAATGATTTCCATATTCCATTTGTCTAAATGCCTCAAAGTGTTTGAAAAGACTATCAAGAAAAATATTTTAAGACATTAAAGACAAAAACAATAAGAACCTACAAATTCAACAAAAAACCTTGCAAAGTACCCTACCTTAATTAGAAGGCAGGTAAAGGAACACAGAAGAAACAAGTGATGGGCTCACGGGTCCAAACTACAGATTGAACACAGTGAGGGTGAAAGACTTTCTATGTTTTCTCTATGTACAGAAATAATAAGAAAAAATTTGTTAAGTATATTTATTTCCTGACTTTCCATATCATCATATTGCTGTGAAAATACATTGAATATAACCTCTGAACACCCTGTTCCTTCTAAGCTCTATGTCAGATTATGTAGTGTTATACATTTAACATGCATCGCTAAGCTACCAGGTTGTTGTGATCTTTAGTCAAAAATCTGTTGAGGTCTCATTTCTTCCTTTAAAGTCACTTTGAGGGGCTAGGAGCACAGCCCATTGATTAGAGTACTTGCCTAGCATTGCAAGGTTCTGGGTTAGATATCCCCATACCACATAGAAACTAGCCACGTGTGGTGGCACATGCCTGTAATCCCAAAACCTGGGAGGGAGGCTGAAGCAGGAGGGTTGCAGTGAGTTTAAGGCCAGCCTGCGCTACGTAGTGAATTCAGGACAAGCCTCAAGAAATCTATATCTATCTATCTATCTATCTATCTATCTATCTATCTATCTTTATCACCTTCTCTTAGAAAAACAGTGATGACTGGACTGGATGGTAGGAAGTTTGATGAACGGTTTAACAGTGCTGGAAATAAAGCCAATCATTCTTACTCAGCCAAATTATCCTTGGAAGTTTTGCTGGGATTACAGGCATGTATCACCACACCTGACTGAAAACAATGTTTTAGAAGCTAAAATTATAATTCTTTTATAAATATAAAATAAATATGTGTCAATTTTAGCATATTAATGAATAAAAGAGTTAAATAGCAAGATGTTGCATTCAGTTAAAAGCAAAATTCATAGAATGTGCATATGTATATACAATCAGAAATGTAGAACTAAGTTTTAAACCTACACAAAAATGACACACATCCATGGAACAATAAATCCTTGAATTCTAACCCATCACATCTATTTGCATTCCTACGATGAAGGTCATTTGAATCACCACCTGCTTTCCACATTTCAGCTATAGTATGGTTGACAGACAATGGAAGATACAGATCACGAGGCGGTGAACTCAGCAATTGCTTTTGCTCATTTCAAATTACTTCCATTTCCCCAACACCAGAACTATTTGGGTATAATTTTTTGGCCTCTGGATAAGTCAGGAGTAAGAATCCAGCACGAGTTCTTGTTCCAAGACAGAGGCAGGGGATAGCTGTGTGGTTGATAGCATGCTCCTCCTGCAGAAGGTTTGCTGTGGCTGGGACCTGGAATGTCCCCCCAAAGCCTTGTGTATTCAGATGTGGTGGACTACCTCTGGATTTCCAGCGCTGCTGAGACGTGGGGCCCCATAAGGTGTGGTGAATGACTGGTCGCTTAGCGGGAGGGATGTATTCTTGCCTTGGCTCTGATTTCCTGCTCTTGGGCTGCCTTGAGTAGCTGTTTTACATGAGACCCTTCCTGCCACTGCCAGCTGCCACTGGATGAGATGTCCTTAAACTACTAACTAAACTAAACCTTTCCTCTGGTAATTTGAGGATGTCGGGTACTGTGTCCCAGCAACTAAAAAGAGGATTTGTACTCCAACCAGGACCAACGCTTTAGGCTAGATTCCCAGAAAACACACACACACACACACACACACACACACACACACACACACACACACACTTATCCTAATAACACTAGTGGCTTTTATTTTGTACTCATGTAAAAGCTATAAGCTCTAGATAAAATATACAAGACAACTATTTTAGTCTTTAGAGGGGGAACTGAAGGGCAGAGGGAGGTAGAAATTATAGGGGATTCTGTTCTCGTGAGACGTCTTTAAACTTTGTCTTTGGTTTGTTTGCCTCCACAGCCACCCAAGCACGTCTAAGATTTCTAGCTACAATTATGACAAAATGGTTGATTCTCACAATCAACACATGAAGCTCCAAGTGGCTAGACCAGCTGGAAGCTGAGAACTGATGGGATCTCGGGAGGCGCTCCCCACAGCACGTGCACATTTCTTAGATCTGCAGTCCTCTCCTCTGCAGCCCAAATACAGGGTTTGGTTCCAAAGAGCCTAGTAGACGGAAACAGGTGGATGACTGAAGATGTTACAGTTGGAAATTGGAAGTTGGAAATTCCAACTTCTTGCCTCTCCAGAGGGGCAGAGAGAGTTTGAAGTTTGAACTTTGCAAAGTTAGGGGTTTAGTAAATATTCTGTGCATTCCATTGACATGGCCACACCTTAAAAGTAAGGTTATATTGTTGCAAGGTAAAATAACAAAATATAGATCTCAGTAACATGCCCTAATAAATGTCGAGGATACCATAAAGTAATACACACGGAAAGAAATAGGAATAGTCATGATTAAGAGAGAAGATAATAAAGCCATATCACAATGACCTGTATGTTTAAGTTAGCAGGTAACAATGTTACCATGTCAGCATTTCTCTGACTTCTTTTGCACATGTTGCACATGCATCATGTGGATGAGTCCAAGGATATAAAGATGTTCCCAAGGAATAAATGAATAGGCTGTTAATGGGCTGCGATCCTGGCACTCTGGGAGGCTGAGGCAGGAGTATGCCAACTTCAAGCTCGGCCTGAGCAGTACAGTCACCTAGCAAAACCCTGTTTTAAATTTTTTAAAAAAGAAAGTGGGGCTGGGAGTGTGGCTCACTGTGAAGATCCTAGGTTCAATCTAGGGCCACCAGAAAATAAAAATTAAAAAAAATTATAAATAAATAAATGGTAATTCTTAGTGCAGAGATGTGTAGATAATAAGGAACAAAATAGAAATTGCATACTTGTAAAACAAAATGTAAAATTTTAAAAATTGCATGAATTTAACAGTGAGAAGATAATTATCGAGTCAGTGAAATCAAAGGCTGATGTATCTGTGAAAATTACATAACTGATGAAGAGAAAAATATTTTTACCTCGATTATGATGAGGTTATACAAGTAATCATTATTGACTTGTACATTTAAAAGGATAATTTTTATGATATGTAAATTATACCTAAATAAAATTTTATAAGTAATAGAATACACCAAAATGTCTAAAATCTTTAGAAACTACTGGATACACTTGTAAAGAACATTGATTAAAAGGGAAACACTAGATAAATTAAAAATACTTCAAACTAATAATGTAAAAGTAATATATCAAAATATCTAAGATATTAATGAAACTAGGACAAAATTTACAGCACTGTTTATGTTAAAGAAAAAGCAAAGTTTATGATCAAGTATGCATGATTAGCTATTATATGACAAAAACTACTATAGGAAAAACAAGTTAAGCTTACAATTTATAGAAGAATAAAATAAATATTAGAGCAGATTCAGTGTAATAGAAAATAGACAAACAAGAATATTAATAAAACAAGTTGATTTTTGAAAATATCAGTAAAGTGTCTAATCTCTAATTAACCTAAAAAAGAGAGGTGATGCTAAATATTTATATAAGATGCAAAAGAGGAAAGAGTACAAGCTTTCACATCCAAAATGATAAAAGAGAATAGGTAGGAGTGACAATTTTATTCAATAAATTTAATAACTTGGAAAAATACAAATATTCCTTTAAAAAAACTTTGCAAAGGGAACCAAAGAGAAAAGCAAAATTTGTGCATGCACATAATCTTTTGAAAATTTGAATGTATAATTTGGAACCTCCCATACACAAAGTCACTATATCAGATTGATTCATGGATGACGCGAAAGAAGAAAAATGAAACTGCAAACTTTGCAAAATACATTGTTTAAGAAAGCTGGGAAAATATGCCAATCAAGAAGAAATGCGTATTATCGAGAAGACATCAGTTCACTCCAAAGTAACTGGTAGATTTAATATGAGCGAAACAATAAAAAGCCTTAGTAGATATTAATAAGTTGATTCTAAAGTGTATAGGAAATGACAGAAGTCTGTAAGGAGACAAAAAGACAGACTTACAAAGAAAAAGACAAGTCAAACAAAATAAGACAAAATTGAAAAGAGAACCATGATGGGCCCAATGGTGCCGGTCTGTAACTCCAGCACTTTGGGAGGCTGAGGCAGGAAGTTTGAACACAGCCTCGGTAACTCAGCTACCAGACTCTGTCTCAAAAATAAAAAACAAAAAACGGGGAGTAGGGCTGGGGATGTTGCTCAGTGTGAAAGGCCTGGGCTTGGTCCTCCCGTACCAAATAAACCAAAAAACCCAACCCAATTCAAAGGCTAATGGTGAGAGTACTTCTTGGCTTTAAGACTTTATACAGCAGTGTATGTCAGCATTGACACTGATAGGTTGGGCCAGTTGTTTCCGTGTGTGGGGACTATCCTGTGCATTGCACGATGTTTAACAATGTCCTTTGCACCTGTATATGGATGCTAAAGGCAAAGCCCACCCAACTTCGGTCAGCAGTAAAAGGGTCTGCAGTCAGGGCCTAATGTACTTAGAAGGGCAGCACTGGCCCCTGATTGACAGCTAGTACAACACAGGACCAACAACTGAGATGGCGTGATGTGCACACAATGGCCCACAGGAGGATGTGATAGGCTTCTGGGTCCAGGAAGTGACTCGTGTGTACGTGGTTGATTAACCTGTTTCATAACTAGCTTTTTGTTTGTTTACTGTTTTATTTAACTTTTTTGTTATTTCTTTTTTATCATTTGACAACTAGTAGAGGAAAGTTAGTGTGAAGCAGAACATGTGTCTATTTTTATTTATTTGCTTTTTATTACTTGTGTTTACGTGACGTTATACAACAAAGATGTTCACGGAGGGGGTATTGGTACCAGACTGTCACATAGCTCGATCATTCCATTTACCTCCTTCTGTCTCACTTCTTCCTCCTCCTGACCCCCTTCCTTATATCCAGAAATCAACTTTCTATTTCCTACCACCCCTTCTCTAACTGACCTATTTAATTATTTATATGTTAGGTTTATTGTGAAAGCAGGTGATATTTAACTCTCTATGTTTGACTCACTTCACTCAGTTCATGGTCTCAAATGAGATGATTTTATTCTTTTTTATGGACTGACAATACATTTTCTTTTCCTTCTTGTCTGTTGATGAGCACCTACACTGTTTTTAGGGCTCTTGTGAATTGCTTTGCCATCACAATGAGTTTACGTGTAGCATTATAGTAAGATGGCTTTCATTCTTTAGCGGACATACTTAGGACAGGTATAACAGGGACAATGGAACCTCTGTTTTTAGCATTTTGAGAAATATTCATGTGGGTCTTCTTAGTGGTCACCCTAGCTTACATCCCCACCCACGGTGCAGAAGGGCTCCTTCTCCCACACTCTCATCAGCCCTTGGTGTGTTCTGTGTTGTTTTGTGACAGCCCCTCTGCCTGGGGCAAGATGGGTCTCAGACTCATTTGGTTTGCATTTCCCTAATATCTGAAGAGTGGAACATTTGTTCATGTATATATTTATTGACAGGTTGTACTTCTTTTGAAAAACATATATTTGATTCATTTTATCAGGCTTGGGGCTAATTTTTTATTGCTTTTTATATCCCAGATATCAGCCCTCTATCAGAAGAGTAGCTGGTAATTTGTTTCCCATTGGACAGGTTGTCTTTTCACCTTATTGATTATTTCCTTTGCTGATGCAGAAGCTTTTAAATTTTTACATAATCCTATTTGTTGATTCTTCCTACTCTGTGCTATTTGGGAAGGCCTTCCTGTGCCCGTAGCTTCAAGTGTGTCCCCAATGTTGTCACCAGCAGTTTCAAAGTTTATAGCTGGGTAAAGACAGTGGCTTCCGTATCCAGCCAATTCTGAAGTGTGACAGCGAGACCTAGCCTGTCACCAAATGCCTAACATAGTGGTGTGTCAACAATGAGTCAGTCCTACAGCCCCCACGCTCCCAGGGCAGCATCTGCAGACTGCCCAGGTATCAGTTCTCAGAAACCAAAGGCTCACCTGGAGAAACCGGGCCGGGAATGGCTTCTTTTCCCAGTAGCACCTTGTCTACAGGGGACTCATGCAGCAACGGTGTGGGGTGCAAGGGTGGCAGCAATGGTGGCCACTGGGGAGGCACAAACATGAGATCCATGTTGGTGTCAAGGTACCATGGGTCCTGATCAGAAATACCACTGCCACATCTACATCTGGACCTCTAAGGAAATCACTGTGCAAATGGCCCTCGGTAGAATTATGGAGAGAAGAATTGTGGTGCTCAAGGTACTGAGATGGCGTCTAGCTGAGAAGGCAGGGCCCACTTTGATCACTGTCAGGACTAGTCTAATGATGCCATTTGGGCAGGACCAGGTCTTAAGCTGAAGAGCTCTGTGTGTGTTTGTGTGTGCGTGTGTGTGTGTGTGTGTGTGTGTGTGTGTGTGTGTATGTACACGCACATGCCCTCTTCTACTTAAATGTCCTCATCTACTTAGTATCATGATATTCAAAACAAAAATGTTTTTAGCACCCTGCCTCCTAGGGATGTGGTTTTGAGGAAACAGAGTGTACCTGGTCACAAAGTTCTCCTGTGTCACTTACTTTTCTTTCTTGCCAAAGTCTTTCAGGTAAATGTGGGTGGACCAGGGAGATCAAGACGCGGAGCTTAGTTGCAGCCCTCAGGTATCATTCTATAAAGGAGCTTTGTGACCTTTACCTACTGCAGGGGAAGGGACTGTTTTTCCTGCCAAAGGCCATTTGGATATTTATGACATTATCCGTAGGCCACACAAAATTGCCAAGTTACAAATTAACCTACTGTTTTTGGTGAAACATTTAACCAAACAAAAACAAATTTAATTAATCACCCGTAAGTGGTAACTGAGACTGCTTCTTTTTTGTGAGGTCTTGGCTAGGTGAGAGGAAATGATTCCACAGGCCATATGCAGCCCGCAGGCCAGACATTGCCCACCAGTGACCCAGCAGAAGTGGCCTTTCTGTGTTCTCACCCTTCACTGAGGGGTTGTGTTGCTGTCCTAGGTTCTCTCCTAATGGAGGTTTTTATTTGGCTCTAATGTCCTTCACGTCCAGGAGTTAAATAAGATCACAGTATTTAGGTACAGCAATGGCAGATTTTTCTTATGCTAACATGCAACTGAGAGTAAGGGATAAATGTGGTACTGTCATGGTCTTCAGGAATACGGATTCACCATCCTGAGTTTTATTAGTCACCTGTTGGACAAGAACTACTCTCTCTCTCTCTTTTAATCCTGGTGACGTTCTCTGCCTATGTGGCAGGGCAATGAGCTTTTAGAAAATAAGCTTCTGAAAACCCAAGGCCAGGTACTGCATTCTGAATCAACTCTTGCAGGGTTTCTGCGAATACATGTTTTAAATAAATGTGACCCATGAGGACATTGTATTGTGTAAAATGCGTATATATCTTCTCTTAGGCCACAACAACTCCATTTTGCAGAATCTGTGGTTTCCGTAATAGCCCTGTCAGGGCTAAGACTAGAGGAGCTCTCCCTGGCTTCCTGGGGCGCAACCGAGGGGGCCCACAGCTCCGTCTCTTCTGGGGTACTAGATGCTTAACTTTTTTCAATGTCTTCATGTAAATGTTTTTCAAAAGGATCATTTGTTTAGATATGAATGAGTATTTTTTAAAAAACTTTAAAAATTCCTTCACCAGAGCACTAAACACTGTTATTTTGAGAGGGAAAGAATAGATGAAATAAACATAAAAATCAGAAATTTGAAAAGAATTAAGTAATTTCATTTGAAGAATCATTTGTTTTAAAAGTATATCAATCAGATGATTTAATTACCAATCTATATTTTTAAATTACAGTTTCTCTTTAGATGTTACCTTTCCTCCAAGCCGATTTGGTGCTGCTTATGTTTCTGCCTCTCAAAGAGGACAAACGCATATTCAACATCAAAAAAGTGAATTGCTTCATTCAACAAGCTTAAGACTATCAGTTTGCTACATTAAATGGACTTAAATCTCTATCACATGCTACAGTTAAAGCAATAGATAAATAGCTATGCTCAGTTATTACAGATTTTTCCAGTATTCAGCAAAGGCATTTGGAATTTAAGATTTTTTTCTTTTTTCCCAAATTTACTAGTCTTTTGAACTACATGCTTATAGTTATTTTCTAATGTGAACTGGTGGGTAAGGCCAGGCTTAAGAATAGCAACAAAGATATAGCAAAATATAGAAGAAAAAACTTTTGGTAAATATCCCAATAAAGAGATTGGTTGGGTTCAGAGAAGAGATATCAAGATTTGACTACTGTGACCCATTCGAGGAATAGGAAGCTGAGTTAGAGTGGTGACTTAAGTGAAAGGATTTAGGTGCGGAAAATTAATACGTTAAGTACTGTATAGTTTCTCTGACTTGGAAAACCCAGAACACAGACATTCTATAAAACCACATGAAGTGACAGCAGGAGTTGGGGGAAGAGATAGGGAGGGGGTGGGAGGGTCAAAAATGGGAAGGGATTGTAAAGTTGATATGATAATATGTGTACGAAATACCCAAATTCATTTTAAACACTATGTATTATATATGTACATTAATAAAAATAGTGGGAAAAAGAAAAGAATTGTTTGGATTTTTAGCATCCTGTAACTTAAACAATTCATCTTTCTTTCACTTTAAATTGAGTGTACTGCCTTGCATCACCGTCAGGAGTGCTGTGAGCTTCTGGCCGCCAGGACTCGTGTCTGGCATTGACATCCAGTAGTCTGGTCCCTGGCGTGTGGTTCTGGTGTGTGCTCAGCTGTCCTGGCATTTTGCTCCCATGGAGTCGTCACTGTATCTGTGTGGACTAGAACAGGGTCAAAGTTAATTCTTTTTTTATATATCCCATAAAATGAACTAAATATCCATGCTTCCTTACAAATAGAGATAAAATTACATAAATAAAAGGAAAACAAAAACATGCCTCTTTCTTTTCTCCCATTTTTATTGATATGTACAAGTGCAAAATTTAAGGTTTACATTGATCTTGAGCATTTTGTGCACATATGTATTTAGTCAAGGTAACAAGACCTTCCCTGGTCTCCTTTCAATCCACCCTCTACCCAGTCCCACAACCCATGCCCCTCCCCATTGTCTTTATTTTTCACTTTATGTTCCGTGAGATAATTGTGATCTGGGATCTGGGTTTCTCATATCAGAGAGACCATTCGATGTTTCACCTTCTGCTTCTGACTCACATCACTAAGCATCATGTTCTCAAGTTTCTTCCATTTGCCTGTAAAAGCCTCCACATTGTTGGACTTTATAGATACATAGCATTCCACTGTGTATAAATACCACAGTTTGTGTATCCACTGGTCTGTTGATGGGTATTTTAGTGACTTCCATATTTTAGCTATTGTTAGTTGTGCTGCTATGAACATGGGTGTGCATGTATCTCTGTTATGTGCTGTTTTTAACTCTTTTGGGAATATTCCCAGGAGAGGTATGGTGGATCGAAGAGGATATTTATCTCCATTCTTTTGAGAGATCTCCATACTGCTTTCCAGAGTGATTGTACCTACTTACATTCCCACCAGCAATGCAGGAGGGTTCTTTTCTCCCCACAGCTTCACCAGCACTAATTGCCATTTGTGCTGTTGTTATAGGTCATACTCTCTGGAGTGAGATGGTATCTTAGTGATGTTTTGATTTACATTTCAATTATGACTAAAGATGTTGCGCATCTTTTCATGTATTTATTGGACATTTGAAATGCTTCATCAGTGAACTGCCTCTTCGTTTCATTTGCCCATTTTTCAACAGGATTCTTGAATTTGGGGGGCTTATTTTTCTTCAATTCCCTGTATATTCTAGTTATAAGCTTCCTATCTGAGATATTAATGGTGAATATTTTTTCACAGTTTGTTGATTCTCTTTTTTACAGTGTAGATAATTTCCTTTGCTGTGTGGAAACTTTTTAATTTGACATGATCCCATTTGTTGATAATGGGGATCACCTCTTTTGCTTTTGGTGTCTTATTAAACAAGTCTTTGTCTACACTTACGTCTTTTAGAGATTTGCATAATTTGTCTTCTAGGAGGTTCAGTGTTTCACTTTTAATGTCTAGGTCTTTGATCCACTTTGATTTGATTTTGGTGCATGGTGACAGGTGTGTGACTAGATTCATTCTTCTGCATGTGGATGTCCAGTTTTCCCAGCACCATTTGTTGAACAGACTTGTCCTTTTTCTAGAGTATGCTTTGGCTCCTTTATTGAAGATTAAGTATTTGAGAATATTTGGGTTTGTCTCAATCCTCAGTGCTGTTCCACTGGTCTATCTATCTGTTTTTGTGCCAGTACCGAATTGTCTTAATGAATATTGCTTTGTAGTACAGCCTGATGTCTGGTATTGTAATGTCTCCTGCCTTGGTCTTGTTACTCAGGATTGCTTCGGCTATTTTTGGTCTCTTTTGGTTCCATATGAATTTAAGGATTATTGTTTCAAGTTCTTTGAAAAAAATGTTGATATTTGATAGGAATTACATTGAATCTATGTATCAGTTTTGGCAGTATAGTCATTTTGACTATATTTATACTACCTATTCAAGAACATGGGATGTTTTTCCATTTTCTGATGTCACCTATAACTTCTTTCTTCAATGTAATGTAGTTTTCTTTATATAGGTCCTTCATTTCCTAGATATTTAATTTTTTGCTGTGCCATTGAGAATGAAATTATTTTTCTAAGATCTTTCTCAGTAAGCTCATTGTTAGTGTAGAGAAAAGCTATTGATTTTTTTGGTATTGATTTTGTAGCCTGTAATTTGGCTAATTTTTTTTTTATTAATTCCAAGAGTTTCATAGTGGAGTTTTTGGGGTCCTCCATGTAGATAATCATGTCGTCTGCAAATAAAGAAAGTTTGACCTTCTCCTTTCCAATGCAGATTCCATTTATTTCAATTTTTTGTCTGATTGCTATGGCAAGTGTTTCAAGGACTGTGTTGAATAAGAGTGGTGAGAGTGGACAGCCTTGTCATGCTCCTGATTTGAGAGGGAATGATTTCAATTTTTCTCCATTTACTATGATATTTGCAGTAGGTCTGGCATATATGACTTCTATGAGTTTGAGGTATGGCTCTTCTATACCTATTTTTCTCAGTTTTTATGATGTAAGGCTGCTGGATTTTATCAAAGGCTTTTTCTGCATCAATTGAGATGATTGTGTGGTTTTTGTTTTTGCTTTTGTTGATATGATGTACTACATTGACTGATTTACATAGTGAACCAGCCTTGCATCTCAGGGATGAAACCCACTTGATCATGGTGTGTGATCTTTCTGATTACTTGTTGGATTCTATTTTCCAGAATCTTACTAAGGACTTTTGTATCTATATTCATTAAGGATATTAGCCTATAATTTTCCTTCCTAGTTAAGTCTTTTTCTGGTTTTGGGACTAGTGTGATGCTAGCCTCAAGGAAAGAGTTTGGTAGTATTCCTTTGCTTTCTACTTTATGAAACAGTTGGAGGAGGATTGGAGTTAGTTCTTCCCTGAGGTACTGAAAAAATTCTGCTGCAAATCCATCTGGTCTTGGGCTTTTATTGTAGGTACAGCTTTTATTACTGCTTCAATTTCTGTGTCTGTAATGGGGTTGTTCAAGATTTTTATGTCTTCTTCATTTAATTTTGGTATTTTGTATGTATCTAGAAAGTCATCCATTTCTTCCCGATTCTCTAACTTTTTAGAATATAGGTGTTCAAAATAATTTCCCATAATATTCTGAATTTCTGCAGCCTGTTGTGATTTCACCCTTTTCGTTTCTACATGTGCTAATCTGTGCTTTTCCTTTCCTTCTCTTGGTGAGTTTAGCTAGAGGTTTGTCTAGCTTGTTAATTCTTTCAAAGAACCAGCTCTTTGACTCATTAATCTTTTTTATTGTTTTTAAAATTTCAATTTCATTAATTTCGGAAGTGATCTTTACAATTTTTTCTCTTCTACTGCCTTTTGGGTTAAGTTGTTCTTGATCCTCTAGGTTCTTAAGGTGCATCATTACCATGTCTGTGACTGTTCTGTTCTTTTGGTGTGTGCACTTATGGCTATAAATTTTCCTCTAAGGACTGCTTTCACTGCGTCCCAAAGATTTTGATATGATGTACTTCCATCATCATTTAGCTCTATGAAGTCTTTGATTTCTTCTCTGATTTCTCCCACGATCCACTGTTTGGTCAGTAGTGAGTTGTTAAGTCTCCATGTATTTGTGCGTTTTCTTCTGTTTTTGCTGCTGTTAAGTTCCAGTTTTATTCCACTATGGTTTGAGAGTTTACAGGGAATTATTTCTATACCTTTGTACTTATTTAAGCATGACTTATGGCCTAGAATGTGATCTATTTTAGAAAATGTTCTATGTGCTGCTGAGAAGAACATGTAATCAGTTGATGTTGAGTGGAAAACTGTAAACATCTGTTATGTCCAAGTTTTTCTATAGTGTCATTCAGCAGCTGTATATCTTTGTGGATTTTTTTTCTGGTTGATCTATCTATCTATGATAGTGGAGTATTAAAGTCCCCTACTATAATTGTGTTGGGGCCTATGTGTCCTCTCAGGTCTAATAATTTTTGGTTTACATAATTGGGTGCTCTAGAGTTGGGGGCATATATATTGATAATTGTGATTTCTTCCTGTTCTATTGTTGCTTTAGCCAGTATATAGGGGCCATCTTTGTCTCTCTCCACTTGTTTTATTTTGAAATCTGATGAGTCTGAGACTAAGATAGCCCCCTCAGCAAAGCTCTCCTGCCTGTGCTGGATTCCCTCTTCCAAGGCAGGCTCTCCACCCTCAGGGCGTGCCCACTACCCTGATCTGTTCAGGGGTCAGCAGCCTTTATTCCTCCTTCTCTTTTCTCCTCTCTCTGCCTCTTGTGCCAGTTTCTTCCTAGGCACTGTTTAAGGGTGACCCCAAAAGTCCTGATGTGCTCTTCTGAGCTTTCTTTTACTCTAAAGCGTTCAGTTTTGGACTTTTATTTTTTCCTTTTTCCTTTTTTTTTTAATGGCTCCTGCTTACGTCATTGTCTGTTATGGTTGCTGAGCCTTGCTTCTGATTTGCACTCCAGGGCCTTTTCTATGGGGAACACACACTGAGCTTGTAGTATACACTACCCCGGGGTTCATTTTTCAGAGTCTGGGGCCACCAGCTGCCGACAATTCCCACTTCTCCTGGATCCGTGCTTACCTCAGACTGAGGTTCTGGCTCTGGGATTTCCTCCGACTGTGATCTGTGGATGCGAGCAGCTCAGGGCCGCGCCGAGTTGGCTGCTATTTTCCTCCACTTCCAATATGACTTCAAGATTTCTGACCTTTTGACGGCCTCCTGTCTGTTGTTGAGGGGATCCTTCCTCTCCCAGCTCTGTCAGATGTTCCGGGCCCATGCGAGCTTTACTCCGTCCGCAGCTGCCTGTGGTTTCAGCCATTTGCAGCTGATCTGCTGTGGCTTCCTGGGCTGCTGGAATTTTTTTTTTTTTCTCTGCTTTCGATGATCCTTTGGAATTTCTGACCTTCTTCTGGTTTCCTTTCAGTTGCTGGGGCGCTCCTGCTCCTCTCTTTCCTAGCTATACCGAACACACTTTTTCTAACTAAATTCTTGACTTTTTAAGTGGGTCAATGAGGAGACATTGTGCAGCTCTGTTACTCGACTGCCATCTTGACTGGAAGTCTTAAAGTTAATGCTTAAAGAGCTTTGCACACAGACCAGCTGGCTTGTTGTGATTCAGTGCCGCAGGCTGAGCATCTGGGCACCCCACCCCTCCTTTTTGCCCTGTCACGTTGTGCCATAGCCTGTCCTAGACACCTGTCCGAGGGTGGCTGGAGTGGAGGAAGAATGCCTTACCATGTTATTCTATTGTGTTATGTTCAACCAGTTGAATGAAATTGGGTTTCTGGAATATCTATGAATTTCAAATGCCTTTCCCAAGTTTGGTACAACTTTGTAGCCATAACTCAGGGCTGCTTCAGTTGGGTTTTTTTGTTGTTGTTTTGTTTTGTTTTTTAGTCTCACACCTTTAGCAATTCTTTCCAGTTGTCTCTGAAGATAAGATCATATCATTTCTTTGCTATGTTTATGAATAAGTGAAACTACGTATTTCCAGAAGCCATTGCTAGATGGACTTTATTTCGCCAACACTGTGTGGACCATTTTGAATTTGCCACTCTTAACTCCTTCTTGCAAGATAAAAATTAATGTCAGATTTTAAATCCATGAACTTCCATTGTATCAGACTGGCTTTTCAGATGACACCTTTTCCTGGAGAGACAGAGGAACAGCCGAATGTCCAGTCACGTGGGAGTTGGAGCTTTCCTCTCACTAACTGTTTGTGGCAGGACAGAATGATGCTTCTGCCTTTTTCGACTTTTAAGAAGTTTTCAGAACAAACGCTTGTGGTTCTTTCCTCATTCCCTCTCCAGGCAAACTAGAAGGTAGCAGCATTTTCTTTCTGTATGAGGTTAAAGGGAAGTTTATTATAAGGTCTTAAAAAATGTTTTCTACTTGTGATTTTAGTGGTGCAAATTTCAGATCTTGATTTTCTTCTAACAGATGCAGTCTTTCAGGTAATTTTACTTTAATTGTCCTTTAATCTTTTTTTATACAATTCCCTTTGTATTCCTGTTGCCTACCTCTCCTCACCTCACTCCCTTTTTTTAAATCTAGGGGTCTCCTGGGTAGAGTGTGGGTAATCATTTCATTTGCTTTCAGAATGTGGGATATTTTTAGCACTTTCCTTTTTGCTGAATCCAAAAACATTTGAATTTAAATATATGTGCGTATTTTATGAAAGCAAAGATGATATAAAGAAAATGCATATTTCTTCATTTAAAAAAGTAAATAGAAATTGCATTATTAATGTCATATCATGATGTCATTTTTCTTAATTGTGCATCTGGATTGAAAAAGGTAAATAAAAAAGCAATCTGATTTACTTTATCAGGTCTAAATATCAGAGGTGAGCTGGGGTAGGTGCTATAGTAGATAATTACTTTGATGTCTTAGAAGTTCTTTTTTTTTTTTTTTTTGGAGGCAGGGTCTTGCCCCATAGTGGAGGCTGGTCCTGAGCTCACTATGTAGCCCAGGTTGGCCTTGAACTCATGACAATCCTCTGCCACAGCCTCCCGAGTGCTGGGATTGCAAGTATGTACCACCACACCCAGCTTGTCTTAGAAGTTCTTTTGTCCACAGGCCAATACATCTAGAAAGTAACGAGTGTCCATTCATTGGTCCAGGACCCTTTTTATTTGCGGAAGTCAAGGTTTTGTTTGTTTGTTTGTTTTTGCAAGAAGGAAATTCACAGGAGCAAGAGCTCCAGATCACATAAAATGTTTCCCCTGCAGCATAGAAACAAGAGTCATTTTCAGTTCTAGGGCAAACTATTTTAATACAAGCTGGGTGCTTTCTTATTCTTCCCTTTTTCCAATATATGGAATTCTGAAGAAGATGGAAATGTCATTCTGAGAACAATATTTAAGTTCTTGGGAATTGATTTGCGGTATTAAGAATGAATTCGATTTTGATCGACTTTACGCTAAGTGTTGCTTTTCAAAAGTCACAACCATTCTTCACACTATTTAAACTATTTGGGTGTCTCATGAGGTAGGGTAGGGACCTGTGCCTGATGAGCTGATGGTTTTAGATGTCCTTATAAATAAAAGTTTCTATTTGAAAAAGCATAAAAAATGAAAACCTTTCCCCGACTTAATTTTTGATAAGTATAACATTTTAAGTTATTACTTTTTTCTTATAGTAATTGATATAATTTGTTTTGTTTCTTTCAAACACGATCTGCTGCCTTTGTGGAGGTGGGAAGGAGGCTTGGATACAGGGAGAGCTGGGAAGTATGGAGGGGGAGGGAGGAGAAATGACTGGGAGATGACGTGTCTACACACCAGTCCCCCGTGCTGAGTGTCATGATTGTGTATTGCAAACATATATTAATAAAAACAGTAATTGTGGGGGGAAAATCCAAAACTTGTGTGTCAGCTTCATGTTTATACTTTTGATATTATGGAGTCCTTCTAGCTCTTCATTCATAAGATTCTTTTCATTTTTGTTTTCAGTAGTGTTGACTATAGTGTTTTAATGTGTGAATTGCTTTGTTTATACCTTTTGAAATTTCTTTAGGTTCTAGAATCTGGCCAGGGATGTAGCTCAGTAGTAGAGTGCTTATCGAGCAAGCCCAAGGTCCTGGGTTTGATTCTGAAGCACCACATAAATTAGGCATGGTAGGGCACACCTGTAATTCCCACACTAGGTAGGCTGAGGCAGGAGGATGGCCTTGTGTTCAGCGCCAGCCTGGGCTATGTAGTGACTTTAGGCCTAGTTTGAACTATAGCAAGAAATCCTATCCCAAACAACAACAACAACAAAAAATAAAACAAAAATGCATTTACCAATCTTTGAGGGCTGGAGGAATAACACAAGGGTTAGAATGCTTGCCTAGCAAGCCCAAGGACCTGGATTTGATTCCCCAGCACCACATAAATTGGGCATGGTGGTGCACACCTGTAATCCCAGCACTCAGGAGGCTGAGGCCGGAGGATTGTTGTGAGTTCAAGGCTATCCTAGGCTACAAAGTCAGTTCAGAAGCATCCTGGGCTAAAAAGACATACTTCTAAAATAGTACCAGCTGTTTTGTAAAATCTGTGAAATTTCCCCATATCATTATTATTAGCAATAGTATAGTAGTGTGCAAAACAGATAATTACATGCAACATGGGGAACTGACATAAAATCTTTTAAAAATACGTATGCATGAATATATGGATGAATAGGCAGATAAAATTATAAACCAAATCTAGCATAATGTTAGTAATCACTGAAATGTGAGTAAATAAGTTACAAAAGCTAAAAAATTCAGAAATAACTAAATTTGCCTTCATATCTGTTACTTTAAGTACACTTATGTGATATAGATTTTAGTTAATTTAATGTAGAAATGTGATATAGTTTTAAGTTTGTTTATTGTAGCAATTCACTTATTAGGTCACTGATGAAAATTTGTCCTAAGAAAACTGATTGATGTAAAGATAATCCTGCGAATGTACAAACATGTACCTTCCAGTGTTCAGCTAAGACATTTGAAATTTAACTTTTCTTCTTATTTCTCATATTTACTAGTCTTTTGAATTACATGCTTGTAGTTATTTTCTAATGTGGACCAGTGGGTAAGACCAGGTTTAAGAATATCAACGAAGATATAGCCATATATATATAGATATAGATATAGAGAAAACTTTTGGCAAATATTCCAATAAAGGAATCAGCTGGACTCGGAGAAGAGACATCAAGGTCTGACGGGGGGGGGGGGGGGGGGGGGGGGCGGCATTCGAAGAATAGGAAACTGAGTGCTCATCAAGTAGTGACTTAAGTGAAATGATTTATATGCGGAAGATTAGACATGTTAAGTACTGTATAGTCTCTCAGACTTGGGAAACTCAACACAGAAATTCTACAGAACCACATGATTTGATAGCCAGAATTGGGAGGAAGGGATTGAGATAAGGCCCTTCTATACCTATTTTTCTCAGAGTTTTTATTATGAGAGGGCATTGGATTTTATCAAAGGCTTTTTTTTTTTTTTGCTCCAATTGAGATGATCATGTAGCTCTTTTTTATTTTTTGCTTCTGTTGATATGGTGTATTACATTAATTGCTTTTCACATGTTGAACCAGCTTGCATCCCACGAATGAAGCCCACTTGATCATGGTGTATGATCTCTCTGATTACTTATTGGATTCTATTTGCCAGAATCTTATTAAGAATGTTTGCATCTGTATTCATTAAGGATATTGGTTTATAATTTTCCTTCCAGGTTAAGTCTTTGTCTTGTTTTGGGACTAAGGTGATGCTAGCCTCCTGAAATGTATTTGGTAGCATTCCTTCTCTTTCAACTTCATGGAACAGTTTGAGAAGAATTGGAGTTAGTTAATTCTTCCCTAATGTACTGAAACAATTCTGCTGTAAATCCATCTGGTTCTGGGCTTTTATTTGCAGGTAGAGCATTTCTTACTGCTTCAATTTTTGTGTGTTTAATGAAGTTCAAAATTTTTATGCCCTTTTCATTCAATTTTGGTATTTTGTATGTGTCTAGACGTCATCCATTTCTTCCCAGTACTCTAACTTTTTAGAATATAAGTGTTCAAAATATTTTTTCATAATATTATGAATTCCTGCAGAGTCTGTTGTAATTTCACCCTTTTCCTTCTTTAGATGAGTTTAGCTAGAGGTTTGTCTATCTTGCTTATTCTTTTGAAGAACCAGCTCTTTGACTCATTAATCTTTTTTATTGTCTTTTTAATTTCTATTTCATTAATTTCAAATCTGATCTTTATAATGTCTCCTGCTTTCTGGCTTAGATTTTTCTTGTATTTCTAGGGCCTTAATGTGCCTCATTAACATGTTTATTTTTGACTGTTCTGTTCTCTTGATGTGTTCATTTATGGCTATGAATTTCCCTCTAAGTACTTCTTTCATTGTGTCCCATAGATTCTGATATGATATGACTTCCTTTATCATTTAACTCTGTGACTTTTTTATTTCTTCTGTGACCCATTATTTGGTCAGTTGTAAGTTGTTTAGTCTCCATGTATTTGTGTGTTTTCATTTTTTTTTTTTTGTTAAGTTTCAGTTTTATTCCACTACGATCTGAAAGAAGACAAGGAATTATTTCTATTTCTTTGTATTTATTTAGGCATGACATATGACCTACAATATGATCTATTTTAGATAATGTTCCATGTGCTACTGAGAAGAAATGTATTCTGTTGATGTTTGGTGGAATACTGTAAGCATCTCCTAGGTCCAGGTTTTCTGTAGTGACATTTAACTCTTGCATAACTTTGTGGATTTTCTGTCTGGTTGATCTATCTATCTATCTGTGACAGTGGATTATGCAAGTCCCCTGTTATAGTTGTATTGGGGTCTATAGGTCCTCTCAGATCTAATAAATTTTGGTTTACATAATTGAATGCTCCAGAGTTAAAAGCATGTATATTGAAAATTATGAATTCTTCCTGTTCTATTGTTCCTTTATCCAGTATATGGTTATCATCTCTTTCTCTCCTAACCTGTTTTGTTTTGAAATCTGATGATTCTGATGCTAATATAGCTACCTCTGCTTCTTTCCTGGGTCCTGTTGCATGAATTATTGAATTCCATCCTTTTATGTTTAGTCTATGAGTTTCCTTGTAGGTGAAGTGTGTCTCTGTAAGCAGTAAGTTGTGGGTTTCTGTTTTTTAATCCAGTCAACTAGTCTATGTCTTTTAGTAGGTGAGTTGAGGCCATTCACATTCAGAGTAATTATTGAGGTTTGTTTGGTATGTCCTGCCGTCATTATAGTTTTTCAGCATTATTTACTAGACTTCCTTTCTTCTCAGCTCATTCTCCTGTATCTGTTGTCTCTTTTACTGTAGGGTCTTTGGGGTCATTAGCCTCTCTTTCACTTTCTGTATTTCCTTTAAGTATTTTCTCCAGTGCTGGCTTCGTGACTGCTAATTTCTTTAAGCTTTTCATATCATGGAAATTTCTAATTTCTCCCTTTCATTTAAAAGACAGTTTTCTGAATATAACAGTCTGGTTTGGCATTTATGTTCCCTTAGGGCTTGGATGATATGCTCCACGATTTTCTGACTTATCAGGTCTGGGTTGAGAAATCTACACTTATTCTGATGGGCTTACCTTTGTAAGTCACCCTCTGTTTTTCTCTTATAGCTTTTAATGTTCTTTGTGTTGGGTCTCTAGTATTTTAATTATGATGTGTTGTGATAAGGTTCTCTTCTGATCAAAATTATTTGGTGTGCCATATGCCTGCAGTAGTTCCATGTTTATATCTTCCTGTAGATTTGGGAAATTTTATTTAACATGACCTTTAAGCCTTTTGTTTTGTTCTCAGTTTTCTCCTGCACTCTCATAATTCTGAGGTTGTTTCTCTTTGAGTCATCCATCAGCTGTTGTAACAATTCTCTTTTTTCCTTTTTTGTTTGGTGTTATTTATGGCCTGTACATTCCTACTCAAGCATTTTATCTTCTAGGTCTGGTATTCTATTCTCAAAATGTTCAATCTGGTTTATTTTTTCCTGTGTGTTTTTCATGTCGTAAATGTCCGTTTTCAATATTTTTTACATCTCTGCTGTATTGTCTTCATTATCTTCTGGTTTATGTCATCTTTGTTTTCCTCTAATTTCTTGTCAGTGTCTGCTGATAGCATAGCTACGTCCCAGCATAGCTCTTGCATTTCCTGCTTCATTTTCTGTTTCAATTGTAAGTATTTCTGGGCCTAGATATTATCATCTTTTTTGCCTTTTTTCATCTTTGGGTTTTGCAATTTCTAGATCCCAGGTACTGTTTTCTGGAGTATCAGGTCTTTCTGTAGGAGATTTATTATGATGTTTTCTCGTGGTACTGTTACAGTGTGTTGAGACTCCATTATTGTTGATGGGCTCTCTTTCTTTTCTTGAGATTCTTAGATTATATTCTTCTTGTTTTAAGTGTTACCTGGCTATCTCTGGTGCGCAGGAGGACGGAACCCTGAAAGTCCCAGTCCTGGAAGCTGCCAGGTGCCGGCAGGGTTCTAGAGGTGGCTACCTGGCTGTCTCTCCATTCTTTCAGGGACACTTCTTTTCGGGACAGTTCTTGTACTCCTAGCTCAGTCAGAGGTTCTGGACTCCAAATTATCTTTCCCATGTCTGCAAATACTGGCATTTCCCAGCTGTTTGCATTCAGTCTTGGCTGGATTCCTGGGGTGCTGTTTTTTTCTCCTCTTTCAATGTTCCTTCAGAAGTTCTGACATTCTACTGGCCCCCTTTCAATTGTTGGGGCACTCTTCCTTCTCCTAGCTACATTGAGGAGGCAGAATATTTTGACTATATTCTCAACTTTTTAAGTGGTTCTACAAGGAGACATTGTACAGCTCTGTTACGCGGCAATCATCTTGACCAAAAGTCTCTTGAGCAATTTTCTTACTTGAGTTCAAAATCAGGTATAAAGTAATGGAACAACTCAGAACATCAACAATGCATTTGGCCCAGGAACTTCCAAAGAACATTCAGTACATGGTGGTTCAAGTTTCACAAAGGATGCGAGGATCCTGAAGATGAGAATCCTAGTGTCTGGTCATCAGAAGTTGGCATTGTGAAATTGAGAGCAAATCATTGAAGCTGATCCTCTTGCGATTTTGTGAGAAGTTGCAGAAGAAATATTTTCCATTCTATGGCTTATTGACGTTTGAAGCAAATTGGAAAGGTGAAATAGCTCTATAAGTTGTTCTTTGATGAGTGGATCAAAAATCAAAATGTCATTATTTTGAAGTATCGTCTACTGTGATTCTATGCAACAACAGTGAACAGTTTCTCAAGTGGTTGGACAGAGAAGACACTCCAACGGACTTCCTAAAGTCAAACACAGACCACAATAAGGTAATAGTCACCATGTGGTAGCATGTTGCTTGTCTGATCCATAACAGCTTTCTGAAGCCCTGCAACACCATTTCATCTGAGAAGGACGCACAGCAAATTCATGAAATGCCCCAAAACTGCACTGCCTGCAGCCAGCATTGGTGGCTCAGTGTTCTCTACCACAATACTCAATGCCATGTCACACAACACAACCAGTGCTTCAAAAGTCGCAAGAATGGAGTGTGCAGCTTTGCTTCATCTGCCACCTTCTCTTGACCCCTTGCCAAGTCACTACCACTTTTTAAAGCATCTCGACACTTCCACAATCAGCAAGAAACAGAAAATTCTTTCCAAGAGTTCACCAAATTCCAAAGCATGAATTTTTGTGCTACGGAACTAAATAAACATTTCTCTTTGACAAAAACATATTAAACATTTCTCTTTGACAAAAACATATTAATTGTAATTGTTCCTATTGTGATTGATGAAGATGTGTTTGAGCCTTGTTATAATGATTTAAAATGAACAATATCCTCTTTGAAATTTGGTCTGTCTGTCTACCTACCCAGCTATCCTTCTACCTCTCTATGTATCTATGTAAGCTCAGTATAGATTTTCGTTGAGAGAAGAGTTTATGGTAGACTGATAAAACAAAAACCTGGGAAAGTAAATCAATTAAGCTTGCTTAGGCAGCTTTTAGTATAAGTATCTAGTCTTTCTCTGTTTACATAATGCTTCAGTTCTTCATCCAGTGAATTTCTGCGTTCTCACACCCTGTACTGTGTTGTACTCATTGATGATGCTGACATGAAAAAAAAATCAGATAAAACCTCTCCCTGGTATATGTGGAAATTTATTGATCAGTTTTTGACAATACTTATATCTTTCAAAACGATATGAGCCTATGTCAATGTAAATTCAACTGCCTAGTTCTTTTGTTCCAGTCTAAACTTAGAAAGCAAAATTAAAGTCCTACCTCTACATTTTTTTCTTCTCTGCCCAATTACTATCCTATAATATTCTTAGATATTAAAATTTATAGAAATATGCATGCTGTATTGTGTTCAAAATCAATTTAACTCATCATTGTGTTATCAGAGCACTTCAATTCTATATGTCATGATCACTTTCCAGCATATTTGTTTGCTTACAGTACAATTTCTTCTTTATGAATGTCAAAGACAACACTGGACATTAGCGTAAGTGGTGAACACTCGTCATGTTTCCTAACCACTACAAGTAGGGGAAAGTGCTGAACTTCGTTCCAGTTTCTGCTGACAGCATGAGAATGAGCAGGAATTGAAAAATAAAGAACATTTCAAAAAGTGAGAGGGGACATAGGCAGGGGCTTCTGCAGGGCAGGAAAGTGAAAAGGTACTCAAAGTAGGTGAAGCAATAGGCCAGTGTAAATAGGATTAGGCCGGCTGTGTGTTTGCTAGCTGGCAATTATGGAAGTTTGGGTTCTGTCCTCCCATACAAACTAGGAGATAGAGGTCTTATCCTTCCCGATGATTATTATATTTCAAAGGAATGGGTTTTAGGACAACACTCTAGAGTCTTAGGACATGCATACATATGTAACTCAAAGGGACAGAGAAAGGATTTACAGTGGTGAGCTTTTTTTTTCAGTAAATTCTCTAACAAAAGGAGGATCAAGGGACCGTTGTCAAGAACAGAGTAGAGCAAGCAGAAAATTCTCTTGACATGCTCTAGCCTTGAGCTTTTTCAGACAGGAATCAAAGGCAGGCTGAGTCATCCCAAGGAAGGCCACGCTGGAAACGGTCAAGTCTTGGGGGGCTAAGCTTGGATGGACTTCTGTGTTGAGTATTCCTTTGTTGTTTTCAGAACTTTAGTATTTGGTAGCACAGTGTTCCTGGTGCATATTAGGTTTTCCATGAGTATTAATCCAATTTGTTTAAAAACTAATAGTCCTTTAATAACTAAATCTCAATTGTTGTTTTCTTTTGGAGTAGCTTGGCCTGTTATGTTCCTCAGTGCATCCTCAAGATGCCAGACTAGCTGTCTTTTATAACTGTACAGTTTGTGCACTGCACAAATGTGTTGGGCCAAAAGGGTGCAGGAGAACCTGAATCTGAGGTGGGCTTTATTTGTTGTGAGTCCCAAAACCTATACTTCACATCCTTTATTCACAAAACACCTCACCTGGGCTGTCTGTCCCGAGGCCTGTCATACCATTGTAAAATGCATGCCTTACAAAAAAAAAAAAAAAAAAAAAAAATACCTGATGAGTGTGTCCTAAATTTTTGCTCTGGAGACTTGAAATAAAAGCAGGCAATTTTAACTCAAAATTTTCAATAATTACTTTGGTTCCTCCCCCCCCCCCACCTTTGGCTTTGTAAAATGAGAAGTTTGATTTGCTAAATTCACATTTGAGCATAAGATAGTGTTAGTCTATTATAATGGCCTACTTGATTTAGATTCTACTGAGTATCTTCAAGATCATGTACTGCAGCCAGAGACTTCTCAAATACAATCACTAAATGATAGCCACAGTCACAACAACAACATCAACAAAAATTCTCCAGATACCCCTCCAGAGGGTTGACTGTTGTTGTTTTTTTTTTCGGATTAGAGTAGATTTATCTGTTTTTATTATCTTGCTATACAAGTTTACACAGAAATATTTTTTATGTAGGGTCATAATCTATTCTTGAACAATAGCAACTTTCTTTTTGTAGTTCCTGTGTGGTTCTTGTTGTTTTTTTTTTTAAACTTTAAAAACTTGTATCTGTTTTTCAACTCAATAGTTGTTGTTTCATTTTTTATATACTGATGTGCAAGTTCCCATTAATCAACCCTCCCACTGAAGAATCAATAAAAAGTAAGCATTTTGAGGTTTTTGCTTGTTAAAATTTTGTGGTTTATATTTTTTAAGAAATTATTTAAAAGCAACACTGACAATGGAAATTGATATATTTGCTTGGCTTGAAGAAAATGAATTGTGAAGGTCCTCATGGTTTTACAAGTTACTTAATAAAATAATATATTCTTCCTTCAGAGAAATACTCTGAAAAAGCTAAACAGCTGGAGTACACATTAGTATCCAGCACTAACCTCAACTTTACTAATGTCTTCCTTTCAGGTTTTGTGCACTTGACAGACTTGGCTGCCTTCCAGTTTTTGTCTCAAACCAAAATGGATTCAAATGTCTTCCATTAAGCCTGACAGAGGTAAATTGGTGCCCACTTGTAAGAAGCAGAAATTCTTACTTGTCTGTATTAAGACTCATCAGCCCTCATTTTTTAGTTTCTGTGGAAACCATTTCTAGCTAAATTTGACAGGGTGTCCGAACAGAAATTAAATATTGACATTCATGATACATTAATAAAGCCATTTTTATTTTTCTGTAAGGTTTTGTTTTGTTTTTAGTCTTAGCTGAAGGGCCAAATTGTGCAGTCAGGCTACACTTACTTGATACTAAAGACCCTAAAGATAAAACTGAAATGGGAGGATTTTCGAGGGAAAGGGCAGGGAAAGACACTTAAAAGACTGAAAAGCAAAAGCTGACTTTTCGTTTTCAAAGCTATAGCTTTGAGCTATAGAGATTTTACTGTTGATGTTATCAACAATACTCAAAAGTGAATGGTTCACGTTAGCTTTTACTTGTACATTCTCAGATAAATAAGTGATTTAAATCTATGAAATGTTTATTTTTAAGGTTTTCAATAATCCTTAGCCCTTGATATAGTTACAGTACGAGTTGACATAGCTTGATGCCGTGAAGCCTTAGTTTAGGCAATATTTATAATTTTCTCCCAGTTGATAGAGTTACAAGTAATGTATAAGAAAGTTGAACGTTTTTGCCAGAATTTTATATTTTTATTACAAAGGAAGGATTTTTCTTAGTTATTTTAGTTCTTTTGAATAAGTTTAAAAATGAAGTACAATGGTAAGGTTTTTATTTTTAATACTGAAATTAATGTCTATTTACATTTTAGATTCTGCTTTTATAAATATACAGAATTTTTTTCATGTTTGAAAAATTTAGAGGAGTCAATTAATCATGGACTGAACACGAACTTTTTTTTTTTTTTTTTAGAAATCAGTCCAGTCCTCTGATCTTCCAGGTAATTTTCTAATTTCCACATTTCACACCTATCATGTGACCTCTACTGTGATCTGAGGTTCTTAAACCTCAACCAGGTGTGGTCAGGCCTTTCCACCTGACTTAAATAGTATTCAAACTTCTTGCCTTTAGATTTGAAAACTGTCTAAATGATAGTACTATTTTTATGTCTATTAAATTGGTGCAAAAATCCAAAGCCTTTGCGCTTGTATTGACCTTTTGGTCAGGATTGCAATCTGTATTGGTAATAAAGATAGCATTTCAGAAAAAGAAACACACTCTTCTTTTTCATCCCAAGTTTTCTAATTGTGTGTATTGGAAAAATTCAATGTGAGCAAAAATATGTACAAACCGTTTGGGACCTGACAATATAGTTTGCCATGAAATACGTAAATATGGAAGGATGGGAAAGAGCCTGCCTTTTGCAGGTGGGGCTTTTTCTCAAGGGGTAAACTATTTATGTTTTCTAATGCTAAATGTCTGACTTTACTATGGACAATTGAGAACTTACTGTTTCTGCATATATCCTTTTCCTAAAGAAGTGAAAACACTGTTTTCCATCCTGAAAATAACAAATAAGGTTTTGATAAAACACTGATCAGAAATGCAGTCAAGATGAATAGCATATGGAGGGAATCATCTTATAGAATAAAGCACTGGATGTAGAGCACCAAGTGTCGCAATGCAAATTTACCCTGTACCAATAACTGAATCTTGAAGGTGAGGTTATTTATAAATTACAGGAAGTTAGTAAAAACCCTGACAAGCCAGGATCCGTGGCCCAGGTCTGTGAACCCAGCACTCTGGAAGGTTAAGGGAGGAGGATGCAAGTTTGAACCCAACGTACGTGAGAAATTTAGCAACTTAGTAAGACCTTGTCTCAAATAAACAACAAAAAGAGGTTGAGAATGTAGCTCAGAGCCTCCGGCCTGGAGTTCAATCCCTGGCACTGGAAACAAAGCAAAGCAAAGCAAAGCAAAATAAAAAGAGAGGAGAGAGGCAAGAGATTTTTTCACTGGGACAGAGTTTACATTTCCTTGTCCATTGATTTTTAAAATACTTACTGTATTATGTGAAGGTTTGAACCAGTGGTCCCCAACTTTTTTGGCACCAGGGACAGTTTGGTTGAAGCCCATTCTCCTAAGGCCAGAAATGGAGGTACTTGTTATACAGGATGTTGTTGGAGAATAACTTTGACATGACAGCCACAGCTGGAGGAGAGAGGGGCGCGGAACTTCACCTCTTGTCAATCAGCAGTATCTACTAGGAGGCGGAGCTTCTCTGGCTGCTCACCTGTCCCAGCAGCCCTGACCTCCCAAGACCATGGACAGGAAATAGGGACCCTTGACCTAAACAATTAAGAGCCTTCTTCTCATTAACATTAGTTACACCAACCTCAAGACTCTTGCTAATGTTTTTTTTCTTTTTGTACCAGAAGCTACATTTGGGAGAGTTTCATGAATGATTCATTTTGGAGAGCTTCACTCTTAGGCAGATCAAGTAATCAAATGACTTGCTCAACACAAATTGTCCATATGGATTATTTAATAAGACTTAATGTAGTCATTACGGAATGTTTATTTACTTCAAGTTATTTGTATAATGTCCTTCTACCTTGCAGTGATTATATCATAAAAGGGTCAAGCCAAAAATTGACCACTTGATAAATAATAATGTTAACTATATTATTTGCTTCCCATGTGACCCCCCAATTAAAATCTATTTCAGTCCCTTAAGAATAACATATGAAAGGTGAGTAAATACTGGGTTTTCTTAATAAAGTGATATTTTTCAGTGTAGAAATGTATAACAAAAGCATTTTCTTTCAGATCACTGCTTAAGTGTTCTAAAAATTTATGACACACTCAACTTGTTCATCCATCCGAAGGTCAAACTGTTCAATATTGCAAAAGTTAGGCCTTCTGTGTTTGTCTTCACCAATAATTATCCAGAAATACTAATATCTTAGACCACCTAATAGTTACAAATAGTGGGAAGCAGCCCAGACGAGGTAATGTAGCTCTGAACCAATGAGTTCATGTATAAACCCTTTTCCAGGGACCTGTTTTAGAGGGTAGAAGAGTATATGTATGGGAGGTCCCACCTTGGCATGCACAATATGAAACATGGAATTATTTTTATTAAAGTATGACATCCAAATGTAGAATATGTGTGTATCAAAGATGTATTTGGTTATTAATAAGGGTACTAATAAAATATCTAAGCTCCTGAAAGAACATTTGAGATAATTATTTAGACATATATTCACATGACACATTACACACGTTAGGCATGTATATGCATACACATGCATAAACATATAATCTCTTCGTGAGATGTGATCAAAATAAGGTGAATGTCTAAGTTTTTAAACATTTATTACAGTAAAATAAAGTGCAATTAATACTCTTCAAAAGACTTCCACTGCCTGTGAGCACATGACGTCACCATTCTTCCCACTTTCTGAAGCAGCTCTGGGGGGCTCTTTGATGAGAATCTTTAGTTGTGCCGTCATTGCTGCTCGGTGTCTTGAATCAACCCAAAGTGTAGAACGTTCATGGCCATTTTGACTTTGGGGAAGAGCTTTTGGTGCAAGATCTGGTGGACGAGGACACAAGATACTGTTTTCTAGGAATCTGCCTTTCTTTTGGATGGTGCTTGGCAGCAGTGTTTACTACTACATTTTTAATCACACCTCCTGAATGTGATCACAAAAGAATTGTGAAAAAGAAGATCCAAAATTGCTTCAGAAAATGGCAAGAATGATGAGATAAAAGTATTCAAAGCCAGTGGGAAGTATGCTGGGATTATGGCAATGCATTTGTTACTGCATTTAAAAGAAGTTTATGTGCTCACCATATGTTTCAGTCACACCATGTAGTGTGTATATGAGTCCATGCATGTGTAGGGACAGCTCTAACCTATCTATTTAGCTAGCTAGCTGTCTAGCTAGCTATCACATATCCGTCATCTATCAGGAGAGAGGGTTTAACTCTTACTGATGTATAGCAAGTTATCCAGGAAAGAAGAGACTTGCTGAAATAAGTTTATTCTGTCAGAGACAAAACTGATTAGCATCCTACAGGGCAATAAAATGATAACCTTTCAGGCTGCCCTTTCTGAGAGAAATCATTTACACCTCTAATAGAAGAAAATCTATGCCATTGACAGGTAATTCGCAGAAACTGGCCCTTAATCAAAAATAACTAGTAAATCAAACAATGGTGTATCCTCTTGAGAATTAGATAATCCTTGGGTGGTCCAGCTAGAAACTGTTCCAATATCTTGTTGAAATGCTGTACGGTGATAGCTCTGTCCTACTTAGAACTCAGCATAACTCTCTGTGGTACTACTAGTTTCTTTCCTTGGTACCGACAGGCTACTTTCTGGTAGTTTCAGCGTTGTCATGAGCCAGGAAAAGTACTCTATTTTACCATCATCAATAGGTATTTCTGTACAACGGAAACAATTTTATTTTCATGATGATTCTAGAGTTGTGCAGACTTTCAATGTGAGGGATCTTAATAATAATTTGATCTTAATGAATATTTAAACAGCAGAGAAACATGAATTGATTGTATATTAATGTAATTGTGGACAACAGGCCCAAAATTTTATATCTTCCTATGCCATACTGAGAAATAAAGGAAAGGTTAAAAACCTTTACTATTAATTATAAGACCTGTGGACATTTCCAACTTATAATATGCTTTGAGTGTTTCACTTGGCTTATCTACTGTTTTCTGAACTGGTACCATTTTGGACTCACTGTTGACTCACTTTATTTTGTGGCCACTTTCAGCTCTCAAGACCCACCATTGTGCCCTCTTGTGCTGTGGCTTGTTTATCTCATTAGGCACATTTTTCTTTCAGAGTGGAAGTAACTCAGGCAGGAACTGCAGTTTGAATGCGAGATTTCTTTGAACCTATAAAAGGCAAAACTAATGCCCTTCGCTCAATGAAGTTAAAAGCACAAGAACATAATGTATTATTTCTAAAAAGAATTTGCAGCAAAAAATATTGCAGTAAGAGCTCATAGAATGGCATATTGGAGGGCATATGTACAGCTTTTGCCCACCGAGTGAAGGTAAATGTATGTATCATTTTATGAAAAGAATGCAGTTTGCATTTCAAACCAGAAAGAAAAATAAAAATTTAGTAAATTGACTTTTTGATTGTTAATATTTATATATACAATCTTAAGTCATTTGAGCTTTTTATACGTCTACATTTACTTTTATAAAAAGATCTGATTGAAAAATAATTTTAGATTTAGAGAAAAGCTGAAATGATAGCTCAGAGCTCTCTTCGACTTCACACCCATTTTCCTTGGGTGATGCGCTACATTAACAGGATACACTGGTCATGGGTAATGCACTGGCACCGACACATTGCCATCAGCTGTAATCCACCCGTCAGTCAGATCTCCTTACCTTTAACCCTTTTCTGTGACAAGAGTTCATCCAGAATGCCACATTACATTTAGTTGTCCCGTTTCTTTATGTTCCTCTTGGCTGTGACAGTTTCTCCAACTGTCCTTATTTTGGGGGACTTTGATGGTTTTGACGATTGTCAGGGACACTGGTGAGGGATTTTGTAGAATGCTTCTCTGTCGTTTGCCCCCTGTTTCTCTCCCGAATGGGCCGGGATTATGAGTTTTCGGAAGGAAGACCGCGGAGGTAAAGTAGCAGCGTTACCATCGCCTTGCCCAGGGGATTTGCTCTTACTCCCACTCCGCGGGCGGACCTCACTCACCGCTGAGGCAGCACTTGGCAGGTTTCTCTGCTGCAGTTACTTTTCGTTCTCCCTGCCCTTTTGGTACTGTCTTTCTCACAAGCAAGTCGTCATGGTGCAGTCCACACTGAACAAGACAGGGCCCCTTCTTGACAGCAGAGTAAATACATTATATTTGTATTTATGAATTACCTGGAAGCTTACTGCAGGGGAGACTTTTTGTGTCTTTTATCCCATTTACTTATTAAATATTCAGATCATTTAGTTCTATCAGTGGGGACTTACAGACATTTATTTTAGATGGGGTGTTATATTCCACTAGTATTTTCGATTGACTGGTGTTCATTGCTCAGATTGCTGCAGCTTGGACAAATGGGAGATCTTTCAGTTTGTGTATATCTCTTTGCCATGACCTCCTTATGTGGGGTATTTTTATTTTTATTTGTTTATTTATTTTTTAAAGCACTTCCATGCCTTTTAACACTAAAACGTACTCCACATTCACTTTGTGCCCCATGCTCTGGCCCTGGACTCAGCCATTTTTCTGAAGGCCAAAGTTCTTTTTACTGGGAACGGTTTTTGGAGCCTGGGAGTTCTCATTGCCTCTAGGGTGTTATCGCTTCTTGCTTTCTCAGTGACAGAGCAAGGCAGCATCTATGTGTTGACTAATCAGTGTGTTCACACATATCTATAAAATTTTCCCCATGCAGCCATCTGCCTTTATATTAAGCCAAATATGGCATCACACTGATGCCTCCAACTCTAATTTCAAAACATGCTCTGAGTAAGAGAAGAAATTATTTTTCATAGAAATTATGCATTTTAGACTCTCATTAAGCTATAATTTTGAGCTTAATTTTGACATTATCTGTTTTGCTTTAAAATATCACCATAATGCCTTTATTTGAACATTTATTGAGTTAGTATTTGATTAAATTAAGTGGGAGACATTTTTTAGGTATATGATTTTATTGGCACTATCTAGATAACAATAAATCCCTTTAATTTTATTAATAGAGAAAGAAAAAGCTTCAAAGAAATAGCTTAAGCTGATAAAAATCAATTATCTTATTAAGATGATTATTTACAGATATATTTATGGTCAGTGACAAGTATATGGGAAAAATTATAGCAAACACAGCAAAATAAATAACTCAGCAATAGAAGAATAAGAAATGTACAAAATTAGAATGGCTTATATCTAAGCTACTTTTTTGTTGAATTTTTAAAGATCCCTAATAAGTGGTTTGGTTCAAGAGATTCATATGATTCAAGTATCAGGTAAAAAATAACAGTAGACTTCAGTAAGGATCTGTCATGTTATGGTAATAAGCAATTTGTGTAGCAATTCTTATTCAAATAGATGTTTTATGAAGAACTACCCTTTCTTTCACTCTTTTGTTCTTCCTTTTGTACTGGGGATCAAATCCAAGGATTTGCACTGAGATACACTTTTTTTTTTTTTTTTTTGAGACAGACTATTGCTAATTGTGGAGTTGCCTAGACTGGGCTAGTAAAATTTCTAACAAACTATTGATAATGGTTAGCATGTGATAATTATCTTTTCCTTTTTAAAATATCCACAATAAAGTTTTTAGTAGACAGGGATGCTTAAATTCAAATGTCCATTTCACTTTTCCTAATGCCTGTGGTCAATATGAACAAAGCAATTGTTGGTGAGCAGTGAGTTTTTGAGCAGGGACTTACTGTGTGAACTTGGTCATGGAAGGTACATGGATTAAAAGACAGAACAGGTAAGATGTAGGAAGAGGTGAGAGCATTTTTTCCCCTTGGAGTCAGACTAGAATCAGCAAGAAAGAGTCCATTTCGTTTTGACTCAGTTATACCATATTGATTCCATGGATCTGATTTTTTGAACAGTTCATAACAGACCTGGGTCACAGAGGTAAGTGTGACACCCTAAGCTGTACCGCAATCACCTAATCCTGGAGTAAGAAGTCAGGTACCTTTTTCAGCTGCAGGGTCACTTTTTTGATGACATTCCCTGGGAATGCATTCAGAGACTCTACCTCTATCATAGGCTGGGCAGACGACTTCTTCACAAAGTCTTCCCTTCCTATGTATCTTTATACAAGGTCATCTCCAGTTCTTCTGACTACTTGCCTTAGAGCTCTCCTTTAATGGCTAATGAGAAGGCCCTCTCCCTCTCCTTTGTTTGAGAACAGATTTTCTCTGCCTCTTCCACCAGTGAGTCTTGCTTCTCCTTCCCCTTAATGGCTTAGAATCTTCATTTTTCATTCATCCAAACAGATAAACACTGAAATGACAGGTCATGACACTGAAAACTAGAATAATGGACAATTCCTATTAGATCCGACAGAGACAGGGCTCAATTTAGAGAGCAGCAGATGTTGGAAGAGGCTTTACTACAATAACTCCTTATCTGCTTACCCTCTAGACCTGCAAAGGAACAAAACGATTGCCATTGGTCCTTCCCTGAGTTTTCCCTAACATTACAGGAAGAAAGACTAAAGTCACTCAATGCACTTGGATAGATTTTCATCACACATCACTGTTTCCTGTTTCAGTTCCATTCGATATTCCAAAAAGAATCAGTTACAACCCACTGTCTGTTCTGTGGAACCCACACACCTCATTGGAGTTATCTAGGGTTTGTCCTGTCTCTGAATCCTCATAAAAATCATTCACCATTCCCCTGAAAATTGTACATATTACCCACTCTCCCTCTCCCCTATGGTAGTGAGTATATAACCGTCTACCTTACGTGAGGCTTGCAGGGAAAATGACATTTGGTAACTGCCTCTGCGCACATAACACATTTCTGTCTTTTCTCCTATTCCATCTACTCATTCCAGTGAGACTCTAAAGAGTGAAGCAGAGCCTTCCTCTCTGCCTCTACACCGGGGAGGGAATGCAATGGAAATTTCCTTTCTTAGGATGCAGGTTACAAGTATATATGCATATGTCAAATCTTATCTGTTGTAGGTTTTACAAAGTTTACTGTACATAAATTTTCACTTGTGAACAAAGTTCTTTTGAATAAGTTTGCTTTTCCTAATAGTATGGGTTAGCAATTTTAAAGGTAATAAATGTATATTATAGACTCAAGGAAAATTAGTTAAAAAATAGAGTCAATGGGATCCCATATGTTCACTGTTCAGAATTATCTGTGGCATTGAATTGGAACTCACTCAGTAATTTACATAGAGAAATACAGAGATAGTTTAGGCATGTAAATATAGAGGGATATGAATCTTCCAGCTCTCTTTACCCAAAGGAGCTGATGGCCACAACATGCATGTAGAAATCAGCATATCTGACATGCAGATCTCAGTATCTAAATACTGTTCTCCACTAAAAGTAATCTGATTTCTTTAGGAAAATGGTAGACACCAGGCCTGGGGGAGAGAAATGATGAGATGAAATAGATTTAAAAGAATAAAAAGAGAGTCATGATAAAGGTATTTTTGTCTTCTTTCCTGTTGAGGAGCAGGAATTAGAGGCAATAGGGTTGCTGGGCAAGTTTCTAGAGGAATAGTGTCCAAACAATTTCAGCTCTTAGGTATCGTTAATAGGCTCATCCCAAGTGAAATGCAAATAACACAGTTCCTCCCGCGACAAATCAAGATAGAGACTATAGAACAAAGTCACAATGTACAAGCCATGAGGCCGAGAAAAATTTACAACGAGGAAAATGATAACACAAACATTCTCTTCACAAATTTATCAGAGCAGATCTGGACTGTTTCATTTCTCCCAGTAAACCTGGGACAGAAATCTTAGAGAAAATGACTTTATCTTTGAACACTTCCAAGCAAAACAGTGAAGCCAAAGAACAATCCTGTTAACATTCTCAAGATGAAAACATGGAGTGCATAGAATATCTGTAAGCTCTCACAGACCTACCCACTTTTACACTGAAGAAAAATGAAGCAGCTCATGATGGTGTTATTTGAACAGTAAAAGATCTTGTGAGGTTGTCCTCCAATGTCATAGAAAGAAAACCTAAAAATAAAAACAACAGATACCTTCCCACACGATACTTTACTAAACGCTAACAAATGGTGAAAAGAGAAATAATGTGTTTGAGATTTTGGCGATGTCTTCTTCACACATGAATTAAAAATTTTTTTTTCAGTGCTAGGGATCAAAACAAGGACCAAGAAAGTGCTCTACCACTGTCTACTTTCTAATATAGAAAATTTCTTAACAATGTATGATTATTCTAATTGTACATCTTTGAGAAAAAAGATTGAGATTTCAAGAAGAATCTCCTTTACATCACAACACAATGTAATAATGAGTAACATGGAAGCCAATTTATTAACAGGAAGCAGTTAATGGGGCTACTGAAAAAACAATATAATTTGAAGCTTCAAAAAAAAAATGATAACAACATAAGGTCCTTTTGGTGGCGGACTTTGGATAAGTTCTAGAGTGAAAGAAATAATGATAGATATGGATTACAATCAATTTAAAAAATAAGAATCCATGAGTCCTTATAAATGGAAGTAAATAGGAGAGAATTAATACTCTTCTTTCAGTACAATGTTAATACAGAAGGAGTGGTTATATTGAAAACCATCTGGAGATGTTAAAAATATTTAAAGAGATTCAAGACATTTTCATAGTCTCAAATTATCAAATAACTTATTAATGACAAAGGAATAAGCACTCTATAGTGGAGAAACTTTCAGATTATCTTATCCAATGATCAAAACTAATTATCACTATTTTGGGAAAAAAATTAGTCTCATTTCCTTCTATTTTGCACTGAGGATAATACATTGCCCTCGTGACAATGTTACTGAAATGCATAACACAAATCCTATCATGAGGAAAACTCAGACAAATTGCACGGAAGTGTATCTACAAAATCATGGCTTGTCTGCAAGATATTTCAAGGTCAAAAGGTAAACAAAAACTGAGAAATCCTTCCAGACTCAAAAATTAAAAGGAAATGACAATTCAAGCAATATTACAGAGAACATATTATTGAAACATGCAAATTTCAATATGGACCATGGATTTTATACGACTACACCAATTCCTGACTTCCTGATTTTGACAATCCTACGTGGTTAGAAAAATGTCCTTAGGAAATATGCGACAAAGTACTGAGAGAAAAGTAGGCCAGATATCTTCCACTCACTGTGAAACGACTCATAAGAAGCAGTGAAGGATAAGGCAGAAGGAGACACATTGACATGATATACATTCTGCAAACGAATGTGCACCTGTGAACATGCCTACACATACCACATCTGTACACATACAATGCGCATTTTTGAACTGATACAACAAAGGTGATTTGGAGGACTGGGCTTGCAAGAGTTTCCTATTCTACTCATTCAATTTTTACGTAAGTGTGAAATGAAGTTTTACCACATAAGTTTTGGAGTATGCAAAAATTTAAAAAGATGAAACATAATAGCCTGTATATAATTTAATATAAAACAAAAGGAGTTAAACACAAAAGAATGAGAAATGGATAAATGCATAATTGAAAAAATACGTAAGTATAAAAAGAAATGCAGCACAACTCTAGTGATAAATTTGTGTCATTTTGTTTATTTGTTTGTTTGTTTTTGAGACAAGGTCTCACTCTGCAGTCCAGGCTCTGGTCCTGAATCACTACGGATGGAGCCCAGTCTGGCCTGGAACTCGTGGCAATCCTCCTGTCTCACCTCTGAAGTGCTGGAATTATAGGCGTGTACCACCACACCTGGCTTATGTGGTGCTAGGGAATCACACTTGGATACTTAGTGCTTGACTTAGCATCTAGTGATAAATTTGAAAATAATTATTTCCTAGAAATTATACATGGATTATTAAGTAGCAACAAGATTATGCTGTTGAAAATTCTCATTGCATAGATTTAAAAATATGCAATTCCCAAATAGACCTTAATGTTTATTTACCATATATATATATATATATATATATATATATAATCAGAAATGGATGAATAAAATAAAGCAATTTAATAATAATGATTATTTCTGAGCAGATTATGAGTGCAGCATTTTTGTTTTGAGGTCTTCTCTGCATTTTCCAAATGTTTGGTGACATTTTATGATACTTTTCGAATAGCCAAAAAAAAAAAAATCCTCAATAAATCTTCCAAAATATCTATGAAAACAAATTAGAAAAACATGTGGAATGTCTCTGGAAAGTAAGGATTAGAATTCATCATTTATCAGAATCTTGGATGGATTTATACTAATTACAAGCAGATGCTAAGATTTAAACAACTCTAATCGCAGCCAATGCACACTTGACCTTTGACCTGGAACAGTGCCTTGGGCAACAGACACAGCCCTTCACACCGGAAAAGAATCCACAGCATGCAGCTGGCAGAGACACCACCTTCCTATTCAGTAGTTTCCGAGACAGAAAATTTGCGGCCCTAGTCCATTAGCTCATTCTGTGTGCCCTGGTTGAGGGTTATCTAAGAGACCCAGAGAGTTTCTTGAGCTGGTATCTTGCCTTTACATTTTTTTTTTTTTCTAGTTCAGGGGCCTGTCATCACAAAAGCTGGGTGTGGTAAAAGAGGAGTTAGAAGGAAGAATGTGGTAATCCTTATTTTATTTGGCATATCACTGACAGGCTTAAATCTGATTGGTTAATATAGGCCTACAGGATGTCTGCAGTATCTGTAATACTCACAGGTGCTTATTTTGTTGAATAGGTTATATAAAAATGCTAGAATAGATCGCTAATAGAAGAAAAGAATATTTGAAAAGACCAGTCCTAGAAATGTAAGGGAAAAGAAAAAGGCTACATCAAGCCATGCCAAAGGGGAAACACAAAGTTGGTTGCATATAACAAAGTGATACCCACTGTGTAATTTTTTAGATTCCTCCATGAAAAGATAGACTCTCACATTTGTGTAAGAAATAAAATTTGAGTGCTTTGGTACCCAAGCCAGTGCCCTGCACTGACCACTGTCGCCCCCTGTGCCGCGGCCTCTGCCACTGCAGCTGCCTCGGCCAGGATTTACACTTTGGCCGCAGTCTTCAAGGAGTAAACACATTCGTCAGTTCTGTTTGACTTCGCTTGAAATCGTGCCATACCGACTTGTGTCTCACTTATTTTCATGCTTGCATTTTATCAATATACTACAAAGACTCGGTGCCAAAACAGCTCGCGTGATATTTGCGTGTTCTTAGTGTCACACAGAACCAACATTGCGGGAACTGAGAGCCCCTGAGAGCTTGGGCCCCCGCCACTCGTTCCTTCAGTCCTCTCAGGGCGTTGTAAGGCCCGTGTGGTTATTTGCCTGCACACTTTAAATCTCTCATATTCATACAGGTATGTGTATTTATTTTTTTAAAATTATCACCATGACTTATGGCAGTGTTTTTCTATAATTCTTACTTTGTGCTAAGTGAAACCTCCATATTTGAAAATCTACATTATGAGAGAAGCATACATTTTTAATGTCCCCAGACTAAAATAATAATAATAATAATAATAATAATAATACAGTTAATTTAATGTTTGTACCTGAGGACCAATTTGACAGAGTGGGTCTGAGATAGGAATGGGAGGGGCCTGCTTAAAATTTTTAGTAAAATGTTTCATTTATCTTATGTAGAATGTGTAGAATATGCGTTTTGATTTATTAAATATTTTTGAAGGTAGAGATGGCTTGCTACTGTAGCTAAAGCAGTTGGTAATGACAAATTATCTGATATTATAATTTTTCCATGTTTATCGGAAGTTGCTTATTGATTTATTTTCGTTTGAAGTGTGATTTATTTTTCCCTTCTCTTCCTAATCTCTCTTGCCAAAAAAGGAGTGTGTTTCTGCTAGTAAATTGAGCAGGCATTTAATATTCTACATGCCTTTTGAGCTGTGTAACAATATTTGGCTATTTGACAAGATGTTTTATTATATAATTGATAAAATTGTCTTGTGTGTGAATGTTAGTTTAGTCATATATTTATACTTTCTGAGAAAGCGTGGTTATAATCCTGTGGGAGGAATAATTTGTCAGTGTTCGCCAGCTTATAAAAACAATTCAAGAGCTTAAGCATGTAAATAAATAATAAAAAAATATTTATAATAAAAATTAGAAGTTAAATCTATCCTTCTCCTGACTATAACAACCAAAGAATAAAAATGATGGGATGCAAAAAACACATGAGGCAAATATAAGTTTAACAAAAATTAAAGGATTGTATTAATATCAGTGTAGTAGTCAGAATTATTTAATAAAGAACATTAATACTTGTAAATGACAAAATAAATTTGATATATAGCCATGAATGCTTATTTACCAAATAACTAAGAATAAAGTTTTGGACAGAATAACCATCAATGTAATAGCCTAACTACAGGCCTTTTTATATTTATCTGCATATGTCACTATACAAATTTCCTTTTTTTACATTGTAGGAAAATTACAAAAATTTGTCTAAAACTAATCAGATAGAAAACTGGAAAACTTAATGAATTTAGCAAGTAGACTTTCACTAAACTGTAAAAGAACTAAAATTAACAAGAAAGCAAGCAGTATAAAAATTATTCACTTTATAAAGTGAAACAACTCTTAAGATGATCCCATGAAAAAATATGAGTTTTAAAATGACATGTAAAGTCACCAACACAGCAGTGGAAATGATAATCTATCAAATAGAAGCCTAAGAGAATATGGCCAAATCTCTACATAACTAAAGGTTTCGTGAAGAAGTCCTAAGACTTTACTGGGAATAAATACTATAATCAGTTTGAAAAACTGGGAGAAAAACAGCTATAGTAACAAACTGAAATATGTTATAAAAGAAAAGATAAATTATAGCAGGCAAAATCTGAAATTAAAGGGAATATCAATTAGCTTTTATTATACAACAAATCATTCTTAAATTTAAATGCTTATTTAAAAAAACTGGGCCCAGAGGCATTTAGGAACCTACCTCCTAGAATTTAGGAAGGCTGAGGCAGAAGAACTACAAGTCAGAGTCTCACCTGGTCAACAGAATACATTTTTTTTAAAAAAGGGCTGAGGATGTAGCAAATGGTACAGCCCCCTTGGGTTTCATCCCTACTACTGGAAAAAAAAAAAAAAAAAAAAAAAACGGCTTAAAGTATTTATTTAGCCAGAAATTTCACAGTTCAGCCATCTGGGTTGAGCTCGGCCTTGGCTAGATGCTTTCTGCTTCCTGGACTGGGATCTGATCTCTGCCAAAGGCCAGTTGATGCCAGCCGGTTAATGAAGACATCAGCTGACGTGGACAGGACGACGGGGGTTTCTCACCCTCTGTTCACGTGTCAGGGCTTGTTCAACTGGAAGCCTTGCGTTCAAGAGCAAGAGCAGATCTTCAAGCACCATGCTCAACTCTACGGTGCTGTTGCAGCTACATCCTCTGGCTGAAGCAAATCACAGGTCCATCCCAGTGTTTAAAAAAAACGAGAAAATAAATTTCATTTCTTGGTGATAGAAAAGTTGCAAAGAATCGTGTCCAGTTTCTCAGTCTATCATAAATATATTATATGCTGTTTTGTAGAAATAACTGGAAATCTAGTATAAACAGGGGCTTTTCTAGTAAACAAATTTTCATTCTTTCACAAAGAAGAACTGAAAAATTCAGAACATATGAAGACTTGTGAAAAATCTTCCATGATAGAGACACTTCTCCGTGTAGGATTAGATCCATATTATATCAAACTTTGCAAGAACAACATATCTACTATTATTCAAAGAATTCACAGTATAGAAAAATTAAGGAGACAATTGTCAAGCATTTATAACATTATAAATTGCTAACAACAGCATCTAGAAATAACTACTCCCATCATTTGTAGAAATAGATGCTATGTAGAGACAAGGCTGGCCTCAAACTCATTGCAATCCTCCTGTCTCAGCCTCCCAAGTGCTGGGATTACAGGTGGGGATCCCCACATGCTCAAATTCTTAAAAAATAAAAATAATAGCTACCCAAACATAGGTCGATAATAATATTATTTATGCAGCAAGCATTGACCACCACTGTTGGCCAGGCAATTTGCCAGATGCAACAGTGAACCAGACTGTAGCACATCTTGCTTTCCTGGGCGAGGGAGGTAGGGATGCAATGGTGGCAAGCTGCAGCCTGTGGGCCTTCTCTGGAAGCAGTTCTACTGAGACATGGTCACATCTACTTGCGTATACTGTTATTTACAGTCTGCTTTCACCCAAGAGTGGCAGAGCTGAATGGTTGTAACAGACACCATATGAATCACAAAGCCTAAAATAGTCACTGCTTGGTCCTTGATGGAAAAAGTTGACCTTGAGATTGGACTTTAAGAAATAACAAGATGTGTGTGTGTGTGTGTGTGTGTGTGTGTGTGTGTGTGTGTGTGTAATGAATGTAAATAAAATAAATGGGCTGATGGGATGAGAAGTTCCTGGCAGTCATCTGTGGACCAGATTGGTCAGGGCAGGTTGGTCTGAGAAGACACAGAGGCTGAGGCAATATCTATATCCGTAGCATGATAAGTAAAAAAAGATTTCTTGCAAAAACAACAATGAACAAAAGGTTTAGTGACTGTGGGGAGTAGAAAGTAGGCAAATGATGTGCGATAATAGAAGCAAGTATCCAGGGAGAAGTTGGTCTGGCGTGATACCGGAGGTGGCTAAGTATGCACCAGGTCCTGCAGCCTCCAGGAAAAGTCTAGGTTTATGCAAAGGGAGGAGTGCTTACACTGGAAAGAAAATCATGGTTAAGTGACCTGTGGACATGTGTATAATTTCACAAAGTAAAAGCATGATATCAACTGATTGTTAAAAAAGAAACTGGTAAGACGTGTAAAAATGAAACTGGCAATATTTGACAGCCTCTCTTGATTAGAATTCTAAACAGAAAACAAAAGGAAGATCCCTTAGAAAAGAATTTTTGTCAGAAACTGTCACCAACCAAATTCAGTGACTGAAGTTGTTGGGAACGTAGTACTCAGGATCTGTGTCTATGGTCAGGAGGACGGTTTGCCCTCGTCAGTTTGCAGAACGAGATGACCACAGTGCAGCTTGATTTAAAAGGAAGACAGCCAAGCATGAGGTGGCCGGCGTGGCTCTGAAGGCCTGCAAAGGAGACCCCAAATCTTGGATAAACGAAAATCTTCATGCATTTTGGAGCACAAGCCCATGGCATGCACATATAAGTCTTTTGAGTGATGTGGCAGCATTTTTATTTATTTTGGAAGAGTGTTCTGGGGACTCAGCCCAGGGCCTCATGGATATGAATGAGGCAAGCACTCTACCCCCGAGCTACATTCCCAGTTCTTTTTAAAATTTTGCTTATGGGTTGGAGGAACGGCTCAGAAGCTAAAACACTTGCTTAGCAAGCACTAAGTCAATTGCTAAGTACCCGAGTTTGATTCCCCAGCACCACATAAGCCAGGTATGGTGGCTCACCCCTGTAATCCCAGCACTCGGGAGGCTGAGACAGGAGGATTGCTGTGAATCCAAGGTTAGCCGGGGCTCCATAATGAGCTCAGGACGAGTCTGGGTTGAAAAAAATAATTGTTTTTTTATTGAGACAGTGTATTGCTCTGTAGCCCAGGCAACTCCTGTACTCACTATGGAGCCCAGGCTGGCCTCAAACACATGGCAATCCTCCTGCCTTTTAAAAATTTTTATTGCGCAACAGTCTGGCTAAATTACCCACGCTGACCATGAAAGTGTGATCCGCTTGCCTCAGTCTGTCAATGAGCTGGAGCGGCAAGAGTGCTCCCCTGTGCCTGTCCTGCCTATCTTCCATGTACTGACGGGGACTGAGCGGCGTGATTCTTATATATAGGGTCTGAGTGTGACTGGGTATGCTCAGAAACATACCATGGCTAGAAACCAAAATTGCTCCAGTAGAAATGTCCTTACTAGTTGACAGAGAAATAAAGACAAGCCCAGCGAGAACAGAGGGTATTAATGCCACGTTGGAGCAAGGTTGTCATCCTCCATGTACTGGATCCACAGAGACTCAGGGCAATGGAAAGTGCAAAAGCTGTGTTAGCGTAGGAAAAAGGGCTGAAGCTTCAGGTGTGCTTTGATCTGGAGTTGTTGACATGGGGACCTAGAAGCAGGCTAATTAAAAACAGTCATACACGATTGGTTTCAGGATGATCACTTAGCTTTCTCTGGCTCATCCTGAGTTACAAGCCACAGCAAGGGTTAGGGAAGCTGGCAGCCTTTGGTCAAGTCCTAGTAGTTCTGGGCTGGTAGTAGCAGAGACTTTGGGTCAGGGTTGGATGGCGTGCATGGTCTAGATATTTTTCAAGGATATTTTTCAATCCTACCGCAAGGAGAGGCTGGCCTTCAGGTGGCGGCCAGATCTTCAATAAGCAGGGATTGCTCAGGCACCTCCTCAGTCAACTGTATTGTGAGGTGCTCTTCAATTTTTAGTTAACTATCACAAGTTCAGAAAGATTTGGCTTGCAATATTTGTAGTACCTGCCGAAATGTAGAAATCTTCTAAATTGCCATTTCATAAGGGGAGGAGGATCAATTTGGATAAGTGTTAGTCTAAAAATTTAACAGAAAAAAAAATTTCCCTTCTTATGTACTATTTTAAATAACCAGTGGTGGTTTGGCAACTTTTGAAACTTTGTGTCCCTTTCTTGCTAGACTGAGAACAAACAAGATAAAGCCTTTTCACAGGCTTCTTTGTTCTCAAACAAAGCCATCCTCCACACCGTCTTATCAAGACTGACTCACAAGTGAAGTTATTTTAAATTGTCCCTGAGGACATGGGCAATCAATAAATCCTGAGGCATAATTTCCAGATGTATTTTTGTCCTCTTTAGGTACAGGCGAGAAGGTACTGCCTGGGTCTAGAGGCACCTTAATAAATTAATAACAAGATCCACTGTATCAAAACAAGTGATTTCATGTGGGATTGATGATATTTGAATTGGGTATTTCTGGAAAGTAAGGGATAACAATTTTGTTGCTAGCACTGAGGTCATAATAAAAAAATGAATTTGTATGTTTGATATTTTTTTAATTGTCAGGTGGGCGTGTGTTTTGGTTAGGGTTCTAATGTGGTTTGGATCTGGAATGTCCCCCAAAAGTCTCATGTCTTTGAATGTTATAGATTGTCTATGGAACCATGTGCTGATGGGAGATTGGGGCTTAGTGTGTATTGAAATTACAATTTTAGCTGGGTGTGGCAGTGCACGTTTGTAATGCCAGCACTCTGGGAGGCTGAGACAGCGTGATTGCCAAGTTCGAGCCCAGCCTGGATAACTGAATGGCTTAATGAGACTCTGTCTCAAAATAAAACTTTTTTTTTTTTTAAAGGGAGGTAGGAGAAAATGCTGAGAATATAGTTCATTGTGAAGGCCTTGGGTACAATCCCCCATACAAAAGTAATTTCACCATTAAATAAATGTTCTCTTTTTAATTAACTGGGTTGGCATCACAGAGTTAGAGAAACTTTTCTCAGCCAAGGGCCCAAGGTTTATAGTTAAGGTTTGGGAGACAGGAAAAATCTGTGGGTTCTTTAAAAATATTTTTTGAGACAGGATCTCACTCTGTAGTCCAGACTGGTCCCGCATTTGCGATGTAGCTTAGGCTGGCATCACACTGACAGCAATCCTCCTGTCTCAGCCTAACACGTACTGGGATTCCAGGCACGTGCCAACAAGCTCAGCTTTCTTTCGAAATACTCTTCCATCTCTGTGGTGTGTTTGCTCAGAGGAAGACATTGCACAGAGGTAGCAGATTTGGTGTGGGAACAGTACCAGCCACACCCATCAGGAGGAGTGACTCATGTCTGAGGGCTTTCCCATTGAGTGTTCACAGGTGAGGTCGGTTTTAAGGTGCTTTTTACTTTCTGAAGCATCCTCATTGATCGGAACCCAGAATTTCCTTTGTTTTGGTTCTTCTTTTGGAAGATGGAACACCTTGTCCAATGTCCCATAAGGATACAATACTGAAGTGTGATTGTTGGTAGATGATCGATCTACTTTGGCTGTTTAGTATACTGGCTCACACATTTGCTTTGAGTTTTCTTCTTTGTCCTAGAATTCTTTCAAAGTGCTTTCCAGAGAGTAGTCATACAGTATTGGGATGGTTCACACTCTAATTTTTGCTTTTGAATTAGGTCTTCAATTTCAGGTTTAACTGCACTGACTGAGATGAAAGATTATTACAGCACAATAGCTTTAATTTTCTAGTGTTGTCTGAGGTATTATCTTGCTTGTCCTGAAAAATGTTCATATGGGTTCATCTTTTTTTTCTTTGCAAAATTTAATTATAACCTGATCAATTTCCATTGGAAATATTTTAGGTATGATTTTAGGAAAATTTGATCTCTCGCTCTCTTTCTCTCTCTCTCTCTCTCTCTCTCTCTCTCTCTCTCTCTCTGCCTTTTTCTGGCCTCTGTTTTTTTTTTTTTAATCTAGGAAGGAACTCATGGACATTTCTGAATTTGTCCAAGATCTTTCGCCACACAGCAATTAGCATCTAAAATTCTAACCCACACATGTACATATGCACCCCAAAGAATTCTGAATTCATCTATGAGTAGCTGCTCATCTTGCTTGGATTTAGATAAATACCTAATCATGGAGTTTAATTCACCTTGGGCTCAAAGTTTAAATTCTGCAGTTGCTTGTCTATCTGGTTCATGGGACTGATAGATCTTTATAAGCCGTTTGGTATGACAGAGTCCTTGTAAAGTTTATGGCAACGGGATGAGGGTGTGAACCGGAAGAAGAGGAAGGAGTGTCATAAGGGGTGCAGAGGGAACAAAATCAGAAAGTAAAGGGGGAAAGAGAGAGTTGGATATGAGAAGGCAACTAGAGGATAAGAAAAGTTTACTTTTAAGTTTGCCTAATTGCTCATTAGTCAAAGAATCTTCTAGTGAAGCAATTTTTGATTCAGAATTTCACTTGAAGGACTTTGCATACCAATCAAGAAATGTCACTTACAGAGCTAAAGAAATAGTATTAATTTTTCTTCAGCTGAAAGCTGGGCAAAAATTAGGGAAAGGGGGCAGTCATTGAGCAGGCTTTGGTTGCTTTGGGGCAGACTGAGGGTCAGAGTTGTATTGTCATGTGCAGTCTGGCCATCGTTTGTATTTTCAGTCTCTTAAGAGGGCAGTAATTTTTTTCTTTTTAACCTGAAAGGTTTTCATTGAACAGATAGTTGGATCAAGTCTAGTGATATTTTTCACTTGACCATTGGTCATGGGTTGCATTATCATCTACCTGTACTTCTCATTTTCTTTTCAGTTATCCTGCGGCAAGATCTGGTACCTGATGCGTGGGTGTGGCAAGGACACTGGCCTTGCCTATTCAGTAACGTTCCATATTTTAAAAAGACTGTTAGAAACTCTTTGAAGTCCAAGTCCTTCCCTTCTGTTTTTATTTTAAATTGTCCATAATACTAACACAACATCTATGCACAGAGGGCAATCGATAAGTGATTCTGCTTACTGTAAAATGTACCTCGTAGGCACCAAAGTTCTGAGCTTCCTCAGAGAGCAACAGGCTCATTAAAATGGTATCGCACCAGGTCATCCTTGTTATCTTCCCCCCAAATTATTAAATGCGCATGTCACTGAGCAGGGTGCTTTGCAGATTACTTAAAAAGAAAAATCTATGTTTGATTGTTGGAAAATCTTTAAGAGCTGGAGACCGAGTCAGTTTCAAACTGCTTTTGCACCTGGGAAAAATTCTAAGTGACTGCTTCTGAGAAGACAAAAGAATTAGGCTAACTCATTATCAGGGCTCCTCCTAGTCTTGGCCCCACAATTTCAGACCTACTCCGGAACTCACTGATTGCCTGCTGGTGTGTGAGTTAAGAATAAAGAACCGAGTAAGGACTCCGAGGTTAAAAATCACAGAGAAAGGCTCAATATAATTTAAATAGGGAGCCACATACATTTTTAGCTGCAGTTCTCTGCAGTTGTTAGATTGAGTTCTATTTCTATTCTATCCGGCACCTGACTTGCTCGCACTGTGTCTGCAGCAGTTAGCAAGTCTTGGTTAACTCCCTGTATCCCAACTCTCCTCCTCTTTGCTGTTGTCTAAAATAGATACGGCTGGCTACTAAGTAAAGAGGCAAGAGTTGATCTTAACTAGTAAGACATGGCTGCTGTAGGAAAGAGTCCAGAGTGCACTGAATTTAACGTCTGTTGTTCACAGGTGACTGGTCTTTGAGAGGGATGACCAGGGGAAGGGAAGAGCCAGAGGACAGTGGAGTTGGGGAAGGGAAAAGTTACAGAGGGAGGAATGGTTAAACCCATGTGGGTTTATAACTGGTATGTACCAGGCTCAGCTCCAGTTCTTCCACAGAGGTGTTGTCTGGTCCAGTTCTTTTCACTTCTTCTGTAAATGCTTTCATGAGCTTGAGGCCAGCCAGGGCTGCTTAGTGGGTTCAGGACCAGCCCGGATTACTGAGTGAGACCCTGTCTCATAATAAAAGTAAATGCTTTGGTATCTCTGAGTTTTCTTAAGTAAGCACTGTAAGCAAGAGTAGGTCATCCCAAGGACACAGCTTTGAGCTGTTAGGACCTATGATAGTGTTCAAGTCAGTACAGGCCAAGGTTGAGGCCTTGCTGAGAAGCGGCTCAAGGACGCCTGGCTACAGTTGTGTCAGGGAGAGAATCTTTGTCACTTTTATTATTATCATCATCACTGTTAATGTGAGTTTTCCAGCGGCCCCAAGGATGGCTTTTAATTATAGAAGAGACTGTACTCAACTCTCAGTCCCTGGCAACTACATTTCTACTCTCTGTTCCTATGAATTTTATGAGCACATATATGTCTTCCTATAAGTGAAATCATACCATGTTTGTTTTTTATGACTGGCTTATTTCTCATGTATCATAATTTCCTTCTTTTTAAAGGCCAACTAGAATAATTCTTAATAATCACAGACAGGGCTAGTATTAAATCTTACTTCCAATCAGTACATCTTTAAGAGGGGAATGGTAACAGTTTTACATAGTTCAAGTCCGTGCATTGAAATCATATATTTGCTAATATAGGCATCAGCTCCCTCTTCAGTTGAGATTTTTCCCAGTAAGATGACTCTTGGTTTTTAATACCTTTCACTTTATAAAGCATATTTATTTTTCATTATATTATTTTAGGCTGGTGCATATGTGGAGAAAAATATATATTCAAGTCCCTAAAGCTCAATGCAATACATTTTTTATCAAAGCAATGAAAGGAAAAAAATGAGTTGTGATCCAAATCAAGTTGACGGGACAACAAAGGCAGTGCAGAGCCTTGACAAGCGCACGGTGGTGTCAGAGAAGAGGCGCAGCTCATGGTGTCAGTGGTATGAGGAGAGGCAGCGCGGTATTGCTTCCTCAGAGCAACTTCACATGCTAGCGTGAAGAGTCTGTTCCTCCCATCAGCTGGCTTTTATATTCTAAGAAATTGTTTGGAGGCTTGAGTTAATGCTCAGTTGAGTTTTCCTATCGAAATAATTGGAAATAGGCTCCTGCTAACAATTTAGTAGCTAAGTGCTGATTGTCAGGAACAGGTTACTGACATTAAGTGGGGAATCTTGGCATTTATCTTCTAAAAGCAATAAGTAGCCCCTGAGATTGTTGTCACTTTACCACCTCATGTGGATCTGCACTTCTTTGCACTCAAAGGTGTTTCCTGTCTTCCTGTCTGGCTTCAAATACCTGCGGACTTGATAGTATTTTCCACTCTTTTCTTATTCTTTGTTCTTTTCTAGAAGATAGTATTTTGTAACTTAGAAAGGATGATTTTTACAAATATTAGGAGATATCTAATTGAATCCCAGGCATCTTCATAGGTTTGCCTGGTTTGTACACTGTTGGCTTGGGTGATTGGTCCAGTAATATTTGTGCACACCGTTGCCTATTCTCCGGACTTCACAACTTAAAAGGCCTCTTGGGATGAATGAGGGAAGTGCTTCTTGTATTTAGTGAGTCAGATTTAGGATTCAATTTCTCTGTTTCGCTGCATTCACACAATGAAATCGATGTTGTTTAGGCTTCCATTCAGCCTGCTTCACTGAATTACATTGGCAAATCATTTTTGCTCTAAAATAATGAAATAGCCCATACTGTCTAATGACCAGAATAAGTTTCTCACCTGTAATCTTATTTTTTATTTTACCAATCAAGTTAGAAGGAAAATTATCAACTTGCATGGGATGAAATGGCAAGCTGTTGAATTTTTCTCAGCCTAGATCCTTGAGGAAAGCACTGCAAATACTAATGTCAGCAGAAACTGTTATTGGCCCTGGAAGCTTTGGTGAACTTCCATCAGACATAAATGGGAACAGGTCAAGGAAGCATAGGTTAGAAAGGCCCCTCCTTCTGAAGGGCCCTGTATCCAGGAAGCCCGAAGAACCAGAGAGCCAAACTCTGGCAAAATATTTTTTAACTCTACTCTAACACAAGTATCCCCTTTTGCAAGAAAATGAAAGAACAAAGTTCCCAGGTCAGTGAATACATAACGCTATTCTAAAGAAAGGGTGCGTTGTGATGCATCGAGCGAAAAATAGCCCTCTAGAAAATGTTATGCGATGTTCAGGTTGAAATAATCTCGTGATGCCTTCCAGGCATACCACTGTGGAAGCTACAGCATAAGTCACAAAATAAACAGGTTCTGAGACCTCAGGTCACCGTGTTGTCATGACACAAATGTTTGTTCCCTCTGGAAATTGCAAATTGTACTGTTGAGTCAGGGAATTTCTGCAAGCCAGTACTTCCTGGCCAATACTTTGCTCATTTGAATACATGAGCAGGGTAGTTGACTCCCTTGAACAGTCATGGTTGTCTGGCAACAGTTTGCTCTCCAAAACACTTTGCTGTGTCCACTAATTCCAAGTTACATAAAAAGATAATTGTCACAGATAGCTGCCATTGTAAAAGAAATGACAAAGATGTCAACCTCAAAATCAGTCACCTGTGTCAGCCCTAGGAGGAAAGAATCCTCACTCTTTCAGGATTGCCTGATAATAGCTGTCACAAAAGATTCTTCAGGAGTACCACCACCGCCTCCTATACAAAATACTTGCACAAAGACACGTGCCCAGCCACTGTTTCTTCAACTTTAGACTGGTGCCACTCTGGTTATTAATCCTAGGATTAATGCTTCAAAATACTTTTATACCCTCCTCATTTTTATCTACAAAAACTTCTCCTTGCCTCAACTGCCATGAGTATTCCGTACTTTGTGTGACCCATGTGTTTTCAGTGTTCTGCTGTTTACAAATAAATAGCATTACTCTCTTTGGTTATTCCTTTTTTGATAAAAATTTTACTTTACTTCCCCCCAAATCATCTTTTTTATCAGTATATGTTTGTGACACGTAATAATTACCTTCAACTCGGAGCCTTGGTGTTATCAGCAGGATGTCTTGTCCATAAATCCAACACGTATTATTCTGTGAAATCTCCCTTCCAAGGGAGATTGCAAGGTGGTCTTCTACTTTCTTACAAAACAAATCTAATAAAATTTAACTTTGCTTGATTAGCAGGTGTTTTAGATGACATTTTAAGGAACTGACCACTGACATACCTGGAGGTCCCATGGTCTAACTGAAATGCCCTTGGCTGCCATGGCTGAAGAAACTATGTTCAGAGGTCACTTGCTGTGTTGGGTCTGAGGTCCAATATCATTTTGAAATCCTTTTATATTGAGTTTGTTTCATGTCGTGGGAACACAGACTCCTCCTTTAGGTACTCTTTGATTATGTGACTGTCTTTGAAAACTTACATTTGGTAGGGAAACTATCTTTTATTATTAACAGAATGTTTTGGTATTTTTCTATTCTTGTCATATTTTGTTTGAAGTCCAAGACAATTCACAGTGGGCGGGATAAATGTGTCTCGAACGGCACCCCTAATGCTGGCAAGTTCAGAAGCTCTCATTAGAACAGTAATCCTTACAGGATAAGCCCACCTTTCACATCTAACAAGAATGCGTCTCAGTCATCAGTCATGCCTTTGTTTCTTTGCTGGCTGCTTACTGTAATTTCTTTTCATTGGTGCTGAATATTTCATGAAAGACTTAATGATTTACTTACCAGGTTCTCATCACGCCATGAGGTTTTCTTCTGGTACTCAGGTCCAAATATGGTTTTACCCATGTGTATAGTTCTCTAACCTAATTCTACCACAAACAATTTCCATAACTGTGACCAATATGGAAAACATTGGACATGAACGTACTAAATTATTTGAGAGACAAATTGGAACAAATGGGAAGAAAATTTTAAAAGGAAATTCTTTTACTTCTCTGTCCAAATGAGAAATCATTTTTCAGAACAGGAGACCTCTCCCTCCCCACAGGGTTCTTACTTTGGTGATTACTAAGTACCAACTTTTTAATGGTAAGTTTTGATGGAATCTTTAAAGACCCTTGAGGTTGTTTAAATCAGCTATAATGCTTTTTATCTTTCCCCACTTTATTGATATATATGCACTATACAATAGTTACATTAAGAGTAAGAATTTTGTGCACATATATATTGTGACATCATTACAATCCCTCCCCCTCTCCCATTTGACCCTCCCATCCCTCCTTCCTCCCCCAGACTCCCAATATCTCACCCATTTTATCCTACAAAATGCTGTCTTCTGGGTTTCTCATGGTAGAGAAACCATGTGATATTTAACCTTCTGAGACTGACTCACCTCCCTAAGCATGGTGGTCTCAATCATGATGGTCTACAAAGGCCTAGCAACTATCTGTCTTTTGGAAAATTAGTATTCCATTGTGTACAAATACCACATTTTTGGTATCCATTGGTCTATTGATGGCTATTTTGGCATCTTCCATAACTTAGCTATTATGAGTTTTGTTTCTATAAACATGGGCATACATGTATCTCTGTTATACGTTGCTTTTAACTCTTTGGAAAAATACCCAGAAGAGAGATCACTGGATCAAATTCTCTTTGCATAATATATACATGTGCAAAAGCAGATTTTCTCTTATCTAACTCATCTTGCACAGTGGGGGGAATTGCCGTTTCACTGTGTTGATCGCATGTCTGCCTTAAACTTGTTTCACCTTGTATCTTTCCTGCTTTCTTTCCCATCCCCTTTCTCCTCTTTACGGAAATCTGGAAATTATTTTGTGAACGTTGCTCTGTTGTTATTGATAGGCAGGAGTTTACAAGAAGAAAACCTGTAGGGTAGCGTGTCTGGTGAACCCCTCCCCTCAAAGGCTGCTTTTCAGTTGGGGTTATTTTTCAGTTTCCCCAAATCAAGTAGTTACGTATTTCAGTTTTCCTAAAGTTAGTAAAGTAGATGCATTCCCTCCATCTTGAGGAAGTCGTGGTTTTCCCTACTTACAGTACACATGAAAGAGCCAATAGCTGAGAGCAGTCTCCTAAGCTCCAACCAATCACTGAGAGCCAGCTCATTGCTCCAGCCTGTCTTTGTCCTGGATCAATATAGGGAGCCATCAAACTCACATTGATGCTGATGATGCCCTGTCCTAGCTTCTTAATCAAGAGCTTTTAAAAAATGTTTTCTTTTACAAGACCTGCTTGGGCTTCCTGTTGGGTTCTCGGCCAAGGACTTTTCTTTTCCCTTTAGTTTGGTTCAGTAAACGTCTGCTTGCACTATTATTTGCTTTCTGCTTTATTTTTAATCACATGAGAGTCCCTGCTCCTGGGAGCCTCCCCACCACTCTGTTGGGGAGATAGAATTTATCTCAACAATTACATGTAAACTTTCTAAATATCTAGTGAAAATACAAAGTCAAGGATTCCCAAAAAGAAGAAAGAAACAAAAATGTTAAGTCATTTGTGTTTTGTTGGCATGTTTTCACATGTAAAAATAGTGACTCAGCAGAAAACTTCACTGGGAGTTTAAGCAATAACACAGTTTTGAGATATAAGGAAACCTCAACACGTAACAGCTTCTAACAAAATTCTACAGACTTTCAAATTTCTAATACTTGATTACAGAGACTTATCTCTATTTTAAATATCAGTCAAACATACCCTTTTAAATGGAAAATTTTTGACGAAGTTTTTCATTTAAAATCAACAGTTTCCTTCCTAATTTTATTGTTGTATGAAAATTTTTAGCAAAGTATTTTAGTATAAGAGAAGCTTAGTATGATTTAAATGTTTTAAGATTTCCTAAATTATCTCCAATAGTCCAGTAAGGTTGTTTTTCCCCACAAATTTTTTACACTTAAAAAAAGTCTGTTTAAATGAAAATGTAATGACAGTTGTCTTGAAAGAGTTTTATTTGAATTTTTATGGGCTGAGCCAAGATGCCTATAGTGTGACAGTGGGGAAATCTGGCTAAACTTAAATTCTGAATCCAGCCTGCTTTGTCCAAGGTTTCATATTGGTTATGTGGATTTGGATTCTTATATGCTTCTGAACTAAGTTTCTCTATCAAGAGATATTTTAAGACTAATCTATAAATATATTAAAACTTGTGATTAGTGTCAAAATAATGCAAGCAATAGTTTAAATAACAAGGTAGAGAGAGAGAGAGAGAGAGAGAAAGAGAGAGAGAAAGGAGAAAAGCCCATGCCTGAGAAAAGCCAGGAGGAAACTCAAGCAGATCTCCTTTAGAGAAAGAGAGAGAGAAAAAAAAAAAAACAAAACGAACAACAACAACAACAACAACAACAAAAAAAAACAAAGAAAAGCCCCAGCAGAGAAACCAGAAGGGGTCCTGATTGGGTATCCTCAACCAGGTGGAGTGATTGGGGGGGATCAGACAGATCTGCATATAGACTTAGATCAAAGATGGCTGGAGCAAGCATGTGTTTGTAACTGGAAACAGGACTTCCTCAAGGTACAGGGAGTCTAGCTGCTTTGCTAACTTTATGAAAATGAACCATATTAACCACTTGATCTTGGGAAAATGAAAACAACCTCAACTGAACAATAGCGGCTCACCAGATACCCATTTCCATAGCTTTTCTGCCTTAAACTCCTCACTGTCATTGATCACAAAAATAGAGTGCTACTAGCTTCAGTTTTACAACTTCGGCCAAAGGGCTAGTCTTTTTCCCAGTGGAGAAGAAAATACTTTTTTAATCAATATAAGAATAAAAAGTCAAACAGAAAAACAAGCTATCTCTCACCTGGCTAAGGGCAGATTCTTCCTTTACAGAGATTGCTAAATGGTAACCAGATTACCAGCCATTGTTGGAATCAAGAAGAAAATATTCAGTGGTGACACACAAAGACGATTCTATATACATAAGGTGCTCATCTGACTAAGTTAACACCAGCTGTTAGACCCCTGAACCCTGTACCCGGGTGAAGAAAGTGACTTAGCCCTAACTTCCACATGACACAGACCAACTAGCGGACTTAACCCAAAAGTAGAAAGGGGGCTCTGGGGGCAAAAACTAATGGTTAAAGTGTTTGCCTAACAAGTGCTAGGCCCTGTTTGACTTTGGCCTTGGGCTGGGAATCACTCCAAGAACCAAGAAAAGACAAGTCTACCTCTAAGAAGCGCATTTGTCTTACTTCTTGGAGAGTGGGTCCACTTGGGTATCATAGTGGGTGATGTAGAAACTTGTTGAAATAGAATTCTGAAAGCATTAAAACAACTCATGCAAATATACCAGGACCAACCACAAGTTCGTCCAACTTTTAAAAAAAAATGAAGGGACTGAGAACTGTGAAGAATCTAAAACTTTACCATACTTGTAAATTAAAAAGTTACCTGCCAAAAAGGACATGAGACTGCTGGGTCATGGGAGAGAAAATAATAAATGAATAAGTAAAAATTTTAAAATTATATTAAAATATTACTGTGTCACAGCAAATATAAGCCTACTTGGTACCAATTCTCCAAACCAAATTTCTACGCAGCAATATGCAGAGGGCTAGGTAGCATCTTTGCTCTGAGTTATCTTCTAAGAAAGGAAGTCTGAGCTTAAAAAATCCATGTCTTTTAACATATATGCTAATCACATTTGGCCTCTGATCTAAAGAGAGACCTATGGAAGTTTTCCAGACTCTTAGCAAAGCTGCCCTTTGCCCCCGAAGGAAATACTGGTTTTTATGACTGTTTGCTACAGGAACATTCTTAAGAGGAAAATTCAGAAAAAAAAAGGAGGTCAGCTGTTCTGTTTGCAAGACTATGGAAACAAGAGAGATTCAGAAGGAATTGTCTCTTAACTATTAGAGATAATTCAAAAAGCAACCCGAGAAACTATCTCTTCATAAGGCAGCTGAGAAAAGTTAATATTAGAGTAAGATTGCTAGATTGGATATGAACCTGATTACTTCATAGCAAAAAACAAACAACAAATAATACCCAAGATAATTCTGGAGTTATCTGTCATACAGAAATCTACAAGATAACAAATTTCACAAGTGTGTGGCTTTCACCAAATAGTAAAAAGCAAAGTAGAATACAAGTAAAAGTGTTAGTTTAACTTGCATAAAAATTAAATAATCTTTAGATTGTAAAAATTAATTACATTGAAAAAATGGACTATATAGTCTATTTCTTCTCAAGTTTTAAAATAATTTTTATAAACTGTGGTCATGTGTACATGCAGTACTGGTAACCAAACCCAAAGCCTGGCACATGCAAGGACTAGACCACTGAGCTCTGTATTTATTTATAATTTCTATTTATAATTTATAATTCCCAGCTCTCTAGTTATTTATAATCTATTTATTTTTTGGCACTGGAGAGAGAGAGAGCCAAGACGCTTCACACTGAGCTATATCCCCAGTCTCTTTTTGTTTTCATTTTGACAAAGAGTCTCGCTAAATCATTAAGTTGCCCAGGCTGGGCTCTGTGGAGAGAAGGCTGGCCTTTTCCCCAAAATAAGAGAATCCTGGAGCAGAGCCTGCACACTGCACAAATAGTGCCAAGGAACCAGGGAAGAACAAAAAGCCCAGTATTCCTAACGGCAAGGCCATCTTGATAGCCAGGCCCGAAGCCTGGCCGGCAAGGATGCAGGGCCCAGAAGCAGCACATGATGGTGAGCTCACTACCCTCTTCTGCTCGTGCTCAACAAGCCCCAATTACAGTATCTATGGTGTGTAAGCCAATAAAGCTTCAGCTTGTAAAGCTCCCTGGATGCCTGCTCCGTGTGCCTTCTTTTAGCTGGAGGTCTCAGCTCCTAAGACCCCCTCCACCCCCCACATCCCCCTAGGGCTGAGGGGCTTGACCCTCTTACCTCAGCCTCCGAGAGCACTAGGTCTGCCCACTGGGCCATGCTAATTTTATACTTTATAACTAAATCTCACTAAATTATCCTGCTGTCCTCCTGCCTCAGCATCCCGAGTAGCTGGGATCGCAGGTATGTGTATTGTACCTAGCAACTGGTAATAATTCGAGGTCATTTTGTGGCTAATGACAGACAGGAGTTAAGGGAAGAAAAACTCCAGAATAGGGTGTCTGGCAAACCCTTTGACCCAGAGGCAGTTTTTCAGTTGAGCCTGTTTTCAGTTATGGTGGTTTTTCACTTTTCCCAGCCCAAGTGGTTAAGGTTTCATTTTCCCACAGTTAGTCAAGTAGCCACTATCCCTCTACCTTGAGAAAGTCTCCACTTCCCGAGGAAGTCCTTTTTCCAGTTACAGGCGTTTGAAGGAGCCAATCACTGAGAGCCACCTTATACCCCCATCCAATAGTGGGAAGCTATCTCATTGCTCCAGCCTCCCTTTGTTCTGAGTCTGTATAGGAATTCTAAGCTCACACCAAAGGGCGACCCTCCTGGTTTCAATGCCTGGAGCTTTTGTTTCTTTGTTTTCTTTTTCTCTAAGAGAGTCAGGCTTAGGTTTCCTGGAGCTTCTCAGCTAGAGGCTTTTTCTTCTTCTAGCAGAGACTTTTTCTCTTTTGTTTGGCTCAATAAACTGTTGCTTGCATTATTTTCTAATCCGTCTGATTTATTCTTAACCCTGCAAGGAGGCTAAGACCTTGGAAACTCTGCTGTGCCAGGAGGGAATTTTACCTCAACACTACTGAGAATGTTTCTACCACTGTTCATGCTGGGAATTTCTTCGCATCTTTTAGCGGCTTACCTAAAGCTGTTAGGAAAGACACACATACGGAGTTGTGGCAATACTCAGGGTCCAAAACAGCATTATTTAAAACAAGGATATCAAGCTTTCTTTTTGGTAAAGTGCTCATGTACCAGGAGAAAACAAACATCCTATCCAGTGGCTTGTCAATGCATTAATATTTTTTTTCAGAAGGGGACTCGCTCTGTAACAATATTTTCAAGGAACACATTTTTTGCTTTGCCAATTTTGTTATTTTCAGTTTCACTGATTTCAGCTCTGATTTTATTCTTTTGGTTTTTAAGGTTTAAGTTTTACTCTTAGGTTTGAGATAGAAACTTAAGGTTGTTACGTGTTTCTTGTGCAATAAAAACATTAAAAATACAGGTTCCTCTCTAAACATTGCTCTCCTTCTACCTTGTGTATTTTGTATGACATATTTTTATTATTTTTACTCAAATTATAGCTTGTCACTGTTATTTTGTCTTTAACTCATGATTTACAAGTATATTAATTTTTAAGTATTTGGTGATTTTCTAGTTTTTTTATTACTTGCTTTGACGTCATTCAAATAGGTCATGTTATAGTAGATACAACAAATTCCAACAAATGAAGCAAAAAATAAAATCATAAAAACTGTTAGAGGAAAAGCAGACTTGACAACCAGGACGCAGCTGGGTATGGTTATACCAGGAAAAAACAATATATTTGTTTAAAAATATTAAAATTTGTTTCAGAATATTAAAGAACATGGTGACAGATAAAACTTCGGTGTCTAGTAGAAGTTACAGAGTATTGAGAAAAATGAAATTTCTTTTCCATATTTAAAAATATCTGGCTATGGAATAAAAATAAAATTTGTTAAAAGATTAGTAACATTTAATTAGTTGTGCTGAATTTACTTAAAATGTTTTAATATAATTTACTGGCAAAAAACAAATCATGACAACACAAAAACTTTATTTTCTCCTTGGCAAAGTATAAATTGATCTTGAAACATTTTTTCTACTTTCAGTAAGGGAAGTAAAAAGGTTATTTTTTACTTTCTTGTAATCTGCAGATTTAACATATACTTATGTACCACCAAAATAGTTTCCTATAATCTCTACTGACTTTGTTGTTCAAATTTTTAACAAGTTTGTTACTTCACAAAAGAGTTTCCTATGCGTTACTGTCACTTATATTTCTTATAAAATATTTTATTACTTTCATTTCATTTGTATATAGCTAAGTTGCAACCAATCATTGCTTACAGGCAGCCATGCTCGTGTTTTAAACAAATGATCAAATATTTTCTGATTATTCTTTGTTTTCTCAAAGTCAGATCCTGAATTCAGAACATTCACTATTTAGCGGTTTTTAAAGTGTATAGTTCTGTGGAACTACATAGTTACATTTTTGTGCACTGATCTCAGGCTGTCTAAATTAAAATTTATACCCATAATGGAATGACCCTAATTGTTCCCACCATCCCCCAGCCTATCATTTACACGATATTTGTTCTTTTGCATTGGGCTTATTCTTGTCTTTTCCATGTGGTAGCAAGTCTTGGAATTTTCTTCTTTTTTAAGGCTGTATAATACTTTGCTGTAAACATATACTACATTTTTTATTTACCCTTTTATGGACTCTTTGGTTGTTTCTATATTTCTACTATTGTGAATAATGATGCTTAAACATTAAACATTTAAACATAGGTGTACAGCAATTTGTTTGAAACCCTGCCTTCAAGTCTTTGGAGTATATGCCCAAAGTGGAATTGCTCAGTCATATAGTGACTAAGCAATTACTTTGAAGAGCCGCCATAGTGAATTCCATGGCAGCTGGACCACTTACAGTTGTGCAAGCAGTGCACAAAGGTTCGGGTTTCCGTGAAATTCACCTTTTGTGTATGTGTATATAAGATGTCTACGTACACAGCATATCTTTCTAATGGGCATCCTCTGTGTTGTGAGATGATGTGTCATTATGATTTTTATTTTATCTTAAGCATCTACTCAAGAAAAGACCTTCAAAACATATGTCAAAATCAGTAATCATAATGTATAGTCGATGTACATGCACCACACTTCACAGAAATGTTACTTGTGAACAGAACTTCAGAAAGCACTGCACGTTGCCTTGTCAAGACAAAAGATGCAGCAATGGAAATACAAACACAGCAGTGATGTTAACAAATCAAGGACACAAAAAAGGCTTATGCTCGTTTGGAGGAATGAAGCTATGTCAGTACACTTTTAACATGCATTCGATCCCCAAATAAAACATCTCATTTTAAATACTATTTTTGACAAAGTAGACTGTATATTATATGATTTGAAAAAAAGTAACAGTTTTTCTGATGAATTGGAAGATGTCTGAATCTATTCTTATGTGTTTCACAATTATTTCACATTAAAAATTTAAATATTTTAAAATACCAAAATACTGTTTTTAGATAAATGTTATTTGTACTTTTTGTTTATATTCTAATGTAAGTAACATGTCTCTCTTAAATTCATTTTGAATTATATTTCACTGTACAAAAAATTTAGAAACTTGGAAAGTTTCTAAATTTTTTAAAAATCAGAAAATGTTGGGGATAAAATTATGTAATAGTTTATAGGTAATTATCTGAATGAAAGCTAGTAATCTACTCAGCTGTTTCTTTTTTGTAAACTTGATAGTGCAGTTGAGTTTCATGGGTCTATCACTGTTAATCTGAATATTCTACTAATACAAGATTAAGGTGATTAGCAATTTTTCAGTGTCTTGACCAATACCTAAAGAAATAGAATTGAAGGAAATTAACTTATTACTAGGCAGCAAGCCACTGCACATTGCAAAGCCACTTGAACTTGAGGTGTAAGAGCAACGACATTATTGCTAAAATGTGAAATATGCATATTGCACTTAAAGTTTTTTAAAACAAAAAAAGTATCATTGAAACTGTATTTCAGAAACATTTTTGAAGGAAGAGCCTTTCTAGAGTTCTGGTATCTTCCTACCATTTCAAATTCAGCTGTTCTCATAACTAACAATAACTATTTCTATCTTGAACTTGAGTGTTCATAGATTTATCCAACAAACATTTACATATCAGCTAGATCGTTGTCACAGTACTGATTAGATAATGGTGTCTCAGATAGGCAGAAGAAACAAAGATGATGAGTCTATAATGGAGACTGATCAGAATACAAAAAGAAAAATAGACTTGGCAGCCTTAAATAGATTATAATTGTTACTTACACACAAAAATAAAATCACACCTTCCACATACGGAATTTAAATCATTAGTTAATGAAGGAGCCATAGATATCATAGTTGACACAAATAAATGTTTAAAAATCACATATAAGTAAGAAGTAAATGTGATGGAATGAGTTTATTAGTAATTGTAAAACATACTTAATAGATGAAGTCTATTTATAATATTCATCCCTGATTCTGGACACAAACTGTTGGCATTATTATTAGTTATTTATAATTATAATGGTTACAAAATAGTTCAATGATACAAAAAGTTATGGAAAACCTAAGAATCAAATAACAGTAGCGGTGCATGTAGACAACTGGTTAGTTTCCCAATGACAAACCCAGTAATCCTTTTCATTCATTTCAAGGAGATAAAATGCAGTTTAATTTAAATTTAATGAATTGGTTTCTTTAGAGATTCTAAATTGTGTGTGTGTGGATTCTAAACAATGATAAATGTTCTTTGTATTTGACTTTTGATGATTGATGCTTTCTTTAGAAAGAAAGGAGACCAAGGCTCTTTTAAATATTAGGAGTTATTGACCTACCAGATAGGACACATGGTAAAAACAGAAGTTATCAATTTAGATTTTTGAAGTTCAAAATCGAACTTCATTTCTAACTAGCAATTGACTTGGGGTAAGTTATTTGCTTTTTCATAACTTGATTTCTTTATTGCTAAAATGAGGAAAAAGAACTAATTTATAGGACTATTGACTACTGAATTTGTAGGATTTCATGAAATAATAAATGTCATTATATGATATATTTTCTGTATGCAGTCAGTAAAAGCTGCCTATCCTGTGACAAGGGCTATTAATATTGGTAGTCTTCTTATAAATACTACATCTTGAAGGAAGCTCCCGTAAACCAACAACCTTTTATTTTACTACAGCATTTTCCAGTTCTCTATAATTTTCAGTCATGCACACCATTCATAGCACATTAAGAGCCAGAAACTCATAAGCTAGAAGTGTTACTACCAGAAATGGAAGAGTAAATTACACAGCCCCAAAACACACCATTTTGACCCTCTATTTTGAGCTGAAGTCAATGAAGAATGCACACACATAAGAAAAACTCTTTGCCCCTTCCCTATTTGATCAAAAGCAGGACACAGACTTATAAACGTGCTCTCCCTTTATTCACAATTGGGGGAAAAAACAGAAGTTGGTTGCTGGAGGTGGCTCTATTTTTATTAGCCTAGAAATATACCAGAGTTTTGAGAGGTAAATCCCCTCTCCCCACGGGAGTAGTGCTCCCAGGCTCCCAGGCCTACTGACTCTTATATGATTAAAAATAAAGCAAATGGAATCCAAAAATAATTTCCAAAAATAATTCAAGAAACACAAAAAAAGCCCTGTCAAAGGAGCCAAGAGGAAACCCAATCAGGTCTCTTTTAAAGAAAAAAAAAAAAAGCTTCTGATAGAAACAAAGAAAAACTTCCCACAGAGAAGACTGAAGGGGTCCTGAGCTGGTATCTGTAGAGGGGAAGAGGGCGCTGGAGCGGTGAGATGGCTCCCAGTGATTGGCTGGAGCCATGAAGTCACTTTCAATAATTAGCTGCTTCTTGCATTTGTATGTGGAAAAAGGCAAGACTTCTTCAGAAAGTTGGGACTTCCTCAAGGTAAAGGGAGTGTAGCTACTTTATTAGCTTTAGGAAAATGAAACATATTAGCCACTTGGTCTTGGAAAAGTGAAAAGCAGCCTCAACTGAAAAACTGCCTCTGGGGGGTGGGGTGGGGTTCACCGGGATATCTTATCATGCAGTTTTTCCTCCCTAAACTCTTGCCCATCCAGAAGAATCTGCGTAATCTTATTACCTTATCTTCCATTAGTTCCCCAATATGTACCTTCTCACAGTTTACTGTCCTAGAAACTCAGTCCTTTTCCTTTGTTTTGTATATCTCTGAAGTTAACTGTGTCAAAAATTAAGATGCTACTCAAGCTTACGTGCTAACTTTTGATTTGTTCACCAGTGAGTGTCCCTATGTGTATGTGTGCTGCTTGTGTTAATAAACTTTCATTTTTTCTTGTTAATCTACATTTTTGCAGTCTAATTTATAAAATTCCAGACAATGAATTCAAGATTGAGGGGGAGGAAGAACAGTCTCTTCCATTAGAGAAAGACTAAACACTGGCCCACATCTACCAGGGAAATCTCATCATTTTGTTTCCTCTTGCTTTGACCTTCCACAGCACTTACTCCAGAAGTGACTGTTTTTCAAATACGTCCAAATTTTGACACCTTATCACCAAAAGTATTTTTTGGTTTTGGAACTGAGTACAATGATTTTGCACCCTGGCTGGCCCAAAACCAAAGAGTCTACCCAAGAGATAAAGGTATAGAGAAAGAGTTCACAGCATTGTAAAGAAACTATTGAAAAGCCATCATCTCTCTAGATGACCAGCATGGAGATTTTATTAGGGAGCGTCAGTATATTTATGTTGTAAATCACACATGTGAGGGCATATTCCTGAGCATGCTCAGTTTAAGGTGTACACTTCTGTGCATACATAGCTTAAGGTCACAAATCACGTGTTTAGAGAGGAAAGATGACAGATACCCTTCTGGGCACACTCAACTCAGGGGCATGGGGCACCTGTTCAAAAGGCAAGATGGCAAATGTAAACACTATGGGCGTAGTCAGGTTAGTATTACAAGTCAGGTTAACTGTAGGCCACCTAAAGGGAGTCAGAGTGATTCGGTGACCATATCTGGTGTTTTCATAGGTTTCTCTAAAGAAGTTTTAGCTGACACAGTAATAATTTTGAAGGTATAATAACAGTTTCAAGGAGGAGTTCCCTCCCATTCCTCTGAAATGTCTGCTAAAGGTGCCTGTCTCTCTTGGCAAGTTCTTTCCTTACATCTAGTATTTATTGATCAAATGAGTTCCAAAATTACATAAACCCTGTGCATCAAATAGAGAAAACACTCATTCTAAGTCAAAGTTAGACCATATTAACTGATTATAAGGTAGCTTCTGTTAGGCAAGTGTAGGGTTAATAGGAGAAGTTTTGCTAGGCAGGCAAGGTCAGAGCAGTTAGTAGTGCTGGGCTGAAAAGCACCCTTCTCTCCCCCTCACAACACACAAATAAGACCAGACAGCTAAAAGACAAGATATCTTGGAATGCAGGATAAATGGTAACAAGAAACAACTAGGCTGGCCTGAAGGCTGCAACTATGGTAACGAAACTTCTGAAGGTCTTTTCGGGTCTCTCCTGCGAGATTTGCTGGTGCTGTTGTCTGGAGACTTTATCTTGAACCCTGAAACTTGATTTCAAGCCAAAAGACTAGTTTTTATGCAGATCTATAACAATCAGTAAATTTTGTGCTAACATGTACCAATCAATAAAGGCTAAGTAAGTACAGCAAAATAAATATTCATGATCTGTTAAAAAAAAACCTATAAAAATGGCCTTATCTGTTGAATCATGAGCTCTCCGGCCCCTCCCTGCTTGCATGGGAGTTCCTGCTGTCCTCCTCACCTTCCCTGTACACCTCTCCCAATAAGATTACTCTCTAATTCCAAACTCTTTGTTTGTGGTGCTCATTCTCCGACACCAGAACATGAACCGGGTTTGAGCTCCCTAGCTACAGTTATGCTCAGTGAAAGATGGGCCGACTAAATTCCATTTCGATGGCAGAGAAATACCAAACAAAAGTGGCTTTATATACGTAGCCCCGCGATTGAATCAGCAAGGGGTGTACAATTTTACAATTGTGATTAAAGCCTTCAAGAATCTTAGTTATGTTTTAAAACGCTTAGGAAACAATATATAGATGGAATTATTAACTAAAATTGAGTCAGGATAACATGCTCATGGCTTCCCTCTATTTTATATATTATTGTGCTCCCCAAGCTTTGTACAGTGAATTACTTCAACACTTAATTGAAAATAAAGGGAAAGTCAGCTGAGGCAATTTGGCAACTTAGTGAGATTCTATTTTATTGAGGTAAGTCTCCTCTCTCCACTAGAGTAGCAGAGAGGTTCCCATGTCCACAGACTCTTGTGTGGTTAAGAATGAAGCAGGCAGAATGTGAAAATAACACAACCAACAGTTTATTGAATCAGTCAAAAGAGAAAAAAAGCCCTTGGCCAAGAAGCCAAGAGGAAACCTGACAAGTCTCCATTAGAGAAAGAAAAGAAAATGAAACAAAGACGAGCTCCTGGCTGGTGGAAAACTAAGCAGCCCACCCTTTGAGAAAGAAACAAAGAACGCTGTGGACCCAGAAACCAGGAAAAGTCCTGAGTAGACACCCTTTGGTGTGGGTTTCAGGGTTCACTGTTCAGACTCAGAACAAAAAGGACCAGGGAAAAGCGATGGCTCCCGGTGATTGGCTCCTTCACACGCTCCTCACTGGAAAAAGCCGGGACTTCCTCAAGGCAAAGGGAGTGTAGTTATTTTGCTAACCTTACGAATATGAAACCTATTAGCCACTTAGTGTAGGAAAGTGAAAAATGACCTCAACTGAAGAACCGCCTCACCTGAACAACAGCCTCTGAGGGAAAGGTTCAGCAGACACTCTACCCTATTCTGCAGTTTTCACGAAACTATCGTATCTCAAAAATTTTAAAGGGCTATGGATATAGTTTAGTGCAAAGGCCCTGGGTCCCATTCACAATACAACAACAACAACAACAACAAACCTACGAAATCTAATAAAAGTTCTTTTAGAGCCTTAAATAGAAGAAAAGCATGTAGGTAAATAAGGCAATATAATTTTTATTAACTTTCATGCTATTATATCAAAATAAAAACATTCTACTAATTACTGCAGAGAATAAGACTCCCATATTAGGAACACAGTGGAAGGGTTATGGGGCACCTGGTAACAGGAATGGGACTAATTTTACAATGTGCAGTCCTTATTCATGATAACTGTGGGATTGTTATTCCAGATTTGACGATAGGTAGAGGGTAAGTTATACACACCCTAGTTTCTATGGTGACTACTTTTTGAGTGGAGTACATGTGCAAGAAGTTACAAAATTAAGGGTGAAGTTTTTTCCAGATGTAATTCCACAACCCAGGGCTGAGAGGTGAGTGGTCTATGTTTCAACTGACCTTAGCATGGATCGACACTCCTGGTCCTCTTGTCATAATCATAATATAATGTTCTCCGATTTGAGCTAAAAGAAGTTATGGAAATGTCAAGAAATTTAACCTCAACGCAGAGAAAAACAGCGCTTAACGCAGACATGCTAATGAACTAGGGCCAAAGTGCTGCAAAGAAGAGTTCACTCAAAACGTTTCTTTTATCTGCAGCTGGAGGAAGGTATAGGTCTCACACACAAAATCCTTTTTCTAGGCTAACAGCAACTTTCCCAGGACAACAGGAAATAAATAATTCTGCAGGCTTGATGTGGAGTTAAGCAGAGGAGGATTTTGGTAAATAACTAGGCTTTGTCCAGAGCCTTGCTGTTCCTTCACCAAGGACACTTTGCCCTATACTTGATTACGGATTCTTGTTAGGTATTATTGTCAGTACGGAATGTGCTGATAATCACAGGGATGATGTTCCCTGTGATTTAGGTGGCGTAGGTCATAAAAATAGGTTAATAAAGGAGACATGAATGGGAGGAAATCCTATAATGAGCCCTGTGGCCACCCTCTATTATAAAGCCATAAACTTAATCCATCCAGAAAGAATTTTTCTTATGTATTTGTGTTTAAAAACACAAGGTTTACCACCTTAAACATTTTTAAGTGTGTGGCTTAGTAGCATCAAGTATATCTGTGACTGAAATTTTAAGTCAAGAGCCCTGGCTGTGATGGTGTCCAACAAGCCAGGCTTGGCCCCCTGTGCCATAAGATCAAGGAGAAAATTTTGTGGAGAAGGGCAGGAAAGGAGCTTTAACCTGTGAACCAGATAAACAGGTTCAAGATCTGTCTTTGAAGGGCAGGCATGAACTTGGGGTCCACAAAGGCAATATGGTGGTTTGTGTACTGGGGATTTGCATAGCTGGTGGCATAGCTAATGCTGCTCACACAGTAGTCTGATTGAAGACTGTCTTGGTATTGGTTCTGTAACATCCTGGGAAAGCTACCGTCACAAGAGGGGGTAATTTGTTCCTGTCCTAAGAGGAGGGCTCCGCCTATGTGTGGCAGCTTCCATTTCTATCCCAGAGTAATTGCTCTTGTTCGGGGGGTGGCCATATTATAGAGTGGTCTGTGTGGCTCTGCTTCACCCTAAAATCTGACCTGGCTGCAGGTTTGGGCTGAGGACTTGAGACCCCAGGGCATTGCCCCGGGGTGTCCGGAAACTGACGTAGTAAAATAGGCCAATTAGATGTCCACACAAATCTTGAAAACCACTTCAGAGTGCTCTCAGTCTTTAAGGAAGGTAAGGTAGGCTAGTTGATGGAAAATAAGCCTTACAATACTCTGTAGGAGGTTAATATGCCCACCTTCAGGGCTGGGCAGAGATCCGAACCCAAAGCGCATCCTCACGGCTTTATGTTATGAAATAAGTTCTATACCGATTTAACCAACAAACAAAAAGAATCTTCATTTTCACCCATTTTCAGTCACTGACCATGACTTTTCTTTCTCTTTCCATGAACTCGGTTACTTCCGCTGTCTTACACCAGTGAAACCATACAGTATGTGTCTGTTTGTGGCTATCTTATTTCTCATAGCCTAAAGTCCTCAGGATTCATCCAAGTGTAGTGTGTGGCATGATTTTCACTATATGCATATACTACACTTTATTTGTTCATGTATCTGCTGGTCGATATTTGGGTTGCTTCTACTTCGTGGCTCTTGTATATCACGCTGCCTTGGAGGTGAGTCTGCAAGTATCTCTTGGAAATTTTGCTTCAGTTCTTCTGAATATACATACAGAAGGAGATTTTGCGGGATCACATCATAATTCTATTTTTGATATTTTGAGGAACCGTCATATTGTTTTCCATAGCAGCAGTGGTCATGTTTTATTCCTAAACTATATATTATACACAAGGATTTCAGTCTCTCCACATCTTTGCTAACACCTAAGTTTTTTTGTAGTAGCTATCCTAATGTGTGTGACATAATGTTAGTAATAACTTGGAAGATTTGTTTCTTAAGAGCACTTTTATAAAAACCTAGACCATCTAACTCATTAACATTGCTTAAATCTTCACTGAATAGTTTTATCAATCCTTTGAAAATCCTGTATGTGATAAATAATGATGCAAAAGAACGAAAAACCCTATTGATTCTGTAGGGCTTCCTGGAAACTATTAGTAAGGTGGGAGTTGAACTTGCAGCTTAGTCCTACCCATTGATGTCATTTTTGGAAGCACTGACTCCTGACTTCCAAATGTTCTGAATATTACTTCTGTATTCTAAAACGTGTTCTTATTAACATAGATGTCACCCTATTTTATGAACAACATGCATAGATAGCCATATTGTATATTTCATGTTAACGTGAAAAGGATTTTTCCAAGCTGCTTCAGTGGAAATGATTCCTGATTAATAGTTATCACATAATATAGCTTTTTGATAAAGTTTCAAGAAACTGTGAAAGCACATAAGTTGAAAAAATAAATCTGTGAAAATAATAAAATTTCAAAGTAATGTAATGTTCACAAAAATGTGCTTTTAATTTAAAAGATGTTATCTCTATGTGAGGTAAAAGAAAATACTTGTTTGAAGTTATATACCATAGCAAGTAACATCCAATAATCCATAAAAATGATTTGCTGCTTTAATGTGTTATGGTCTAATTTTCACAAAATGAAATCATGACTGTCATGAATGTAATATGAATATGGGAAGCAAATTTTATTGAACTCACTTATTTGTGAGGAAACCAGTACTATAAGTTAAAACTATTTCATGGAGCACTTGGGGAGTTATTATACCTACATGTGTGTGCATGCACATATGGACACACACACACACACACACACACACACACACAGAAATGTTACAGTAAGATGGCTAGGTGAGATGTAAAATGGGTGGTGTAGAGAGTAATGGTTGTGTCTCTAGCAGAAATTATTTCTGTTTCTACTAAACACAAACCTATAAGTTAATGCCTTGGAATTTTAACTCACCATGCTCACTCAGCCTGGGTAGACCTTGTCTATCCACAGCTCTACAGTTACAGTTCCTAGGTCACCAGCCTGTACATCACTTGGGACTGTGTCAGAGATGAAACATTCTCAGGCCCTAAGCCACATCCATAAAACCAGACATCCGAGGAGGGCCAAGAGTCTGTGATTAAATAAGTACTTCAGGTGATTTTTCCCAAATTTGGAAAGTGCATTTGGTTGCCATTTTCATAATTAGGGCCATTTTCTGTCCTTGACTACAGGCACTTTGATTGACGTCTCAAGTATTTTTTAAAAAGAGGAATATGTTAATGCTACAATATTTTCTTAAGATAATCTTTGTGCACAATTTTTCATATGATTTTATGAAGAATTTGGACATACAAGGGTTGTAAGCTAGATTACACTGGAGCCCCCAAACCTCTTTAATCACTATGTTCTTGGAAAACTTAGTGATGATTTCATCTTATAATGCTGGGAATGTACTATTTATTCTGCATAATAAATATTATTGTTAAATGAAAGCTAACATTGATTCTTTTGTTGCACCTTACTAACAAAATTATAGCTCTTTTAAGTGTGCTGACAGGGCTAATTTCGAATAATTTTTATGACTTTGTTCTGCCTCCATGTACTACGGCCAAACAGTCTGATCAGCGTAAGGAAGAATTTTTACCAGTAGCATTCCATTTCACACTGACTCTTGGGATTCATCTCAATACTATGCTGTTTTGAAAATCAGCAGCCGCTAGGAAAACACAGAAAAGAAATAATTCATAAAGTCTCAAACATACATGATCTCTCATTGTACATGCTAAAAACTTAATAAAACCAATATAAATTTTTATATTCAGACTTCTTATATTTTCACTTCACTATCTAAAATGTGATTGTCTCTGTAGCTATAGGCATAGCATATGTCCAGCAAACTGAAAGAGAAAAAAGCAAATACATTTATTTTAAAATGTTCTTTGAAGTATGATGCTTGTGACAGAAAAGGCAAAAACATCACCATTACTCAAAATTCTACCTCAATAATAACCATACTTAATACTGTTACATTCACATAAAATGTATTTATATTAATGTGTGTTTATGCTGATTTTTTTAGTTCTTCAGAATGAGCCAAGACAATGATTTCTTAGCTGAAGTACTGGAATGAATTGTATAAATATCAAGTGATAATTTGCATCTTTAAAATATCATTATAAGGGCTGGAGGAATAGCTCAGCAGTTAAAGCACTCAACTAGCAGGTGCTAAATACCCGAGTTCAATTCCCTAGCACCACGTAGCTGAGCATGGTGGTGCATGCCTGTAGTCCCAGCACTCAGAAGGCTGAGGCAGGAGGATTGCCATAAATTCAAGGCCACCCTGGTCTACATAATGAGTTCAAAACCAGCCTGGACTACAGAGTGAGACCCTGTCTCAAAAATATATATCATGATAAAGATACTTATGCCAAAGAATTCACTGGCATAAACACAAACACACATTCTGAATACATCAATGAAAAAGGTGAATTTTCAGTCAGATCAGTATATCTTTGATTATTTTATTCTGTCTAACCTAGTCTGATACTTCTACATTTACCTATTATTTATGTGTGGTGGAAAATAATAAATTTCCTTACCACATCTAGGACACCGACACTATTTCCTTCCAACCATAAAGTCACTCTGAAAAGCAAGACTAATAGAAGAAAAAGAAAAAAAAATCTTTACAGTGCTGTATACAAAACAGTGACATTGTTATGCTTAAAATTTTGAGAATTTCTTGACCATATACAATGGATTGCAGGGTGAGCTCTAAGAAACTCCAGAGGAATGTAAAACACTGAGTCAGCTGGCTCGGTCATGGGAGATGGCCGCCGGCCAAACAGGGAGCCAGTTCATTGAAGAATTGTGCAACAGTTGGGACAGTCCTGACTGCACTCTGCTTTAGCACACAGGCTTAATCCCATCAGGAGAATTAACTACAGTGGAAGTTCTGATGCATGAGGGATGAAGACTTCCGGGCTGAATAAGATAAAAAAGGTGCAAATCTGACCCTCAATATTGACACAAGGAAAACAAGGCCTGCAGCTCCTCGCTGAGATGAATTGGGCCACAGTGATCCTTCCTCTTCTACCCTTTGAGGAAGGCCAATAGGCAGTGTGTTTACTCCTATAAACTTGTTACCTTCACACTGACGAAACCTTCAAGTTACTTCTCCCAATTAAGGAGTCCTTCTCCCTAGGAGTGAAATTTGGAAGCTCCATCCAGGCCCCTGCTCTGAACAGCACATGGAGTCATCTCTGATAAATACAGTGCGCCCACTATCCAATCACTGTTAAACACTTTTGGGGAATATCTTGTATATTTATTTATTTACTTACTTACTTTTGTGGTACTGGGAATCGAGCCCCGGGCCTTGGCACTGAACTACATCCACCCTTCTGACTTCATTTACACTTAATTACCTCCTTAAAGGCCCAGTCTCCAAAGAATCACAGTGTGGAATAGGCTTAGGTGTCATTTCATAACATAATTTTAGATAGATTGCATGAATTAACTATACATGAGACATGTAAGGATAGAATTAAGCAGCTTTTAAAAGATCTAATATGAAATTAATCCATCTAAACCATACTTTTGTACTAGCTAACACACCACATACGTTCACCTGTTTTTGTGTGTGTGTTAATTTGTAGGGATCTGTGATATTCCATTAATCATTATGTGGATAGGGATGCATTCTCTTCAAAGTGGCCCTCGAGGCTGTAACTATGGATTAGAGCTAACGGGACAGCCCTTGTCACAGTGAAGGCTGAACCACTGTCATTATCTCCCAATCTTTAGGGAGCAAAGAGACAGCGTGTACCCTGCAGCAGGAACAATTTTCATCAAGCTCTGACTGATCAGGAATTTTATATCTAAGAACCCCATTATGCTGGTCCTAGACATAATTAGGGCACGTGTGTCACTTCTACCCTTGGATATCTGGTTCTAAATTGTATACACAGACAAGTACAAACCAGCGTGTCTTTCCTGATAAGTCACTTCAGTGGAGACTACGTTTATATATTGGTGTTGATAATGTCTTGAAGACATCCTGAGGCTTGAGTTCTGCACTCTATACTTGCACGCAACCTACATAAATTTTGTCTCACAAGGGCAGGTTTCTGTGCACACTGGTGTTGCTTTTGTTCTCTTAAGTTCATGATGAGCATGTGTCTAATTTGTGCATTTCTCATCTTCAAATCCAGAAACGGGTTAGAGATAAAGACCAGGAGAGATGATCTTAACCTAAGACCCAGATTACATTCTACAGCTCAGGTTGACCTCAGTCAAGATGCATTTTAATCCATGTCTAATTTCCTGTTTTTATTCACTGGTAAGCTTGAAAGAAAGGTGAAAAATCAATAAATTTCTGTCTTTTTTACTTACTCATTGATGAGACACAGTACCCGATGTCCACAATTTAAGGGATGAAAGATTTACCTCATGTTTCAGAAGGCTTCAGTCCATTCATGGGCAGCTAGCAGTGGTGGAAGCACAAAGTAGAGGCCCAGAGGGAGGAAACAAAGTTCGTGGCATGGCAGACAGGAAAGCAAGTGGACAAATAAGGGCGGAGCTAGCATATATCCTTCCAGGTCATGCCCCAGGGATCCACCCCTTTTGGGTCAAGTCCCAGTGTTTGATTCATGCTCCTGACCAGATCCCACCTTTTAACAGCACGTTTCCACAGGTATCTCACAATATTCAAATACTTGAGGCTTTTGAGAGACATTCCTTATCCTTGAAACACTGGCCATAGCAATCAGACAAGAAAATGAGATAAAGGGAATCTGCATTGGAAAGGAGGAGGTCAAACTCTCCTTATTTGCAGAGGATATGATTATCTACATGGAAGACCCTAAAAACTCCACTAGGAAACTCCTAAAAATAATTTTTAAAATTTAGCCAAGTCACAGGCTACAAGATTAACACTAAAAAATCAATAGCTTTTCTCTACACTAACAATGAACTTACTGAGCAAGACCTCAGAAAAACAATTCCATTCTCAATAGCTCAGCAAAAAATTAAATACCTAGGAGTATACCTAACCAAGGATGTGAAGGACCTATATAAGGAAAACTACATTACATTGAAGAAATTATAGGAGACACTAGAAAATGGAAAGGTATCCCCTGCTCTTGGATAGGCAAAATGAATATAGTAAGAATGACTATACTACCAAAACTGATATACAGATTTAATGCAATTCCTATCAAAATACATGCAAGTTTCTTCAAAGAACTTGAAACAACAATTCTTAAATTCATATGGAGCCAAAAGAGACCAAGAATAGCCAAAGCAATCCTGAGCGACAAGACCAAAGCAGGAGGCATTGCAGTTCCAGACATCAGGCTATACTATAAAGCCATAGTTGTAAAAACAATTTGGTACTGGCACAAAAATAGACAGATAGACCAGTGGAACAGAATAGAAGATGCAGAGACAAACCCAAATACCCTCAATTACTTAATCATCGACAAAGGGGCCAAATCCACACAATGGAAAAAGGACAGCCTGTTCAACAAATGGTGCTGGGAAAACTGGACATCCGTATGCAGAAGAATGAATCTAGTCACATATCCAAACCATAACACCTCCCAATTTCAACACTGAATTTTGAAGAGACTTACAAGCTTAAATTTACTTCTCAGAATTGGGCATTAGTTCCGTGTTGGACTGATAATATAATTTGATGTGTTTGTTAATTTTATGGCCCCAATGCTGGAAAAATGCCATTTGCCCAACTTCGATTAATCTTAAGAACTTCAGGCAGTGATGGAACTTGGGATGGTACTCAGGTGTTTCAAATTTATAGACATGAGCGAAGCATAGCATTCAAATCAACTTTGGCCTAGAAGGTAGAATATTTATGTTATTTTATTAAACTTATTCTAAGATTTGGCTAATGAAAATAAAATTTCAATGATATTGAAATCTCTTAGAAATGGAATAGGAAAGCTGCTTCTATTTGCTTAAAAATAATTTTATTAACTGTGAATTTTCGTGCAGGCCTGTTTCTGACTGTTTCTTTCTTGGTTTTTGATATGGCCTGCTGAAGAAAATTAGCTAATCGTGTGGGATTATGTAAGTTATAATTAATTTTGATTCATGTACATTGTTATATAGGGCTACAAGGATAGTACTTACTGATCCTCTTGAGTTTCACTTGCTTTTTATTTAGTGGTATCGTTTTAAGTCAAAATGTTCTATAAGTTACCCTGAGTTACAGGAAGTAGAAATATACATGTCAACTGGGTGTAGAGATCATCTGGAAATAGATTAGGGAACTTTACTGAGTGCTAGAAGGGTTGCTTAGGAAGAGAAAGCCACTCAGCCTTTGTCTTGTGGTTCTTTCATAATTCTTAAGTAAAGCACCAGTAAAAATAAGAGACACTTGCAAAAATTTAGTATATTCTGGAAAAAAATCCCTTCAAATGTTAAATATTGTGCAATATTCTCTGCATTCAATGATGAGTAACTGGTTCTTGCTCAACCATGATTTGGGCTACCATAGTGCCCAAATGCAGCACGGGTACAACTAACTGGAAAATCCTGGGTGCCCACTCCTTGGTTGCATTAGGTCTTTCAGTGCAAGATCTGTACCTAGCCTTGTAGTCTCCAAAACCTAGTTTACTGTCCTCCACTTGAAGTCAATAAATTATTATTGGACACACACATTTATCCATCCATCCATCCATCCATCCATCCATTCATCCCTCACCCCCTCCATTCATTCATCGAGATTCTTCTCCAGAAAAATATTTTAAAAGGCCAGAAACAGAATATATGGTAGGGATCTAATATAACTCAGGATCTCCAGGAAAACATTGAGTACTTTGAGTAAAAAGTGCTACGTTTGTCCTTACTAAAACTATGCTGAGGCCAAATTCTCTAATTGCCATGGTCTGGATCTTAAGTGTCCCCCAGAAGTCTCATGTATTTCTAATTGAGTTCTATTGGGAGGCAGAGCTTGGCTGGAAGGCGTAGATGTTTGGGGTTTGACCTGAATGGAGTGTCAACTTGTTGTGATGGGGAGCACCCAGGACAGAGCTTTCAGGTGTTTGTGATTGACTTGTGGGCCAGGAAATGGGAGAAGGGCACCCACCCTGGGTGTGGGGTTCTGGGATGACAGCCTGAGCTAAGTAAAGGGAGGAGGACGGCGTTATGCAGCTTCTGTCTGGGGAAGTTCATCAGCTTGATTTAGACTCATGGCTGCCGTCTGCCACGGGGTGAGCCGCTCTCCAGCCTCTTCCTTGTACTTCCATCATTGTCTGCAGCCCAGAAACTGACTGTGTGAGACCTTTTAAATCTTTCCTTCCTTAAATTGTGGATGTTGGGTATTTTGTCACAACAACGAAGAAGTAACTAAACCACTAATATAACTGAGTTGGGGTGAAGTGGTGGAGACTTTAAGGGAGATAAATAAGTCTCACAGGCCCCATTTTTGGAAGGGATCAATGCCCAATCAATGGAGTGAATTAGCTTCCAAGTAACTGAAATTGTTACTAAAAGAGCAGATCATTACAATGTATGGTTTCTTCACAGGTTTGGTCTCTTTTGTACACCATCTTCTTCCCTTTTTACCTCACTGTCATTTTTATAATACATTCAGAGAAGACTTCATGATATTTGGACTAATTAAGCAGAATTGCGAGCCAAAAACTTGCCTCCTTATAAAGTACCTATCCTCAAGTATTTTGTTATAGTAACACAAAATTATATAGGTATATGTCAACTATTTTCCTTCTGCTGTGTTACCTTTATCAATTAAAAATTCATAATTATTATTGTTATTCTTTTTATTAGTATTATTGTTTACTTTCTCCACAGTAATTAGTCCTTCTTTCTCATTGTCTTTGTTTTATTTGAAATTCATTAATGAATTTTTGAGCCTATGGCTCAAAAGTGTTTCATCTCCAAATGAATATTTAATTTCTTTTTATGTTTTAGAAGTTCATTCTGGTACTTCTTACTTTGTGCTGCTAGAATTTACTTTAAAAAGCGACTGAGACGTTTAACCAGTGAAACATAAGCCTCTAACAAGATTAACCAAAGAATGCACACTTATGTGTTATAATTTCCTCATTTAAAAATTATTTGGACTAATTACTGGCATCCATTATGCTGGATTAGGGAGACTTTTTTTCATAAAAGGTTTCTATTAAAAATAATGCCATTGCTTTGTAAAGTAATGATACTGTTCCCCAAGTGGGCATTTGATAGCAAAGTGGTGCTTTTTTTCCTTCCCCACTATTTTTATTAATACGTAGTATTTACAATGAATTTGGGTGTTTCGTACACCCATGTATCACATCGACTTTACAATCCCTTCCCATCTTCTACCCTCCCACCCAATCCCTGTCCCTTCCCCCGGCTCCAGCTATCACTTCGTATGGTTCCAAAGAATGTCTGTGTTCTGGGTTTTCCAAGTCCGAGAAACCATATGGTGTTTAACATAATAATATTCCACACCTAAGTCATTTCACTCAAGTCACCACTCTACCCCAGCTTCCTATTCCTCTAATGGGTTCACAGTAGTTAGATCTTGATATCTCTTCTCTGAATCCAACCAATCCCTTTATTGGGATATTCACCAAAAGTTTTTTTTTTTTCTCATATTTTCCCATATCTTTGTTGTTGTTGTTAAACCTGGCCGTAACCAGTTCACATTAGAAAATAACTATAAGCATGTAATTCAAAAGACTAGTAAATTTGGGAAAGAAGAAAAAAATAAATCTCAATTGCCTTAGCTGAATACTGGAAGGTGCATATTTGTCCATTCACAAGGTTATCTTTACATCAATCAGTTTCCTTAGGATAAACTTTCATTAGTGACCTAATAAGTGAATTGCTACAACAAAACAAAGTTAAAACTATATCACATTGCTACATTAAATGAACTTCAATCTATATCACATAAATATACTTAAAGCGACAGATATGAAGACAAATTTAGCTATTTCAGAATTTTTTAACTTTCATATCTTATTTACTCACATTTCATTGATTACTAACATACTTTTTTTCTCAGCTCTTTCTCCTCTAGCTGTTGTCACTTTTCTTCTGGGGTCATTGGTGTCGCTGGTCTCCCTTTCACTTTCTAAGGTTCCTGTAAGTATTCTCTGCAGTACTGGCTCAGTGGCTGCAAATTCCTTTAAGCTTTCTCTGTCATGGAAAGTTTTAAGTTCTCCCTTTAAATTAAAAGATAATTTTGCTGGATATAGCAGTCTTCATTGGCATTAATGTTCTTTTAGTGCTTGGATGACATTGTTCCATGGTCTCCTTGCTTTTAGAGTCTGGATTGAGAAGTCTGCAGTTATCCTGATGGGCTTATCTTTGTAGGTCACCTTCTGTTTTTCTTACTGCTTTTAGTATTTTCTCTTTGTGTTGGGTTTCTAGAATTTTAATTATGATGTGTCGTGATGAGGATCTCTTCTGATCAAAGTTGTTTGGTGCTCTATATGCCTGCAGTAGTTCCATGTTTATTTCTTTTCTTAGATTTGGGAAATTTTCTTCCATTATTTCATTAAACATGTCCTTTAAGCCTTTCTTTTTGTCCTCAGTCTTCTCCTGGATTCCCATAATTCTGAGGTTGTTTCTCTTTGGGTCATCTATCAGCCGTTGTAATGATTTGCTCTCTTTTTTATTTACTTTGTGTTCTTCATGGCCTGTATGTTGCAGCTCAGCCACTTTATTTTCTAGGTCTGACATTCTATTCTTAAGTTGTTTAAGGTGGTGGCTTATTATTTCCTGCGTGTTTTTCACTTCCTGAATATCTGCATTCAATTTTTCTATATCTCTGTTGTGTTCTTCTCTAATTTCTTGTATTGCCTTCATTATCTTCTGGTATATTTCTTCTCTGGTCTCCTCTAGTTGCTTTTCAAGGCTTGCTTTTTGCTTAGCTATGTGGTGGTGTAGCTCTTCTGCTGTCTGTTTTATTTCCTGCTTTAATTCCTGCTTTAATTCACTGAATTTCTGCGCTCAGAAGTTGCCATCATTTTTTCCATATTCATCTTTAGTTACCCTGATATCGTCTTCTGGGGTGTCAGGTCTTTTTGTAGGAGATTTGTTACCATGTTTCCCCATGGTTCTGCTACCTCTGGCTGTCTCTGGTGCGCAGGAAAGAAACTGGATCCTGCTGATGTCACTGCCTGAGACGGCTGCTGAGCCCTGTTTCTGATCTGGGATCCAGGGGCCTTTTCTAAGGGGAGTGCACGCTGAGTTTGCAGTACACACATCGTGGGTTGGTGTTTCAGAGGGTGGGACTGCCCACTGCTGAGTATTACCACTTATCCAGATCCGCACTTACCTTGGGCTGAGGTTCTGGCCTCCGGACCTTGTTTGTGATCTGTGGGTGCCGGCAGCCTGGGGATGCACCGAGTCGGCTGCTTCTTTCCTCCTCTTCCAATGTGACTTCAGGATTTCTGACCTTCCCGTAGCCTCCTCTCCCGTTGTTGTGTGCTCCATCCTCTCCCAGCTCCGTTCAGTCAGATGTTCAGGTCCCCGCAAGCTTTCCTCCGTCCTCAGCTGCCTGCGGCTCCAGCCCTTCGCAGCCAGCTGTGGTGGCTTCCTGGTCTGCGGGGATATTTTTTTCTTTTTTCTCTGTTTTTGATGATCCTTTGGAGTTTCTGGCCTCCCGCTGGTCGCCTTTCAGTTTTGGGGGATGCTCCTTTGTTTCCTAGCTATACCAAATACGCTTTTTCTAACTATCTTCTTGACTTTTTAAGTGATTCGATGGGAGACATTGTGCAGTGCTATTACTCAGCCACCATCTTGACCGGAAGTCGCAAAGTGGTTCTTGGCCAATGACCTCCTCATCTATTACCTCCAAATTCACCCATTCTGCATACCACAAAAGCCTGAGAATGCTGGGCTGGAGAGGTTTTTGGGGTTGCTCGCTTCAGAGGGAAGCCAGTTGTAAGTTGTATGTTTTCATTAGTCCCAGATTTTTTCTTCTAATCACCATTCTCCTGATAAATTATCATGTTTGTGTGACTACCATGTCAGAAAACCAGCAAGTCTTTGAAACTAGCAAACTGAGTTCTTCAAATTTTCTGTATGCAGCATTTTTACTCTAAAATCTGACCGATGTCATCATGTTTTAAAATCTGACAGAATGAATGTCTCATGATTCTATTTGCCAATTTTTATTTATGTAAATATCACTATGCTGATTTTTTATTTACATGTCACATTCCTTTCCCACCCTCTCACTGACCACATTCCCTTTCCCTCTCCACAAAGTCCATTTTCTTACTTTCTTTCATAAATCTTACTCTTCTTGCAGTTTGGTTTTCTCATCTTAGACAATCCATATGATATTTAACTTTCTATGTCTAATTAATTTCACTGGGCATAATGGTCTCAAGGTGCATCCATTTTCCTACAAGTGACTCAAATTTGTCATTCTTTATGCAGAGTAGTGTTCTATGCTGATTTCTTTTATTATTAATTGGTATAAATCTGCATGATAGCTTCCCACATGTCTCTACTGCTTTTAATATGTCTTCCTTGATGGCCTTACTAAAATTTTATAGTTTTGTAATTTTCTATTAATATAGTTCAAGGTTCCAGAGAAAACTGATATTAAAGGTAATATGTCACTGGAGCCACTCGTAGTTGGGGGATACATAATAAGTCAGTGTTTTGAAGATGGAATGAATTAGTTGATTTTGGAGCATTTTTCTGGGCACTTGATTGGTCCTGGGTTGTGTAACTGACACAGTCTTTATCCCACCTCAGCCTTCCCAGCATGCCCCATCTGCATCCTCATCCGGCCCACATCTCTTTCTCCCACCTCTCCTTTTTCTCCACTGTCCCACTCTTCCTTGTCTCGTAACAAATCTCAAATAGTCCAAGCAAGATGAATACTAAAACTAAAGCTTGCTATATCACTGGAGGCCCTGTTAAATTGATGGCTTATTTTATATGTTAAAAAATTGGCAGTTCTAATAAATTATTTTCTATCCTGAGAAATTCTGGGTGTATCATTGATGCTGGGTTATAGTCGCCCCACACCCGCCCCCCCGCTCACGCTCACTCCCACTTTGACCTCCTACAGCCTCTGCCCATCCTCCCACGTTCTGTTCTCCACTCTCCCTTCTTCACCGATTTTCATTTCCCTTCATTTTTCACAACATCCCACCCTCCTCAATCCTAGTAATCAATCTCAAGTGTAACAAGCACAGTAGGTATTCATACAGTTTATTGTATATGTCACTGATTTGCTATTAACAGTGGCTTTATTTTATGTTTATGTTTTTTATGTTAGTGTTTTGCACCTGGAAAATATTAGTTGAATATCTGGGGAATTCTGGGTATATAAGTGATACAGGGTTTTGTGACAGGTGTGCTCTTTATACACCTCCTCATCTGAAAATCACCCCTCCTTCCACCTTCTCTTTCCAACCCCAACTTCCTAATTTTTCCACTTTTCCTATCTCCCCAATCTAATAATTCTCAAATATTCATTCCAAATAATACTGATGTCAAAATAAGCTTCTATCATTAATGTTAATTCATGGGCTTTTGTGTCAACCACTGCAACTGAGATATATTATGAATTTTCTGGAATTACATCAGCTATTATTAATACTGAGCTGTGTGATTAACATGTTCTGAAATACTTCCCCTATCTCAAAATCACCTCTACTCCTACCATTTCTGTCTCCTCCCATCTCCTCTTCCCTCTCTTGTGGTCACATTTTCCCTCCATTCCCCCTTCTCTTGTTAATAAATTCAACTATCCCACGTAGTACGGATATTAAAGACAAAGTTTATTATGTCACCGGAGTCACTATTACTTGATAGCTTTATCATATACATCAATGTCCTGAAGCTGGAATAAGTGAGGTGGTTTCCTGTGCTATTCTGAGTATATAACTGAATTGGGTTATATAGAATTCATGTCATCTTCTACATCACCTCACTCCAAATCCACCTGACCCCACTTTTCCTGTTCCCTTCCCACCCCCACCCTCCACATTCCCTCATTCTTTCTATTCCATCCTTTGCCCTCATCCTCCTCACCATCCCCCCTTCCCCACAAAAATTAACAAATGCAAGTATTCAAAGCAAGATTGATGAAAAACTGATGTTGGTTCTAATAGGCACTGCACTATAGTTACTATTCATTGGTGGCTTTAATCTATGTTAGTGTTCTGTATCTGGAATACATCAGTTGATTTCCTGGGTTGTTCTTCATGTATCATTGACACTGGGCTCTGTGATTGGTGGGTTCTGCGTGTAACCGTCCCTATTGGAACCCCATGCCCTCTCTCCCCACTGGTTTCTCCTCTTCCCCCACCCTCTTTTTGACCCTAACTCTTCCCCTATCTTCTCCTCTCCAAGAATAAATCTCAAGAACTCTAACCCATACTTATATTAAAATAACTTTTTATGTCACTGGAGTTGCTATTGACAGCTTTATTACCTAATTTAATTTTTAGGTGGAATATATTGGTTGTATTCTGGGTACATAGTTGATATGAACTTGTGCGGTTCACATGATCTTTATACACCATCCCCATTCCAAACTCACCTTCTGCATACTTCCCACCTCCCTCCTCTCCCCATGTTCCTATATTCTCAACCTTCTTATTCCAAATAATATCAAGTATTCAAAAAATTGATGTTTAACATAAACTTTGTGATGTCCCTGAGGTTATCAATAAGTGCCTTATCATTTATATTAATATTTATAGCTGGAATAAATTAGTTGGTTTCCTAGGGTATTCTGAGTCATGACTGATGTGTTCTTTACACACCACCCTCACCCTGTGCCACACCCATTTTTCCTCCCTCCCTCTCTTCCCATCCCCTGCCCTCTACCCTTTAGTCCCTCAACTATCTCACCTTCCCCATTCATACTAATAAGCCTCAAGTATTCCAATATTTACATTAAAATTGTGTTACATCACTGGAGTCATTATTACTTGGTTGCTTTATTATTATTATATATGTTATGTGTATGTTTTGCAGCTGGAATGTATTGGCTGACTTCCTGGGGTATTCTGGGTGTGTAATTGATACTGGGTTGTACGTAACTCATGTGATCTTTATACACCACCCTTTATCCCACCCTGCTGTCCTGTTTCCATCTTCCATCCTCTCTCTCCTTCTCCTCCTCTCCCAATTCCCCCCACTCCAGCTAATAAATCTCAAGTATTCCAAGACTACTGATATTAGAAATAGTTTTCTATGTCACCAGTCACTATTAATTGGTTCCTTTATTAAATGTTTAATTTTTGCAGGTGAGATGTTAATTTCCTATATGAAATGTTATTCTCTGTATACTCCCATTCATCCAAACTCAGCCCCACCCCCCTTACCCCTCCCTTATTCCTACCCTCATTCCCCCTCTTTCCTCTTCCAATCAATAAATCATAAATGTTCCAGTACTAAGATTAAAGATGAAGTTATGTCACTGGAGTAACTGTTAATTAGTGGCTTTATCTTACATGTTGAAATAAGTCCGCTGATTTCCAGGGGTGTTCTGGGTATATCACTGATACTAGTGTGTGACCAGTGTGTTTGCTATACACCATCTCCCATCTTAAGCGTATCCCCACAATGGTATTTCCCATCTCCCCTTCCCATCCTCCTGTTTCTGTTCCTACCTCTTCCTTCTTCTACACCTTGCTTCCCCTTAACTCAATCACCCACCTCCTCTCTTCCACCCTCCCCCCAATTAATAAATCTTGAATATTCTAAGTCATACTGAGGTTAAAAATAGTTTATGTACTAGATTTGCTGTTAATTGGTGACTTTAATTTATATGTTCACCTTTGCAGCTGGAATAGGCTGGTTCATTTCCCAGGAGTGTTCTGGGTATATCATTAACACTGGTGTGTGATGGATGTGTTCTGTACACACCACCCCCATCCCAAATTTCCTTTCATCTCCATATTCCCCACCTCCCTTCCTACCCTCTACTTTTCCCACTTCCCTCCTCACTTTGCCCCCAATTTCTCCACTGTCCCACCTCATTAATGAATCTCGAGTATTCCAGGTAATATTGATACTAAGATGTTTTCTGTATCACTGGAGTCCCTATTAATTGGTCACTTTATTATTACACGTTAATGTTTTGTAGAGGGAATACATTGGTTTCCTGGGGTATCCCAGATGAGATTAATGTGTTCTTTGTACACCACTCCTGCCCCCACCCTCCTCATCTCTATTTTCTCTCCCTACCCTTCGTCCACCCTCCATTCCTTCTTCTCCCACCCACCCAAATGCTCCGCCCTCCTCACCACCTGCCTCCTCTGCCCCATTCCCTTGATGTTGGTGGATGCTGAAATGACCAGGACACACTTTGTACTTAACCACTAAATCTTTATTGAATTTTTATTATAACATCAATACAATATTAGTAAATACAGAGAAATAGAGAGTAAAGAGAATACAGCAATACAGTTTTAAGGAGGGATGGGGTTGGGAGAAGGGAGGAGGAGGCTAGGAAGTATAGGGTTAGGGAGAAAGGAGGGAAGAGGAAGAGGAGGGCTACTGACAAAAGCTTTCATTCATTGATTTGCTATACCTTCTAAGAATATCTGCCATCCATTGGAATTAAACTCTTTCCTATCATACTGTAATTCTCAGGCTTTTTGCTCACAATCTAATCCCTGGAGTTAATACCTAGGGCCTTAATTAAATTACTAATCAATCACCTTTGAACATTAATGAGGGTTTAATCCATGTCCAATTCACTCTAATAGGTTGAACTCGCTGCAGTTCCCTCTGGATTTATTTGAGTTATTTAAAGGTAAAGGTTACAGGGTAAAGAAAGGGTCACAAATAAGTACACGTGTCCACTTATAGTAATATCTAACACATAATATAATTCTAACTTCCTAAATTATCCCACCCACCTAAGATTACTTAATAGTCCCACCCATCCTAAAGTACTTATGCTAATATATATATCCCCAATTACTTAAGCTGATTAAACAAAGAAATAAAAGTAATGCAATGTTCCACAGACCAACCCAATACTGTTCTACAATCTTAAACAACAAAGAACTTTCGATCCTCTCAGATGTACACATTCTCCCTCTAGATGCAACATCCTGTGGTCCCTGTGGGGCTCTTCTTTCCCCGAGGTGGTCCTTTGTCATAGCGTGTGTCTTTCCAGAAGGTTGTTCCCTGTTGCCAATCTTGAAACTGTATCTCACGTACAATGTCTGTGGTGATGACTGGATCAATTCGGAAGTCCAAGAGGTACCTGCAAACCTGAACAGAAACCCAGACTGCACCACATAGATGAGTCCTTCTTATTTTGTGTAATTCTTCTTCACATGACTTAATCCGATTAGTATGTAGGACAAATACCTCCTTGATCAAACTAAATTGACCTTTAATAGATGTATGTAAACTTCCTGACTCAATATTCTCAGCTACTTCTCTTCAGATTCACTAGCAACTCAGTCCTTAATTATCTCAATTTACCTATCTCCATTCCGTCTTTTTATTACTCCTTTCTAACTTTCTTTTCCTTTCTTATTTGTTGAAAATGGCAAAAAATTTAAAGAATTCAATTACTATAAGCTCAATCAACAGAAACAAAATTCAAATGAGTGAAAGGAAACTTATCCCAATTTTAATACTATAGAATAAATTTAAGATTACTTATCCTTAACTCCTAACATTTATAGATAATATATATATAGTAATAGAGCATAGAACACACTGCCGAAAAGTTAACCACAAGCTTCAGTAAACAGTTCAACATGTGTCAGGGACACAGAGAGCCCTGACCATTCAATTGTCGGCCAACTCCAGACTCCTGCTTGCAGAGGTGGCAAATGTCCGTGTGCCTATGCCATGGCTGCAGACGATGGCCCATTTCTAGGCACCCTGCAGCTTGAAGATCAACCGATGACTGTAAATTTGACACAAAATAACTTGAGATGTATGGAGGAGGATGGATTGAGATTTGAGGTAAACGGAAGTGACGCTTCACAGTAGTCCAGAAGCACAAATGCACCATTTCAAAAGTAATTACTCTAAAACACAAGAGTGATTGACAAGCTTTCTGATTCCATTGAAGAAAGCATGGAAAAGTTGTTTTGGACTAAATAGCCAATTAGGTTTCTTCTTTGAAATTGTATCTTTTTGTGTGATTTTTTTTAAAAGGCCCCATTGATAGCATTGACATTTTAGGATGTTCAAATCGAAGACTGAGGACAAACAAGTTAAACTATCAAACAAATACTCCAGTTCTGGGAAACCCCTCATTCACAGTGTTGTAAGAAGTTCACAGTAAAGAAATACATTATTTTTACTTAGTTTAAATAAGAATTGAATAGTATTTTGTAATTCAATGGAGATTTTTGAAAGCGTAGCCACCACTTTAAATCACTATTAACGGACACCACTACAGCTAGAACTCAAGTACTTAAACATGCAAGGGGGAGGGGGATGCTAATGAGCATGTGACAGATGATGCTGATGAAAAAAGGGAACTTCACCATTAAGACTCCTCTTCAGGACAGGCAATGTGAAATAGAAATTAGGTTGTTTCCTACTGCTCAAACTGTTTTGGCAACTGGAGACTGTGTGTGTTGAAACACATGCTTCTTCAAGCCTGCATCTTTCATCTCCGTGTGTGGCAGCAAATGGAGTCTCAGCAACCAGGCAAGAAGGTCACACACATCCTGCAGAAGGGTTGGCGGCAGTAGTAAAGAATTAAACAGAAAGAGAGAGGTTAGACAAATGGCTCAAGGTAGTAGCAAGGGACCGGGCTAAAAGAAGTCAGGCAGTCCCAGATTAGCACAAAGCATCCAGGAGACACCAGAGTGTCACTGGACTGAAGACAACTCTTGTATTGTCTGTTGCTTTGAGTCCCGTGAAGTTGCTTTCTGAGGCCTTCCATCCATTGGCAGTTTAGAAGTGTGTGTCCTCAAGACAGAGTCAAGTGCTCTAAAGCTTCTCAAAGACATCCCTCCCGTGCACAGGAGCATGGGTGTAGGTGCTAAACCACTTCCCTTTTCTTCGCATCCTAATGCTCCAGTCCAATGAGGGGACTGATGATGGAATGCCCAGATGCAAATGGAGGAAGAGACATACACAGATGCTTCAAAACTTCACCCAACTTACAGCACTCTGAAAAATTCTTTCTAAAGTACCAGGACAAGTCAGTTATGATGAACTCAGAACCTCTTCTAAGATTTGGGTATGGGATTTAGGAGTCCTTTTATTTGCTACTCTTTAACCTTCAGACATGACTGGGGAGTGGTCACAATATTTGAGAAACGCTTAACACTCTTCGTCCCATCAGCAGCCTCTGGTTGCCAGGTTTAATGCTGTATGGATGCCATTACTGGCATGATGATGGTCAGATGTTGTGTCAAAGCCAGAGTTCTTGGGTACATGTGATTTGCACCAGGATGTGAAGGCACACTCTTTAGCATGCAAATCCGTCTGAGAGAGCACTTCCTTTTCAGGCCTGAGGTCGCGGGGGTTTTGCCTGCTCCTGGGAGAACCGGTCAAGCTGCTGCTCCTTGAGAACTAACAGAACCATGAAAGTGGAGTTCAAACGTGGTGAAGTTCTTAAGGGTGCAGCAAGAGGATCACGGAAGCCTGTCCACACTGCACCAGTAAATTGTGGCTTCCTCAATAAGGCGTCGGTCCTCCGGTAGAGGCCCGAAACTGCAAGAAAGGTCATGTCCTCCTTCTTGTCTCCCCCTCCACAAAGAAATCAGCATTTCCTGTGCTTGTAACAGCTTCTCAGCAAATAAATTAGGCAGCTTATAATTAGATGGCGGGAGAGGTTTCAGCAAGCAAAACCCAGTTCCAGTAAACATAAATTGGCAGTCAAGGTGGAAAACTGAAAGATAATTTGTTGCTTTAGGGTTTGGGCCAGTTCAGGTGGCTCTGACCTTCCATGGCCTTTCAAAGAGGCTCTGCCTCAGGTGGCCTGAAGATACAGTAGCTCAATTTAGCACACAGTCACTGAGAAGCTGCACAGGAATAAACATTGAGGGTTGGAGATCCTGAAGGACATGACAGGTATTTACAAGGTACTGTAGGATGGAGGAGGAGGTGGTGGAGGTGGGGGAGGAGGTGGCTGTGGTGGCGGATACTGTGGTACCGGAGGCTGGCGGTACCAGTGTGGATTCCACGTGATCATAACAGGTACGTAGAGAGATCTTCCTTGACCATCTCGTCCCACTGGGTACCATGCAAATCCTACTGGGTAGGTCGGGTACGTGGTATATGCCGGGTACGACTGGTATCCAGGTACTTGTGGAACGAACTCAGTGTACGTTGCCAGGTGTGCTTGGTCTTCTAAATTTGGAATAGATAGGCGAGGATACTGATTCTGAATGGTGAAATTGTTTGGAGCTCGGCAGTCATAAGAGACTTGCAGCTTCCACCCCCTCTTCACTTGAAGAACTTGGGCTCCGTTTGGTGCGATTGTTGGGGTAATTAGCCCATCCTTGACATTTCTGGCCACAAAATCTCGCAGAGCTGCCATTTCAGGTTCCGACAGTGAGTACACATGTCCGCTTGGAATACTGTGTGCTCCAGGGATCATTTCGATGTGTGGATCAACCAGCTGGTGATCTGGGTAGACATGCTCATCTACTGGAGTGTACACATTCTGGACATAGTAGTACCTCACGGGGTGGTAAACTCTGTAGCCGTCTACTGGGTAATAGAGCGACGGGTGAGGTGCTGGTGGTGGCAGTGACGGAGGTATTGGAGAATGCATCCGGCAGTGGTATCGGCAGTAGTCGGAGTCAAAGACGATTGATCGGGTGCTCCATGTGATGTTGGGGTCATGTACACTCAGCCAGCGAACCCCCAGGACAATGGGAAAGAACGGAGACTGAGTCACATCAAAGGACAACACCTCACGGTGATCTGCCAGGTCAACTATCAACTCGTGGGTTTCGTGGACAATTGGGCCCGATGCTATGGGGCGACCGTCAATCGCTTCCACGAGTATCGGCCAGTCCTTGACCCTCACAGGAATTCCATTTTGGACAACATACTCGTGATCGATGAAGTTGCCAGAAGCACCAGAATCGATCATGGCTCGGACGAACAGCGTGTGCCTGCCCGGAAGATGGATCTGGAGCGTCACTTGCAGGTGTGGTGTTGAAATCTCATCTTGGGACCTTATGATTTCTGGCCCGGTCGCTGATGGTCCCTCTACAGCGGGGCCGGGGAGTTTCCCGCCGGTGAAGACTTTGAGGCCTTGGCAGGACAGTTGTCGGCGTAGTGCCCTCCATTTCCGCAGTAGAGGCAGAGGTTCAGCTTGCGGCGTCTTTCTTTTTCTTCCTGGGTCAGACGCATGCGAGCACCTCCGACAGGCTCGGTGGGATCTACCTGGTGGTGGTTGGGCAGCACGAGCGCCCTGGGGGGGGAGCGGGGCTTGTGAGCAGCCGCAGCAGCGGCCCTGGCCAGCCTTCTCTCAATGTGGATGCACTGGCCGATCAGGGCGGACAGAGACTTGGCAACCTCAAGGTGGGACAGCTCCTCCTGGATGTGGTCACTGAGGCCCTCGTGGTACTGGTCAATCAGCGCAGGCTCGTTCCAATCCAGGTCCTGGGCAATCATCTGGAAGGCATTGGAATAGTCGACGACAGACCCCATCCCCTGGCGCAGACGTCTGATCTTGCGTTTGGCAATCTCCCGCCTCTGAGGGTCTTCAAAGACGTGCTTCATCTCCATCATGAAGGCTGGGTAGTTGTGCATCAGGTAATTGGAGCGCTCCAGCTTCGAGGAGGCCCAGCGGGCAGCGCGGCCGGTCATCATGCTTGTCACGAAGCAGACACGGACACGATCGACCGAGAAATCTCGGGTGCTCTTTTCCATGAACACCTGGCACTGGGACATGAAAGGGCTCAGCGTGTCTGGGTTGCCATCATACTTCTCTGGGAGGTCTTCCGGGCACTCTTCCTCGATCGGATGGGGGGGCACAGCGGCAGCTGCAGCACCTTGGAGCTCGATGTCATCCTCGTCATCCTCGGGGAGAGGTTCTACTTGCTCCCGGAGCACGCTGTTCTCCTCTTCAAGCTTCTGCACCTGGTCCTGAAGGTTGCTGTTCTCCTCCGTCTGCCTGATGACCTTCTCTCTCAGGTTGTTGATTTCTTCAGAGAGCTCATCCCGCCTGCGCTCGGTCATGTTGGGCACACAGGGGCTCTTGTGGCCGCTGGGTTTGGAGTTGTTGTTGTTGTTGTTGGGGGGAGGGGGAGGGGGAGGTGGTGGGCAGTCGGCGGGGCCCATGGGGACTGCAGGGGCGGGAGGAGACCTCCCAGGCGTTGGTGGTGCTTCGCTCCCTTCGCTCCCTTCGGGGTGGAGGCCTGGATCCTGGCCCCCTCTTCCACCCCTCCTCCTCTTTGCTTTCACAACCCGCTTGTTTCTGTAAATGAACATAAGGGTACCCATTTAACATATACATTCAAAGGAGCACAGTGCAGACAAACTAGCATTTCTGTTTAAACTGTCCCGTGCTCTGTTTGTTCATATGGATAATTAGTGAACAAAGAAAATACCTCCTCAAAAGAAAATGAAATCATTAGGACAACAGGTAATAAAGCATATTGTTCTCTGATGTCCACATGATCTTTTCCTCCTCAAATATCACTTGTTCATCATAATTTAAATCTGTCACCAGCATGTTTACCTTTACAGACCGTAAAATAATGCTGAGACATGACAAGTAGTTTTGTAGCTAAGGGAACAGAGCAAAAAAGTTCCAAAGCAGAGATGATTACTTAATAAGTCATGCAGCATAATTTCACAATTAAAACTTTTGCTATCAGAAAAGTTAGGCAAAAGAAAAACTGATATTCATAGCAATAAACAACACAAAAGGGGGCCATTAAAATTGCAATGCCTTTAATTATTAGCCCTGAAAACAGGGAGTGCACTCTGGCCAAATGTCACAACCCAGGGCTACCTCTTCTGAACATAATTGATTATCTAATCAAATCACCACCGCCACCACAAAAATCACAAGACTAATTACTTTGTCGTATTTACTAATTGTTACTTTTCTGACCATAATTTAAAAGGAGAATTCTCCATGGGACAGAAAAGCACTGAATATCAATGTGTGTCTGTCAATTTCACTCCTCATTATGCAGATCAATCAATAAACATTAATTGATGGCTCCCAGAAAGAGCTAGGCTTATAAAATGAAACAAAGTTTCAAAGGTGTCTAATAATAATATACCTCAAATTATTATGATTTAGTTAAACAATGCATATAAATTGCATAGTAAATATCTAGCAAGTGTTAGCTAATCAATAAGGTTATCAATTAGAAGACAGAAAGATAAGCTTTCTGTGTAAATAGGGAGGGTCTACAACTATAAAGTCCAGGGCCTCCATTTCCTATTTAAAGGTATTAAATATATACTTTTAAAAATACCATGTTGGTCAATTTATTGGTCCTGCAGGACATAGGTTTACAATCTCTTGTTTTTAATCAACAGCAGCACAGCCTCACCCAAGGTTTTGTAAAATTAGGTGGGAAAGGCCTGCATCCTTAGGGGGTGAGTTGATGTGTATGAGTGGGGTAGGGAGTAGTGGAAGTAAGTATTCTAATAATTGGTGATTATAATAAATTATAACAATGTCTGCCTGTGTACTTCCTGAAAGTATGGTTAAATGCATTTGGAGTGATGTAATCATTTAAAAATTTTAATAGCCTCAAATCCCAAACTTCAAAAGTTTAAATACTCAAAGTGTAAAGCATTAAACAAAATATTTTGTTTAATTTTCTTAAACAAGAAAGGTAAAACTTTGATGAAAGTTTAGCAAAACCTTTTTAAAAGTTTAACTCTTTTTAAAGTTTAGCAAAATATCTTAAAAGTTTAACAGAACTTTTTAGAAGTTTTTGCAAAACTTTAAAAGTTTCACAAACTTCTTAACTTAAAAAGTTCAAAATTGAAAAGTTTCAAAAGTTCTAAGACTTCTTAAAAAGTTCCAAAACTTTAAAAAGTTTTAGTAGTTTTAATTTAAAAACTAAACAAAAGTTTAGAACATACATATTGAAGTTTAAAGTTTAAAAAACTTTTGGTTCAAAAAGTTTACTTTAAAACTTGTAAACAAAAGTTTGAAAGTAGGACTTTCTTCTCCCTGACCTTTCAAAGTAAAAAAATGGGTAATAAATAAATGATACGAAGTTCTAAAAAATAAACATTTGCTAATTAGAGAAGTTACGTGAGAAATAGCTAATCTTCAAGCAATATGGTATAAGAAAAAAAGTAGGGAGAGGTGGTACTCAACATAGTGTCTGCACTAATCAGGTGCCTGCCCCCTTCTCTCCCCCTCCTGTTCTATAAGAACCCCCCTTTTCTCCCCCCCACCCACCCCGTGCTTCACCTCACTCCCTACGTTCTGACATGGCCCCTCCAGAAATTGGCTATACAGCAAGCAAAGTCCTTAAAGGGCAGGCATTAGTATGACTTTTTAATAGTTTTACCATACTGCTTATTAATTTAGTAATTTTGGGTCCTGAAACAATAACTCATTGACATTCAAGATAAAATATTCAAACTAAGAAAAAATTAGAAGACAGCAAACACATCACAACCTATGACATTCAGTTTAATTTCTCACTCTAAAGACATCGTATGGTGACAGTGGCAATATAATGTCACAACATAATGCACTTTTATAGTAAAAGTTTTAATATCCCATTTAAAATACTAATAAGCATAATGACTAATGTGCCACTTGTGTCATCTAGACATTAACACTTTCAAAACAGAGACAAGAGTTCTTAAAGAGAATTCATAGCATGGTTTGGTGCAGCTTGACCCAGGTCAGCAGTCCCCTCACCAACCGCAACCACTGGGGTGGGCTCTACTCAGAACTTGATCTGATGGCTTTTTTATAAAAATCAATGATGGGACAGAAGTGACATTGGAAATCAGTAAGCAATCAATATATTGGTTAGGGAAATAGAAGATCAACAAGAATCACCATTAAAAAGCCTTTCTTTTGCAGGAACATAATTGAAAAGTGAGAAGAGACTAGAGTTAAAGTCAGAGGGAGCGGCCCCCAAGTGTGCAACGTGAGGCTGCATACTTCTCCCACTCCTAGATGTTGTTGTTGTTTTTAAATATTTGAATATAGTGCCACTTAATTAAATTCAAGGCCTGATAAGGTCTTCAAGATGACCAGGTTAAGACCTCTGACCTTTACCAGTCAGGCCTAGTGTCCCTATGTGGGGGTCTGCAAGTTGGAGATGGGACAAGATGTCCACAGCAGAGCAGTTTAACTATTACAAGTAACAGCGTAGGCATAAGTAACTTGTGTATATATATATGTAGGCAGGTTAACAAGGACAAAAATGTTTAAACTGCACCAAAGGCAGCCAAGGTTAATGTGAATAAAGGAGGGCTGCGATTTGGTTAATTTCTAAAGCTGGTTCCTTCACCTCTCCCTTAGGAGGGACTGGACTGTGAGGTTGGGATCAACACGTCTTACTCCTGAAAACTGAAAAGTCACACTGCGTAATGCCAAGCTGCCTGGGTCAAATGTCATTTTTGTATATCATTCCTGTTTTGGTCTATTTAGGAATTAAGCAATTTGATGATTGATTCTTTGCAATGACTTCTAAAAACTTTTATTCCCTGAGCACACCAAAGATCAACAGTAGCCAAAATCCACCATCTATAAATGTCCCATTAAGAAATGAAACACTATTAATCAACAATTAGTTGTTTTTAAATTTTCAAATGTCCAATCTTTTAAGTACTATTCATATTATTTATGAAATGCAAATTCTATTAAAATGCACATTTTACCAATGCTTTGAACCTCTTTAATATGCAAATACAAAATTCCCAAAGAGGGAAGCAGGCTTACTTAAAGCTGTAATTATAAGTAAATCATTTTCAATAGATTGTATATTTTGGGGAGAGAGATTTGGAGAGAGACATACTGTGGGAGCCAAAACCCCAATTTCTTCTTTTAATAAAATCCTGGCTCATAGTTATTCATATATGGAACCAGGTTTTAAAATTTATTTATTTAGTAGTTTTTTATATCATAGATGTGCAATATTTTTATATTATACATGTGTAAATTATACAGATGTTTAATTATGCCAGATAAAACAGTCTATATTTTGTAATGTAACCACTTTATGTTACATCACAGAAATTTTAAATGTCAATGTGTACCATTAATAATCTACTGTCTCAAAATTTAAATAATTAGCTCTTTATGAAAAAAGCTAATTATTTGGAATAACAAATAATTAGCTTTTTATGAAAAAAGCTAATTACTTGGAATATTTAAATAATTAGCTTTTTATGAAAAAAGCTAATTATTTAGGATAACTTAAATAATTAGCTTTTTATGAAAAAAGCTAATTATTTAGGATAAATAATTAGCTTTTTATGAAAAAAGCTAATTATTTGGAATAATTTAAATTTAGTTGTTTTATAATTACAGCTTACATTATTGGAGTTCAAAAATACGTACTTTTCTTTAACAGAAACTTTTAGATGTGAGCGAGATAAGGCCGCAATATAATCCAGGACACCAAAGCACCATAGGAAACGGGAACAATAAACTAGAAAAGACCTGCAGACACCAAGCAAGATAACAAATCAACCAATTTACTCTGGTCATTAAACACATATTTAATGAACGCCTACTACCACATGCCAAGCACAACTTATATATATATATATATATAGGCAGGTAGGCCTGGGCTAATCCTCTAGTTTGCAAGAAAATTCCCCCAGCTTTGCAGGCGCAGACGCCTCCTCCTCGCTTATGGGTCAAGCCAGAAGCACCAACACACCACTTAAATTTCCTAGAAGACACACTTTCATATTGTTTTATATTCACCAAGGCAACTGCTTCTAGTAGGTCCACTGATGTCTCAAAAAGTTATATGTGAAAATATTTCCTAAATTTTATTATTTACTTGTAATTAAAGCATTTGGTTAAATTGCTTTTGAGGCACCAGCCACGTCAGCTCACAATTTTGAATCGTAATCTATTAGGAATTTCAATTGTAGATGTGTTAGTTAACATTGCAAAGGGCTGTATTAAAAGTGCCTATGAATGCTAGAAATAATAATTATTATTGTTAATTATTATTTAATATTCTTTAATATCAGACACTAGTGGACGTAAAGCAAAACCGATCAGCACAGAAACCGCAGAGGGGAGGGGCTGCACAGCCAGGTTCAGACAGGCAACGTGCGCAGACGCAATTGAGTAGTCCTGACTGGAGGGGCTGGGAGCTCACACTGAGCAGGCGCAAGAGGGCTCTGCGGGGAGGGAGGGCCATACAGGCCAGCGCAGAAGAGGCGGGCTCAGGGAGGGGCCAGGGCTTAGAGAGGCAGAGTGTAGACCATCCAATTCAAAGGAGGTGGGGGGGCTGCCTCAGAGGAGGCGGGCTCAGGGAGAGGCCGGGTCTGGGCGGGCTACCTCAGAGGAGGCGGGCCCAGGGAGGGGCGGGGTCTGGGCGGGCTACCTCAGAGGAGGCGCAATCTGGGCAGGCGCGCTCTGGGGAGGCGCGCTACCGGGTAGGCGCGCTCCGAATAGGTGCAGGAAGGGAGAAGGGGGGCGCTAGGCACGCACTGAGCAGACACTGCAGAGAAGGCGCGCTAGGATGGGCGGGGCAGGTCTGAGACTGGCTGCTACAAGCTGCAGAGCGTCCACAAGCCCCCAATACCCCCTCCCCACACCCTCCCACCAAGCTCCCACAGCCAGATTCGTCTCATGCAGTAAGGGATCGCCTCTGGACTCCGCACCTGCACTCAGCAAACCCACAGTTTCCACAAACTGTTGCTGGCTGCCCATTCTCACCACCAGGACAACGACACCGGCACGTCCATCAAACACCTCGGAGCAGGCAGCCCAATCTGCCTCTCGTCACCGAATGTCAGCGCCCCTCCACTCCACCGCTGTAGCAGGAGTGGTGCGGGCAGAATGCTGAACTCTTAATTTTTGCCCGGGGCTCCATTTTGTCTAATACCACCACCATGCAAAGATCTCTCGAGCAGAAAACACAGTGGGAACCCTTCCAAAGGTGAGAGGTGGGGTTGCCCGTCAGACAGACCGTAGCGGCTCTGGAGCAGGCTCACGGGCAGAGCGAACGGGGCGCAGCTCATCCACCTCTGCATCAGTTCTCACTTCCCGCGCAGGGTGGGCATGAATCGTCCCGCAGCTCATGGACCTCTGCAGTTCGCGTGCCCTACCGCGCCACGGAGGACTGTCGCACAGCCAATCGTGTCATTTTTGTAGCGCTTTTGTAGGGCTAACATTCGGTAGCTCAATCTGCAGCGCGTCTAAAGCGCCAGTCGTCTTGAGCCCACAGCTCGCGGACCCGGGTAGCTCGTCCAGGTTTGCGGCGCACCAAAGCGCCCATCGGTCCGTAGCGCATGAAGCGCTCATCGGGGTAGCGCATGAAGCGCCAGTTCGTAGCGCCACTGAAGCGCTTAGCAGTTGGTAGCGCATCCAAGAGCCAATTAGTTGGTAGCGCATGCCACTTGAGAGCGCATACCACTTCGCAGCGCATTTGAAGAGCCCACTGCCAACTGGTCTGTAGCTCCCGTGCGTCTGCAGCTCATCACTGTCTGCAGCTCATGAAGGTCTACAGCTCATAGCTGGACTCGGGTCCTGGAAACCGAAGCCGTGAAGGCTTCGCTTCCCTAGTTTCGGGGTTCGGCCAGTGAAGGCACGCCAAGGTTTGCGTGGAGACACTCAGGGGCGCGCGCCAATCCATCTCCCGCAGGTCCCGCGAAACACGGGTAACGAATGTGATCTTAGAAAGAAAACCATCCTCACCGCATACTCACCACGCGAGGACTCCTCTGCGAGGACAGGGTGGGTGGGCACGGGCTCCCCTGGGCGCTGCGCAGGCCGGGGCGCCCGCTCGGCGGACCTCCGGCCGGTGGACCCTCTCCGCCGCTCCTGGTCAGGTTTCTTCGACACACACCAACCGAAGTTGAAGCGTGTGTACCCGGAGTGCCGACCGCCAACCTTATATAGGCTGGAGCGAGGAGGGGGCGCCACATCCCAGCGTGCTCCGCGCGCCGGGGGGCGGAGGGGTGCGGGGGCGGGAGGGAGGGGGGCGGGGGCGCAGCCCCGCTGCCGCAGCCCGCCGCTAGGGGGCGCACGGGATCACGGAGGGGGTGCAGGATGCTGATGTGGAACTGGCCAGGCTGGGAGGGGAGAAAAGGAGGGGAGGGGAGAATCGAGGACAGCCGGCCTAGCCAGGCCAAGAATGCCATTGCCCTGGTGGTGGGCGCTGGGAGACCCCTGTGCTTGGACGCTGCAGGGTAGGGGCACACGGAGGATGAGCCCCGCGACCACTGGCACATTCTTGCTGACAGGTTAGTGGACCGTGCGCGATGTGGAGGTCCCGAGGCCACCAGGCCCTGCCTCCCTTCCCCCCTCGGGTTCCGGAGACCGGGTGCGGCCTTGGGGCGCTGGCCCGCTCAATGCCCTACCGCCCTGTCTTCAGGACACCCCGAGCCCCTCTTCCCAGGTCCTGGGGGGCCCTTCCCGGCCTTGACCCCTGGCTATTTTTCCTCCCTGCCCCTGTGGGGCCCCACCCTGACCAGCGGGGGCAGAAATTCCGCCTCCAGTCACCGTTTCCAGGGCCCCCTTTTCACCCCCAGCCCCCACAGTGGCTCTCTCCTGGTCCCTGGAACAAAGACCTGGGGGTCGTTACCCATTTTGATGCTGGGGGAGGGGACATTACCCTGCGATTGAGGCTCCTTGGCCTAGGTGTCAAAGGAAATGGGCGTCAAGCTGTGACACCCTGGGCACAAACGACACTTTTCTCCTCTTCTTGAATCTAATGGAGAGAGAACACTGAAACGTGACATTTAAAAGACCTGATTCTCCTTTCTTCCCAAGCGCTTTTCTCGGTGGCGGAAATCCCGTTTTCCTTTGATTTTGCCGATCAGGGAAGCGGAATCGTCAAATGCTGAAAGCCACGCAGAGCGTTCAAGTTAGGGTCAGCCCGGCTGGGGGGCAGAGATGCGGCAAAAGGCTCCGAGTGCCCACGAATTGCGCTGTTTTGAGAGAGCAGAAACAATTGAAAACAGCTGTGGACGATTCCAGCGTGCTTGGCGGGTTTGGGCGGCTCCCAGCTACGGACTTTTGGTCATTTTGAGGTTTATGCAGAGACCTGGCTCTCCCTGCAACCTTACATTTTCCTAAATGTTGTAGGGTGAATGAATTTACTTGTGGTAATTACGCATTCCATCCTTTGAAGCGAGCTGCCGAGATTTAGTCCCAGATACTTTCTTGAATTTGTGCATATAAACGCACATAGATCTTAGGTTAGGGAAAATTTCAGGGGATTACAAAGCTCTAAAATACCGATGAGGAAGGATGCTAACACGGATTCTCATGTAAGCGCCTCAAAGTGTTAGGCGCTAAGAAAACTGGCAATCTGTTGCTAATCTCAGTGAAAGAAGTTTAAAAGGGAGAATCAAATTGTCTCCAACTGTGTTAGATTTCTGAACTACAGGAAAAACGTATTTGTTTTTAAAGACTAAAATTGAGCATATTTCAGTAACACTGCTACAACCTATTTTATACTTAGAGGAGAAATGAGAATTTGTCCCATTGTATAGGGGATGATGGAAGGGACCCCGCTTAAAAAGTGAGCCTTTTAGGATACGCAAAACTCAGTTAATTTACTGAGATTTTACTTTTGAGTCGAAGTAAAATGTTTACCATCAGAAAATATGAATGAATGAAGTGCGTGTTTCCAACAATGAAAGATATTGTTCTCAGAAGTTGAATAAACACAATGATACTTTTTAAATCTGTCTTTAAATTTAACCTAAGTGTGTTTACACTTTTCTGCAAGATAGTAATTTCAAGATTTTTGTGTCTTTGATAGAGTACTGTTCTGATGAGTGCTAGAATGTCAAATACCAGGAGTTGTATCTTTAACCCACCGTTACATTACCTAGTTGTTAACTGATAGAGGGTCTTCTTTCTCTAGAAAAAGTGAGATTAAGAATGAGTATTCAAGTCTAAAATCAAATTCAAGTTTAAAAATGTACCCAAACTTCACAGTTTGAATGAATTTGACTGTTTTACATTTTAGAATGTTAACCAGTTTTTTCTGTAAAAAAATTTTAAGCATTATAATCTTTTTACAACAACAAAAAAGCAATTCCTACTCTTCCAAAACACAGGGAGAAAAGCCCATATAATTGTAAAGAAAATTAAGATCACCTGTAACCTCTTCACCCTGCAGTAATGCCACTAAAAATGATAGAGTGTGATTTTTTAGACTTTATTTATGCTTACATAGCTACGTAAAGGTATTTCAAAGTTATAAATACACCTTCTAAAACTTAAAAAAAGAATCAAATGAATTTTCCTCAATTGTTTCTTTCCAAATAGCCTTTAAATACAAAATACGATTAAATTTGCAGATTTTCTTTAAAGTAAATAGTATTAAATTAATTTCTCTACTTAAAATTTCAAATGAACAAGCTTAGTTCATGAATATTTAAAACCAGAAAACAGATCGGAATTTTCCTGTGCCCTCACTATTGTAACATATACTTAGTTATCAATTTGATATATTTTCTTATGTTATAAAATATTACTCTAATATGAAAAAATTCTCACTTTGCTAAGAAATATAGTTTTCTGAGGGAAAAAGCAATAGCGATAGGTAATTGATTTAGATAAAGCTGTCTTGCTATCTAATACAAAGCAAGGTAAAAATAACAGCCACCATTAATATTTTAGATATTTTTGTTACCTAAAACAACAAAAACCTTCCAAAACAACCTAAAAAAACCCTCAACAAGTACCAGTAGATAAGAACTTTAAGCACTGTTTTGATATTTAATATCGAAGTGAAATTTGGATTTTCTCAGGTGCTTATTTTGATGTTGACTGATTCCTACCTGTTTTATGCAAGATTAAATGCAAGGCAAAAGTATGCATGATTTACTTTAGCAAACATTAACTGATTTTTATTTGAACATTTTATCCATTTTTGTAAGAGTTTGCATTGGTTCTAGAGAGCTGTTGTGTTACTGCCTGTGCTTATCTGCTCATATTGTGGGGAAGTTGTATTTCAAAATAAAGTGGGCTTTGCCTTTGACAGATAATAATTAGGCTCTTTCTGGATATTTTATCAGGTGTGTCACAATTTATCATGTCTTTGAGGCTGTTGATTTACCTCTTGCATTGAGGTTAAGTTTTAGGAGAGTAAAGACATTATATTTTAAACTAACTAGCATTTCCACATGTTGAATAGTAACTGGACTTTCTCTTTGGACATTCTACCTATTTTATTTTTCTAGTGACAGTTTTCTATGGGTGTGTAAACATTCTTATTTACCACCTATATTTGGCTTAATTTCTAGCGTAATACATGCATTTCTGAGCTAAACATTTTCAGCTGTCGGATAGTAACTAGGCTTTGTGTTCCTCCTTCTGCCCATTTTTATAACACTTAGCCACAAACTTAACAGCTATAAATTTATCTCATATATTTAGCAAAAGTCCAACATTGCAGGGCAAATTGTATTTTTAAGCAAAGTGGAATTGTTGCTTGTCTCATCGATATTGAGAATAGCAAGAACTATCATAAAAATTGGTGACAGATAACCACAAAGAGAAAAAGATTACACGCATCCAAGGTCTAACACTAGTGTTTCCTGATGAAAATCATCCTACCAACAATACTAAGGAAGTGAAGAAATGCTATCGGGTTAAAAACACTCCAGTCATGTATCCAGATTGTTTGTGGTTCTGATTAATTACAGTCTTTACAGATAGAATTTTCTCCAAAATAGCCAGTGACTTTTTTTTCTCTTCTGCTAATTCTCCACACTTACTGTACCTGATTTTTTTTCACAACTCACATTCCATATTTGCTATATTTAAATGAATTTGTATCATTCATTTACCTTATTTTACCTGTGCCTTACTCTTAGCATAAAACATGACTGTAGGTGAATGCCGATGGGTTTCTTGGGCTCAAGGGGGAACTTTACACTTTGCTCTGGTGCCGTCCGCAGCATCGCAGGAATATTAACACAACTCGTTTCTTTCCTTACCAACAAGCTATTCAGATATTTTCTGAAACTTCCAGGTTCGGTTCTTCAGTTTGCTGGCTTCCTGGTTTCCAGAAATATTAGGTCTAAAACAGCATGCAAAATTTAAACAAAAGAAGCCAGTGTTTTTAGATATCAACAAGTTATTTCAAATGACTGTTTTTTTTTTTCTACTAAGAGTTCTCAGGTTTGCAAGAGCAGATAGTCTGAATGCTTTTAAAGCTATTTCACATGGATTGCTTCCAAGCTAAATTCTCTTTGCAGAACTCTCAGTGCTTTATTTCAAACAATGTAACTGTACTGAAGACAATAACGAAGGAAAACAGCCTCCCATTCCCACCGCCTGACACTGACGAACCTCTCCATGGATGTTCCTTCCTACTGGACTTTGCTCAGTGTGCATTCATGTTTTGATATATGTATGCTTTTAATATGTGTAGGTCTTTTATGATTTGCTTTGAAAAAGAAGTGGATGTTGCTTTCAGCAAGAAGCATTTGCCAAGGCGCAGGCTGCTCTTGGCTACGAGATGGCGCGGGAACTAATTAGCAGGACTGCTATGCGCCTGGAGCAGGCTGGAACCAGCACCAGCCAGGTGTGCGGGTTACTCAGTTTGAGTTAGGGAGTGACCCTGGCAGGGTCACAAACCTTTGCCCTGGTTTTCTCTTCTTTAACTTAGTTCACCTAGATGCTTTTGACAAAGATCTAGGAGGCCTGCTTTAAAGTGCGTTAATTACAGTTTAGAGCGCAATGCTATGCTGAAAACATACTTGATTGCAGTAGGCGCATCATCATTCATTGGGGTGGAAGGAAAGAGGTGACTTCCATGGTGGCAATTCTTTAGGAAAAAAAGTTAGGATGAACCAGTGGCGTGATGTGACTAAAAACCTTGAGTTTTTTTTTTTTTTTTTAAAATCTGGTAATAGTATGGTGTCCACAGCCACTAGGATTAGTAACTTTTTGTGATCAACTGCATCTGTAGTATTGTGTCCATTTCTGTCTGGCATGTTTGAAGGAAGACACTGACAAATTAGACAACTTCCAAGACAGTGGGCATGGTGAGAGGTCTGGCGATTCTGTCCTCAAAGGACGGTGGTTAGCTTGAGCAGAGAAAAGCTAGACATGAGCTTGTTTGGGAAAACAGAAGCAGCATCAGTGGGTGAAAGGTATGGGGACATTTCAGCCGGAGATCTTTCTGCCAGTTAGTGTAGCCCGGTGTGAAAATCAACAACTTTTTTTTGTTCTAGTCTTTTATGGTGGCAATGAATATTTAATTTGAAGCCCATGATAAAATCTTAATTTAGTCAACACAGATACTTGTGATAGAAGCATCTTTTTCTGATGAGCTGTCTTAAAAAGAAAAAAACTCCTGTGTATTGCAAGTTGATTTCTTAAGCTTGAAAATAGCTGCAACAGAGTAATTTAATACATTTTCTCCTATGTCTCTTATTCCGTTTAAAACATGAAAATCCAAGAAGAAAATGCAAGAATTTTTTTTTCCCCTTGCGAAGTGCTGTGGTCTTAGCTGGCTTCCTGGAGTCACTCTTTCCTTGGTATTTCTTACTGTCTCCTGTAGCAGGCTTCTCAGGCAGTGGCAGCAGATGCTAGGGGTGTCCAGGGTTACCAGGAGCAGGCAAGATGCTGGCCGACAGCCCAGGACAGCCCAGCCCTTGGCTGCCCCTTCCCCAAGGGGGATCTGGGGCAATTTTCCCTTCCGTAACTCTCCATGTTTTTATACTTTATCTCCTTGCCACGCTAAGACTTAGCAGTTTTTCACTCTCAACAGCAAAATACCCCTGTTCTCTTAACTTCACTCCATTTCAAGCAAGCCCAGGTTCTGGCTGCCTCTGGGGCACATTTTTAATGACTTAGACATGTCTGGGGCAGATCTTTCTATCTGTCCATCGGCCTGTTGATTATTTCTATTACAATATTTGACTTTGAAAATGGGATTGCTCAGAATGAGTTTGCCGAGGACGTGCGGCTTCCCTTGCCGGACTCTGCATCTGGGCAATAGTTCTGCCTCCTTAGAAGAGGGTTTCATGCCCTGGAGCCTTGCAAACTGTGGGGATCCAGGAGAGATGTGAAAACAGAATAGACCTCTGTCGTGGTCTGTCTTTCCTACTGGATTTTCCTTGCTACTTTTCACGCCTGCACACCCATAACTTTTCTCCTCCGTTTCATTTGTTAGGTCCAATGTTGAGTCGTTCTCACTCTGACCCTGTGGAATGTGGTTTTTAATGTTGAACAACTTTCTTCTCTTTAGTCGCCCCCCCTCCCTTTTTTTTTTCTGTGAAAGAACCAGGCACCTTTATGAGGTTGTAACAATGAACATGCCAAGCCGCTATGGCTCGCTTCCCAGTTGCTGGAGATGCCACAGGCATTCTTGGGCTGAGCTCATGTTTCCGAAAAGAAGAATTCTCAGAGGTGAAGTTCTGGCTTGCCCACACTCACCTGAGCTGCAGGTGGCTGCTTGCAATTCCTTGAATGCGGTGTTTGCTCCCGTGCTGAGAAGTAATAATCCCCAAGGTTTAAGTTTTAAAACTTACAGAAATGATCTTGGGAAACAGGTGGCTTGGAAAGATTCGTCGATGGCATGCTTATTGTTATTTCTCAAAAATATTACACGTTAGTAAAAGCTACAGACCTGTTTCCTTCTTGGGTCACTCTGGTCAAGTTTTAATTTTTAGTATCTTCATCTTAGGAATTTTTATGCAGTATTTATGCAATAGTGGTTTAGATGTCTTGCATTATTTAAAAATCACTCATCTTTAACAAATCTCACTTTCTGTCTAATCAGGTTCTTATAGCAGATATTTGGCAGCCTGTGTCACGGGAATCGCTGCGGCATCTGTTGTGACATTAGAGGGACAGACTTTCTTTTCTGATACATGCAGCCCTTCATTTAAAAGATGTTTAGGAGTTAGACAGCTCTGGTGTAAATTCTTCCCCATTCTTTACATTTCACTCATTCATCTGGGCGTCACTTTGATTATTATGGAGATGTGGGGTTCACTTTGAATTCGAAACAGGAGACCACAGTTAATTTTTCTATAGAAGGTAAAGTGCAGTATTGTAGTTCCCTGTTTCTTCAGCAGTAGGCACGGAAGAGAAGTTACTCTTTTTCCTCAGAATAGAAAAAGAAAGAAAGAAAAAGCCCCAACATATTTTGTTTTTTTCCTTCTGAAGCAAATTCTGGCTACCCCCCATGCGGTAAAAATGACAGAGGCTTATCTGTCTTTTGAAAGAGTTAATCAGTGTACACCCTGAGCATTTCATTTTGGGCAGTTACTGAGTTGATTCTAATCAGAGACTAGCGCCGCAAAAGTGGAGACAGAGCAGGTTGCTACATCATGTTCTTATCGGAATCCAAAGCCTACATTCTTTTCTCTCTAGCCATTTTCCTTTCAGAAGTTTAGCTTACAGATAAACCACTGAAATGCTCAAAAACACAAATAAGGATGTTTATTGTGGTATTGATATTAATAATAAAAAACTGCATTTTTTTGAGTGTGGAGTGATTTTGAGATGCCGTGTTAGATGCTGGGGAATTCATGATCCTGGCCTTTGTAGATCTTTTTATACTAGTGGAATTAGCAAAGATTAATCAAGTAGTTTATTTCAGATTCATGTTGGAGAAGATTCATCAGATTATCCCACATATTTTGTTCATACTTCGTATTTTGACGCTAGCTTCTCCACGCACTACCGGAAGATTTGGCTGCATTTGGGAAGGAAGGGAGGAGACATTCCCAAAGAAAAAGCCTCCAAAGTGAAGGATAAGTGAATGTTGGTGAGGTGAAGGTGAAGAAGGAACTTACACTTGAAGCAGCACGCCCCCCTTCCCCAATAGCCCAGCACGGGTCCTAGGACTGGCAGAGCCTGTCAAATACAGAGTACTGCAAGAGGCCCAGGGAGGTTGAAGCAGTAGCAGTGCTCCTGTGTGTTATGAAACAAAGCCAGGGACAGGTCAAGGAGAAAATATTGCTGGACCTGAAGAGTTCCGTGTTTATACCAAGACCAGCAGAAAGTCTTCAGAGGGGTTTAAGCCTAGCAAGTTCAGATTTACATTTCACAAAGGATACTTCAGCTGCTTTGTGAGGACTGGTTGTGGGGTCGAGTACATGGCAGCTGATTAGTTTGAAGGTTGCGGTATTTCAAGAGAGAGAGAGAGGCTGTGACATTGTGGACAGTGGTGGTGACAGAGTAGTGAAACCAGAAGGGTTATTTTGAGGGACAAAAGTCAATAAAAGCGGTTATTGGATTGAATTTGGGATGGTTTGCCTGGACGAGATGTTAAGGATGATGTGTGGATTTCTGTCATCGGCTGAGAGTGGATTTGATGTCTTTCATGGGATGAAGAATACAGGAGAGGGTTTGACGGCAACGGAAAGATGGCAAGTCCTAGTCTGGTCACGCTGAGTGCAGGGTGATGGTGGAGAAATTATGATTGAGATACGTAACAGAAACCTCCACAAGCTTAAAACGAGATGTCACATTCACAGCTTTAAGATACATCCCGAGTGAAAAAAGTGGGAATTCTACAAAGACACACGTAGTGTGTGGATGTTTATGCGTACAGATATGTTTTGCGTGCACATAGGATAGAGAAGGATGTGGAGACCATTTAGAGTATGTGCTACAGGCCGTGGCCACGGAACAGTAACCTGAGGGCCGTGAGAGGGCACTTTGAGTTTCCACCTGCTGGTTAATACTGTTGGGATGTTATTGCAATTGGCTTCTGTAACCAAGTGAATTAATGAGGCTATAAAGTAAACCCCCAATGTGAGAATATTTCTCTTTTAGAGATTTCTAAATTGGAAAGATCATATAAACTTTTTTTTTGTTTTGTTTTGAACAGATTTTTTTTCCTTACAGCTTCACTTCGCTACTCCGGCAGCTTGTATGTGGTCTTTGCCTTTTAATCCCTTTCCACTAGATTGCACTATTACTCTAGATTTCACATGGACTATTTACTGTTTTGTATTTGGCTTCCACACTAATTCTATTAATTTTGAAGTAGCCTTACTCTTTGCGGATGAGACCATTAAACTGGAATAATGTCTAGAACAGGTGTGTCGTGACTGTTCTGTATCCCTCCACTGACGGTTCTACTGTACTCCTTTTTCATTCTCCTAGAGACAGTGATAGAATCATTTCTAGGTGGGGCAACTCTATAAACTTTTTCCTACGCTGTTTCAACAAAGTAGCAAAAACTACCTGGAAAATCGCAACTTTCCCTTCTCCATCAGCGCTCCAATCCAGCCGACTCTGATTTATTTTTCCCTCCAGGTTCGATACTGTGTTCAGTGCAAAGTTGCGTCTTGTGCACACGATGTTGCTTTTGCTTTTATTGTATTACATCCCAACAATAATTGCCTAAGAGTTAATGAGCCTCTAACAGTATGTCTAGCATTATGCTGCATTTCCTGTTACATCCGGCTGTCTGCTGAAGGGTTAACTGTGGCTGTCTGTCCCCTGGGATACTTTGGCTCTGTCCGCAGAGGTACCTGTCTCAGTCTTGGGAAGGAGACTGCTGGGATGCTGTGCTCTTCTCAGTTCCTGGGGAGGCTGCACGGGAGAATCTGGCATGGCTGTAGCCCCTGGGTACAGACCCCTGAGTAGCCTTCAGTATTTACTCCACTCTGCCACTGAAATATTATCATTTTAATTGTTGTGATCGTGAAAAAAAGAGTGCAGTATATTGCCAGTTGTAGATAACTTGTTACCTGAAGACTTAATTTTTAAAAAAATCCCACTTAAAGAACAACATTTTCTTCAAATTAGATGCCAGTTGTTTATAGTAATAGTTTCATGTTTTGAAGATGTCGTCATGTTCCGTACACTCTCAGAAGCATTTTAAATTTATGATCCCGTTCAGTCTTCACAGTGCCTCTGTGTTGTGGGCACTACTGTGTAATTATCAGCCGAGGAGACTGAAGCCAGAGACGGAAGCTGGCGTCGGAACCTGCGTGTTCCCTTTCCAGAGACTCAGACACTGAACCCTGCCTTTCTGTACTCCCACTTTATTTCCCTCTAAATTCTCATATATGTTATCTGGTCTTATTTAGCGTGTACTAAAAACTCTTTTGGTTGCCTATATTTTGTTCTGCCAGGCTTTTCTGTTGTAAGAGTGCTTGGAGGCTGTCTCTTCCAGCATTCTTGCCTTCAAGTTCTGCTGTTACTCTTGTCTTAGGGAAATGGCATTTTTCACAGGACGAAGTAGATAGTTCTCAGCAAGGCTCTTTTTCTCCCGTGAGTTCTCATAACCATTCTAACTTTGCTCGCCGTAAATGCCTTTGTTTCGCCTTTGCTCAGGTGTGCATTGTGCATCGGAGTAATTGCTGTTGTATAGCCATAGCTTTGCCTTGTTGCCAGCTATTTTTAATTCAGGATCAGGGGCGATTGAATTTTTTTTCTAGAGAGAAAGCTAAGTCGGAGATGACCTACTAGTAATCATAATATCTTAAATATTTGCAAATTGCTTTCTTATTTAACTATTTGGGAGTAAAATTGGTGTGTGGATGCCATGGATTTTGCAGTCAATCACAAAATGGGTTTAACACCAAACTCTGCCACTTAACATCTGATGGCCAGACAGAAATCTGCATGATGTCCTAAGATTTATTTTCATTGTATATTGCAACTCACACTGATATTTCATATAGTTGATGTAAGGATGAAATTAGCTAGCATACTTAGAACCCTTAGTGTACAAGCTGACAGCATTCAGAACATAGCATCAATGATAAATAACAGTTGACCAGCTAAATTTTATGTAGAGAAAATATGAAAATAATTTTTAACCAAAAGTATTGAAGAGAGTCACATAAGGGAAAGGGAGAGAAAGAATACCAGCATCACAGCAATTCTGAGGGGTGAGAAATGGGAGAAAGGGAGAGATCTGGAAGACGTGTGCTCCGTGCCCAGCTTCTGGAAAACTCCTTCACTTCCCCTGGGAGTAGAGTGAAAAGGGAAAACTGAGGCAGTGGACAGAGAAAGACTCAGCGGTTTGGTTCTGAGGCGAGTGTGTTAATCAGATTAAATTTCATTTCACATGTTCTGCTGTTGACTTGGACAGTGATGTGTAAGTTATTATTATTTCTATCCCTTGACATTCTCATTAGCTCATCAGCAATCAGTCACTATTCACAGGTCTTCAGCTGCTTTTATTAGATAGCTATCCCTTCTTCTCCCTGTCTGCAATTATTCAGGTTTCGGAAAAAGTATCAGCTCTTGGGAGAGCGCTTGCCTCAGGCCACGTGAAATGGAGTCCTGCTGCTACAAGACTCAAAAATGAATCACAGAATTTTAGGACAAAAACTTGTAAGTGTTGTGTGGTTTCTCAGGAGCTTGAGGGCATATGAGCCACCTTTCGATTCAGACTTCGCTTCTTTTGGAAGGGAAGCACTGAAGAGTTGGTTAAATTACGTACAGTGATGATCCTGAATGGTTGTGTGAAAGTTTTCCTTTTTGAGTTTTGTAAATTCAAGGTGCCTGGCATTTGCTTTTGTGTTTAGGAATTGTGGGATATATTATCATGAACGTGATGAATACCATGGAGTTATCTCTCTTGCTTTTCAGATTTCTGAGAATGGTCCATTATCTTTGGAGTCGGTCCAAGAGCCAATCTCTACTAGCTGATATTTCTTGAACTATCATGATACAGGATAGTTTTATTTTATTTTATTTTATTTTTTTTGGGGGGGGGTACAAGATCCAACCCAGGACCTTTACACTAAGCTATATCACCAGCCCATTTTATAGTTTTGGTTTTGAGACAGGATCTAAGTAGCAGACTTGCCCAGGCTGGACTTAAACATGTGTCCCTCTTCCCTCAGCTTTTGAGAGTGCTGGAATTACAGACCTATGCCACCAAGCCTAGCTGGGATAAATATTTTAAAAATTGAGTTGTAACTTCCCATCTTAAAGGAATTTATTCTCACAGAAAAAAATTGCATTGGTCCTTTTCTATTGAAAATAAAATTACAAAATACTGTCCTATTTCGGTGAGTAGTCTCTGCTTGTCAGCATACAAGTTACAATAATTTTCTGTACAAGAAGCTAGTCAAGTGCATCCATGAACTTAGAATCCAATTAAGAGCGAATGGTGACCCCCATGTTATTGAGATTTCTCTCACAGGATGTGAGACTGGAATGTGTAAGCAGCCATATTACTGTAACGTGACTTGTGTGTCGCCTTTAATGACATTGCTTAGTGAATAGAACCATAAAAACTTACCCTTTTATTTAGATTCATAACCCTTCAGTCTTCTGTAGTGGAAAAAAGACTTTATATGGACCAACGTGATCTCTGAAAAAAATTAATCCTTGAAGCAACACTGCCCTTAAAAATAGAGCATTATCTACAGAGATTTGTTCAAACTATTTTACCCAGGCTTTTCTTTTCTTTTTTTAAAATCGAAATGCCAGTCAGATTTGTTCTTTAGAATCCTTTAAAAACCAACTAGACTGTCCTTATATAGGACCTGGAAATTATGAGAATGATATATTAATCCCCTAACCAAGACGTCCAGTGACATTAAATCTTACACTGTGTTAGTTAAGTTCTAAAAGCAAGAGGTAAGAAAAATTCCGTAGACTTACTTAACCTGGTAAATCTTCTAAGTGCACCATGCGTAGTTTTGTGCATACAGCTCTGAACAATAATTCTTATGTACAACATGGTCTGAGTACCACTGTGCCGGAATAAAGGAGGAACAGCAGAGGAGCTATCTGGGCACTCAGTGCATCCTTTCTTTGTGACTGTTGAGTCCACAGGGAAGGGGGGGGGCAGAAGAGAGTGTCTGCTTGCCTTCAGGATTTGCTTCATTTTGCCTTAAGGTTAAGTTCCTCTGATCTTCAGACATCAAGAGATTCTCTGGTTCTGTAAGCCCTGAATTAGACAATATATAGTGAAAGTGCCTTGTTTAGGATCTATGATGTGAAGTGGTGGAGTCTGAACGTTGCTTCTCAGATCCATGTGAGCACTGTTCGTTGGAAAGTCGTGGAGGAGATACTGACCACCTGCTTCCTGCTTCTCTAGGTTAGGTCTTCCCACTCTTCATGAATGACTTTGCTTGCGATTTTTAAGTTGGCTCTATATGTAAACTAGTTGGATGTAAGGAGAATTGGTTTGCAGTTCAGACGTCAGACCTGTTCTGGTGTAAATCAATCAGCTGAATATCCCATATTCTTTTGAGTTCTGTGGGTCTTAGTCTTATAGAGTTCATAGGTTTGTGTGAGAGTCAGTGGGGCCTGGGAGTATAGCTCAGTGGTTAAAGTGCTTGTCTAGCAAGTGCAAGGCCCATAGTTTGATTCTCCAGTATCACATAAGCGAGGCGTGGTAGTACACAGTTGTAATCCCAGCACTTGGGAGGCTGAGGCAGGAGAATTGCCTTGTGTTCATTGCCATCCTGAGCTACATACTGAGTTCAGGACCAACTGGACTACAGAGTGAGACTTTGTCTCAAAAAAAAAAAAAAAGAACAAAGAAAGAAAGAAAAGAAAAAAAGATTAGAATCACTGATGGTGGTGTGTAACCCACCCACATAAGTTCTCTCTGTGGGGCAGACTCATGAATATGTGTTTATATATGTTATGTACTTTTGGTTGTATATGTGAATATACAATATGTGAATATATAATTTTCAGAGTTGCCCAACCGATTGTCCTGTAACAAGCATGTCACTTTTAGAACATAGCAATGAGGAGACTCCTGGGAGAAAAGTATTGTGGCACAAGATACTATTAACATTTCTCATACTTTAACTTAAATTATTGGGAAGTGCCTACTATATTTTTTTAATCTAGGTTTGAAAGTATGTAATTTCACTTGTTAAGCAAATCAACCATTTGCTTGTCATTTATAAGACTGGCTGTTGGCTAGCTGAAGCTAAGACACTTGCATTTATACGGTTTTAAAAATTCAAATACCAATCCATACCTCATTGGTTGGGGTGCTGGGGTCATTGGTCTCTATGTGTTATCATCACTGAAATGATTACCTGAATTTTTGTTTATTTGTTTTGAATAGGTTGGGTTTCAATTTGCATTTCTTTTTCTTGTGAGAGAACTTGATATTTCTCCTAACTCAAAGTTCAAAATTTTACTGAAAATTTAGCTCGGAAAGAAAATACACATGGGTGTCCCTACTTACTCCACTCTTTTTTTTTTTTGCATTGTGTCCTGTCAGTGAAGCTTATTGTCTTTATTCTTAGTCTCTTTCCTTCCGCTCACATCTTTTCCTCACCCTCAGTACAAAATCTAAGTGTCCGCCATACTTAGAGTCAGCACCCTTTTCCCTCCTCAGCCTGTCATTTGGTCTTTTGGCTTCTTTGTTCAGGCAGCACTCTTGGAAGATTTAACTATGTTTGCAGCCTTCCTTCCTATCTTGACCTTTTGCAGTTTGGCCTTTGCTCTCACCCCTTTATTGGAACTCCACTTTCAAGGAGTCACCAGTAACTTCTCACTTTTCAAGCCGGCAGTATTTGCTAAGCAATCTCTTTGACTGTTTTTTATTTTTTTGGACAGCAAGTGGGGAAGTTGATCACGCTCTTTGACATCTCTCTTCTATCGGGCCAGGTGACGCATCCTACTCGCTTGTGCAGTCCCTCTGGCCACCTCTGTCTTCTTTCCTTGCTGAATCATCTTCTGCTTTTGGTGTGCAAATGTGTTGATTTGACATGTTTTTCTGCTTTTACCATGCCTCCTACTTTTTATGCAGTCTTGCTTGCTTACTCACCATGAGCCAGGGCAAATCTATGCAGTAGAACCCAAGGGAAATCACCGAATGTGGCCAGAAGAGTAGGGAACAAGGTGGAGAGCTAGCACTGCTGCTAGGAAAATTGTGCCCAGATATATTAAATGTAAAAGGTAAGGTAGAAAATTGGAGAGTAAGCAGAAGTATCAATAGTTCGGATGAACTAAAATGGGATGGATGAACGGGTCAACAGCATGCGTGTGTGTGCCAGATCCCTTTGCACTTAAGGGCCTTGTGTGTGTTACCTGGGAAGCTGTCTTTAAGGAATTGTCCTGGAGCTTTGGCTTCCACACTCATTTCTGTAGAGAACTTCAAATTTGCATATACACCATTATGTTTTCTTAGGAATCAAACTCCCTTCCCTACTTCCTAAATGGTTCTACCTGAATGTCCTGCTGGTACCCTAAACTTAGCATATCTAAATTAACTTCATCATCTTTCTCAAGTTACCACTCTTCTGGGCTTCCTAACCTAGCATTGTTCTGTGTCTTCTTGGGTAAATGACATCTTTTAAAGACATCTTTGGTTCTCCTTTAGCACTACATCGAGCAAGTTGGAAAAGTATCGCTAGTATTATCTCCACGGTATCTTATAACTGGTACTGTATTTTTTCTTTTGCTTCCACCTTATTACTATCCTATACTTTAAAGATAACATCTATTTAATAGTAAACCTTATCCCTGGTCCCATCCCTTGCTGCCAGTGTAATTCCCAACTCAATTGTGAATTACTTAATGCAACATTTCTAGTTGAACAGTTGCTTCCTCTTCAGTGTTCTTGTAGGATCTGTGCTTTCTATCATTGTCTATGTGTATTTTTTATATTATATAACATTTACACATATTTTATAGTTTGTTAAGGTCCTTGGGTGGGGGCAGGAACTGTATCATACCTACCTGTTGTCTCATGAATTCCTTATATTGACATGCAACAACATTTGCTGGCTGGAATCTGCAGCAAGCGTGGCTGGTGGTAATCCGATCCCAGTTGAATAGTAGATGATCTGTGAAAGGAATTTTAATCTGACATTAATTTCATTTTTGTGCATTTGTTTTATTCTGAAAAGCTTTTATATTAAGCTGTGCTGATGGCATAAATGGAACAATTAACTGGAAGACCAAACAGGCCAACAATTTTATTATCAGCAGAAAAATGGCTGCTGGGAAGAAAGATGGTGAGTTTAGGTTGTAAATGTAAATCTTATTTTGGGAGTCAATTAAATGTTTGCTTTCAATATTCCCTTTGCCTTTTCTAGTTGTGCAGTGTTTTATTTTATTTTATTTGGTAAGTCAATCTAAAAAAATAAAAAAGTTTTTCCTAATCTTTTAAAACTTCTGATTCTCTGTGTTCTTAATCCATTATTTTTCTTTGCTGTAACTTTTTTCTTAAAAATGAACAACTCAAATGATCCCCCTTTTAACTAAAATTGTCCATTATCCAATGACTAACTTACTACTTATAAAAACTGCTTATTATGGTCCTTATAACAACTTATAACATTGGAAAACTTTGAGTTACAATCAGTATATATTATTTCTAAAGGTACTTATGTAAACTTAAAAAAAATGGCCAAAACATTTTGTCTAATTTTGAATGATTTTTGTTGCAAAATCAAATTGATGTTTGATCGTCAGTAGTTAGGTGGCATTTGTTTTCTGTTGGAAAGATAACTTGACCCTGAATGTTGGACTGGTTCTTCTACAATTTTCTTTCCTATTTATAAAAATAACCATCAACAATATTTCATGATCTTTGAAGTAATGCATGTTATTAGAGAGAAAAGCCTTACTTAATAAACACATTAGTCATTTTCAAAATGTTAATTATCATTATGAACTTTCACTTAATGTTTCTTGATTATTTGGTTTTATGATTTCCCCTTCCCTCATCTCCATAAAATTGGGCATTTTTGGTCACCTGACTTTTATAACTTTGGAGCAATGTGTCTCTAAGAACAATGATATTAGGATAGTTTTTAAAGAACAGTAATTTTATGTACTAAAATGACCTTAGTGTCAGATTAAACCTCCTGGCTATGTTTACAGTCATTCTGGCTTGACTCCATTTTCTTCATCTGTCCCTGGAGCTGGAACCACTAAGTTTGTCACAGCTGGTAGCAAATCATTGATCAGCTGCGCTCATCTACTCCAAGATCCGTTTCACAGTGCAACAAAATTTCCAAGTATTTCTTCTTCTTTGCTAACTTTGAAACAAACTCCCAAGCAGTTTTTAAGGATTTTTTTTTTTTTGCTAAAATCTATAGGAAGACATAGATCTTTATAACAATGGCTTTCCATGAACAAATCATAAACATTTCTTTTACAGAGCACTAAGTACACCCGTTTCAGACCTAAGCCTGTATTCCTGTAATTCTTTCCCCCTGCACCCTCAGTAGGTATTTCCTGTGGATTCTCCCTCGTTTCCTAAGGAATTGCCTCTGGTTTTGCCTGTCTAGCTGGGTCCTTGCTAAGGCAGGACCTGCACCAGCTTTGGCACATCCACGCTTTCTGTTTTCTAATGTTCTTTTTTTTCTGATAGGAACCCTTTTCCAGTTATGGGTCCTGGTTGTCTTTTTACTACTATGATCTACACCATCTTTCTGCTCGGTCATCTGCAGAGGACTTGGGATCCCTCCTGACTCCTGGTGCCCCGTGGAAGACACCCAAAGATAATTTCTTGGACTTCCGACCATTTTGTACTACAGTACAATATCATTATTCCCTGTTCATTCCACCAGATCTGCTGTGATATCTAGAACTTCTTTCCTCCCTGAGTCAACTCCTTTGTTCCAGTTTGATCTGATGAAACAGTATTTCTAACCAGCCATCACATCCAGCTGAGTCATCTGTTTTGATTTTTTTTTTTTTTATTAGTGAAGTGTGTAGCATCCTCTAGGAACTCTAAGTGGTACCACTCTCTTCCTGTTTTCAAACTATATGCTCCCATTAGTCCTCGGACTGATTTATTTTTCTCTTTGAGACTTGGCAGATAGCTGTATTTCTCAAAACAGAAATGACCATTCCGACTTGAAACCACTCAGGTAGCCAGTTCAGGTTGTCGTGTTCTCTTCTGTCTGCTTCCTCCTGATTTTATTCCTCCTTCTGATTCTTCTCCTTTCCTATTTCCTTATCAAACTTAAATCCTACCCTTAGAGTTCTGTAGTATCAAAATAGCTTGTGCAGAGAACAGGAAGTTTTATCAGTTGTATGAAGAAAATTGGTCTGTCGCTTTTTAAATTGTAATAAAAGATACTCGTAGCTTTTAGAGCAAGGCCACCTAAATTGCTACCTCAAATGTCAAATGTTTTTTGTGCTATTCTTGATTTCTTTTTTTTTTTTTTTCTTTTCTCTCTTTTTTGTGGTACTGGGGATCAAGGCCACATCGAGCTACATTCTCAACGCATATTTTCATATTTTATTTTGAGACAAGGTCTCACTTAGTTGCACAGTTGCTAAAGTGTGATCTTTCTGCCTCTATCTCTCAGAGTGCTGGGGTTATAGGCCTATGCCACCTGTCCCAGATGATTTTGAATTTTTGACACAAATCCTAGTTACTCTTTTTGGCAATTTCAAGGGAGCACAAAAGATTAAAAGTGCATTTCCATAGTAAAATAAATGTTGCAATGTATTTTCAGGTAACTTTGTTTTTAAATAATATTCCAATTCTTAACAAAAGCAGTAGGACAAGCACCTGTTCTTTAAATAGAATTCTGAGGAAGTTGATTGTCTCAGACAATACGCTTGCCATCAGCCTACTTTGATACATATTGAGTGGTTTTACAAAAGCCATAAAGAGCACTCTAAATGTGGATTCCTTTTTCTCTCTCCTGAGATGGGGGTAGAAAATTTAAAACTTTAAAATTTACCCTTGGAACAATTTAAGCAAAGAGGAGTAAAAATTCACATTAATATGTCTACTTAGAAAAAAATCTCCAATTTATAGTCTTCTACTTAGGAAAATTCAGTGTAAAATTCTTCAGCCTTTGGTTGACTGATGGGATTATTATTACTATTATTATTGTGTTAGGGATTGAGCACAAGGCTTTCACATTGCACTGCATCCCCAGTCCATTTTTCTTGCTCGTGATTTTGAGAAAGGATTCCATTGAGACGCTAAACTGCCCAAGCTGAGCCTCTTGCAATCCTCCTTCCTCAGTCTCTGAGTGCTGGGATTACAAGCCTGCACTCCTGGTCTGACTTCATTTTGGTTTTTCTGTGAAACTAAGACGTAGTTAAAATGATTATATCCAGATTTCCTGTTAATTTTCAAGCTAAATGTTAAACTTCCACTATTGGTTGCAGTGAAGTACCGTGTACTAGGTAACTTGATAGAATTCTCTTCTACCACCTTAAAGGAAGCTCCTTCTTTGCTTACTGATAGTCAGAGGACTGCGTGGCTTGAAAATAGAAATACTGATAGTGCTTAGGACCACTCCTTTCCCCTCTTCGTTGGAGAGGAGCCAAAATGAACATACTGAATATAGTTCTCTTCTGAAGGATGACAGAGTAAAGGGAATGATTGCTAAATTCAAAAACTTTAAAGGGCTATCTACATGATAGAAAAGATTCTCTTAAGCCCTATGTCTGGGCACTAAAATGCTTCCTCTTCTCACCTACCTTTATGTATATTTCTTTTCTTAAATATGAATTTGCTTGAAATTGTGATTTTAAACTCAGCTTTTTCCAGTTGTGTAGTGCAATTCAGATAACTTTATGAAATAATAAAATAAACTTGAATTATCAGGTCAAATATTGGTTCTTCATCAAACAAGGTGAGATAATTAAGTAAAGGTGTTACAAAACATAATAAGCTTACTGTAGTGAAATATAACAACAGAAGGCACAACTATCAACTGTACTGACTTTGATTTTCAAGTCAATAAACTATATTACTTCCTTGGTTCAGTCTTGTTCTCTTCCTTTTATGAGTCCTGTAGGTTTGAGTAGCAAATGCTTATGCCACCTCCAATTGGTTGTAACCAGGAGTTGGAACCAGGAGGAGAGCAGTTGCTCATGCCAATTCCAATTGGCTGTGACTGTCAAGAGTCCTGGGTTGAGTAGAAGGCTCATGTCCAGGTAGGAAATAATGTATGCTCTGGTTTCTCTCTAGATATTTAGCCTGCCTAGACAGGATGATTGGTAAAATACCTTCAACTTTTCGGTATTTTCTAAGACTTGTGTTTAATAGATCACCATTGGATCACCAATTAATGATGGTTTGCACACTTCTTTGCAATGAAATGTAAGCAAACCAAACAAACACATAAATATAGGCGATAATGTAATGATCAAGGTATTTAATTCCACTTTGGAAAAATTAAAATCAGTGACTTTGGTGCAAGAAAAAAATATCTCGTGGGGAAACCCTTCTGCTTTTTCTTGTAGAAGAAGATACAAGAAATAGTTTCTCTCCTACCTTATATAAAGAGAAGTAGCCTTATCTCTTGGGGGAAATGAAGCTCACCAAGGCTATCTAATACCCTCCTTGTAATAAATTCCACAGCCTAGCCATAGACTATCTGAAACAAAACAATAGTTGCCCACCTCTCAATGAATGACCTACAGCACTTTGGTGTTGAGTAGACCATCAGAAAAGCTTTTGTGTCAAATCCAAGATGTGTAAAGTTGGACTGAAACAACAGGAGGCAGATCTCAGGAAAACAAAAACAAGTTGTATGCCCATTTGTGTATTGTGGTCTCTTACAGTGTTTTTTTGAAACCATTATCTGCCTTAATAATTAAATTTCAAATTGACTCTAGTAATAGCATGTTTAAAAATGAGTTAGGAAGGAATCCATAGATATCTAACTCTCTGAAAATCCTGATGTGATTTCTCCCGTTCCAGAGACAGCTAGGTAGCAAATGGGATTCACCTCTTCCAATCAGTTCCAGTGAGTCAGAGTGGCTTTTTGAGTATGCTGTGTACACAGCCTTCTGTGTTTCATAAGAGCTTTTAGCTCTTAAAAGTGTAAAACTTTGAAAAGCCTGATTTTTTTCTCAGTGTTTTGGATTTTTAATTAACAAGATAATGATACTCCATTGCTTAGGTGAACATTTATTTTATGATTGTATTTGTTTAGTTTGTTTTTCAAAGATTGTTTCTGGAAATGATATTAGTGTGAAGTGCAGAAGAGTATTTCTGTGCTGGCTAATCCCTGCATTCGCTTGTAGGGCAGCTGGGCCTTCATCCTCCCTCACGCGTACCATAACCTTTCTTTCTTATCTGGCACATAAAGAGTTAAAGTGACAGGGGCAGAAATTTTATTTAAAAGCAGTGTTTGGGACTCTGTGTCCTAAACAAATTTAAGAATCTCTTTATCCTTCCATCCAAAATGTTTTCCAGATAATTCTTACTACTGAGGTAGTGCTCTGAATAGTTGTGATACACAAAGTATCTTACTCAAATAATGTGGACTCAAAGCACGTTTGGGGTACTTCTCTGTGAGTAGTTGTGTACATCTTAAAACTCTGATCATGAAAGAAAAATTGAAAAACTTGAAGTACTTTTTTGAAGTAGACTTTCAATTTTTATTAGTAAGTTAATGTATTTTAGTATTTCTAGGAGGATTTAGCTGTTGCTAAGAGTAATACATCCTTTAATCCATAGGACACTGTTTAAAGTATGGATTTTTTTCACCTATCAAATAGGTAAGAAATTATTTCCTACAACATTGTATCTGTTTTTACTTGACAGCTCATGCTTACATAATATATGGGTTGAATTAAGACTTACAGTTGTATACCTGCTTATTCCCAGATATGTTTAATACACAGAGTTTATGCAGCTATTGCTGCAAATGACGGCCCGGTCCTAATCATAGTAAGACAGTGTGCTGCATGAACCACTAACCAGGAAATAGGACACGAAAGTGTCTCCAGGCAGCCAGAGTCGACGCTGTAACGCAGGCTTCTGTGGCCTGCATCTCGCCTAGCACGGTGTGCGTGAAGCAGCATGCTTTTGCTCCTGACGTGCAGCCCCACCTCATCTGGTGGTCCGGTTTGTGAAGCTGCAGCGGATTAACAACAGCAAATTGGAGGAGCTAAACAAGCTGCGATGGCAGACATACTGAGAGAAATGAGGAGTGGCAGGTGACAGCTCGTCCGCAGAGGAGAAAACAGGAAATCCATGAAGCGCACAACCTTAGAAAGCCTTGGCTGACCAGGACCTGCTCGTGTGATAGGGAAATGACAGGGCAACGGAACAGTCCATAAGGACATCACCAGGGCTTGCACTATCGTGTGAAGTGATGATCCTGTACCATCACGGAAAGGGACTGGCTGTTGGGTACTGCAGCAGGGTCAGCTTGCTATCCCGAGATCTCTCCCTGTCCTTGTAAACCTTAAAAATTAGGAGATGGTCTTATAAATAGAGCTCTTTTAAAGAGATTAATTTGTTTACAAAGCATCAATAAAAAAGACCTGTACCTAATCATTACCTAGTGAAGGCCACCGGAACTTGAATATTGACGATGATTTATGACTTTCTTCTCAAAGATTTCATAAGAGATTTAAGTCCCGTTGGACCTTTCAAGGCCTCACACTCAGCAGCTGGGTCATCTTTATGGGGCCACGTACTTGTTCTAAGTGACGTGGAAAAAGACCTCATCACTGTTCCTTGGACTTCTTGTAGAGAAGGGACTGCGTATGTGTCTGTGCATATGCCATTAAGCGTGGTCATTGTAATAACTGTGAAGTCATGTGTCAGAGATTCATTCTCCGTGCACTGCCATAATACTTTCAAAATTTAATCTTTACTAAACATGCCCATATTGGTTTTTGTTTGGGGGTAATTATAAGTAAGCACACAAATTCACATCCTTATGTTTTTACTGTGGAGAGAGAAATTTTTCATTAACTTTTACTAAGGGAAGACAGGATGCAATTAAGCTAGCATGAGGTCCCGCTGTATCGCTTCTGCTCTCACGATCTGTCATTTTGTTCTTGGCCCTGTGCTGTCACATAATATACAGATGTTGGAATGGTCTGTAGTGTCTGTGCCCTGTGACTAAGGCATACAGGAGTCGTGATGCGAGCGAAGTTTTAGCGGCACGGTGATGCGACACTGGAGCTCAGGGAAGGCAAAAGAATGACACTGGCTTCTTGCTGACATACCCCTTAACCCTTCCTTCTTCAGTTGTGTAATTTTTATCCTTAAAAAAAGTCCTATTACTTACAACAATTTGTCTTCAGAAGTTTTTAGTCTTTGAAAATCTAGCTATCTTTGCTGTTTGAAGATGATGTGTTTGGTCTCCTGTGGTTGGACTTTTAATTTAATTGTTTTTCTCATTAGTGGTGCTAAATTTGCACGGTTTGAACCACACACTGACTTCTAGTTTCATTTGTATCCAGTGGCATGTGTTTGCAGAGCTAATGAATTTGCAGCCTTAAAAGATTGCAAAATCGTGCGGTAGGCAGAGAGACCAGACCTGTGACCTTGGCTTCATTAGCGTGGCACGGTAAACGTGTATGTTTCAGAGATGATTAGATCTTAGTGGTGTGGATTCAAAAGATATTTAAATGCCATTTTCAAGATTTACTCCTAAGGAAAGCAGTACATCCAAGCTAACGGCCTGGGAATACCATCCCATGTTAAGTGGTAGAAATAGGCTCTGTGGATATTGGTTTGTAGACCCTGTCAGCATTACTGATACAGTTCGTGTTTGGAACAAGAGCCTAGAGCTTCACATTCTACATGCCATTTGTTGTTTTTGAAAGGAAGCCTAGGTGCACATCCCGCCCCGATAGCCCCTGTGAAGAGCTGTTTGTTTTGCCGTAACAAATGAGAGAGGGGAAAGGAAAGGGCTCTTCTCTAAAATGCTGCGTGGGTGCTCGTAATTTAAACTAATGCTGCAGAAAGAAAGTATTATTTTCCCAAACAAAACATAGTGACTTAGTCATTTTCCATTTCTGAGTGATAAGTGTGTCATACATCGGTATCATGTTTTTCTCAAAGTGAATGGCACACGATAGATATTTAATGTGAAGAAGGTTTCCCTGTAGAGTTGCCAAGGTAACTGACCAGCCAGTGTGCAGGTTGCCGGGATGCATTTGAGTACACAGGAACACAGAAATGTGTGTGTCGTCTTATACCCCAAGACGGTTCGCGGTAGATTTGTAGGGCATGTTTTTAGTTTAAGGTAAATCCTGAGGTTCTGGAGGTGAAGTAACATGGAGAAGCAGGTTTTCTTTGATGGTTCATTTCAGGCCCTATAGAGGGCTGTGGAGAACATAGAATTATTTAATGTTATTTAATATGCAGAATCTTTGTGCTTTATCAGCTAGCTTTTATCACCTCCTAAGAGCGAAAACTAAGGGAGGCTACCAAAAGTGGATGGCATAGATGTTGATTGATACAATTACTCAAATACACGTGACACTCTTCCAGGTAGTTAGAAAATGACAAGGTAGATACAACTCAGTACTGTCCTTACATCTCAGCAAGAATGAATGAAGAGAGATTCAGAAGAGATTTATGCAGATTGAATTGTTCCTGTGCTTTGAATGTTGGCTTGTGATCTAGACTTTAAAGACTTTAAGATGCAGAGAAATACCTTTTCAGTAGCAGTTTAAAACCTTTCATAACCTTCCATAACTTTCCACAAAAAGAAACCCCAGCACTGGCTTTGCTGGTTTCTTCATTTCCTTGAAAGGGCTTCACAGCGTATCACACTGCTACCTCTTGCACACATGTTCGTGGGTGATAGCCTGAATTCCCCGTATCTGAACTATAGGAACATACAAGTACTCCAAGAGCCGAATTGAGTTCTACTTCGTAAGTCTCTTCCAGATCTTTCCACCCTCGACTGCTCCTCTCACCCTCCAGGAACTGCCAGAGCAGTTTATATCTCTAGGACAATACTTAGTCAGGTGGATGTTTGTCTTCCAAACTGGATAATGAGCTTCTGGAAAGCAGGCACAGGGTCTCTTACATCATCATCATCTTGTTGCCCCTGGTATGTTAAAAACAAATGGCAAATCATCGAGTTCTCATCCTTCCTCTTTTCACCATTCGTTCTTACTGTTTGGAATGGAATCATCCCCACTGGAAAGAAAACAGTTATTGGGTAGAAGGTAGGTGTTGGAAATGCTGCAGGAGACAGCAATGGAGGGGTAATGCAAAACAAGCCAAGAAGGAAAACGTCTTCCCACATACCTGCCTACACTTTTTCCTGTCGTACCCTTGGAAATTGTGTTTTAGGTAGTAAAGTTGTAGATATGTGAAGCTACAAGCCAAATATTTTAGTTCAGCTTGCCTTTTTTTGGCAGCCATCCACAGAACTGCAGGGACACATTTTCACAGATAAAGACACAATTTGTAGGAGTTTCGATTTTTGTACTGAAAAATTTATTGCCAGGCATCATGCTATCCAGGGCTTTTAGTAAGTTGTGAGCCTGGTGTGAGCAACTCTGGGGTTCCTAAGGTTAATTACCACGTTCACAAATCCATCAGTGACCAAGACAAAGGACTGGCCTGATAGCGTTTATCTACAAGCCAATCAGGAAGAATGAAACCCCAAAGAGATTGTAGAGGTGACAAGGGTCATGGCAGTAATGTGTTGGTGGAGATGATGATATCCGAAGAAAAACAATAGACAGAAACTAATCAAACCAATTTGGCTTTTTAAAAAATGTACTCAGTGTTCTACATCTTAAGTAATAGTAAATCATTTCACTTAAGAAAAATATTTGAAGTGAATTAGACTATGTAATTGTTTTTGCTTGTTTTAGATGTAGTAAAATACAATATATTGTACTGTCTGAGTTATTTACTGTCAAGATCAGGACAAATGGAATAAATTATTTCTGGGAGAGATGTAAGGAATTGGATACTCCAAAGTGTCCTGTGCATTTTTAAAAGTAAATATGAGTTGCCTTGCGTATTTTGGGAATATTGTATAGTATGACTTGTATTGTCTGGATAACAATTAGTACAGCCAAGACTCTTGACATGTAAAAATTACTCTGTGTACTTAAAGAAAAAATCAAATTGTAACAGTTGTATAGTTGGTCAGTTTCGAGGATGTTTTTGTTGGTAATAATTTCATACGAAAAGAAATGACCAAAGTTGTATTGTGAATGTCTTCATTATTTAATAGAAGTTACAAGTATTAAATGTGTGTCATTTTATTTAAATAGTGTTTGCAAAGCTTCTAAAAACAAGACAAATGAGTTTTCCCATGTTTTGTCCTAAAATTACTTCCCTTTAAAGATAAACTGTTACTAACTCTTAAATGTTGCTTCAGTTTTCTCAGAAACTTCTAGAAACTGAAACCCTTCTTTGTAGTCTAGGCTGATTGTCAAGAGCGCATCTCATTATTTGTCTCTATCTTTCCCAGTGTATACAATTTTCTCGAAAGTTCACTCTGACCGGAACGTATACCCATCTGCAGGTGTCCTCTTTGTTCATGTTTTGGAAAGAGAATATTTTAAGGGTGAATTTCCACCTTACCCCAAACCTGGTATGTTCTTTATGGAGAACGAAGTGTCTCGCTTACTAAATATTTCTCCTTGTTCCGTATGTATAGTCCAAGTGGTATGTGATCAGATTTCCTTGAAATGGAAACGTTAGTTGAAAATGGTTACTCATAAATTGGTTGTTTCAGGATATTTTTCATTTTAAGATTAGAAATTTAATTACAGAAAGATCAACTCATTTTGAATTTTAAAAAAGCATATCTTTGGACTGTCAGTCTTTTGATATCTCTGACAAATGATCTACCTATACTCACCTGGAAATAATTACAGCTATACATTTACAATTTTCCATATTAAGACTTAGTTCTTACAAAGTACTTTGATTTTCTTTTGTAAAACTATACATATATTGTTGAAACAAATGAAATATGGTGTTAAGTAGGCATTCTTAAGAAAGCTTTTTACAATAGGAGATAATTAATAAAACTTCACAATAATGTAATGGAGATAAATTTTTCCTTCAAAGTAGTACTAATTATGAAGTCATACAGTTCACTGTTGATTTAAATGTCTTTTTGAATTATGACAAGTGCTATCACATTAATGAAGATACAGAAAGAATAGTACAAGCAAACATATTGAGTTAGAACTCTTAAGTAATAAAGATAATTTTTCTAGAAATTGTGCTTTGTAAGAACACATTTTTAACGTTAGAGTTAATACAGATATTCTTTTTGTGGATTGGGTGGTGAATAGGACATCTGAATATATTCATAAAATAAAGGAAAGCATGTTTCTAATAGTACAAAAGTTCATCAGTTATTTAAAAATGTTTCTTATGGAACATTTCATATTCGTGAAATGAGATATGTCTTTTGAGCATGCCTTTAAAACTTAAGAAGAAAACATTTAGTTAAAAACATACCTTCTAGAGTCAGGAATAATTAAATTCTAGTTTCACTACTTACGTAATCATGCAGAAATTACTTAAGATGGAAGATCACATATTCCACCAAAGACATTTGAACTACTAACACCAACACTTCAAAGGTATGCTTTAAAATCAGATGGGACAGTGCCTATGAAGCACATAACACATTGCCAGGCACATGATAATTAGTTATACTAATGTTTATTATTATTAAATGTTGCCATTTTTACAATTATTTTGGATTTAATAATTTCTTTATTCTCAGTGTTTTAAAGTTAAATTCTTTTTGCTTTAATGATACTTCTGGGTATCCTTTTATATTGCTTGATAACATTTGGAGTTTCATGAAAGGAGTGCCTCTCAAAAGAATGGCTTCATTAATGTAATTAATGAGAATTAGAAAAAAATTAAGAAAGATAGTTGTTTTACTGGAAGAGCTGCCCTACACCAAAAAACTTCATAAAAATTGTCTGAGTCTGCTTTCTGTTATGCATCAGATTTCTAGACAGATTGAACAAGTAAAGAATATAGGGCTTTAACATTTCTAGGTTAATTTTTTGTGTATTTAATTTGCTATAAATGCAAAAAAATCTTTTCTAGGTAAACTGTTTTGATCAAAACCACAGCTGTGTGTGTAAAAATAACTGTCTTATGTCTTCGTTTTGTTTCCTTATCTAGGCGAGATTAGTAATGATCCTATAACATTCAACACAAATTTAATGGGTTACCCAGACCGACCAGGATGGCTTCGATATATCCAAAGGACACCATATAGTGATGGAGTCCTGTATGGGTCTCCAACAGCTGAAAATGTGGGGAAGCCAACTATTATTGAGGTAATTTATGTGAAAAGAGCAAAATTGTGTTGTGTGCGTGTGTGTGTGTGTGTGTGTGTGTATGCATATATATATATATATATATATATATATATATATATATAATTTGGGTTTTAAGGATTAAAACTTAAGTTACAAGGTAATGATTTAATATTTTATGCACAAAACACACTAGTTAACATTTAGAAATATGACATTACTTTCATCCTAGGTGACTTGTTTTCTACCAGGTACAGATATACAAGGGAGAGCATGCTTGAGATTTTCTCTCAAGTTTAGTAAGCTGTGGACCATGGATTTAAGCTTCTCTATTGGCTGAAAGAGATGACTTGTGTTCATTTGGAGTTAGTGTGTGTTAACATGGTTTTTCCATGATTTTATTTCTAGATTGCTTTTTAAAAAGCAATATAGACTAAAAATAGAAATATACATAGGTATAAGAGAGATATTTTGAATTATTATCAAATTAAATTTTAGATGCTCAGGACATGTTATAAAAACAACATACATCTAATTCATTTATGTGACCAGATTAAAGAAGAAACAAAGTGTCTTGATAGTTGCAGAGAAATTTTTAAATAAAATTTATGATCTATTCTTAGGAAAAAAATAACTTATTGATAACTAGAACTTTAAGCCATCTTTCTGAGCCTGATTAGCCTTACCAAAAATAATAGCCTATGCCATTCTTCATGAGAAAAACACTAGGATAATTTCATTGAAATTCAAGAGCAAGGCATGAATGACCTTCTTCAACAAGTGAATACAAAATGTAATGGAAGTTGTAGCCTCTACAGTAAAGAAAAAAAAAAAGAGTGCTCACTTGGTGACACAAAGACTAAAATTGGAGTGGTGCAAAGGACATTTGTATGACCCCTGTGTGAGGATGACATGCAAATCCATGATGTGTTCCCCATTTACAAAAACACGAGAACAAGAAGTTAAATCTGAGAGTTTGAAAGGAAGACATTGAATAGTCCATGATGTAAATAACAGTTTATGAAATAATCTTAGGGAAGGCTAGCAGTAAGCTATTAGATCAGTATCAAAACTGTTACATTTCTATACCTGAATAATAAATATTAAGAAAACATGTGTTATCTTGATGCCAGCACCATAAAAAAACATGCAGACCTTGTGAGGTTCTGAGAATAAGTAAAACAGAAATATGTGCAAGGCCACATGGGGAAAATGATACAACAGTGTGAGTATTAAAGAATACTTTACATAGATGAAGAGATATTCGAGAATAGGAAGAACCAGTACCATAAATATATCACTTTTCCCCAGTCAGTCTGTAATTCAATTCAATTTCAGTTAAAAATTGCATTTTTTTTTCATGAAACTTGATTTATGGAATCAAGTCTGATTAAAAACTACAAACTGATTCAGAAATGCATGGGGAAGATTATAGGCCAGGAAAAATGAGAGAGTTCCTAAAAGGAAAGGAGGGGGGGTGTGGTACTAGTTTTATAAATATGAAGATTTATTATAAATCCATAGTAATGGTCGTAAGATCGCACTGGTGCAGGCCTGGAAAAGTTAGCTGAAGAACAGAACAGAGGACTCAGAGACAGATACATCTCCATCAGGAACAGTGATGTGTATCTGAGAAGCTGGTGTCACCAAAGGAGTTATCTGTACTGAGTGGCGCTCAGATCGTGGGGTTAGCCACGTGGCAAAGCGTGGTAGATTCTTCATTCCAAACACAAAGTTCAACTCCAGGCAGCCTAAGAATAAATATGAAATGCGAAACTTGTAGTCTGGTCCTGAAATTACTACGTAGCCTAGACTATCCTTGGGCTCAGGGCAATCCTACTGCCTTGGCCTCTTGAGAGCTGGGATTTATAGACGTGTGCCACCATGCCCCGCTTTGTGTGGTGCTGGAGAATTGAACCTAGGGCCTGTTCCATTCCTCTCTTAACCACTGTTTCATTCCTCCAGCCCCCACTTATTTTTTTTGAGAAAAGCAAAAATTTAAAAGCATTTAAAACTGTTATATGTTTACATTTTAAACTTTTGTCACTAAAACGGAAGAATCTTTCTGACCATGGGTAGAAATCTTCTGTTTATCAAAAGAAAGGGTTAAAAATATGACCTATAAACAGAAAAAATACTTTCAATACATAAAGCTAATGGACTCTAAAGTATAAAAAAGTCTGTGATTTAATAAGAAAAAGACATGTTCCTAAAGAGTTTATACAAATGCCAGTAGACTTTAACGATGCTTCGTTTCTTACCAATACTGAAAACTTCAAATTAAAAATACAATACGAATTTTATTACCAATAAAATTTGTAACAAATACATGTGGGAATTAGCATAGCCGCTTTACACAGTGAGTGTTAAAAGCAACAGTAAATTTACTGCTCATCGGCATGGATAAATATTTTTAAACAATATTGGAAAAACTAAAAAATAAGAGTTTCTGGGTTACCAGAGGCTACACAGACTGACTGCCATCCTGGTAACATTCAAAACCAAGCCAACTAATCAGTTTCTTTAACTTAAAAACAAAAACCTTAGTATACTGTGGTCTAAAAGGAGTTGCATTTTACTTAAATATTTAAGAAATATTCATAACCAATGTTTATATAATTATAAAAAATGATACACTTATTTACCAATGAAACAAAAGATTGATTGCTTAAGCTAGTGACATTGTTTTTAGGAGAAAATAATGGAATTAGTTTGGTTATTTCTGCATACTGTTTTTAGTGTACATACATCTGTAATAAAAGTGTATTTGAAAAGAATGAAACACCAAATTTACAGGGCCTACTTCTGTTTGAGAAGAGGCTGAGGATTACTATGGTAGAAAAGAAACACCTGTGTTGAAGTAGGTTGAAGAAAGTTCCTAATGTACCCATGTTCATAGCAGCACAACAAGTAATAGCTAAAATGTGGAAGATGCCAAAATACCCATCAACAGACCAATAGATACAAAATTGTGGTATTTATACACAATGGAATACTATGCATCTATAAAGAGGAGGCAAATGGAGGCAACTTGAGACCATCATGCTTAGTGAAGTGAATCAGAAGCAGAAGGTGAAATATCGAATGGTTTCTATGATATGAGAATCCCAGATCACAAGTATTTCATAGGACTTAATGTGGGAAATATTGGGACCTGGAGGGACAGGAAGGGGAGGGTCGAAAAGGGAAGGACTTGTAACTTTGACATAATATGTATGTGCCCAAAACACTCAAGATCAATATAAACTTTTATATTTTGCACTTATACATATCAATAAAATGGGGGGGAGGAGAAAATTTCCAATGTTCTTGAAACTTATTCCTAACATATAGTGTTATGAATATATGTTACATGATATGCTAAAAAGATGATGAAAACGTAGCATATCCCTCATAGAACACAAAAAATTGATCTGTGAAATATTTACAGCTCAATTTACAGCCAAGCATTTTAGTAGATATTGTACAGTGTCACCCTTGAATCCTGTCTCCTCCTCACAATAAGTAGAATTTGATTGATATCCCTACAGTACTTAAATATCTTATTAGCAGTGATAGGAAACTACATTTCATTATAGCTGTTAAAACTAAACATTAAATATAAATTCAGGAAATAAATTTTTTCTCCTAATATGAAGAATTCTTCACTCCCATCAGTAACCTATGATTTAGGAAAACTTATTGGAAGTTTAGAAACTTACAGTAATGAAATTTTTGATAAATATGGGAAGGGTAGCCACGAAAGTATCAGTATTAATATGAAAATACCTAATTTTTTCTACACTGAAGCTTCAAGATATAGATATAATACATAGAAGAAGACTGATACTCTTTCTTCCACTAAAAATATGGTTTTGTTTTTTGGAAGGGTAAGCTTTTTAAATTGTGGAGTCCCAAATGAAATCCCTTTTGCACTTTTTTATTTGCTTCATTTATGCAATGTTTCCTACTTTGCTTCAGTGGCTCGTGTTACAGCATTGTGTGTGAACCCACGATCATGTTTCCCCATAGATAGTAGAAAGAAGTGTTTACATTTGAGGGAAATTTGACCAATTTTGGAGAGGAAAGTTCTTTTAATCTTGTAGAATGATATATGCCTTTCAGAATCTGTACCTTTACATTTTAGGATTTAGAATTTGGAATTATTTATTCCAGAATTCTGGTTCTTTCTGTTCTCTTGTTGTTTTAATGATTGCAGTTTATTTCTTTTGAACCTCATACATGATGTATAAAAAATCTTTGATATTTGCTTATAGATGCACAAGATATTTCTTTTCAGTTTGAGCCAGTTTTCCCATCTTTTCCTGTCTTAGTGTCACCTGCTGCCTCAGTCACTTGCAGAAAGCTACTGCTGGGATTCTAAGACTTTGACACAATCTCTTCAATCTCTCTCTCTCTCTCTCTCTCTCTCTCTCTCTCCGAGGTAATACAGTTGTAGCCAAGTGATATTGTACTTTAAGGTGAATTATTCCTTAGCTCTTGAAGCCAGATCCTGGTGTTGGCCTTTGCTTTGTTTGCAGTGGCTCTTTGAGTTGGCCTTGTTGTCAGTTCATTGGCTCCGCAAATGTTTACTAATATTTGACTTTATGAGGGGGTTGGTTTGTGGTTTTGAGCATGTGTCCTAAGCTTTACAGACAGAGTTCACTCTGCTTTATTCTTCCGGTAAGGGAGGTATGCTTTCCAAAGGACTATTCATGACATTCATTGACCCCGTGTGTTATTTAGTACGAAATGCAAGCAACATGAAATTCTGTTTGTTTTAAAGTGTACTTTCTACTGTAATCATTAAACTTCATTTAAATGTACAAACTTTTTTTCAGTTTTTAAAAAAATCTTAGAGCACTAATCTAAACATCTTCTGATGGTTAACGCATTTCATTAATGGTGCACCATGTTGCCACCTGTGTTGAATAGCCTCTATGAAAGAGTCTTTCTCTGTTTAACTTTTTGCTTTAGCATGTTAAGTAGACCTAACTAATTGTTTATTTTCTTATGATGTTGCTAAAAGCCCTGAATTCTGATTTCCTAGAGAAGGAATATTTTGTAAGTATGTCAACATGAAATGAAAGTGGAAAGAATAATTTGTTTTCATTTTTGTCCTTAATGAATTTCATTTTAAAAGTAACATTTCACTTTTTTAATATGATTTTCCTTTTCTAATAGATAACTGCCTATAATAAGCGCACCTTTGAGACTGCAAGGCATAATTTGATAATTAATATCATGTCAGCAGAAGGTAGGTATGAAAAATATGTTGATAATCATTTCCTTATTTATAAAAAATTCATTAAGTTTTCTAATTGAATTAAATATAGTTAAGAATTCTAAAACATCACATACCTACTATAACTAAGGAACTAGTAAAATATGGAAAAGCAAATTAAGCAATATCTAACTTGTTATAAAATGTCAGAGGGCCAAACAAATGGGCCACCGATTTCCCTAAGCCTTGATTTCGTTGACTGTAAAATGGTACGACGACTAGCCTTTCTCTCCTTAGGATTCTGAGTTCAGTTTTGAAATGTGCTTAACTGAGATCACAGAGCACACAGTCAATTGTTACAAGCTAGTTTTATGAATTTACTTGAAAATGTACTTTCTATTATTGTGTGTGAAGATAAACTGTAGCTTGGGACTCTTGCAGTCCCCTTGCTCAGTTAGCTAACTGCGTAATTGTTAAGAGTCTCTCAGTAATTTAGAGTTACATATGCCCAAATTTTAGGTGATTTTCTAAAAAATGTTGGAGGTTAAAGACAAAGAAAATATTCTAAGAATTAGACCGTCAAATACCTTGACCCTGTTTTGGCAATTGGCTGCAAAAAATACACACTGAAAACAGTGAAGTTAAAATCAACAAATCACGGGGGTACCCCTCTCGATGCTAGATAGTGTTGATAAAAGCAACAGGAAAGGAAATGGAACAGAATATTTTCCCTCTGAAAACAGTAAGATAATTATGTATCCTTACGGGGGATTGCTTTGCTTCTGTTTGCTAGTACAATTAAAAGCAAGCAAACAAAACACAGCACTTTTAGCCAGCGCCTACTAACTTGGAATTCATGATATTTCATTAAGTAAAATTATGGTAATACATAGAGAGACTGCTTGAAGGTTTGAGCCTCGTTAAGTGAATTTTTTTTTTTACAGATATTTTAGTAGTATCAATTGCAGACAGCAAATTCACAAGTTAAATATATTTAAAGCAACCTTTCTATATATGTAAATCAGGTCCAAGTAGCTGTTGTGTGGGTCCAGGAGACCCCCCGCCCACCCTCTCACTCCCCAGGGTCTTTCAGTAGGGATCCATGTGTGATCTGGCAGACTGATGGTCCTGACTACAACTGTGTACGTTGCTCGTAACCAATCTAAGCTGTCTTTGCAGCACTGGCATATTCTTAACAACAGATAATTGGAAAGTTTCCTTCGTCCTGACAGTTTATCACTTGAGTTACACAGATCTATTGCAGGGGCCTTGGGCCATTTCAGCAGGACTCAGATGTCTCTGTTCAATGTGGGAGTCCCTGTAACTGAAGAACAGCCTGGCCTATGGCTTGCTTTTTTTCCATTCCTTGGGCTGGTCCCCGTACTGCAGAAGCAGAGTACATAGGAACTGTTTGTAGGTGTTGTTATTAATGTATGGGCACCCATGACGTGACCAAATGCCTACTAAGAAATACAGCTGGACAGCCAAATGGTTAAGAATCGGCGTGATGAGCCGTTTGAGTCAGGACCTTGAAACTATGCTGGTGAAGGAGGAGGAGTAGGTGGGGTTAGGACCCTTCCACCTTCATGCTACGCGGTGCTGCTCTGCTGCCCTCTCTGTGGGGTTCAGTGACCCCAGACTGTTTGAAAACCACCGAACTTAAGGGTCCTGCCTGCGTCCTTGCTTGTCTAGACAGAATACATATGCACAGTAGGGTGAACGTCTTTGAGCATGGCCTTCAATCATGCTGTTTGCCCCAGATAAGGCTTAGAGAAAGAAATAACAAAGTTATAAATCATGGGAATCACAGTCAGGCCCATTCCCTGCCCAGCTGTCCCCTGTTCTGAAGGACCGAGTGGGAAATTAGTCATGTAGACTAACACAGCACGGAGCTCAAGGAGCGTACATAAAGTGATCTCTAAATTGGGTTCAGCGCCGCAGAGGCCTGCCACCAATCATTTGGCCTACTGTTCTCTTGGCCCCTGCGATTTCCAAAGATAGTAAGCGCGGGATTTCCCCAGAGTTGGAATGCTGCCGTGACTCGTCTTTGGGAAGCCTGGCAGCAGCTCTTGGCCCAGTAGACAGCAGGCAGCTGCACGGCTCGGCGCTTTCTGCGGGGCGTGGTGCTGGCCATGCGCTTCACAGTCACTATTAAAAAGGAAGCCACGGAGCGCGGTTCGCTTGGGTGGCAGGAAAAGCCAAGTAGAAATTCTCCAAAAGCGACCACTAACGATAAGGAAAATGCTTTCCGTGCTTTTGTGGAGAACCAGATGAGAAAAAAATGGAACAAAATGAATGAATGCTTACAGATTTCTATCATATTCAAAAATTGCAATAGGTATTATTTATAAGAATTATATTATTTATTGCCAAAAAACCTTCTTCATGATTCATTTCTACATGACTTTGTTGATAAGGGAAAAATATGTCATGATTAAGCTACTAAATGTCCATATATATTTATATATATACATACATGCATAAAAGAAAAAAAATGTATCTTCGTAAATAGAAACTTTATCTGCATGGATTGTGTTTTCTTTAGAAGACTATATTATAGATGAGCTATGTATTAAGCAAATCTGCCAAAATCATAAACAGAATAAATGACAATTTTCAAGATAAGAACTTTATTTGACTAGGGCTTTCAAGAGCCAAATTTTTGGAAAGATTGACCATGCTCTAAACAACTCTTGATTTTAAAAACTTTTGTTTATTTATTATTTTGTAAATACATGAATTAGACACATGGGGTTTGGGGAATCAGTGAGCATCTATGCTCACCCTTTTTTCAGAGGTTCACCCTTTCCTAGCTGACCCTTGCCTCTCTTTCCACCCTGACTTGAAAATTCTGAAGCTAAGAGTTTTTTTTTTCTCGGACTTCGTATGTGAGATCCATTGTTCTTTAGCATCAGAAAAGCTTCATAAAAATAAATGATATTATTGAGATTTCAAGTACTTACTATGAAATTTTTATTAATAGTAGAATGCTTTATAGATTCAGGAATTTTATTAAAATGAACCAGAGAATGTGCATAGTGTAATTATTATTGGAGATTTTAAATCTGCGTAGTGTTCAGAAATATTTTCTTGTTCTTTTAAAGTAAGAATTCATATAATCAACATTTTCAAGTGGGCCCTGTAGAACAGGCCTATAATCTTTGCACTTTGGAAGGCTGGGGCAGGAAGATTGCAAAGTAGAGCCTAGACTAGGCACTTAGTGACTTAGAACTTACCTCAAAATCAAAAATAACATTGGACCTTGGTGTGAAGATCTGGTCTCCGCTCCCAGTATCCCCCCACAAAAGATATTGACCTTTTCATATAGTTGTAAAAGGAGCTGAAAATTTTATAAACTCTTATTATGTATTTGGAACTCTGCTGAGCACTTGATATTCTGCTTTAGCATAACGGAAAATCATGTAAGTTCTGTAAAGATAAGCTTCTCCATATAAAAGTATAAAGGAATATACAAAAACTGACTTTTAACTCCTGAGAATTAACTGTTACAATTCACCTACATCTCCTGGCCTGGCCTACGTCATAGTAAGTATTTTTTAATTTAACATTTATTATTATGGAAATAATATTAAATAGCTATTTTACTGTAATAAAACAGTCTGAACAGAGCATATATGGTTATTAATTCAAGAGTAGCACTTGACAAATGTTTTTGTGTTCACCTGGTTTCCTTTATTGAGAGTGAATTTGATGTTGGCTTGGTTTAAAAACATTAACATGAGAAATGTTTAAAGGAGAATTTTGATGAAACTTTGGAAGGAAAAAAGCAAATTAAATCCTTGATGATAAAGAGATAGGGAATTTCATGAGGACTTTATCATTTTTAGATGATTTAAGTAGTAGTAGAATTGCTGTGGTTTTTGTTGGTTATATCATCCATATTTATTGTAGGAAAAATATTTTAATATGCTCCAAACATATTATAAATTTTAAAAATGCAGATTTAGGTTCTTTTTTAAACCAGATCCTATATTGTAAAGTTCTGTGAAGGATTTTATTATGCTGTAGTTAAAGTTCTGTATCTGATATATATTGTTGCATAGGTGTTATACAAGAGACCTTTAAACTGGTACAGCCCTCCTTTGTTACAATTCTCAGGCCCCTGTGAATACTACAGTCTGCAAAGATACTCACGTTCTTCATACATAATGACCTAGGATTTGTCCATAACCTTATACATAAGCTCTGGGTACTCCAAACTTATCTCTAGATTACTTCTGATGTTTAATACAATGCAGATACTGTGTAAATGTGAACTTTTTAATGGAGATAACAAGAGGAAAATCTGGGAATGTTCGGTATATGTGCAATTAAAAACTTTTTGAGCTATGGTTGGTGTAATCTGAGGATGTGCCACCTGTGGATATAGAGGACTGAGTAACACTGCTCCCAACTGCCTGAATTATAACAGAATTCAACAAATCTTTAATTGTTCTTTGGCTTCCCTTTTAAAAAGACAATTGCACTAAAGGTATGCATGCCTCTCCCACCTTTTTTTTTTTTTTTTTTTTGCCAAATTAGACTTCCCATTGCCTTATCAAGCAGAATTTTTCATTAAAAATATGAACGTGGAAGAAATGTTGGCCAGTGAGGTTCTTGGAGACTTTCTGGGTGCTGTGAAGAACGTCTGGCAGCCTGACCGCCTGAACGCCATAAACATCACGTCGGCCCTGGACAGGGGTGGCAGGGTGCCGCTCCCCATTAACGACATGAAGGAGGGGTAAGCAGACTTTTATCTCATTGCTTTAAATATGGATTTTTAAATATGGTGATCTGATGAAAGTTTTTATGAGGGAAGATGACCTATAGCATTTTTCTTTTTCGTAGAAAGTAGATATTATGAAGGTGTGAACATCCTGGCAATTTTCTGCATTGACAAAGAGGTTGTATTAATGGTTCTTTAAATCTCAAGTCCCAGGTCTTGTGAAATCTAATTGTAGATTAGGAGCAGCATCCTAAATTACAGCACTGAGTCTTTTGTAACTTCCATAAAGAAGCTGATTATTTAGAGCCATGAATTTCAAAGGAAATTGATGCCCAGTTATCAACTGGGGGGTGCACTGACTGCTGTAATTTTATTCTGGGAAACTATTCCTCTGCCTTTAACATTCTTTCCACCATGTGTCGGTGACGGATGGCTGGAGTGGATTTGAAACCCATTCCTGTGACGGGAGAGCCTGAGCTTGGCCTTGTCACTCACAAGCTGGGTAACATGGGACAAGTGCTGGATCCTTCTGTGCCTCAGTTTCCTCTGCTGTTCCCATGAGGGTGACCTTCTCTCTCCAGGTTTTTGTAACGATTAAATGTATTTGAAAAGAATTCGCTAGTCTCAAGAAGTGCAAATACGAAGCATGACTTGTGTCCTTAGAAGTCAAGGAACACTCCTTCCTGGGGAAAATGAAAGCCTCTCCGGCAGTATCGGGCTGAACTTTCACCTTTAATTTCTCATGTGTAGATTGATGCAGAATTGCTTTCCCCCCAATCCTATAATCAACAGTACATGGAATAAATCACATTTTGTCTGGTGTATCCTCTAACTCTTCCTCCATCTGTAATCTTGGCACCACTTTATATACAAGTGATATCTGGAATTAACTAGTATATTTGGATTAGTAAGAATGAGATTTCAGGGCAGATTTAAAGGAGAACTTTATTGTAAAGTACAGAAAAGATCACAAAAACATATAAATGAAGTCTGAGGGAGGAGGCTGAAGGAGGAAGGGGAAAACAGTGGCTCGCAAAGTCCAATGTAAAAATCTTCAGAATTAAGTTTTATTTCTGGTGTGATAGTGACAAATTTTGAGATCAGCCCAGCACATGTAGAAATGCTTTGAAGGAAGATCGTTAGTTAATTGCTTGGCTGTGTGCTGGGTGGTTTTCTCTGTGGAATCATAACTCTAGAGTTTAAATGTTTACTGTGAGGTTACAATAGGAATCTTTTTTCCATTTAATATTCTTTTTAAGAAGTAGAACCATGAAAGAGGATGAATAGAAGAATCCCTCTGAAAATGTTCTCCAAATATGGAAAATTTTCAGCAGTTACTTTTTATTGTATTTCATCTTGATTGTTAAAAACAACTGCCAAAAGATATTAGAAAAAACAGCATAGAAACTGGTGATTTTTCGTAGTTTCCCTTTTTAGGCTGCTTCTTCCTATCAGTAGTGCAAGCTCCACTCTCAGAACTTGAACTAAGTTAAGTTGATTTGAACAGAACCAAATTTTTGTCTTCTAAGTACTTGTTGAAAATTCAGTCATTAGCTGACTGGCCCTCAGCACCTGCTAGAGGGCAGCATATGTTGTCAGCTATTTGTCAGGGTCAGTCCTGTGGCGTTTGTTTAGACTCTTGTCTCAGATCCTATCCCAACTTGAAATGTTTTCTGTGAGTTTTAATTTAACGGCAAGCCTTAATGTTTACAAACTATTCATATGGGAAGACTTTTAAAACAGCCTTTCTATAAATTGTACCCCATGCCAACTCTGCTACTCCAGAGTCCCTTCACATGCCCTGAGGTGACAAGATCCTGTATGACTTATGTTTCCAAAAGAAAAGTTTGCCCTTGTGAATAGTTTCACATGTTTCCTTTGTTGTTGTATAAGGTCACAGTAGCAGAAACAAACTTATTAGTCCTATCGCTTTAAATTTGGAAATTCCAGGCCTACCTCCTCTTGAGTGACTTCCTTTTTAAGGATGCATGTTATGGTTTAATTCACTCAATACCCCTTTTCCTGGGTGTTTTCTTTTTAAAATATCATGGGCTATAATTTTTTTAAAACATGAAGTACTGAAAAGATCAATTTTTCTAAAATTTTATTAAAGAGCCTAGTCATATACTTTGAAAGTATTACCTGTGAACCCAGTAAATGGGTTCTGCTTAATACTTAGTGCCAGTCTTGGTCCCAGATTTAAAGAAAAAGGAGATCTCCATGAAATGATTTCCCTTGCTTACGGCAGCCTTGATCTAGGAATTGTCAGTATTTTTTATACTTAGTAAGTGTAATTAGTAATAGCAGATGACTGTGAGTTACTCTCGGTAGTAGGACCTTGGAGTAAGGCTGTTGCATGGAACACCATCAAATGTCAGTGCCCAAGGGCTCCCTCTGCAGCATCCTGGCGGCTCTTCAGCATTTTCTCATCTCTGCAGAACTCACTGACAGCTTTCAGACTTCTCCTAAATCAGTTAGAAACCAATGATAATGATTTACTTCAAAGTGAGCAAGCTTCCACCAAGGAAGTCTGGGCCTTCTGAACAGATTCGTTGTCACTTGCTAGATTCGCAGCCCCAGTGCCAGTGCGCTGCCTGTGGGCACAGTCTTGGCTGTTGCTTCTCCTGTGGCCCCTGAGCCAGGAACTCGTGGGTGTATTTAGCCTGGTACAAAGCTGGTAGACCGGCGAGCCGGCTCGTATTTCTCTGTAGGCATGTGGTAGCTGCCAGCCGGGTGAGTGATGCGGTGTAAATGGTGGCTGTGAAGGGAGTGATGGGGTGAGAGGATTAAGGGGTGCGCTCACATTTCATAAGAGATTGTCAAAGCTACCCGTGTTTCCTCTGGTTACCAACGCGTGGTTCTAGCATCCTGAGTCTAGACTGTCGCACAGAATGCTCTTTCCAATTATTATCTGATCTTTTTTGTCCTATATCAAAGACCTTAGTGAAAAGATACTTGAAGAGCAAGTCAGAGCAAGCATGTTAGTATCTGCAGAACACTGGCCTTAGGGAAAGTCATTCTCCTCAGCCAGTCTGGAAAGTTCTGATCGTCCTCATTGTTTCCAACTTCGCCTTGATTCTTTTTTTCTTTTTCTTTTTCTTTCTTTCTTTCTTTCTTTTTTTTTTTTGAGACTGAGTCTTGCTCTGCAGTCTAGGCTGGCCTTGAACTCACTGCAGTGTTCCTGCCTCAGCCTCCGTAGTCCTGGGATAACAAGTGTGCACCACCAGGCCTGGCTTACGTCTTGCTGGGGAATCAAACCCAGGGCTTCATAGGCAACTGCTCCAATGCCTGTGCTGTTCTTCCTGCCCCACATTCTCATTCTTAAGTAGTGTCCCTCCTAGCTTTAAAGTGCAAACATTCTTTTTCTTATGGAATAGTAGTGATGTGGCATACAAGTGTCTGAAAACGCCTTTAAAACAAAAATTGAAAACTCGTATCTGTCAGTTTTTATATGTATCATTAAAATAACTAATGCACTCCTGAATTTGATATCTAGCTGAAGTTCTGCCATATTTTTTCATTGTTAAGTATTCTTTTATGGAAGAAAATTATGTTAGTCTCTGGGGTGTAGTGATTTTAAGAATACAATTCATGCGCCCAGTCTTCTAAGGACAAAGCGTGTAATTGGATAATTAAAATCATTGACGTGGAGGTGCTCAGCAAGAGGGCTCCTCCCTCACATCGCACCCATGGCTCCGAGGCATGTGGGGAGGAAGGGGAGGCCTATCCAAGGTGAAAGGACGAGTTCAGAAAATGAGAAAGGTGAGGTCATGGTTGGACAGAGCCTGTAGGTGGAAGAAAGCTTCGTGGCTTTGAGGACTTAACGTGGTATGGATCCTGGGAACAGGGGTCCAGATGTGGCCATTGGGAAGGAGGCAAAGACCAGGCCATGTAGGACCCTATGTATCCGTAAAAGTCTCAGAAAGCTTTGCAGAAATGGCTTTTACTTTAGAGAGATCACCCTTGTAGTTGAAGGGAAGGCTGAATGGAGGGGTTGCTGCACAGAGACGAGGATTGCAATTTCAGGTGACTGATGGTGTCCACATTCCCTGCCGGGGGAACACGAATGAGAGAAGTGTAACCTCATAGCAAATTCTCACAGAACTTAGTCATTAAAACGTTGAGGTCCTTACGGAAAAGTCACAATGCTTTCTTCAGTAATGAGAAGAGTGATGCATTTGAAAGTTTTGGTGTTTTCTTTTTTTTTAAATTTTGAAGACTCAGTGAAAGGGAAACAGACTATGAAAAACCCAATTTTAGCACGTGTAGCATATAATACACATTACGTGAGGTGGATGAGGGAGTTCTGTGCCACATGAATGCTCTGGATTACAGTAAAATTATTAATACCATCATTTTCAGGATTTCTTTCTAGTTTTAATTACATTATTTCTTTTTTTGATATGTATTCTGATATAACATTATCTTTGATTCTTTATTTTTATGCTATTTTGATTAATTATCAACATCTATAGAGAAAAGAAGAAGGGTGGTAGGAGAGGCAGGAAGTGTGATACTGTTGCTTTTGTGAACCCCGTTGTTCCCGGACAACATGTGTTAACATTTATGGACAGAGTCCAGTTACACTCTCTTGTATCCCCCTTTTTTGGAGACAGGGTCTCACTCTGTAGCTCATGCTGGTCTAGAACTCACTATGGAGCCCAGGCTAGCCATGGACTCAAGGTAATCCTCCTGCCTCAGCCTCCCCAGTGCTGGGTGTGGTTGGCATGCCTCACCACACCCAGCTTATGTGGTTCAAGGGAATTGAACTCAGGGCCTTACGCTTGCTAGGCAAGTGCTTTAACCACTGTGCCATTCCTCCAGGGTCTTCCAGGTTTCTCTTCTATGCACGAAAGAATAAAGTATATTTGTGAGTAAGATCATTAGGGAAAATATACAATTATTGAATAATGTTGCTAATAAAGGTAGAGTTTTGAATTTAATAATTTGTCTGTCACTTGATTCTCTGCATTCTGTGCTTAAAGACCTCCAGGAATCCATTCTGCCTCAACTTGGGGAAATGGAATTGTTCAAATTTGGAAGAAACGTCTTTTATAAGAAACAGTTCTATCTACTATATACCAACTCTTAACATTTTTGGACGACTTTTTTTGAGGTAGGGTCTTGCTGTGTAGTCTACGCTGGTCCTGAACTCACTATGGAGCCCAGTCTGGCCTTGCGTGCATGGCAATCTTCCTGTCTCAGCCTGCCAAGTACTGGGATTATAGAGGTGTGTCACTGCCCCTAGCAAATACGGTGCTGGGGAATCGAACTAAGGACCTTGAACTTGCTAGGCAAGCACTTTTAACTGACGAGCTATCCCTCCAGCCTGAGAGCCTTGTACTTGATAGTATATTCCTGTTTCACCTGTTTACACACATAGGAAATTTTGAAAACATGTGCTGAGGTCAAAAAGATAAAAATCCATCCTCCCTTTTAAACTTGTGTGCACCTAAAGGCCAGCTCAAAGGAAAACAGACTCTGAAAAACACAATTTTAGCACGTGTAGTATACAATTATTTTCCCATATGTCTCACACAAAATTATATATTTTTAAAAAAGCTAAACTTACTCATTTTTCTCTAACTTAGAAGGGGCCTTCAGCATAGTGCTCTTGAGCATAACGCCTGTGCTCTGTGTTTTTAACTTGTTCAGTGCTGTTCATTCATTCATCATACGTTCGTTCATCCATTCATTCATATAGCATATAGACTCCCTGGAGACAATAGCAAACACTGGATTCAAGAACGGACAGGAGCTGTGGCCTCCCCATGGGTGGAAGGTGATGGTGAGTCAAACGAGGGTCATAGCCTTGAGACGGGACTAAGTGGACGTATGAGAGTTATTTCAGGGCACATGTCAGAGACCGAGGATGGATGGAAATGTGGAGAGGAGACAAATCCGAGATGATGTGCTTGAGTTTGTGACTTGAGCATCTGGGCATGCCAGTCACAGGGGAGAAGGAGGTGGAAGGGGGAACAGGTGGAGCTGGCGGGGTGGGTGGTGACCAAGAGCTCAGCTTGGAACATACTAAGTTTGAGAAGTTTATGGAAAGTCCAAGCAGAGATGAAAGTAATTTGGCAGTGTGTGTCAACTGCCATGATAATGTTTCCACTTGTATGCATCTTTTTTTTTTTAAAGATAGTAGTAGCATTAAAGAATCTGCACAGAGATAGTCTTGGCAATATTATTTATAATATCAAAAAATGGAAGCAACTACATGTCCAATTCTGAAATAATTGCTGAATGAAGCATATGCACTTTAAAAATTATATTGCCATATAGCTATAATTGTGAAGACCACGATAGGGAAAATACTTGTGATACATTAAGTGAAGAAGCAGGATACAAAATTCTATTTTGACGATGATTGCAATTAGGCTAAAATATATGCATTTGAAAAATATTCTGCAAGGGACCTTGGAAAATGAAAATAGTTATCTTGGTAATATAAATGAGTTCTGTTTTTATGTCTCAAGTTTTCTGTAATGTTTTTATATTGCTTTTATAATTTAAGGGAGAAACATTTTAAAGCACCCAGAGCTATTATGCCCATTTATGCTACCTTTAAATGAATTAATTTAAAATCTTACTAATTATAAATGCAAATTACTGTGTGTTTAAACAAGAAGGCTGCTAATAGCTGTCAGCAACATTCATTTGCCTCAGTCTTTACAAATATATTTCACAGTCATGAAAAAAAAGTGCTAGCCAGGCAGTTAATAAGGTGAAACTTTGAAGTAATAACTTGTTTTAAATGTATTATGTTTATATTCACAGTTAATATAAATACTTTTCTATTTTTTTTGAGAGAGAGAGTGTTTGCTCTCTAGTCCCAGACAAGGGTGGCCTTGAACTCATGGTAATACCCATTTCAGTCTCCCGAGTGCTGGGATTTCAAGCTTGTACCACCACGCCCAGCTTAATGGTTTCTTATATCCCAGATTTTAAATTTCAGTGTATTATTTGTTTCCCAAAGGTAGTATACTTTTTAAAAAATGTTCATAAATGAAACTTATGTTCTAATGTAAACAGGAAGTGAAGAGCCAGTGAATTCGTATAGCCGTGTTCTGAAAAGCAGAGTTATCACCTCAGGTGTGGCAATGATGTGCCTAGCTTGATAATTTTGTGCTATGCTTTTGTTTCTATTTTTTAAAAATAGCTTTATTAAGATACAATTCTCATATCATATTATCTACCTATTTAAATTGCATAATTTTGTAGGTTTTAGTGAACACATGAAGTTGTACATCGGTTTATTTAGTCGATCTTAGAACGTTTTTATCATTTCAAAGTCCCCCGCCCTAACCTGTATACCTACCACACCAAACCTTGGAAACCACTAGTATACTTGCTATCTTTGCAACTTTTCCTGTTCTGTATATTTCATATGAATGAAATCATGCAGTATATGGTCATTGTGTCTGGCTGTTTTTATTTAGCATCAAATTTTTTTTCAGATTTTATCCATGTGGTAGAATAAATCAGGATTTCATTTATTTTTATTGTTTGATAGTATTTTCTTATGTAGTTGAAAACTACCATTTGTTTACCCATTAATAAAGTGATGAGAATTTGTATTCTGTGTTTTGGCTATTATAAATAATATTGTTTTAGACATCTATGCAACATTTTTGCATACATATGCATGTTCATTTGTCCCAGGTACCTCCCAAGGAGTGGAATTGCTAGGTAATATGGCAACTCTGCACTGAACCTTTTAGGAACTGCCGGACTGTTTCCCAGAGCGGTTACTCCATTTTCTGTCCCCAGCATCAGAGTAGAGTCCGGATTCCTTACACCCTCTCCAGCACTAGCTCCGATGTGTCTCTACGATAGCCTTCCTAGTTAAAGTAAAGTGTTATCTCATTGTGGTTTTGGCTTCTGTTTGCCAAAAGCTTATGTTGAACATGTTTTCATATGCTCGTCAAACATTTCTGTGTCTTCTTTTGAGATACATCTGCTCGGAACCTTTGACATTTTTAAATTGGATTATTTGTCTTTTAAGTTGTGAGATTCCTTTGCATATTCCGGATAGATACAAGTGCCTTCTCAGGTCAGTGACTTGCAGTCGCTCTCTCCCGTTCTGTGGGTTGTTTTTCCTTTCTTGATGTCGCTCTTTGAAGCATTGTGTACTTTTGGTGAAGTTCTATTTATCTACTTTTTCTGTGATCACTGGAGCTTTTGATATTGTTTCTAAGAAGTCATCCCCTAAACCAAGGTCATAAAGATTTACACTTATTTTTCTTCTTGCAGTTTAGTAGTTTTATCTCTTACATTTAAGTCTTTGATGTATATTGTTAAGTAAACCATTTTCAGAAATTTTAGTTTCTTAGAAAGATTAAGTAGGAAATACCAAGATTTCCAGTGTACCCAATGTCCCTGAACATGCATAATCTCCCTGCTTTTCAACGTCTACCACCAAAGTGGTATATGTGTTACAATCAGTGACCCCATTGACACCTACCAGATCAATAGTGTACATACATTAGGTTTTACTCTGTGTTGTACATGCTACGGTTTGGACAGATGGGTAATGGCATGTAAACATCATTATAGTCTCATATGCAGTGATTTCATTAAAAATTACCTTGCAAATCATCTGTTCAGAGTTATCACCTGGAAATTTTATATTTTATATTTAGGTTAATGATCCATTTTAAGTTCATTTATTTTTGAGGCGTGTAAGAGTTGTATCAAGCTCTTCCCTTTTCTTGCACGTGTGTGTTCACTTGTTCCAGCACCATTTGCTGAAAAGATGGATGTCGCCCAGTGTGTTGTCTTTACTCCTAGGTCAAAGACTAGTTACCTGGATTTATCTGAGTCTGTTTCTGGACTTTGCTCTGTCTCCATAGTCTGCTTCTCTCTTCCTTTACCACTATCACACTGTCTTGATTGCTGTAGCCGTAGGATACGTCAAGAAATGAGGTAGTCATAGTCTTCCGACTGCGTTCTTCTGCGGAAATATTAGGTTGAATATTCTGGCTCTTCTGGTCCTGTGTATAAACTTGAGCATGAGTTTGTCAGTATTCACAAAATAATTTGCAGATATTTTGAGTGGAATTGCACTGACTTCACTGATTAATTTGAAAACAACAGAGCCTTGCTGTCCAAGAATATAAAATCTATTTTTATGACTAAATTCTGCAGTTTCTTTCATTAGAGTTTTATAATTTCCTGATATATGTGTGTATGTGTGTGTTTGTGTGTGTGTGCACATGCGCGCTTGTGTATGCATCTGTCTGCCTGTCTGTGTACTTTTTTTTTTTTTTTTTTGGTACTGGAGGTTGAATCCAGTAAGTTATCCCCAGCCCATTTTTAATTTTTGTTTGAGACAAGGTCTCATTAAGCTGCCCAGGCTGAGTCCAAATTTTCAATCCTCCTGCCCCAGACTTTTCATAGTGCTGAGATTATTGGCCTGTACCATCAAGCTTGCCTAATCCTGTACATACTTAGTCAGACATATATTTAAATATTTTCTTTGATGTTGGCCCTAGAGTTTTTGTAGACAATCTGTACTCAGTTGAAGTTTGCTGCTCTATGCATGACTTTTGGATTTTGTTAGATGAGTTTCTGCATCTATTAATAAAATTTTCTGATTTTTTCTTCTTTATCCCATTGATGTGATAAGTTATGTTAATTCATCTTTACATGTTAAACGGGACTTACCTAGTTGGGATAAATATACTTCGTCATCATTTGTAATTTTTTAATACATTGTTTAATTTTTTGATAATTTTTTCTTGAGAAATATTATATCCGTCTTTAAGAAAGATAATATTTTTTATTTTCTGTAAGGGTCTCTCATTTTAACATTAGGATTCTGGCCTCATAATGTAGTATAGAAAGTATTTATTGGGTTTTATCTTCTGAGAGATTGTACAGACTTAGCATAATTTCATCCATAGACATTTGGGAAAATTTAGTAGCGAATTTATCTAGGCCTGGTACCTTCTGATTTCTTTCTCTTTTTTTAACTAGCTTGGCTTATCAGTTTTGTTTCTTTTCTATCTGCTGACTTTCTGTTTTTCAATTTCAGCTTTTTTTTTTTTTTACTAATTTTTATTGTTTTTCTTGTGTATTTTGGATTTAACTTGTTCTTTCTCTAGTTTTCCAAAGTTAAATGTAAATGATTTTATTATTGTTATTATTTTGTTTTTATTTTATACATATATGCATGAATTTCAGATTCTGTAACACATTAGAGACATAATTTGGGGAATAAATGACCGTCTATGCCTCTCCCCCACTTTTCAGAGATTCACCCCTTTCCTAGCAGTCCATTGCCCCTCATTCTACCCTGACACTCATGTTGGGGCCTTTTTGTGCCATTCTTTTGCAAATTTCTAAGAAGGACACCCATCTATCGTCAATTTTTCATGTTTGGTTCATTTCACGATGCAGCCATAAGGAAAGACAGATATAATTGATTTTAGATCTTTCTTCTTTTCTAATCTATGCACTCAATGCCACTAATTTTCCTCCAGGGACTGCATTTGCTGCATTCTACAAGTTCTGATATTAAGATTCTATGTTCATTTACTTCAGTGTTTTAAAATTTCACTTGAGATTTTGTGTTTGACTCATGTGTTGCTTACAAGTACATTGCTTAATGTCCAACTATTTTGAATTTTTAGTTATCTTTAGATATTAAATGTCCAGTAGATTCCACTGGGATCTGAGAACTGATATTGCACAATTTCTGTTTTTTTTTTTAAATTTATTTAAATGTGTTTTATGCCCTGGAATGTTTGTGAATGTTTCATGGAGAAAAATGTTTACATGGTTGTTGTTAGGTGAAGTAGTCTATAATTGATGATGTTGAGTTTAACTGTCCTTACTGATTTTTCCACCTGCTAGTTAATGTCCACTTCTGATAGAAGAATATTGAAATCTCCAGCTATTGGATCGCATTCATCTTTTTCTCTTTAAAGCCTTATCAGTTCTGCCTCATGTATTCTGATGCTTTTATTAACTACATACACATTAAAGATTAACGATTGTTTTATATTCTTGTAGAATTGACCCTTTGATCAGTATGAAATATATCCTTCTTTTTTCCATGACCACTTCCTTCGCTGTGAAATAATTCTGTGTCTGAAATGAATATGATCCTTCCTGCTTTTTGGTGTTCTATTTTATTTTGTTTTGGATTGTTTTGTTTCAGTGCTGGGGACCAAATCCCTATTCTCGGTCATACCAAGCATGTATTCCATACCATTGAGCTACAATTCTCTGACCTAATCTCACTTTGTTTTTATTAGTGGTGTTATGGTATGACTTTATCCATACTTGTGCTCTTATCTCTATGTTTTTATATTTAAAGTGGATTTCTTGTAGACAGCATAGAGTTGGGTCTTAGTTTTCAAATCTACTCTGACCATCTTTTGTGTTTATTTGCTGTTGCTGTCATTGACAACATTGTATTACTATCTATCATGTGTATTTTCTGTATGTTACTCTTATGGTTTGTTCCTCTTTTTGTTTTCCATCCTTTTTTTATACTTTTCAGATTTTTATTGGATGTTTTATATTATTCCACTTCTTTCCTCCCAGCATATCAGTTGTGCTTCTTTTTCTCCCTTTTATTAGTGGCTAGCATATAGATAGATATATAGATAGATAGATAGATAGATATAGATATTTAGATATAAAGATATGCAGACATATATCAACTAAAACATAGATATCTATTATTTTTATATATAAACATCTATTTATATATCCATATAAGCATATGTCTGTATGGTTATATATGGACACACACAAATAGATAGATATAACTAGGTATAGATGCACATCTTTTTTTGACCAGGGAAGTCTACTTTATCTATGAGAGCTGTTTGCTCTTAGTCACGGTTGTGTGGTGAGATTTCTGTCTGATTGTGCCGACATCTCTGAAGCAGGTTCTGGTGCCTGTTTAGTCTCTTCGGACAATGCTTTTTGTTCCTCATGTACCTGTGCTTTTTCCGGAGAGCTAGATGAATACTAGAAAAAAGACACTGCTGTAAGTTAAGGCCCATGTTATGGACAAGGTGTGAAGTTTGGGAAGCATCTTAAGGTCAGATAAATAATTGTCTTGCAGTGAGCCCGGACTGTAAATGTCACATTGTGCTTCTTATGTCGAACTCTGCTTATGTGGGGCAGGGCAAGCTAGCTAAGAAGCGAGGCCTGCTGTTGGCTCTTCTCTGCCCATGGGAGGACAGAGCAGGTAGGATTTCAGTATTTCCCTTCCCCGGGTCAGCGAGGCTGTTCATAGTGTGCTCTGGTTGATTTCTCCAGAGGGCAGGCCTTGTTATGAAGAACACAATCTTCTGATGAATTTCAAATGTTTCTTAACATGTGACAATAATTATATACTTTATATCTGGTCCCTCACTTCCGTTGTCTATCCATGGACTTGTGTACCACTTTCCATGTTGGTGCCACTAGTCTTGATTACTATAATTCTGAATAAATCTTAAAATCAGGAGTTGTGATTTTTAAAAAAAGGTTTCTTTTTTCAGATTATGAGTTTGAATTTTTTAATTTTCTTATGAATTTTAGGATTAGCTAGTCAATACCTACAAAGAACTCGGCTATAATTTTAATGACTTTATTTCATTTTATAAGTAGTGATTGCTATTAAAAAAGAAATATTATCTAGATTAATTTTTTAGGTTTCTTTTCCTCTTAAAAGGCAAATACGATTTCTGTGTTCTCAAGCTGCTCCAAGCTTATGTAAATGCTACTGTCCCTACCTTTTATTTTATTGAGAAATCATTCCAACGAATTAAGTAGTGTTCTTTGCTTGTAATTGCTAACAAACACACTAATATTATACATTTTGTTTGCCTGTTTGTGGATAACAAACAATAATTTCCTCTTAACTCTTTAGATAAAAAGTTGGGAGGTCTTCTAAGGACAGACTACAGAGTTAGAGGTTTATACATGAGAAAAACCCGCAGTCAGAACTGTTGGGGAGAAGAGCCAGAGTGTACCTAGACCTCTGTGTCTCCAGGGACGTAATTGCGAATCTTCTTATAATGAAGTCAAAGGAAGACCATCTCCTTTATGACTTTTTTCATAATAGAGTTATTTTGAACCTTTTTTTTACAAATTTCCTTAAGATTAGTTTTTACAAATAGTTTACTAAATGTAATAACCACAGTACAACACATGGCTTTTTTGAATGAAATACAATTTCTAGAAATTAGCATAGACTGGAGAGAGAGTCCGGTGCGGCAGAGCACTCAGCAAATATTGGCTGACTGAGGGAGTGGAGGAAAGAAAGGACTGGGTGAGTCGCTGCTTTCAAAGCCCGGGCCCCTACCTTAGGGATGATTCTAGTTAATCCCTCAATTCAAAAGGATAAATCCTGCTTTCAGGGAAGATTGTTTTTCAGTGTTTTCAATCTCTTAAAGGATAACTTGAGAGTTTCACATTTTTACAGTGTTTATGTCATGGTTGGTGCCGATGTCCCGTTTTCTTCTTGCTTACGAGAAGTTGAAAATCCGCAGAACCAGTTGAGATGCAGTCAAGAAATGGAGCCTGTGATAACCTGTGACAAAAAGTTTCGTACTCAGTTTTACATTGACTGGTGCAAAATTTCACTGGTGAGTTTCTGTTTCATTTTGTTTTTGCAAATGTAATTTGGAGTGATGTTGCTGGATATAACATTTGACTGAAACCTGAATTGCTTTTAGGAAACAGTCATGGTTTACCTTGTCAACTGCAATGAACTCTCTTGACTTTAAGGATTTGGTGAAGTCACTGATGGTGCATCCGCTTAGGAAAGACGATCTCCACTTTTGTGTGCCCTCTACCCTTGATTAGATGCTGGGGCTGGATTAGCTAGGTAGGTGGTCCTGCAGAGCCTCTGGACACCCAGGTGGCTGTTGAATTAGCACAGGTCATGGAGTCCATGTGGTATGTGCAGAAAGTCTCTTCTTAAATGTGCTGCCACTCTCTGGCTTTGCAAGGAAAGAATAAAGTAAACAATGTTATCAGTATTATGCTGTGACTCAGTGTCTTGCAAACTCAAATTGTAAGAAAAGTTTAAAACACAAGAAAGAATTCCAAATGAGGAAAGTGAGTAGCTGGCGGTCATAAGAGTAGATTGTAAGCACTAGCTGTTTTTCTCTAAACCACACATTAATTTGTATGCAAAAAGATTAAATAAAATACGACTGAGGTTTCATATAGATGTTGGATACATGTGCTATTTTAAAGTAGATGTATGCTGTATGATATATTTCTCCATGTAATATTTTGAGCCTGTTATCTGAAGGGTAGGAAAGTTGTTTCAATTCTTCAGCAACCTTTAGCTTTAATTCCACCAACTGTCTCCGATTGAGAGCGGTGAGTTAGACCTGAGTTTAAAGTTGACGTTTGGACAAAGTTACTGACACATAGACACAACTGTCACTTCGTGTCTTAGAGCCAGCTGCAGGCAGCTTTCCAGGACCCGGCACTGGAGAACACAGTGCTCACGTTGCAGCACTTAGCTCTGGCTGTGGCCTTTGGGCCTGAAATAGTGTCCTTTGACTCTTAGAAGAGTTACGCCTCTTCCTCGCCTTCTTAAACCAAGTCAAACAACATTCTGGTGGCGTGTGTGTGCTGTAGGTAAAGGTGAAGATGCAACGTTCACAATTTCAGCCACAGTGCTGGTCGTCAACGTGTGACAGGGCAGCAGGGACCAGAGCTTTAATGGGTTCCTTTGTTCAGAAGAGGTGGGGCTGGGAGCTGTCAGGGCCTACACCAGTGCCGTTCAACTTGCAGTTGTGCTGTTACACGCATTTGTGCTTAAGAATGTCATCTGATTTGTTTTAAAATGATTTATGCTTTGGAGAGTTTAGTTTTGTGATAAGGCTTTATAAATGGAAAGGTCGGACATTTTTATATTTTTATTGAATGTTTTACAGGTATATGATGAATATAAATATAACCACGAAAGATTTCAGGAGGCTGAGGTTAAAAGAGTGGCATAATAAGTACAGTATCAACAATGGAAAAAATAGGGACTTAAACTTCATGAAAAATTCTTTGTTTTATAAACCTCCTGATGTCTAGGATGAAAAAAAAAAGAAGTTTGTCAGCTATTAGTTCTTATTCTTAAATAAAGCACGGTGTATTAATTCCTTGGCAGAAAATCAAGACTTCACTGGCAATGTATTAACTAACTTTCACAAGTGGAGTTTTTGAGAGAGGATATTAAACAATGCTGCAACTAATGCTCTCCAGGATTTCTTTCAGTAGCAAGTTTGACAAATGTCACATGGCTACTTTCCTGGTGTCCTTCAATAAAATACCTTAGTATAATTAAACACAACTCAAGTAAAGCAGTCTTGGAGGTAAATTCATAGGGCGAGTGTGTATTTTTGTTACTGATCTAGAATTCAGCAAAACGGGAAGTTGGGGGAAAAGGGTGGGCAATGGTGGAAGTGATGTAGAAATGAGTAAATGTGGTATGTGTGTGCCAGCTACTCAAGTTGAACGTAATTAGTCTATATTGCAGATGCTTGCTAATAAAAGTATAATATAGGGAGAAATATTCTTTTTTAAATTCATCAAAATGAGAGCATTGTGTGGGTTCTGTGTGCCGTAGACTATCTTTTCCAAAAAATGACTCCATCAAATGGACAGTAGAAAAATATCTTTGGAAATTGTCCTCGCACCCTTTTCTTTTCTCACCTTCACTGACATTAATTAGAAACTGCAGTCAGTGGTTTATTTAACATCTGCACTAGAAGTTTATCACTGGGAAACAAGAAATTTACACGAACTACTTCTGCTTTGGCGGAGGGATACAAAAGCAACCCCACCTGTACACATACACAGCAGATTATGCATGCATACGTGTGTGTAAATGTTCTTGTACCGTAGGGAGAACACAGAGCCTTTGTTCCTTGTCATCACCTGTCCCTAGCTCCAATAAATTGCAAGTTCAAGGGAATAAAGTAATTGGAAAAGATGACTTTTAAAGGTAATTTGTCAAAGAGTGTGTTGTTGTATATAGATCTTAAAATCTCATAAAGTTTGCAACTATTATTTTGACATGTAATTATCTTCTTTTGTGTCAGGTTGATAAAACAAAGCAAGTGTCCACCTATCAGGAAGTGATTCGTGGCGAGGGGATTTTACCTGATGGTGGAGAGTACAAACCACCTTCTGATTCTTTGAAAAGCAGAGACTATTACACGGATTTCCTAATTACCCTGGCTGTGCCCTCAGCGGTAGCACTGGTCCTTTTTCTAATACTTGCTTATATCATGTGCTGCCGACGGGAAGGCGTGTGAGTACTTTCAAACACTAATAAAGAATTAGAGAGCCTGCTAAGATAACAGCACAGATGATTCCATTAAAAGCAAAGTTTCATTTAGTTCATAAAACCGTTTAGTAATGAATTGAATTCGTGCTCAAGTCACCCTGCAGTACTGCATTCCTTTAAAATAGATTAAAATAGTTTTAAGTCTAGTAAATCAAATTAGGGGCCGTAATTACATGAATCAAAAATTATTAAGGCTAAATGTAAATTCATTTTGCAAAATAGTCCCAACAATAACGGAAGCCAGATCCTTGGTTGCACAAGCCAGCTTGTGTGAGGCGAGGCTGGCATGAATTGGGATAGTAATCGCACTTTAAATAAATAAATTGTCTTAGTTTCACCAGACGTGACGGTCAGATCTTGAAGTTACTCTGCTGTCAAACAGGGTGTCCCAATCTAAATGCTTAAAATATTTTAAAAAAACTAACTTAGGGATAGATTAGTGAAAATAAGGTATAATTTGAGTAAGGAGTCTTCACCTCATGAATAGTTAGTACTTTCAGGACATATATGTCAATTAAGGTAATCTGAGATTTTTATCTCGAAGTCAGGGTAACAAAGGATAAAAAATTTCATAAAGCAGCAAGTAACAATCCTTCCATTATTACATGTAGCCTGATTTCATTATGTCATGAAATTTATTTCAATCAAGAGCTTGAGTCGTAATCTGCATTTTTTTTCCATTTTCTGTGTGTTTCTCATCAGTATTCCATTGCTCATGTGTACTCATCCAAGCGATGTCGCCAACCTGGCGGCAGATGCTGCCTGGTTGCATTGACAATAACAATGTCAACATTCCCACATCATGCCAGATCCCATGAGCATATAGTCTTAATGTTCTAAATATCAATGCTATTATTTAATTCATAAATTTTGTTTTGTTTCTAGGGAAAAGAGAAACATGCAAACACCAGAGTAAGTGTCTTCTTTCCTGTTACTTCTCATTTTTTTCACGTCTCAGTTGCCCATTGTGTGCCATACACGTTTGTCATGCGCTTTTTTCGCTCATCACCTTTCATAGTTTACTACATAAATGTGAAAGCTGCTTTCTAAATAGAGATATGTAGGAGGGGTAGAAACCAAAATTAAAAAGGGTTTGAAAACGAAGTCTACCTAGGTAAAAATTAAACCTAAAATATTTCAGGTTCAGAATATTAACTTACCATTTATGTCACATGATTTCCCAATCTGCATTTCTGTAAACCAGAGAACAGATGAAAAGACCTTTCATACAAGTTTTCCTGAATCTACAGTAATAACCTACTATAAAATGAAACTTCTGTGAGTATTTATAAATGCCCCACCAGAAGCAACAGTATAAAATCATGGTAGTTTTATCTTAATCATAGAAAATAAATAGAAAACTAGTTTGTTACTTAGGGTTGCAATATTAACACAGTGCTTCATAACTTAGTATCTGAAACTTACTTTAAAACTAGTTTATAATTTTCTTTTCTTTGATAAAAGGATGCAAGGTGTATCTCTTCCTGAGACAGATTGTCGAATGCATAATATGCAATAATATCTTTTAAAAGAAAATGTTTATATTTTTTCAAGTTAATGACCCCTCCGGATAATACATAATTTTAAACATACGTTGTTTATTTCTTTCTGACCTAGCATCCAACTGGTCCACCACAGTGCTATTCAGAAATCTACCAAGGAGCTTCGAGATATGTCCAAGAATAGGGAGATAGCCTGGCCCCTGTCAACACTTCCTGTGTTCCACCCTGTGACTGGGGAAGTCATACCTCCTATTCACACAGACAACTATGACAGCACTAATGTGCCACTGATGCAGACACAGCAGTAAGTATCCTCTGGAGCATTAGAAACACTGTGCATGTATCTTTTAGCTAAGCTCTATAGCCACTAGAGTGTGTTTTGTTCTAGTTTGTTTTTAACTAGAAGAGAAAAAACCAGAGATCATTGAAAAGTATATTTATCAGCCCAACTGGCTTGACCATGGAATTGATTTCATAAAGTTCTCTTTCTCTTTACTAAACCAACAAGACCACATTTACTCTAGTATTTAAGAAAATGACATTGATGTTAAATCAACATGTGTTTGCTTAAAGATGCGTTAATTATGAAAAAGAGCTAGAAGCAAAGCACAAGGCTTTTTAGAGATACTGTTAGAATCAGTTGGTCTTGTTAACCTTTTTCTGTATTTGTTTTTAACTACTCCAGGCACATGTAATCTGTTTTCATTGTTGCTTTCAGGATAAAGGGACTTTCAGTGGTGATGGTGGCGATGGTGGTGTGTGTGTGATCTGCTTGTATGTCAGAATGAGTGTTATCCATTTGGGCTACAAATATGTATTTATTGTTGCAGACTTTCTCTAATGCTGACAGACTGGGTCAGTCTAGAAGAAGACTTTTAAGAGGCAAGGATTGAGGAAGAAGTTGAGAAAACTTACAGACCTAGCTAAATTTTAATATATAAATAGTGGGTAAAACTGTCGTGTGTTTTTAAGAATATAGCTTTCTTTCTCTCTCTTTTAAAACATATGTTAGAATAGGCTAAATTCAATTATCCCAAGGTCTGGAAGTCAGAGTACACTTTCACACATACATAGATACAGCTATACTCACATCTCAGAATGTGATATAAAGGTAAATAATGATTAAAACTTCATGCAGAGGAGCAGGGACCATAGCTCATTGTTAAAGAAACTTGCCTGGAATGTACAAGGCCCTGCTTCACTCTCCAGCACCAAGAAAACAAAACAAAACAGAAAACATCTGGAAATCCTGTTGGGTATAAACATCTTCCCATTGAAAGTGCTTATTTTGTAACTGGGTAAAATAAAACGTGGTAGTTTGAAAGTGAAACAATAATTGAGATGAGAAGTATGAACAGCCTATATAAATTGCCAAAGGCACTTTAGAAATTTATAAATATTATAAATATTTTCCTAAAAGTATTTAACATCATTTACATAGGGTTATGTAGCTCAAAGATTTGTGTGAGAGAGAGAGAGAGAGAGAAAGAGAGAGAGAGAGAGAGAGAATGTGTGTGTGTATGTGTCTGTAATTTAAGCATCAGGAAAAAATGGTGTATATTTAAATTTTGGGGCCAGAAGCACTCATATTATACCAGAACTCTAAATATTTCACTTTGATGAAGCTTCACTGAAGTAGATGGAAAGCATGGATTTCTGTGTTCTCTAAATGTTAGGGACCCATTTTTTTAAGGGTCATTTAAGACGCAGTTTACTAGATTAGATACTGATGAGAAAAATCAGTAAAACTTTTGGAGTGTAGTAGTAATGCACAGCTTAGCGACCTTTCCTGCCTTTTTGAGATAAAAATTGTGGATAACTTTTTCATCTTCAAATAGAAATTTGTGCTGTGCTGTTCCTTATGATTAGTATTTCTTATATTGTCTAGCCTACCAGTAAAATGCTGACAGAGACTCTTCAAAAATGGAACAAGATCATATTCTTGGAAATAAGGTTTCCTTTGTTTTTTAAGCTACCGGAATTCTCAGACCTCTTGTGTGTTGATAGACTTTGTGAATTCATGCGAAAAGGTTAGAGATGCTGCCCCTTCAAAGAACACAGTTTGGGCAATGCTTTTATTGACAAAATAATAATGCTATACATTTTAATAATATAAAACTATTATAATATTTAGAACTTGAATATGTTTGAAAAAGTATTGCTGATGAAATTTCAGTGAGGAAAAGGCTGCCATCATTTTTTAAGGCACCCTTTCTACACATAATATATTCAGAGTATGAGTAGCTTAAAATTGTTTTGACTTCCTGTGGTTAGGATTTTTGTCATGTTGCTGGTAGTATACAAACAAAATAAAATTTCCTATCTAGTTTACAGCCAAATGCATCTCCTGGGCCTTCTGTGACCCCATCAAGACTGTCATTCTGTTGGTCCGATCTGTCTATTTGCAGATGTAGTAGGTTGTTATATTGAAGTTGCAACAATTTCAACATATATGTGTTTTTAAGTCCAAAGAACCATCCTATTATTCAGATTTCTGCTAATGGAAAAGCCCCATTAACTGGCACTTCTATATAAATAGGGTACATAGATAATTGATGATGCTCACAATGATTATTCTGAGGCGCTGCAGGATCATCAAGTGCGTCTGACTCATCAGAGGAAAATTAAATTACATTCGGTGTCGTTTCAGTGTTGAGTGTATATTATCTTTCTTTTATTCTTGGAAATGGATAATATGTGCACGGTCTCTATGGTAACTCCCTATAAGCCAGAATATGTGATTAACCTCATTTTCCAACCATGCCAGATAATAGGGAACTTATTGTACCAGGTTCGTCACAGCTGTCCTTTATGCAAATCCAACGTTTATACTTTAACTGAAAAAACAAAGCTGTTTTTTTAAAAGTTTTATTTAAGCACCAAGTATACACATATAAATATTTTGGACTTTTGGCTAGAACTAAACTCTCAGGATTAAAATGAGCTGTTGTATTTGCTGAGGTATCTCTGTGCTTGATTACCAGGTAAATGCGGGCATGCTGCTGCCTTGTGTGTAGTTTGCATTAGCCCCGTGAAAGGGCATGCGTTTCATCCTCACGTGCTCATACTAAGTGTACTGAATTTATCATTCATAAATAATTGCCCAGCTGCCGAGCTTTGTGCTTATTCTTCACACTTGACACCAGAAACATTTAGGCAGAAGGATTTGGTTAAACATTTATGTGAACTTCTAAGTAAGACTTGGGAATATTCAAAGCTTTCCTTCAAAGCTGCACAGAAATGAGTTCGTTTTTTTAAACAAGTTGGTCCACCTCAGTGGTATAGAGAATTTTCAACAGCTGTGTAACGAGGGGCTGCCACTATTATCAGTTACATGGTTGATTTTCTTTTCGATAGAATGCTTCGCAGGGCTTCGGAATGGTGCCATAAATTATCCAGTAAAAAAATGTCTAATTATCTGTAGACGACATATCTGGGGCCCTTGAAAGAGACAAGAGGAGTGTGGCTCAGCGCTGAGATTACATTATTTGCCTGTTCTGATACCTACTCAGGGTGCACGGTGTGGTCAGTGACGTCAGAGGCTTAGCCAACTTCCAAAGCAAAGTGAGTGACGATGTAGAAAGAGAGGCCACGCTGGAACATGAGGGATGGAGGGATGGAGGGATGAGCGTGCTCAGAGGGAGGGCCTCCACTTTGTACAGTGTGCATTTTGCTCCTCAAATCACAATATAAACAGGCTGTGAAATAATTACAAAATCTAGAAACTCAAAGTCAATTTGATCTTTAATGTTGGGCTTATACTTTAATAGGTATATATTTTAAATTTGACTGATTTTAGAGTTATAGAAAGTTGTGAAGATAATATGAGAGTTCTCAGATGCCATCCTGTTACAGACAACACCTTCACTGGTACATGATGGCCACAGTAAAGAGCCTGGTCTTGGTCTTCACTGTTTTCTAGACTCGGATGTTTTACCGATTTCACTAGTTTTTGCATGCATGTTGTTTTCCTGTTCCAACATTCCATGGAGGACACGTCATTGTACGGTTTTAGTTCCCCCTGGCCTAGTGGGCTTGATAGTGTAGGGAAGTAGTAGCCAAGTGTTCTGTGGACTATGTTGCCCTCTACATTCCAACCTCCTCAGTCATTACGCTCTGTTCTTAGTTGTCTGTGTAGCTCAGTGAATACATATTACCAGTGATAGTGAGAAGATGTTTTTCTTCTCTTCAGCCAGTTCTTTTATTACAGTTCATTTCTGGGAATCATAAAGTATTCTTGAATGTAAATTGCCTTTTCCCAAGCAATCATTGCTGTGTTTAAGCACTACATTTGTGACTGAAGGATTGGCATAAAAAATCCAACACAGGTCTGGTTGATATGTCTCAAGTCTGAACCTTTGTAATTGTTTAAATGGAAAAAACATTCCAAGCCGTAGAATTTTAGGTCCTGAAATTGAGAATCTAATGTAGTTGTCGTCCCCAGAGTGTGTTCCATGTAAGCATCACTGTGGAGCACCTCTGGTGCACATCCTGAAGTCCCAACTGTGGCGGTTTGGAGGATGGTGGGTGGCTGTGTCTGTGATAGTAGAGCAGGAAAAAATACGAGAATTCCTGATTTAACGATTTCAAGGACATCACATTTTAGAGGTAGGAAATCTAGAGCCTCTGGCATTTCTGGTAGGGGGTGCATTGGAAGGGGGGAGATGTGGTTACTCACACCCTTCTGCCTAGAGTGTTAAAAATGGGGGGCAGTTTTTCCTACCATTCTCCCAAGACGTGTGTATTAAAGTGTGAATGAGGATTCTTTCTGGTGAATTTCATCTGAAAAGTGTGGGTTATTTATTGATTCATGCACATCAATCTCTAGACTTTTCCACACTTCCTTAAATTCCCTGAAGGAAGTACTGTGAGGTAGAAATCAGTGCTTTATAGAACACAGTGCCTCTGTGGGACAGAAAGATGCTGAACCTTGGGAAGTGAAACAACCCCTTAGAAAGTGGAGTCAGCTTGTAATTTTATGCTTTGGGAAAAGGGTATTGACTGGAGGATCCCAAATACTCAATTTTCTTTTTAAAAAAATGCATTGTTGAATTTGTGAGGAATTACATTGAGTTTTAGTGAGGAGTCTGTCTCCTTAATATTCTTTTCTTATATCAATGTCAATACCAGTCAATTTTCTTTCTGAATAGGAAAGATTTTTGTAGGAGACTCTTACACAATGAATAATACAGGAAAGTGCGCCACACATTTTTCTGGAAGATTTTGATTGGCTAAAAGTTGTCCTCATACTTTATATTAAACATAACACCTAATCCAGGATAATTGGGTGTCCCTCAAAATAGGATGTTGGTTATGCTTAATCTTTTACAAATTAACAGGTACAAAAGTAAGAGTTAAGTCTTCTAATTAAAGATAACAACTAATCTTATTAATTTTCATTTAAGTATTTTTTTTCCACTTGTCTTCTCTTTGATAATAATGAGAACCACCTTTATGGTAAAAATCTCTTAAATAAAAAATAAGTTTTAATAAAAATTAGTATCAGTTCAAGAGATGGTTTCAAGGGAGTAAGGTAATGGCGTCCTGTTGACAAAACCTGTCATGTAACCAGAACTGTTTTAGAGCCATTGATTAAAAACAGAACAAAACAAAAACCCTGTTTAGTCCAGTGAGTACACACTGAAGGTGATAAGTGCAATATTGCTTGATGGATTTTTGTTGTATAGGTTTATAGTGCTTCAATTTAAGGCAGTGATAGATTTAATTTTGGCTTCATACAAGCAAAAGAAACCCTGAAAGTTAAAATAAATGCCTCCTTTTTGTACCACGTATAGTACTACATTGATTCTAGTTAAAATTAGGATTTTAAAGTAAAAATGTTTTCAACTTTTTGTGACATTTTCTCTCTCCCTTCCTTTCTCCCTTCTTTACTCCAGATGATGACTTAAGTTCCTGAGCAGAAGCAGTTTTAGATCAAAGCCAGGCATGGTAACACACACCTGTATCCCAGCCACTTGAGAAGCTGGAGTAGAAAGATGGGATATTCAAGGCCAGCCTGGGTAACATAGTGAGACCCTGTGTCAAAATTAAAAAAAAAAAAAATTAAAAGGGCCTGAAGATGTAGATTAGTGATAGAGCCCTTGCTTAGTGTATGTGAGACTCTGGGTTAAAAAAAAAAATAGTTATAGGTCCAAATCATTGTTTTTACAAAAAAAAAAACAATATCAGTTTTGCTGGAATAGTGGGAAAGTCCAAAATATATTACCATTTGTTATTGTTAAATGTCTTCATCTTGTTTCAAAAGAGAAATTTTTTGTACTCCGTAGAACTGATGTCATTTTCTTTCAACTGTGGCATTAGACTTTGTGGGTTTGTGCAAATCATTTTGCTTTCAAATTGCCAGCAAAGTAAAAATATACTGAGCTGATAATCATCTATTACTTGTAGGGTTACTCTACAGGGTGTCCAAGAATGTCAAATTGCCTCAAAACAGTTGTACAAATAACAAGTAATTGTGTGCTCTCCCCAAATTGCTTATTTCTTAATTTGCAAGTTATTACCCTTGCTTTCTTAAAGAATGAAGTTTGAGCAATGACTAATTTGCACAATTTTCTTTTGAATGCTGCAATTAATGCCAATAAAATTAGAAAATATTTAATGCTAGTAATTTAGAAATTACAGTTTTCTTAACTTACTGCATAATGCTGCAGTTTACACATTGTAACCTGTCAGTCCATTAATAGCTTAATTATTCTAAGTAGGTTTATGACTTGGTAAAGGTTCTTTCTTAGAAGGTTTATAGACTCTTTAATTGAGTCAACCCCCAGTGCCCTGTGTAATGCCTTTAGAATCTTGCTTCCACCAAGATCGAAATGATTCAACTCCTCTCCTGTTACTCTCCAACATCCTAACTCCAGTAGAGCTCGTCACAGGCGTCTTTCCAGTATGCCTGAAGCAGTGCCCTGATGATGTAACACCCTTCAACTCTTAAGTGGATATACCACCTCGGATGTGTCCACCATAGTTGTTGCACTCTGACATTCACAGGCTCACAGTTAGTAGTTGAAGCAGCCACAGTGGCAGCTGTGTGTACATGCTGGGCAGAGTTGGGGAAAGTTAAATGACAATTTTTTTTTGGTCAAGCACTTTTTTGGTATATTTAAGTGTACTTAATATAAGTCTTAAGTCTTCATCTTAAGTGCCAGGTGAAATCAAAAGAAGTGTTTGCGCATCATTCAAACTCAGGCAACTCAACATGCACTGTAGATACTTTCCAATCCCCAAACCAGTGTAATTACACACAGCTCTGTGGCACCTTCTCCACCAACCAGTCATAAACATTTGTGATTTTTTTTTTGGCATTATCATTATGCTTTGGCTGGCCCATCACCTCGCGTGATGTAGAAAGCTTAGCAGCAAAAAAATGGAGGTGAGAGGAGGAGTGACTATGCCTGGATGGACTTCAGTCCATGGTTTTCAAGCACTGTTCCACTGAAGGGTGCAGTGGGAAAGGCCAACAAGAAGGAGATTCAGACTACCTCATCCACATGGTTTAGTGATTTTGACATTGGACAGCCTTGATTTAAGGGTTTAAAAGTTTAAACAACCTAATGTCTTTATTTTGCTCCTACAGCCTTTTTGCCAACACTGCCAGTCACTTTCTTTGTCCTCTTTGCTTTTTTGGTGAAATCGCGTTGATTTAATCTGTTGGTAGACTAGGTAGAGCTAGATGACAAAGAAGAACGCAGTTGGGTGTCATGTGTGCAGGTGCGTAGAGGGAATGCTAGACTGAGTTCGGATGTGGGAGAGAGTACAGGCCTGTAATCCAGCACTCTGTGGCTAAGGCAGGAGACCACAAGTTTGAATCCAGCCTGGGAAATTTAGTGACTTAGTGAAACTGTGTCTCCAAAGTGAAAGGTGAAAAGAGGCTGGGGATGTAGCTCAGTGTGAAGACTCTGGTTTCAATCTCTAGCATTATAATAAATGTAGAGTACACTCAAAAACACACATTCATATGCTTAGCTATTAAAAATAAAACATATCCTCCACCCCACCCCAAATGTCCATGATAATTGCATTTTGACTTTTGGAGTGAATGTGTTTGCTTTTTCATCTTTGAATTTAAATTTTATTTTCTCTTTGGGGTCTTTTTGCTGTTCTTGTTTTGGGTTTTGTTTTGCTTTTGTTTTTGAGACAGGGTCTTGCTTTGTAGTCCAGGCTGATCCTGAACTCACTATGTAGGACAGGCTGGCCTCAAACTCACAGCAGTCCCCTACTTCAGTCTCCAGAGTGCTGGGATTACAGGTGTGCACCACTGTGTCCAGCAGTGATTCTGAGGGATCAAACGCCAAGTCATGCACTGGGTAGACAAGTGCTTTAACTGCTGAGCTATGCCCCAGCCCATGCTCTGTGTTATTTTTAAATTCAACTTTTTAACTTTCGTGACCAAAACCAATATAAATATGCAGTGTAAAATACTGAAAGAACAAACTAAATATTCCCTTAGGCCACCTGAAGATAAGTATGATTAATATATAATAGCAGAAAGATTGAGATCATTGAGATGAATTATGAAATAATTTTCTTAAATTGAATTAGAATTGACTTTAGGTCCTTAACAGTGTGTTCAAAGTGGAACTCTTTTTGAATCACATAGACATGGTAACTAGTGATCAAGAATTTAAACAGTAATTAACTGTCACTGGTTTTTTTTTTTTTTTTTTTTTTTTGCTTTAGATCATTGTACTTGAGACATAATATTTGCCTGGCTGAAAAATTCAGATCATTAGTTTTCAGACCTTGTATCTTGGAGGTGTCTCAAACATGCCTTCAGGCTAGTGTGTGGGGGAAAAAGAGACAGAGGAGCAGGATGCCTAGGCCCCTTGTCTCAACCCCGGAACTGCAGATTTATCTGTTTTGTAGACCGGACTTGTGTAGAGGATTTCAATGAAAAGGAATTCTGCTGAAGAGAAACAGAAATCCTTGAAATCCCTGACTGGTGTCAAACATTTCTTCTTCGCAAGGGGCTGACACCTAGAGTTTTTTTTTCCCCCCAGACAGAACCTAAATTGTCAATTTTCATAAAGTAATATTAAGATCAAACCTTGATACACCAAATGGAGATTTCTGCATATTAGTACATGTGTACTAACTGAATCTTTGTAAGCATCTTCCCTTTTGCACGTATTCACTCAGAAAATATGGCGTGCTTCTTGTTGAAGATAGTAAACAAAATAGGACAGGTCATGGTGATAAGGCACTTTGGGGTCACTCATTATTTTTATACAGGGAAATACAGTAACAGCTTGTATATGAAGGCTTGCTAAATGGTAACCCAAAGGGGGGGGGGTCAGGAGTACAGAGTGAAAAGGCTGAGAAAAAATTGTTCTTAAGACAATATTTTTAAATTGAAAATATTAATTCATAATTATTAAATAATAGAATAAAATTATCATTTAAAATTATAAAAATTCAGTGGTATTTTATGTGGGAATTTTATTCATAGGAGTAACACATGTCTTCAGCAATCCAGTTTGAATTGAGTCTGCGAGACAAGTGGGTGCTTGTTAGATGACGAACAGGATAGGAGCTACAGTGGTTGGTGCTGCAGACAGGAGCCACATGACCAGATCTAGCAATGGCTGCCTCAGCCCCACTAAGAAACCCGAAACTTAGTTTGCAGATTGACATAAGAAATCCTGAGGTGTGTTGTTTGAATGACATGATCAGATCTGTATCTTAGAGGGTCACCTGAAAGCAACACAGAAGGAGCTTAGATGAGAGCAAATACGCAAGTGACGAAGTAAACCAAGCCGGTCGTGAGGATCCAAGACAGGAAAGAAGGTAGCTTCAGCCAGGTTAGCCGTGGAAACTGGGAAGAAGAGGTTAGATTCAACTGAGCCTAAGGAAAAATGCCTAATTTCCAAGGGATTGATGTGACGATTGAAAGAGAGGGAGGGTCAAGAATGATTTCTGTGGTTTGGCCTATGCAGTTGGGTGGATAAACATTCCTGGCACGAAGATAGAATCACACAGATTTGAGATAGTGCAAAGAAGGTGAAGCTAGGCTCTTAGAGGCCGAGACAGGAGAATCAGAAGTTTAATTACAGGTTTTGGAGGCAGAAACAGGAAAAACACAAGTTAGGCCAGCATGGGCTATGTGGCAACCCATGTCAAAATCAGAAATGAGAATGTGCTGGGAATATAACTCAGAGTGTAGGCCCTGGACTTGATCCCCAGTACTACCAAGAAAGCTGATGGATAAATAAATAAAATGACTGTTGTAATATGCCACATGAGTGTATGAGTGTGTCTCTCTCTCCTATGCCTAGATGGAAGTGTACAGATTAAGAGTGCAATTTCTGGCATCACTGTGTTTGCATCTCTGTGGAGTGCTTTCTGGCTACGTGGCCTTGAACCTCTAAGGCTGTTTCCTCACCTGTAATGTGGGAAACATAATACCTACTGCTTTGGCTTTGTGTGAGGTAGTTTAAAGTATAGCACATGGTAAGAATTCCATGAATATTATCGAATGTTATTTTTACTCATCTTGTTCAGCACTCAGTTTCCTCTTCCATAAAGGGGGAGGAAGAGTTGTATTGGATTGTGTGACCTGGGTACACTTCTCCCTGCACAGTTTAGTATAGGCTGCTCTCTGTTTACATGTGTGTAAAAACAGTTTTACTCAACAGTATTAATCACTTTTAGGAACTTGCCACACCAGACTCAGATTCCCCAGCAGCAGACTACAGGTGAGTATGAAAGGTATGAACTTGATGCTTATGAATGATGCTGACTGGTTAAAAGACAATGGTAGCACATTATATGATGTTTTCTCTTCACCAAGGAAGGCAAAACAGTTGTATTGCACCTTAATCAGGCTTACAACCTCAGAATATTAGCTTAGATTCTGGCATAGATTGGCATCAGAATGATAAACACGGGTTAAATGATCTTAGAGCAAAAGCATCCATGGAGGTCTTGTCTAATTAAGGAAGACGGAATAAAACCTCTTTCCTTCAGCGGAGCTCTCTATTCTTCACCTTGGTATGAAAGATTTTTAGCTGGGGTGCATCCAGGATTTGTGTCAGTAAGTGAGCAGCTTGAAACTGACTCTTACAAAAGGAAATCATTGTGACTAATCACTGAGGCTTGGGGGGGGTGGGGGGGGGAGGGATAAATGTGAACTGGTTGGCCTGGTTGTAAAACTGCTTCACAAAGCTGTTAGAACATGACCAATGAAAACAAGATGGCGGACAATTCTCCCTGGACTATTCTGTTTGCCTAAGACTTGCTTTCTTTAAGTTTATTTCTTTCAAGTGTCCCTAAAAATTTTCCACAGCCAATTATTGCATTCATCTCAATACAGAGCAGATAACTTATTCATGATTGTCTTCTAATTAGTGGTCGATTCCTAGTTCTAATTGCCAGGCAACCAGTAATGCCTTTGTAATTCCTTTGGAAAAGCAAGAGAAGTTTCAAAAATGTAAGTTGGGTGTGGAATTCTAAGTATGAATAGTGGCATTGTGGCAGGGAAGCTATTAAGTAAGTCTCTTAAAAACTTGAGGCACATATAGAAATGTATTGGATATTTTCACTTAGAAAGTATCTTCTTTATTACTGCTTTCGGGAATTTAAGGAGATTTTCGTTTGACGACTTTTCAAAGATTTGAGGCAAGTATAATGAAGTTTTTCATCAGATTTTAATTATGAGATAATGTTTATCAGAAATTTCCCCCCACCATTTCGATTACCTGTTTTAATTAAATGCTAACGTGATTCTGCAAGACGGTTCGATATATTGATGGCCTGGTGCTACTTTGTGAGCATTCAGGAGATTGATGAAGAGACACGCTTTATTATTAAGTATGTGTCACCTGAAGAGGAAAATAATGACCCCTTCCTACCATTGATTTTCGTGCCTAATCTTTTTAGAAAGGAAAAAAAAAACCTAAAGAAATATTTGTACAATGGAACTTAACTTCTTCCTTATTAATTCCCTAAACGTCTGTTTGTCCTGAGATGTCTGTCTTCTGGTTCCTGATTGTACAGAGCATAGAGTATGTAGAAAGAAGACAACTTCAGAAAATTTGTATTTTTTTCAAATATTGGGGGAATTCAGATTTTATATGTTTACCCACTAGGAGAAAGAGAAAAACCTGGGTAGATAATATTAATGGATGATACTTGCTTGATAGTTACAGAATTTTTTAGCGAGTGGAATTGTAAGTGTGTTGCATTTTACTAACAGGGAGCTTCCACAAATACAAGGATAACTTGTTACCTTGAAAAAAAATGTAATAAAAGCCCGTGACTTTCCCTTGGGGGATTTTAGGCTGTTCAACTTAATTTTGTAAATTATTTTTCTAAAACAGATGTTGGAGAGCAAGCATTTTTCTCGAGTCAAGAAAGCTGTGATTGCCTTCTTAGGACTATAGCCTATTATTTTCTTGTTTTCTTACGTTTTTCTGCAATTTGGATCAAGTTATTGACAAAAGCACAGTCTCCTCTTGGTTGTTTTGTTGTTACTGTTGTTTTATCTGTGAATCTCCTAAGTGCTGAAGGAGGAGAGACTGTTCTAGCATTTTGTATAATTATGAAAGATTGTTGTGTTTCTGCACTTGATACCGTTAAACGGGCAGTTACATGCTTTTATTCCCATTCCATTCATTTAAATGGAAAAATAAAGTTTGGTTCTCTGTTTCTGAATTATTCTGTTCTGGCTGTCCTAATGCAGTGCTGCTTGATGGGTTTTATGAGTACAGTTGCATTGCTCTGTGCTTTCACCCTGGTTATCCCCCCATAATGAGAAAGTGCCATTTGTGTCTGATTGTCATGAAGTAATGCTGGCTTTTCCCATGTACCCCCAAGCCATGTGCTGTATCACAGTCTTCTTTATGAAGATCATTTAGGCACAGACTTTGTCCTTCCAATAACATGTAATTTTATATGTAGCTCACTATATGGGATCTATCCGAAGAGAGCATATTTGTAAATTTGTTTCATATAGTTAGTTGTTTTTATTTTCATGTAGTTTAATAGGTGCCCTAGCTGCTGATGTTAAAGCCTTGGACTTGAGTACTAGCTGGGCTAATAGAGCAGCTGAAAGAGCTGACAGTAACGCCACTCTTTTGATGTGGCCCAAGCCACCAGGTTGGGTGTCCTTTGGGTTTTCTCTTGTCTCTCTCTGCCCTTCCAACCCACATAGTATTTCCCCCACTATTTTTATTAATATACAAATGTAATACACAGTATTTACAATGAATTTGGGTATTTCTTACATCTATGTATCACATCGACTTTACAATCCCTTCCCATTTCTACCCTCCCACCCCCTCCCTATGCCTTCCCCCGAGTTTCTCTGACTTGGAAAACCCAGAACACAGACATTCTTTGGAACCATAGTTTTTTTGTTTGTTTGTTTTTGTTTTTTGTTTGTTTTTTGTTTGTTTGTTTATTTAAGCCACGATTGAAAGGGACAGTTCTACATCTCTCAGTCAGCCTCATTCTATTTGGTTCTGGTGGGAGGGAGTTGCAGTCCATTCCTTTGGAGAAATATAAAAATTAGAGTGTTGCTTCAAGCAGGGAAGGACCAGTGTAGATTTTTTTTCTTTTTTTGTTTAAGAAAAGTGAAATGCGAAAAGTAATACAATGTAATTATTTTAAGATAGAAAATTTCTCCTGCCATAATTTGTTTTGCATAAAGCCTAAAAGTGTCCGTCCTGTGCCTAACACATGTTCTTGTTACACAATGCAGGTAAATGGTATCCCTGAAGAAAGGAAACTGACCGAAGCAATGAACTTGTAACCAGGCTTTGTTGCACTGACATCATTATTCCTTTTCTTTTCCAATAATGCATGAGCTCTTCTGGCATATGGTGTGCATGATGACAGTGTTAAGTATGTACCAAATAATACAGCATAACTTTCATTTTACTAATGTATTTTTTTGTACTTAAGGCATTTTTGACAATTTGTAAGACATTAATGACTTTATATTTGTTACAATAAAAGGTGATCTTTAAAATAAATATTAATGAAGCCTAATGTCTGGTAAAATTTACTTCAGAAAAGTGTTTGATTGCCTCCTATTTAGTGGGAATCTTTTAGTTGCTAGGATCTGGTTCTTGTGTTCATCCTCATTCAACACAATTTTAAGTGCTTTCCATGAATATGTAAAATTTCTGTGGTTCTGTGCTTAAGGTGAGCAGCCCATTTAAATAATGCTCTGACTTTTGTCTGCTGTAAGGCCTGTTTTTCGAGGCATCCTTCTTGGAGTCTTTTAGAATGGTGATCCCAACCTTTTTGACCCTGAGGACTCAGTTAGTTGAAGGCCACGGCTCCGAGGGGGCGGACTTGTTATTCAGGAGGCTGTGGTAAAATAGCTGTGGGATGATCAGCAGCAGCAGGAGAGGGCGCTCTGCCTCCTGTGGGTCAGCACTGGCGTTAGAACACGATAGGAGGGTGCTGACAGGAGGCGGGGCTTGGCTTGAGGCTCATCTGCTCTCTGCTCATCCGTCCTGGTGACCTGCTCTTTCCAAGGCTATGGACTGGCATTCGTCCCCAGTCCAGGGTTTAGAGTAAAGTTAGTGTTAAGGATTGTGGAACTGATGACTTCCAGGTCATGCACGGCAGTCCAGGTTGCATGCTCGCTTGACTTCCTAGTCGTGCACTTAGTCTTTGACACAAGCCAGGTGCTATTATGTGGAGAGAAGAGTGACTGATACTGACATGAAGTCACTCTGCATGTTCCCTGTGGTAACTTATGTTCAAGGTGTAGCAAAGATTGCTAATTTACGTTGGTTGGTTTCATCTATTTTGAATTCTCTTGGATAAAGATGTCCATTAGCTCAGCTCACAGGGCAGCTGTTATTGCAGGACCATTTGGAAAAGTCTTCTCTTTCTCTGCTCTGGGCAAACTTCCCTGTTACCTGTTAATTGTATCAGAGGACACACAGATGGTATCTAAATCTGATTCCAAAATCTGAAAGAAATTTGTTTTTTTGTATTCATCAGCCTTGGTTTTGGAACACCTCTGTCCACTTCTCTCTGGGACTTAACAGAAGGTGTCAGTTCTTTTATTGCTGAAAATATCGCTTAAGATATTGTCTGTATCTTGCTGTTACTCCCTTTCAGGACAAGTAGGGTATTACCACTTGCTGTTCTCCAGGAGGGGTCAGCTTGAGCCAGTGATGCATTGTGTCAGGGTTGTATCCTAAGAGGAGAGGTCGTAAAGATTCCGCAGGACCAGATTGTGGCACTGGAGACAGAGGTCACAAGCTGTTGCTCTGCTAGATGAAACTGAACAGTCACCTGAGGAAGCAGGAACAAGATAAAGCAGTTACAACGGGAACTTAGATCAAGAGGAGGGAATTGTACTCATCTGTTCTAGTGAAGATCTGTGGTGGGAATTGGAAAATACACTTGGAGTTAGCATTGGGTTTTGCTCTGACTCTATTGAAGAATTGAAGAAAATGAATTTGTCCTCCGTCATCTCACAAATTATAAATAATACAGCTTGACATGACCAGCATCTGTCTTTCCTGCTAGAATGAAAATTTCACGAGGTCAGAATCTGTGTCTAGCCTGGTTGCGTGCTCACTTGACTTCCTAGTCATGCACTTAGGAAAAAGATGATTGTTCTGAAAGAAAAGAAAAGATTGGTCTCTTACTTAATATTTTAATGGGGTGAAAGAATCCAAACAACTTTCCCTTTATTGGTGCCATGCTGATAATTAATCTTTATGAGTTTTTTTTTTTTTAAGTGGGACTCTTCCACACTCTAGGGATTTCTAACCCTGGTGTCCACTCTTAGTGGTTAAATAACTGAGTGGTGATTTTCTGACACCAAAGAGCACTTAGAATGCCCTTTTCAGGTGGCTGAAATGAGACATGCCTACAGTCCAGCACTCTAGGAGGGTGAGACAGGAGGATCATAAATTTGAGTCCAGCCGGGCAAACTTAGTAATTCAGTGAGATACCATCTCAAAATAAAAAATTAAAAGAGAATGAGAATATAACTTAGTAAAAAGACAATGGGTAGAAAAATAAAGCCTGAGATGTTTTAAGAGTAGAAGATGGTCATATGATCATATTTTGCATTTTTTAGGCAAGTAGTCTAATAGTACAAAGAACAGATAGAGTGGGTGTGGATAGACCTGGTAGGAGGCTATTACAGGTACGATTGAAGAAATGACAAGTTTGATTGGAATAGTAGGAGGAGATTGAGCAATATTGGAAGATACAATAGGCAGCAGTTGTTTGCACCCTGACAATTCAGAAGTGGTGTTAAAGGACAGAAATGGGCCAGTTCTAATTCACACGTTTTCCTTGGTCACATTGTGGTACCATCTATTGTGAAAGATAATATGAGACGACAACGAGAATGGAAGAAAACAATGCGAGTTTCAATTATGCCAAGTGAAACTGAAGTTCTTTGAGAAAAATTTAAAAAACAGCAAGTGGACATAAGAATGTGAATTGTAGAGGTCCAGGCTGGTGCAGTTTGATGGGTGAGTCATGTGGGCATCGGCAGTCATTGCAACCTTGGTAGTTGATGAGAAGATGGATATTCAGGGTGACACCTGAGCGTTTACTGGGCAGCTGAGACGTGTGACAGTCATTCCTCCAATAGGATAGGACCCATGAAATTGGGTAATTGCCAGACTCTTAACCGTCAGAGAAAGTAAGAATGGTATTTTATTTTGCGCTTAATAAAATTAAAATGTAACATTGTTTGTAATTTTTACAAACATTTTATTTATTAATAATCTCATATTTTTAAACATTGTCTATGTGCTATGTTGATTTATGTGGGCAGGTAACCTCAATAGGCTAGGTTCATCATAGCTAGTTTATCATGTCTTTATATTATGTTTAACTTTGCTATGATTAAGATTCTTCTTAATACTTTAACTTGGAGACAGTGAGTATGCCTAAGACAAGTGGTAAGATGATAAGGCTTGATTAATAGTCTCTCAGAATGATAGATCCCTGTCCCTTTTTATTATAAATATCTCAAAGTGTCTTATTGGATTGAACATCAGCGGCATTTATTCATTCACTGAGTGAATATTTATTTAGAACCTGTCATGGTCAAACCATTGAGTTGCACAATGGTGAAAAACAGACAGAGTATGTTAGAAAAGACAATAAACAATGTCTAGTATATAGTCTGATCCTCCTTGGTACTAAACCAGTGCGTGTTGAGGAAATTAATATCCTCTAAAGGTTGAGAAGGTTAAAAGGAGTGTTGAAATAAATAATGGTGGAAAAGAGCTACTTAAATGATCAAAATAGGTCTCTGAAAAGGAAGTCTTAAGGCCAGATCTGAAGAGCATGTGTTAGTCGCGCTTAGTGATCTTGTCGCAGATCAGAACTTGCGAACGCGGAGGCAACGTGTCAAGGCTTGGCTGAGGCAGGTTCTGCCCAGTGCTGATGCTCCCCCTGCCCCTTCGGCAGTCATGCCTGTCTTTCTCTAGATAATCATTCCCTGCTGTACTTTGAATCCAGATGCTTCCATTTGAGTTAGTAAGAGGCCGGGCACCAGGGTGCTCGTCTAGCTAACCATCTCTCTGGATAGAGTTTAAGCCCTGATGCAGCAGTCTTGAGCTAATTCAGTTTGACCAGGACGGCTGGTAGAGAGAAACATGGTTTCTTTTTTGATATACTTAAATCATGAGTGAGAGTAGGCTGAGAGGAAACAAATGTTAATGAAATGGTCAAACGTCATTTCTCTGTGCTCTGTAGGCAGCTGGCGTGGCAACAGTTCAGTCTCGAGAGCACAGAAGAGCTCTGGGGAGGTGGACAGTACTGGGGAAGGCAGTGGATTCAGGATGATTCTGGAAATAGTGTCCTGTGATCTTGTACACTTTGATAAAAGGGCAGAAAGCTTTGTGGCACTTTAACCTGCCCAGATCACGTATGCCCTTCCCCAGCTCCACAGGAGCTTCACCAGCTGCCTGGGATCACAGTGAAAAGTAAGAACCACTCAGGTAACCTCCCAAAGGGCAGCGAGTCTGAATTTCCATCAGAGCTGCTATTGAAGAGATTTGTCACCTTTTTACCTACCTAGTGGTTTTCCACTTGCACGGCTTTTTTTGACCTGATTCGGACCTCTCCCACCGTGAAAACCTTTCTCTTGGGACATATGGTAAAAAGCACTAGAGTCAGTGTATGAATTCTTGACTCTCAGAGTTGGTGAGTAAGAGTTGGATAAATAGACCTACCAAAGAGCTTAAAGGAAAGGTTTGGAAACGGGACAGCCACGGGGCTTTGAGAAGTTCCAATGTGTAAGGTAACACGCATGTGTAGGGCTGCATGCACGCTCAGGAGAGACCTCTACAAGGCCCCAGACTCATCCTTTCATGAAGCAGATGCTCTGCAATCAGGTGTTATTTGCTGCCTCGCTGAGTCTTTAAAGACTGCCCAATGTGCAAAGCTCCATGTGCAAAAACATTTCCCCATATCTCTGTCCAATTATTAGCTGACCACTAAAGTAACTGAGCAACGACCAGTGGCCACACGTGACAAAGAATACAGACTTTATAGCATTAGTTTGGAAAAGTCACAAAACAAAGAAACAGAACTCCTGCCCTGTAGGGGGCAGAAGTAAGAACAATCTGATTTCTAGGGTTGTCAAGTTATGTTATTTAAACATCCAATGTTTACACACATGACACATACAGAGAAGTAAGTGTGGCCTGTACATAGTAAGGCCATTGGTAAAAACTGTGCAGGAAGCATAGGCAGACCTGGCAGATACACATTTTACTTCTTTTAAATGTATCTAAAGAACTGAAAGAAGCCAGTTCTCAAGAATTAAAGCAAAGATGAGCGCAGCATCTCCTCAAGCAGAGAACACAAGCAGGAATCATAGGAAGCGAGCTGAAATCCTAAGTAAGCAGGAAAACCGCTGAAAGGAAAACTTCACTGAAAGGTTCCTGGCACCACGTCAGGTCCAGCTGATAGAGGAAATCCAGAACTAAGTACAGAAAATGGACAAAGATAGGCGCAATTATCCAGAACTCTTAAGTGATCAAAATGGTCAACTGATAAGATGTTCAAATCCACTCATCATCTGGAAAATGCAAATTAAGATTGGACTCAGCTGCTATTTCCCACTTTTCAAATCAGCAAAAATTAGAACTCATGTGAACACTCTGACAGCCCATGAGGCTCTATAAGAAAAGAAAGTGGCTCATAGCTGTCACCCCAGCCAGCACTCTTGAAGGCAGAGGCAGGAGAATTCTAAGTCTGAGCCCAGCCTACACAGCTTAGCAACTTTGTGAGATCCTGTCTCACAATCAAAACTAAAAAACGAGCTTGGGATATAGCTCAGGGAAAGGACCCTGGGCTTAAATCTCAGTACCAAAATAATTTTTCTATATAGTTAGGTAAAACAGAGATGGAACCACTTTGGAGGAGAATTTGGTAGTATCTAAGAAAACACATACATATGTATACTGCGTAGTTCTCTCATTTGTAACAATACACTGTGAAAAAATATCTCTAACAGTAGAGAAATGGCTTTTTGCAGTTATTCATCGAGCCCTTGTACTTCCAAAACACTGGAAACAACCTAATGCCGTCCCTAGAGGATGGTGGTTGAATGAAGGCCGGAATGGCTGAATGTGGAGTGTTAGACCGCTGTGAAAGAAGAATGAAGGTTCTTCCTACTCATTGATTTACAAAATGATCTCCAAGGTATATTGATTACTAAAAAAGAAGGGATAAAGAGGTTCTGTAGTACATTATATATCACCAAAAAGATGGAGAAACAAGAAAATGTTATAACTACTTTTTGCTCAAAAGAAGCAGGAGGGCTAGAGCAGAAGGTAATGAAGTAGGCATCTATTGAGAGGGGTGTGGGGATGGTGAAGAAAGGATGAAAGGTGGTGTGTGAATCCGTGCTTTTTTTAAGTACTTAAGCCATATTAATATTTCTTATAATCAAAATAAATGAAATACTAAGTAAATATCCCAAAGTTATGAGCAACCACAGTCCACAATTTAAAAACCATAAATGAATCCAATATATATATATATATCTATATATATAATTAAGAAAGAAAACAAGAATGTGAAAGTCTTTGTCACCTTGATAATACACGTATGTGCACAAAATCCTCAACTTCATTGTAAACCTTAGGTTTTGCACTAATACGTATCAATAAAATGGGGGAGAAACATGCAAGTGTAGAATTAGAACCAGTTTATGTAACAGGAATACAGTGTTTTCACTATTTGCCTTAAGACTGCCCCCCCCCCCCAAAAAAAAAAAAAAACCAACTGCAGATACATATACAATACCAGGGTTGTTTTTCAGTGTTATGGATTCACAATTCTGAAAAAAATTTTAAGGAGTGTACAAAGAGAATTAAGCCTTTGGGGACAGTGGGCATTCCCTTTTTTACCCTGGGTGAAGGGTACTCTGTGGTGGTAGATTGGAATTGGAGGGGTCAAGGTGAACCCATAGCTTTAATGAACTGACAGAGCAGACAAAGAGAAGGAGGGACGGGTGGAGAAAGGGAGATAGAATGCATACATACATACATTTATATACTTGCTGGGTCTCTTGTGATTTATCATATTTTATTTATTTTAGGAATACAACTAGCCAATATTTGGTCAGAATGAGTCTCTTCCCGCTGGCTCTTGAGTTCTTTTGATTCATTTCCATTATCTGAATATTATCTTTTTAAGCTCATCACTAGCCTGAAATTAGCCAGTTTTTCCAAGAGCCCTGGCTTCTAGAACAAGACTTGGGTGCAAAATATTATGGGGGTAATACAGCTTTTAAGTCCTTTCAGTGTGAAGGTTTACAAAAACCTATGGGTGTATATATGAACACATACATTCTTTTATCTTTATAGTAAAATAATACATATGGAAAATATCCATCATATAGTTTCAAAATATCACCCATTAATTTTCTAGGGCATCTGCACCAAAGTATCATGAGCTGGGTGGCATAAAGCAACAGAAATGTGTTGTCTCACAGCTCTGGAAGCTGGAGATATGGAACTAAGGTGTGGGCGGGGCTTGATCCTCTGTGGCCTGAGGGAAGCGTCCTTCCTCCATTGTCCCTGGCTCCCCGGGGCTCTCAGCTGCTCTGGTGTCTTTCCCCACTGTGTCTCCCTTTGTCTGTGTCTCTGTGTCTTTTCAATTTGTCTAGTCACATCAGTTAAACTGGATTAAGAGCTGACCCTACCTCAGGGCAATCTCTTCTTGCCTAATGACATCTCCAATAATTCTACTTCCACATGAATTTATACTGTTAATATCATTTTTCATGTATAATGTATTTATTGCCAAATTCTTTCAGAAATGTGATACTATTTTACACTCTGCAAAAATGGGTTGGCACAAATGACAAACATCATAATAACTGGTTCCGGTCAATGTTTTTTGAGTAACACTTAGGATGAACGTTTTTATAACATTCAATTCATTTTTGTATTATGGTTAAAAACACGTAACGTTGCACCTATTGTCTCCACTACTTGAAGCAGTCAGCTCATCAGACATTAAAATAGTTGCGTTTCAGTACTGTAGTCACAGCGCAGAGGAACAGATTTCTAGAATTTCTCCATCTTGAAACACTAAAATTCCATATCCATTAAGTGCTACTTATCCCTTCCTTCTTCCCTCCCTGCCCCCACCCTGCGTGACCACTTTCCCACTTTATCACTTTAGATTCTTTCTGAGTGGAATCACAGGGCATTTAGCCTTTGGTGATTGGCTTATCTCACTCGGCATAATTCCTTCATGTTACAGTGTGTGGCTGGGTTTCGCAACAGCACAGTGCTCCACTTCCTGGTCTTCCTCACTCTCCTTGTCTCTGTGTTATCTGTGGACATTTGAATTGCTGTCACCTCTTGGTCCTTGAGCACGGCCGTTGCAGCGAACATAGGTTTGCACATACTTCTTGAGATCCTGCTTCGGTCAACACGTCTTTGTAGTGACCACAGAGGGGAATAAAATAACACTCTGGAAAACACTTTTCATTGGTGTTCAAAGTTAACTTTATTTTGATCATCCCCTTCTCCCTTACCTCCCTTGCCCTTTCTTCTTCCCTCACCCACCCCTTCTTTTTAATAGTCTCCCTAGAAGGACTTGTCCCTTTACTGCTTGAAGAAAAATAACTATCTGAGCTATTATCTGGACCAGAGATCACAGGGTGAGATAAAATAATATTTCAAATGCCAAAATTGAGCAACAACCAAGCTGCTTTAAAACAAAATAAAAGATTTTGAACAAAGAAGTGATACGATTTGCTAATGGACTGGATAAAAGAAAGGTAGGTAAAGAAGGAATTAGGATGCCTTCAAGAATTACGGCCTTAGTTCTTGGAAGGCTGGGAATAAAGAGTTATCAAAGGATAAAATCAAGAGTTCATTTCTAAGCATTGTTTTACCCTAGTTCCAAAGGCCAGATCTCAAAAGAGAGAGGGAATTGTCAATGTCATTTGACAGAGTTTTGTGTATATATGTTTATGGTTATCCTCTGTAACAAATCTTATGAGCTGTAACAGACAATCGCTAACCGTCCGTGTATACTAATACTAATGTCTAGATCAGTGCAAAGTGTTCAAAGGTTCTGCCTTGGATAAAGATAATAAAGTCCAGTGGTGTGGTTTTAGGTGAATGTGTAACACAAGGCTATCTTAGACAAACCTGGAGAGGAGCAAACATGTTTTAAAAGTAAAGCTACAATCTAATGATCTCCTATGAGCTCTCACTTCCGGAAATCACTGGGAAATCTAAATGAACAATTAAAATTGCTTTCCTTTTGTACCCAGATATCTGATTAATGATATTGTGAGCTTCCAGACCAAGTCAAGTAGGATCATTGGTGTAGGAGGGTTTGTTACTGATTTCGTACTATTTCTTATGAGACTCACTAGTGTACATTGCTTCCATCTGGGTAGAAGAAAACCGTGGAATATATATATATATATATATATATATATATATATATATATATATATACCAAAAATATTTCTCAGAAGCAATCAAACCCATATTATCCACGACCTCTGCATCAGAATACCCTCCAACCAGGTTAAGCTATTATGTTTATTTAATTTGTGGTATTCAGGATCAAACCCAGGTCCTTGAATGTGCTACAAAATAGTTCCACTGCATACCTCAAGTCTATTATTTTTTAATCACTGACATGCAGTTTGCATTAATAATCACTGGTGTTAGGTGATTGCGTTTGCTTAAGGAAACCAGAAGCCACACTTATCAAAATTAAATGATCATATATGTGTGTGTATCTCTCTATATAAGTATATATACACATGTATGTGCATATATACATATATATGTATGATTTCATTTTGGACTGACATATAAAAATTGTGTATAATAGTGAGGTGCACGTTGATGTTTTAATGTTAGAACATCAAAAGACTTTATTTAAAATAATCAATATTTAAAGATTGAATATCTGATTATATATCTAAAAACTGAAAGGAATCAACTACAGAATTACAGATGAAAAAATTGCTTAAGACAGAGGAATATGGATTTAATACAGAGACAATTCTGTATATAATTACTAGTTAGAAAATTCAATAGAAGAAACAGTCCTTATTTAAAAATAGTGTCCCCCCAAAAGAAAACATCTAGGAATGAACTTACCTAAAAAGTACAAATCTTACATGAATAAAAACTTTTAAATCTTCATTGAATATCAAAAGAGAGGCTCATGCAAATTGAAATATGTCATATCTATGAATTAAACTGAGGTGATCACTTATCATACATAAATTATTAAGCATGATCTGACTCCTATGTACACATGTGTGTATACATATTTATATTTTTGGAAATAGACAAAGTAACTGATTTTCATTTGCAAAAGCAAAACATTAAAAGGAGTCAAGAGACCTGTGATTTAAAAGAACAACCACACGAAAGAGTAATAGGGGTCAATAATGTCACCAGAAATAGAAATGTTTTTGTAACATAAAAGACATGATAATATAAAGCCTCTGTAATTAAAACTATGAGAGGTTGTTGCATGAATAGCTAGTACCACAGGCTAGAAAGTTTGTAAGTTGTATCATTTATGAATTTAGGTACATGAGTAGAAACTCATGTGAGTTATGACCAGAGGGACTGTTCAATAAGGGGTTCTGGCAAGTTTATATAAAAGTGAAAACAAAATGAAGCTGGGTCCCTACCCCATCATGAAGATGAAGAAAACTAAAAAGTTCTTTTATTTATTACCTTAGAGTGGAGAAATCTTGTTTTATTAAAAACTTTTCAAAATCCAAAGGTCATAAAATAAAAGATTAACAAAATCTACTGTATTCAAAAACATTTTTGGGAAGCAAAAACACAAACGAAGTAAAAAAAGAAAGAATTTTTATTGAATCCAATAGACAAAGACCGAATATCCCAAATCTACAAAGAATTCTTAGAAATTGATAGGAAAGAGACCAGCAATAAATACCCAAGTTCTATGGTCCTACTGTTTGTGTCCCTCGGCGGTGGCACTTTGAGCAGTGACTCAGTCATGAGGGCTGAGCCCTCATGAATGCGATTAACGCTGTTACAAAAGAAGCCCAAAGAGCCTCCTTGCTCCTTCCACCAGCTGACGATGCAGTGAGATGATGGCGGTCTCTGAACAAGGAAACGGGACCTCACCAGACACCAAGTCCACCAGCACTTTGGTCTTGGACTTCCCAGCTTCCAAGACTATGAGAAAGAAGCTGTTGTCTATCAGCCTCCTGGTCTATGGTATTATGTTAGAGAGGCCCACGTGGGCTAAGGCAACTGTCCACGGAGGCAAATATATTGGTTAACGAATATACACACAAAAGTATAGGTTGTAACCTATAGGTTGTAACCTGTAAGTATAGGTTGTGCTGTGTGCACAAGGCTACTCAGTGCCACATTACTTTTAATAGTGACTGTGGGAATTAACATCCATCAATATGAAAATGGTAGGTGGATAAGGTAACACACGTACCTTAGAACAGTACACAGGGGTAACAAAGAAAAGGGACATTGTGAATCAATGGCAAAAGATTCCGAGAAATATTGCTGCATTCAAAAAATACAGAAAATGGGTACAGTGTTTATTTTGCCGTGGAAAGGACTGTGACAGGAACACCTACAATGGTGTGCAATGGTGGTAGGCCTGGCTGAAGAGAGCCAGGAAATAGCGGCCATGAGAACTAGGCAGAGGAAGGACTGTGGGCGAAAACTAAAACTTCCCACCTTCTGTCCTTAGTATTGTGACTCTTGAGTCATTCAAATACACTCCCTGCTCAAAAATAAATGTATAAAAAACGTGACAGAGGACCCTGCCTTCGAAACAGGACATCAGAAGGTAGAGTCTGATGTCGGCACACATTTCTGTTCCTCTGTCTCCACACACCTCCCCTGGTATTTTAGAAGTGGCCAGAATACGCGGAGAGAGGCTTACCAATCCTGTGCTGTCTTCTTCCTGGCATTCCCTTCTACTCCATTTGTATTTTCCAGGCAAGTACTTTGCCAGAGAGGAAGTGCACACAGGCTTCATTTCAGAAACGGTGGGCTCATTGCAGTACTAATTTTTGTTCCCATGCGATGTCTGTTTCTTATGTATGTCAGTCCTCAGGGACTATTAGAATTCTGAGGAAAGAATTAAAGATGTTCATGAGAATTAAAGATTATGATAGAAGCCTCAAATCCATCCAGGAGAAATACTAGACCATTACAACCACTTAGAAAAGAGAAAAAGAAATCTCAACATATAGAGAAATAAAAAACGCGTATAGTCAGGGGGAAGTAGTGAGATGAGAACTGAGTCATCAGAACAGACGTGACAGAGCAAAATGCCTCAGGCAAATATTAGGCACTGCAATTCTGTTTGGTCGACTGGAATGCAATTTTAGGTGTTAACTATGATGGGATGAAGATTTCCTCACCTACGGATAGCCAAACCGAAGTTCCATCTCACTGCCAGACCACGATGGGCTGAGGACACAGCTGAAGGTCTCTCTAGCCAAGATCTTCCTCAGAAAAAAACTCTGAATTTTCTCCTCTTCAAAGGCAGATAGGGGCATTGAGGTCCCAAATTTCTGCTCCCTAGGACACCAGCTCAACTTTATTCTATAAAATATCTAAAGACCAGAAGCCCACTATAGCACACTAAAAATATCTGAGCAAAAACTCAAGAGAGCTTCCATGGGATGACTAGCTGTGGGCAATGTTGCCTCCTGAGATCGCTTCCAAGGTAAACTTTCCGATAATGGAGGTCAAATTAATGGAATGAAGTGATGTACTGTATGGAATAATACACTATCACTCTGCTATAAGTTGGAGAAAACATTGCTCAAAAGAAAAAAGGAGTTTGATTCCCCAGCCCACATTACATGTGGCACACACATGTAATTCCAGTACCCGGGAGGCTGAGACAGGAGGATTGCTATGATTTCCAGGCCAGCCTGGGCTCCTTAGCAAGTTCAGAACTAGCCTAGACTACACAGTGCAGCCCTGTTTCAAAAAAAGGAAAAAGAAAATTGCAGTAGTGTTGTGTGTAAAATTATTAACGGTAGGTCAATTAGTTTTTAAATTTTTTTCATTTTACATTTTACTTATGGTAATTTTTAAAATTTGTGACAATTTCTAAGAGAAATATCTCTTATAAGTACATGTTATAGTTGTATACGTTTTGCCTTCTTTTATTTATATAATTAAACTATTTTTTTCTATATGAGAGATTAGATAAAAATTTAGGACTGGAGGAATGGCATAGCAGTTAAAGCGCTTGCCTTGCAAGCACAAGGCCCTGAGTTCGATTTCCCCAGCACCACATAAAGCTGGGTGTGGTGGCGCACACTTGTAATCCCAGCACTTGGGAGGTTACCAAGCAAGATCCTGTCTCAAAAAAAGAAAGAAAAAGATAAAAAATATATATTTTTCTCCTTTCTCTCTTTTTCTTCCTTATTAAAAATGTTATGTGTATGTGGGGAGGGGTGCAAAAATAAAAATGTTATGTTTACTGTGTTGTGAATCTTGAAAAATAGAGAACGGGTTTTCTCCTGATTCTTTGAAGTAATACATGAATTTAATTGTAAATTTCTGGATTACCCTTATCATTATTAATTATAAATGCTCCTCTTCTTACTCTTCGTGATTGCTATGGAAGCACATATCTAAGGACTTCCTTCAAAAAAAAAAAAAATGCCAGCGTGCGGAAGGTAGTAGACAATCTCTGGCGACTGGCTCTGCTTCCTTCTAGCCTTGCCTGTATTGGTTGCTACACCACAATGTGAAGGTGTTTTCCTCCTATTTCCTTCAGGGAAGAATATTACATTGACCTCTTGTGTTGGAGACATCTAAATGTAATGTCAGACCTGCATCAAGGCCTAACGGCTTTCTCTGATGAGCCTGGTATCTTTCTCCTTCACAAATATTTTCCCTAGCAAGCATACATTATGTATCTAATTTTGACATTGATATTCTGAGACTCACAGTATCATGGCCTAGGGACAGAGGGAGAGCACCCAGGGGTTGTCTACTTAGAGGAGTCCAGGTAGAGTGCATTCACTGGGCCCGGGGATCTACCCAGTGCTTATTTTCTCAGGTATTTCCCTGAACTTTGTGAACGTGGAAGCCAGAGTTAGCTTTCGAAGCTGGTGTTTGCAAATGTAGAAGCTGAAGTTGCGTACTTTGCCTCTTGGGCAAAAATGATCACAGTATAAAGCCAACCAGAAGACTTTGAAACTACCCTCTCCACTTGATTTGAGGGTCAATTGCAAGCAATTTCTTACCTTGATGATAGTAGGTGTTTGTAAGATCCCTAATGTTCCAAAAGGCACCGGATAGTCCCTGTTGGTCATGCTAATATCTCCAGCTAGTCCATCAGTCTAGCTTTCTAGAAATCAGATGAGTCACGAAGGAACAACACTATGATACAAGCTCCACCAAGCAGTAACCCGGATCCTATCTGTTATGTCAGACAGGGGCTCATTGTTCAAGCAGACTGGCAAGGCCTCAGGTACACATCCACTGGTGAGGTGAATATATTCTTTCCATTCAGACTTGAAATGGTTGGCACTTGTGTCAAAGAGATGACAGCATCCACTTGTGTTTGGCTCCGTAATCCTTTAGCCTTTATCATAGATAGACACAAGAGTTCCGGACTGCCTTGACATCCCACAGAATATCACATTGGTCTGCATCGTATCAATAAAATGGCTACCACACTGAAGGCCTTGGTAAGATGCTCGAACTCCACAGTGTGAGAAATAAGCCATTAAATAATTAATAGACCTGTCTCTTGAGTAAACTTTTAAAAAGTCTTTCAGATAAATATGTGCCCAGATACTTTTGTCACAAAAAAAGCACTGCTGAATTTTGATCACCTACTATCAGGAAGGAAGCCCTTAAGGAAGCTTTCTTCCTTTCGCTGGACGCAGTACATTTGACACCTAAAAACATGGCTCTAGTTATACACCTGGCAAAAAGGCAGCCAGCTTCTGAAGAGCCCTAGCAGGAAAGGGCAGGAGGTTACTACTCTCTCCTGAGAGCTAGTGGGCGCCGCCTTGCCGGGGCCGTGGTCTGGTGTCCAGTTGTCTGTGAAGCAGCTTCAAAAAGGGGAATATAACTGGTGCTTGGGGAAGAAACAGGCGTAGACACTACTAGAGTTGTTGCTATCTTTTTTAAAAGGGAAATAATATTGCTTAAGGAGGAGGAAATACATGGACTAAACAGGATAAGGGGAATTTCCGGCCATAATTTTACGAAGAGAATTGCAGAAAACGGAATATTTGCTATAAGGACATCTTTATAAGCCATGCAGACATAATAATGAGGACTTAAGTGACGTAAGTGTCCAACACGAGCACTAAGGGGAGAACACTTCTATACTCTGATGTGGTCTGAGAGAACAGTTAATGCCACACACTGCATCATTTCAAACAGGGATGGAAGGTGGCTTACAGGGCAAGACAAAGATGGCCAGGTGGCACCATGTGAAATAGCTAGGGAGGAGAAAGCAGGCAAGCACGGGGCTGACGCAAACCACTAACGCAGACGGGGCCTGATCTTTGTGATGGGCTCAAACTTATCTCTAGTTTTTATCAATGACAATAAACAGCCAAGTTACCTTGTCCAAGGATAGTAGCAAATGGATTGTGGAGAACAAGCACAAGTATCCCAATATGCCCAGATTGAAATAATAGAAAGTCCACAAAATAGCTGATTGGGTAAAGCAACCAACAGTATTCTTGAAGCCAACACAATGACTTTGATATTAAGTTTCATGGAACTTTTTTTTTTTTTTTGAATGTTCTGCAATGCAGACAAGTGGCTTCAAATTCAAGAGCAATATTAGGAGTTAAGTCAGTAGTGTATTATCTAGCTGTTTGTTGCCAGGTGCTTGACTGTCTTGCTTTGGTGTGTGCTTTTGTGAATCACCATCAATGTTGGGGTGTGCTTTTATGTAACCTGACTCCTTTTTTTAAAAACAAATCCAAGAAAGCAATTAAAACCAAATCCTTCATGTTCCATTACAATATGTTCATCACAGCCAAATCCATACAAAATACTAGCTAGCCAATGTTCAGTAACATATTTCTGAAGTTTAGCTGTTCTAGGGTTCTGGACTAAAGTTGTCTTAAAGAGACATTGAGCTGATACAGGAGCGACATCTTTGGTGGAAACTTAAAAAGAGTCTAACGTCAGGCCAAGATTCTCTTTAAGAAAAAAAATTGAATCTGTGCCCTCACACAGACAGATGGTCATTTAGTTTCCAAAATTCTGCTCAATGTAACACACTTTCGATTAATTTGTCTGGAAAATGTTTAAAGAAGGCACAAGTAAACATAGTGGCCATTGAGGAAGTTTGCCCCCTCTTATCAATTTGTGAAAAGAAGCATTAGAAAATTTAGATTTGATACTCTGTTTTCTTAACACTTTTCTAACTTAAATTTTTATGTAATAGAATATAGCAATTCTCGTTTTGTTTATTGACTTATCCTTAATGGGTCAGGTCTTACCGAGATACTATTTATTCACTTACACTTTCTACAAGCTATTTTACCTATATTCAAACCCATTAATCATTTTATATTTCTTATCATATATAGAATAAGAATATGGGTTAAATTTATTCATAGAGGTTTTTGTGGTTTTATTTTGTATCTATCACAACTCATAGTACTTTCGTGATTTCTCAGCAAGTTCATTGTTGGTGTATAAAATACTACTGAATTTTTTGTATTTTGATGTTGTAGTCTATAATTTCTGATTTCACTTATCTGTTCTTTTGGTGAAGCAATCACTTTTCTAAATACAGGATCATATCACGAGCAAAGAGAGATGCTTTGACTTCCCTCCTACTGGTATGCCTTTTCTTTCCATCTGTTGCTAAATTCCTCGATCTCATATTTCCGGATCTCGATTGACTAGGAGCAGTGAGAGTGGACATCCTTGTGCCACACCAGATCCTAGAGAAAATGCTTCTAGCTTTTCCATGTTTAGTATGATGCTCAGTATGGGTTACTTCACAACGGTTTTTTATGATATATTCCTTTGCTGGGAATGATGGTGCGTGTCTACAACCCAGCTAGCGAGGAGCCTGAGTGAGAGGGACCACAAGTTTGAGGCCTGCTTGGTCAACTTGGTGAGGCCCTGTACATAAATAGGGCTGGGGGACACAGCTGTGCAGACTGCTTGCCTCCCCTGAGCCAGGCCCTGGGGATAATCTTCAGTAGTGCAAAAAACTGGTGCTCTTTTGACAGAGTTCTATTTTACCTGTTGAACATGAGGTGACATTTTTGATTTCCTCCCACAGAGATATACAAGCCGACCATCTTTTTTTCTTTAAAAACAAAACAAGGAATCCTCACAGCGTTCTCGATTTCCCGTCTCATTTTACTACATCAGATAGAGACGAGAGTCTGAAGAAACAAGTTCAGTAACAAATGGCAGCCGGAATGTGACCTGAGTGTGCAGTGCGGAGGTGGGAAATGGCCGGGCCGTGCCCAGGACGCTACACGTGGCGGGGTGGAGCACCTGTCATCCAAGGGGAGAGAGCCTTCCGCTGTGCTGCAGGTGTGCCACTTACCTGGCCGCGCCAATGGGTTCTCATCAAATTCCCAAAGCCAAACAGAATCTCTCAACCTCTTGTCCACATCCACAAGGAAACCACGGCCCTGACTGACTCGTTAATTCAGGAAGTCACTGCGTGATGCTAAAGCAGCTGGGGCTACAACCGCGAAAAAAAGCAGCATTCCTCTCGCCAGAAACTCGGGTCCCAAGAAAGGGGAGCAGGGCCTTCAAAAAGAAAAACAGACAGTGACAGGTATGTCACAAGTTAGGCAGTAACCCTGGAGAGTGGTGTGACTGGGGACAGAAGGGTCAGGCTGGAGGACCCCGGAGCTGAATCACGGGCACGCGTCGGACACAAGCTGGCGAGCTTTACTGAGCCGCGAGACACGGGCTAGGTGACGAAGGAGTCACAGAGGACCGTTCGACTCTGCGTCGGACCCGCCGCGTGCCCTTTCGCTGTGGGAAGGCTTTTGCTGGACTTCATTTGGGACTTCACGGGTGTCTAGGAAATGCGTTAAATCTTCAAAGGGAGGAGGACAGGCAAGTAGGTAACGGGATCGGGACCGCAGGGCCGCAGGGAGGCGGTGCAGGTGGAGCACACGTCAGAGAGTCGCCTGCTGCAGGGGACGTACCATCACGGGCTAGGCGGCATCACGCAGGACACGGGTAGACCCGGCTGCGGACCGAGCTTCGGGCAGGGCGGTGCGGAGGTGGAGGGTACGAAGAGATCCTGGGACTGCAGAGCCGCAGCAAGCGGAAGAAAGTGGAGCCAGGAGGGCGCGGGACCTGGCAGGGCCCACGGGAAAGGGGAGCGCTAAGCCCCCGACTGGACACGCTGCCGGCGGTCGCACGATGACGCCGGTGGCTGGTGGCTGCAACGGGGAGGTGCTCATCGACCCCGGCTAGCGCAGCTCAGGCTGGGACCTTCAGGGCACAAGGGGCAACAAGGATTTTTGCTTCGAGATGGCAGAAATGAATTCAAAACTTCTAAGGCCAAGGCTAACCCTGGGCAGTCGGCACATAGCCCCTTCCCGTATCCGCGAGACAGCAGCTTTAGGCTGGAATCGCAATCTTCCTGAAGGGACCCATGACACGACAAAGTGATGGGGGCAGAGGATTAATGTTAGAATGCTTTAAAGGGAAATAAAGTATTGGGTTTCACAGGGCAGTTAGATTTAGGCGTATTCACAGACGGAACTAGGGGACCAAAGGAGGGAATGGTATGCTTGGCCGGGAGTGGAATTTAGACTAAGAGCTGGGCAATACCTTGGCCATCAGCTAAGAAGATCTGGCTTTTTAATTTTGTCAGTGGGGATTAAAGGTTAAATGACACATCTGTGAGAGCTCTACGATTTAAACAATCTTGTATTTTATGGGAACACATTTTTAAAAACAATTCTATTAGAAAATTCTGGCAAATATGTTCTAAATGTCACTAGGTGTTAGTAATGTAAAAGTTAATAGGAGTTAGAAATAATTAAATTAAAAACTTAATTATCTTAAGAATGAAAATCTTGCTTACACATGAGAGAAATGCTTCAAGTTAACCATATGCTTCTTTTTAAAATATTAATTTATCGGTTTTTCATTCTGCAGAATGGTATTTCAAAAATTGTTATAAGGAATAAGATTTAAACAAATCATGTCTAATTAATCTGTTAAATATTTTATAGTTTATAATCTGAACTCATTTGAAAAATAGCCTCTTAGTGATATTCTTTGTGGATCTACCTTTCAGGATAATTTTATAATATTTATTTTTCTTACCATATAGACACCAGCAGGAATTTTTAAAAAAGACAACTATAGATTTAAAGATGCTATGCAACCCTAGCACTCAAGAGGCTGAGGCAGAAGGGTTACAGAGAGTTTTTGGCCAGCCTGGGCTACACAGTGTGCTCAGGACCAGCCTGGATTACACAGCAAGACTCTGTCTCAAAAAACAAAAACAAAAACAAAAAAGGGAGCTGTACAAAACTAAGTATGGTTAATCATCAGTCTTCAATAGAATCTGATATTAACAGATTTACGACTTTTGGAATGATTGCCAATACCAACTCCTCAGATAGATACTTGTTACATTTTTTTCCCCCAAGTGAAGCTGTCAATACCATTTTTGTAAGCCAAGAAGAGAGTACATTAAAAGTTTAATATTATTCGACATAAAAAGCCCAACTTGCTTTCTCTAAGGTTTGTATTACTGAGAAAAGCTCAAGCCTAGAGAGGGACACGCTTCTATAAACTGCAAACATCTTTGGCTATACTGGCTTTCTCTTGGTGTCTAGTACAGGACTGGCTTGCCCTGGGTTCTGTAGTATACATCTGTCTCTCTATCAACCTATAAAGTTTACAATCTTGTCCAAAAAATTAAATATGGCCACTGTTACAGATGCCATAAGTGGCTTCAGGTATAGGCTGAGTCTGTAATGTGCCTGCTGGATATGCACAAAACCAGGAAGGTTTGGCACAGGAAGGGGGCGAGGATCTGAGTCGAACTGCGTCAAGCAAGTACATTTTGGAGGCAGGCTGTCGATTTCAGAATGTGATTTCTATTACAGAAAGTATGGGTTTAGAGAATCTTTGTGGTTTTATTGTGACTTGAGCATGTCTAAACATTCTATTTAACATCTTAAATAATCATGTAATTGAGTAAAAAGGAACTGCTCAGTATCTAAGTTAATGCAGAAAGAAACTATTAAGACACGTCTATCTAAAGACACGGTGCTATCACTGTGGTAACTGTCACAACCACCTCCAACCCATAAAGACTCACCAACAGGTGAACTATACATGGCTATGTAGAACGTTTTCCATGTTAAGGTGCAACAAAGAAACAGGGCTTGCCAGTTAAGTTTTAGGCTCAAGTTCAAATAGAGGATAAAACTTTATATATTCACTTAGGCATTATTACTGCAAGACGTAAGTACTTTCAAAACACAGAGATATTGCTCATCTTTCTTTTTTAAATAGCTTTATCAGGAAAAACTTTTTCTGGTGATAAAATTCAGAAACTAAATTAAAATGTACTCGACTCATTGGCAAGCTACATGGGCAAGAATAATGCGATCACAGGACTTGGACGCTTTTCACTTGCAACTATGCCATTCTCCACTTACAAGGCTGGAGTCTACGGGGCAGAGCAATGAATCATGACAATTGTCTATCTGGGAAACGTCGAAAAATTAAGTAAGGTCAGAAGAAGAGAAGAAAAGAACACACATTTCTGTCAGGGAAACTCTCAATTAATGGGATTATGTCATCATCACATAAAGCCAGTGTTGTAGACACAATAATTAACAACTTAAAAACTTCAAGTAAAACTACAAATAAACTATGATGCCTGAGCTCCTCGGGTGGAAGGCAGGTTATCCTCAGAAGCAATGCATTATTTCTTCTTCAACTGTAATTTAGTGATGATCTGACAGACTATTTTGAGCTCACAAAAGCAAATATATGAAAATTAGAGATTTAAACCAAACAGTAATAGATCCAGCTTTTTTTTAAAAAAGAGCACACACAGTTTAATTGATACTTTGCCAATACAAAAATAAGCATCCACAGAATGTTTATTTACTGTTTAAATTACTCCATATTTTTACAGAACATAAACAGAAAATATATTTTACCTCACACATGTAAAAGCAAATAAGTGCAATCTTTCAAACATTAAAAATTATAATCAAATCTGTACAACAGATAAATAAATGCATACCTCTAACAGTTAGCTTATAATACAAAACAAAATATTTACTGTCCAAAGTCACCAGTATACTTAAAATTCTACTATGGTCATCCATCTCAGTCATAACAACTCGACTCCACTACAGTGCACATGTTTAGATTGATAAATACTTTTTAAAAATAGAAGGGGACAATAGGAAATACCAAAATAGCTATCAAGAGCTTTCCAAACATTGTAAATAACATACAAAAAATTAATTAGTGGGAAGAAAACATCTTACATGGATTCACAGGGTAACCCGCATGACACTGGTATAGCTTAAGGAAAGAAGTGAATGTTCGCATTGGAAGGAAAAGTTGGCCTTTTAATTTAAAAACAAAACAATAACAAGAACCAAAAACCCCCACAAAAGTGAAAAAACCCTGTCATGAAAACTTAGAGAACAATTCCGTAAGAGAGAAAGAGATCAAATGTGTAGGTACGTGTTCCTGAACTCTATAGTCAGGAGAAAAATCATGAAAGAAACTTACAACCTCAGAGCAGGACCACATGTAAGTTAAAGGCGCATAAGTTCATTATTCCACATCATTGCACATATGAAAAGAAAACAATACTGCAAATCATTCTTGAGTAAAAAAGTTTTCAATTAAGTAGGAAGTTCCACAATGAATGCAGGTGTAGATACTCTTATTACCACAAATTTAGTAAATATCAAAACCCTCTGTGGTGTCTCTAAGCTACCTAAATCACCTGTGTTTGCCTTACTTTAAAGCTGCTCATTTCCATGCCTTCATACGTTAACTTAAAATTATTTGTAAATGGAAATATCGACCCAGTAGAAAAGACTTGTCACATGCAATCCTATGTGATGCATTCTAGTTCATCTTCTTTCCTTTCCTTTTCTTTCTTTTTAAATCTTATTTCACATTGTGTATGTACTCTGCTGATATATACAACCACACATGTTCACCGGACACCACTGAACTGTTCAGTTGCCACAGGCTTGTATTTACACAGACACTAGTATTTCCAGAGATGCTTCTTCCTCTAGGCGAACACAAAGAAAGCCTGGAGAGAGTTTATTTTTACGATTTTAGGAACCTAATTGTCTTGATTTTTCTTGAATAGATGATAAGATAAGTAGTCCACACAGAAACGCTGCTATGCATGCCAACCTTTTCAAGAGGGATGAGTTATCTTTAGGGACAAAAATCTGCGCAAGGTCATTAGTGATCTGAGAAATTTCATGTGCCACACAGACAAAGATGAAGGTGCTGACAATGATGTTGAGCATCGGGTTTCCAGGGATGAGGACCAAGATGCCCCTCGTGTCCGCTGCCAGCCATATGTGGTACTGGCAAATAAAAAGCTACGAGGAAAAACATGCAGGGTTAAACACGTACAGAGGGTGTGTGAGTGTAGCACCTTTCCCCCTGATTTAAATATCTCATAGCGCAGAAACATGAGAAAGTTCTTCCAAACCCATCTGATTTTGTCTCGCTGTTGGCCTTGAGAAGCACACTGCAGAGTTTACCCTTCCAAACTGCTTCCTCTACACAATTCCCCCTACGTGACACTGAAGAAAACAACAAGAAACCCAAAAGCTCAAAGAAAAATTTATTTTCCCTATTTTAAAAGAAAACTTAAAACATCTTACACTCTAAAACGTACCTGTCATAATTATGATATGAACTCTACAGCTTTTCAACATCCTACCTAAAACACAGAATGCACTTCAATGCCAATTATTTACACTGGATTTGTAGCTAATTTTATATTATATATCTCACACAAAATATAATGAGTTTAATTATCTTCCCATAATTTCCACTGTAACAATGGCAACTGTTACTATGTTTATTATTTATTATGGTAGGTATAAATAATTGGAATTTCAGAAACAAAGTAATTATGAAGAGAGACAACAAATCAGAATCTCTCTGGCTTCATTTTGTCCATATGTGGCCAACAGTTCTTTCTCCTGACCTCAGCATCTTGGCTGTGCTTAGATGCCTACGACAATGTGAGCAGGAATTTATGTCGAGTCATTTTCAAAGAAAGCTTTGAGGTCACCCAAAATACTATTTGTCGAAGTTCAGAATCTCTTCCCTACAATTCCACACATGTCGTGGCTTTAAGAGAAAGGTGACATCAGATTTACACATACACACATGCATTGCACACTTAGGTGCACACCCACCTAGCTGTGTAAGACAAAGCAAAGTATCAGCACACTAACCTCTAGTGAAATTCTTCCAAACCAAGCAAAAAATGAACTGTAAACTGAACGGGCATATCCAGGGATGTTCCTTATTAGGATAAAGGCTAAAATCTAGGGAAAAACCATAAAGGTAAATATCTTGAATATATTTATCAAAGAAGCATTTTGCATGAAGCTTTTAAGTAGTAACTTTATGTTCTTGAACTTGACACATACACAATTAAAAATAAATGAATTCTGGGGAAGTTTTTGCTGCATTTAGAATCTAACCTAACCGGGTATTTTGACATATGTCTCTACACTGGGATACCAATACTGACGTTGGTTAACACAAGGCTGAGTGACTGTATGTATCGCAGAGAAACAAAAACTCACCTGAGGCTCTGGGTAGGAAAAGTTGCTATTGTATTTATGGGGCAAAACCTCATGTCATCCTTCTCCTTCTATAAAGTACCTGCCTGCTCGGTGGTTACGCTCTCCCTTTTTTCTCTTCACAACATTCCTCCCCCTGCCAGTGACGCTACATGTGCAAGGGAAGGCAGGGCCGTGGATGTCTTCACGTTGGCTCTGCATGGCCTGGTGAAGCTGTCTTAAACTGCATTCACACGCAATGTATTCTCTCTGGATCTCTGTATTTTCTCCCAACGGAACATGATTTTGGGCTCCTGGCCTTCATCCTTTCCCCATCCTCTGTATCAGGAGGAGGAATCACGTGTTTTTTAAACTTTCGATTCATAATCTCACACCCAGTAGCCAGTCCTATTAGCAAAGAACTCTCCTTAGAACCCACTCCCCTTGCAAAGAAGCAGGGCATTGTAAAGGTAAAAGTGCTTCCATGTTCACAACTCCCTTTCAAAGACTTCACCTTATAAAAAGATTAGAAATCAATCAATCTATAATTCAGAGAAACATTCATATTCAATATCAAAGTATCTAGAAAGTCCCTGAGGTAAAGAAAAGATACGGAAGTAAGATGAGATATCCAGCTAACCTATCACTGGGAGAAAGTGACCCAAGTGGGTTATACTTAGGCGTACTTCAGCTCAGTGACTTTTGGGGGCAGCCATCTGTTCACATCTAAGGATAAGAGTGAGACGTGGGCAGGGTAAGGATATAACCCACAGCACTTAAAGCTAATTGGGTACTTCTGACTTTTACGATGTAGGACAAATGTCCTTGAGAAGAAGTGGCAGTCAATAAAACTAGTGCTTGCCTCAATTTATGCTCCCATCAATTCTCCTACTCCACCATGGAGAAGCCAGGCTCTCACGAGAAAGAGTGGCTGTCACTATGCGCTTGTGGAGGCCAAGGAGGTAACAGCCTCAGGGTGCTGACGAGGCGCCCGTGGTGGAAGTATGCTCCAGTCCTCTCTCCCTTTGTTTTCTTTTCTTAGTCCCCTGCATTGATGCACTTTGCAGGGTACTGTTTCTCTCCCATCCCATGACTCACAGAAATAATATCAAGGCAATATGCACAGGATTATTGATAAGCACTACTGCTGCCTATGGAACTCAACAAAATGCTATATAAGTATAATATAAAGCTTAACATTATCATTTACAATTGTGTTTGGAGACTGTCATCTGCTGCTAATGGGCACACAGAGGTTAACAAAAAATGCAATGGTCCCTGCACCGAGAATCAAGGAGCTCAGAAAAGACCTTGTGGAAACCATCCCCACCTTCATGGCTGGGCTACTCATCTCTTGGACTTTAACTTAGACAGTACTGCTCTGATAACCAAGCTAGGAAGGGTGAAGCAATACCTCCGTCCCCACACAAACCATAAACCTCTATGATTGTCTGGAAAATGCAAGCTGGCCCCAAAGCCTGCCCATATCCAGGTCATCATCACACCCTTCTCTAGGTCTGCTCCCCCACCCCCACCCCCCGCGCTCTCTCAACTTGCCAGCCCCTTTCCATCATCTGTGCCTTCATCTTTCCATTCTCAGTTTTTTCTCAGGGAATCTTTTCTAACTCCTCACTACCCTTCCTTCAGGTACAGCTAGGTCATACACCCTTACCATATTCTCTTATAGGATTATATACTTCCTTTCCCCCCATTTTATTGATATGTGTAAGTGCAAAATTTAAGGTTTACAATGAAGTTTAGCATTTTGTGCACCTACGTAACTTGTCAAGAATTATATACTTCTACTTATAATTATGTTGTTATTTCTGTAATTCCTATCTGTAAGAGAAGAACGTAGCTCCACAAGTCTATTCATAAGCACAAGCAGAGTCTTTAACCTAACTGGGTATTTTGACACATGTTTCTCCACTAGAATACCAATGCCGACATGGGTAACACAAGGCTGAGGGACTTTATGTATCACAGAGAAGACAAAACTCACCTGAATCTGGGTAGAAAAAGTTGCTATTGTATTTATGGGGCATATTTCCTATGTTCAATTTGGTTACCTGATGTATTACCGAACACCGAGTATCAGATATTGTAAAATGAATAAAAACATTGGTAAATAAATGAATGAATATTTAATTATCTGTAGCTCTATTACACAATAAGTTTCCTAAGAACAGGAGCTGTATCTTGTTCAAAACTGAGACTCTTCTATAGCATGGTACTTAACATATGATAGGTGATTACTACAATTAAATAAATTTGAAAAAAATAAGTGATAAAAAAATCAAATATGAGAAGAGAATTAACATTTTCTAAGTTACAGATTCTGGGTAGATCATTTCCAGACATTTAACACAGAACTTTTTGAGGGAGGTTTTACTATCTCTGTTATTACAGAGGAAGGCAGGCTTAGACAGATTAAGTAACTCCCCAGGGTTTCCCAGAGTGTGAATTTACCTCTATTTCTAAGGTCTACGTTGTTATCAAAAATTAAGTGAAAATATATCTAAGTCAAGATAGTTACCTGCACCACAGACACAGACGGGTGCAGTTCATTGCACTCTGCTTTGTTTTTACAACTGCTGGCCCAGATGGAGTAGGTCTATGACAAGAAACATGCAGTCAGTCCACAAGACAGTGAGCCGCAGACCGGCAGCCCTCTCACAAGCTGTCATCACAAGTTTTTGGTTGGTTGCTTTATCTACAACACTGGGGTTCCTTACGCTATATAAAGAGCACCAGTAAAACTGCAAGTGTGTTCATCACCTGTTTGGGTTGCTTAACTGTCCAAACATAAGAAAACACAGGCAAGAGCAGACTTTTGCCCTTTCCTGGAAATAATGACCATGAGGACGGGACAGTTCTCCACATCCAACAACTTACCATGTCTTTTTTTCCCCAAAGTGATTACAACTTTTAAAATAAATATTTCATTAAACTCAGTTATTCTTTATATTACACCTAGATGCATTCTCTTTAGAATTTCTGTTCTATTACAGGTTGGAGTACACCCCAGCGTTCAAGCACTTGCCTTGCATATGCAAGGCCCTGGCTTTCATCCCAGTACCGTAAGACAAAGGTGCAGAAAACAAACAAAAATCAAACTTATGTCCAACTTTTAAAAAAGAGGTAAAAAAGAATTTAAAAAGTAAAGACGTATTTGTTAAGAGTAAATTAAATTGCTTAAATTAATTAGACTGATTATGTCCCTTTATCTTAAAGTTAATTTTCTATACCACTACTTGGAAAATTAGGAGATTATATTTCAGAACTTACCAAGAAAGAAACTACTGAAATAAACAATAGAAAATTTGAAATTTTGTTTGAAAAAAGAGGTTCACCCTTTCCTTCTGAAAGTACTTGACGTTTCTGTAAAGCCAGGTAAATAAAAGCAAACAGCATTCCATGGAAAACTACCTGAAAAAATAGGAAGAAAGAAATTTTCAGTTACTTTTCAAATACAGCAAAAACACTTGCCTAATGAAGACTGTATTAATAAAAGCAAGAAGGTTAAAAGGTTAAAGGTTAAGAGTTTCTACTAAGAACTTACACTTCAAAAGCAAAAGTTCAAACATGTAAGGTGGAACTAGATCATTTTGAGCACTTCCAGGAAAAAGTGAAAAAAAAAAATAACGCTTTTTCTTTGGTGTTAGGGATTGAACTGAGAACCTTGCACTTGCCAAGCACATGCCTTGTACTAAGCACATCCCATCCATAACAATTTAAGAACAACAAGAATCTCTTCTAAAGACTCAAGGTAAAATTCTAATACACTCCAAAATGATAACACAACATTCTATACAGATGCTTTTGGTAAAATAGAACAATACAAGCAGTGAATAATAGTTTTAAAAGAAATATCTGCATATGATATTTAAAAAGGGGGGTTAGAAAGCATATGAACTGTCTTCTCCAAACAAGGATATAAAGACATAAAGAGAATTACCATTGTAATAACAAAGGTCATATACTGAAACCTAATTCTCAATGCCATACTTTGAAAGGTGGAGCCTGTAACGAAGGATAACATCCTGAGGGTACAGCCTTTATAAGGAACCCCAAGAGCTCCCTTGCCTCTGCTTGCAGGCGAGGGCACAGCAGCTCGCTAGCACCTTGGTCTCGCACTTGCCTATCTCTGGAGTGGTGAGAAACTCATTTTAGCTGTTTGTGAGCCACCCTGTCTATGGGACTCTGCTATGGCAGTCCAGACAGACTGAGACAAGCTTATCACAGGGTGTTCTTATGAAGCTAGCAAGATTTTTTTATTCATAACTTGCAAAAGCATTAAAGTACTCTGGAAAGTGCACAGGTACTGCAAAACCAGAACAGTCATTAAGAATAGGCACTAAGAAAACATCTGCTCAAAGAAAAAAGGGGATGGACAGAAGATGGAAAGAAAGAGGAGAGTCAAGTAATTAATATTTATTTAGTATCTCTTATTCTGCCAAGGAAAAACTAAATGTTTTACATTTTTCTCAGCCAGCTTAATTTTAAACATCTTTTGAGACTAAGTATGCAACACACTGCTGTTCCTCCTCTGCATGCAATGCCACAGGCAACAGGTCGGTACCTCATTCATTCTAAGTAGCAATCCAAGTTTTACAATCAATGGTTCATGTTTCTAAGCTCATAGTGGATACCTTCTTTTTCTAATACACACTCCATGACACCACATCTAGGACTTCTACTGGGCTCGGTGAAGGCTACTTTGAATGGCTGAAGTAGGCATATGTGGATCACCTATAACTCAAAGTCTGCTTTATAGGCAACATTTTTACAATATTTTCTTGCTAATAAACACAAACATGCATGGGGCCAGAGTAGACTGTCTTGACTTCCTAAACCAACGTTTCTTTATTCTAAAACTAAATAAAAATAGGTTTAGAAATCTCCCCATCTTCTTCTAACAGCATAATTTGAAATGGCAAAGTATCATAGAGTAAATACATACGTAACGGTCTAACCTCCACCGGAACCACCACTCGTACACGGACCCATTCAGCTCAAAACACTTGGACAGTGGCCAGAGAGAAAAGATCTTCTCAAATGTACCCTGAGAAAAGGAGTTCAAAAAAATTAAGATAATAAAAGTTAATGCCTGCTTTATAATTGTTATAAACTACAGTTTTCTAAAGCTAGGATTATACAGAGGTCACTCACAATTTTTAAAATTCTATTTGTTTCCTTTGATAATATGACTTGATTCAAATTACATAAGTAATAAAAATAAATTTACTAACAAGTCAACAAGGATGACAAAACTTTTTACACTTATTTGGTAAGAATCATCTCTGATTCTTCTCTGAGGCACAGATTTTTGTAAAATCTATTTTTCATATGTAATGTGCATTTAAAATATTGTGTTCAAGCAGAGACTGTCCTTTTTTCCCTTCTGTTTTTATTAACTTTTTCTAAAAATCACAATGTTACATTTTTTAATGCTGTAGTGTTAAGTCTAATGATGGTGCTTTCCTTAATACAGTTTGTTGTCATTCTTTAGCCTGAAAATTGAGGGTTTTGTTCCTTTCTTTGAAAGACTTCATTAATGTGCAGGAATGTACCCAAGACTTGCGCTTTCTCTCTCCCAGATTTTCCAGGCTGTCGGATTAATAAAGGGTGTTATTCACTAACTTGACCGGAGTTTCAGATGCTAGCAGTGGCACTTGGGGAGGGTTGATTGGGTGATGTGATGGATTCAGAAGACTCATTTACCTTCAGCTGATGAGGATAGATTATTAGGGACATTTAGAGAGAAAAACTGTATGTTAACCTTAATCATTCTTTAGGATCTGACGCCATATTAGCGGGAGTATTTTGCATTTTTCTGTTTGAATAGTAAATTTTAACTGTTTTGTACGCTAGATTTAAAATCTTAAATAGAATAAATTTAGCGTTACTAGGTTTTGAAACTGTTTGCAGTCTCAGTAGCTTTTATGCGGAGTCCAAATACTTAAAAACTTATTTATGTGATTAAGTAGGCATGTATTTACTAGGCATTGTGCTTTTAAAAGGGAGTGAGTTGGGCCGGGCTGGGTATTTTGTTGCTTGTCCAGCGGTCAGCACTGACCAAAGCTGCGGAAACCTATTGAATCTCCACTCAGCTTTCTTTCCTCGCCTCAGAAGTGCTCAAGAATGCTGGGAAGTTCAGTGAATAGCAAGCAAGCAGTTGCTGCTTCTACCTAATTATTTCTTCATACTTTTCCCTATTGTTTGCTTATACTTATCTCCTATTAAAAAATCCTGGATGTAATGCAGGAATAGGGATTTATACATATTTGTAAGTAACAAAGTTTTCAAAAATCCTTTCCAAAACAGCTTTGTAGAATCACACATATGCGTAAGAAACACATAGAGCATTTATACCCAACGCAGCCATGTATAAAAGAGTGGTGGAGATGGAAGTCAGCTGCAGAATATGTCAAAACTATAGGCATTCAAATTAAAATATTTTGCTGTAAATATCATGCTGCTTAAATAATATGTCTGCCTGATAGATTTAACCAGCAGGTAGCAGACTGTGAGGCCGCTAAAATAACAGGAATTCTCAGTCATCAGAATAGGGGATAAAAGGTCAGAGCGAGGAGAATGACCCAAAATTTTATTAAACAAACCCCTTTTGCATCTAAGTTGGTCTTACTAACTGCCAACATTTTATTCTATGCGGTTATAGAAAAAATCAAGTAACAGTTTGATGCAATGAATAATGCACAAACTAAGTTTCAGATTCTGTCAAGAGAATTTTGATCCCCACTTAGAGCAGCCTCATAAGAGGATTCAATAAACGCTTGATTGATCAGAGTCAAGGAAAATGGATCTCGAACAATTGCCAGAGGAAGAGCTTTAAATTGCTCTTACAACAAAAACAGTGGCAACAAAAGTAGATCGGTCTCAAAAGAACTACACTGAGTAGTCAACTACACAGTGACACTTTTATTACAGTCATTAAAAAATGAAGCTAAAAAACAGCTCTGACTCTCCTCACGCAAGGTAATGGACTTGAACTTTAAAATATTACAAAATACAAACTGAAAAGACTGTACAAACCTGAGAATATGCCAAAAAACATATGCAGAACAGCAAAAAGGCCAGTTTCAACAGTAGACCAAAGTGCCAGAAACAGTTCCCTAAGAGGGAAAATACTTTACTAAAAATTGACCATTTATATAAGAAAACATATAAAAAAACTCCCCATTTAACACTTTTACACCCTGAATAACTCTCAAAATACTTTATGGTTGCTTACAGGGATGTATAAAATATACGAGCAGTTATAAATTACAGGTAGAGCTAAAGGATAAACATACAGAATACATGCTAGACATGAGGCTACAACATAAAATGGATGATACCCTACATTCCTACTGTTTATACACTATAAATATGTTTAAAAATATCTCTTGAATTCAACCACGCCATTCATTATTGCAAGTTACAACAAAATACAGAATGCTATTTTCAATGTGATGCAGGCATCACACTGAATATAACCTAGGCAACGGTAAACATCAATGTTGCAAGAAAAAAGCTTAAAATTCCTAATGGACATAGGACATATCCTAACATATATATATATTTCAAATTATGTGTACAAAATTTATGGGTGTTCAAAGCCTATGGATAAAGTTAATTGACCTTATAATAGAAGTCAATGGAGGGTTTTTTTTTTTTTTTTGTGGTACTGGGGTTCAAATTCAGGGTTTTCACACTGAGCTACCACAGCCACTTTTATTGCTTATTTGAGACATGGTCTTGATAAGTCACTACGGTGCCCAGACTGGCCTTGAACTTGGGATTCTCCTGTTTCTGCCTACCAGAGCTAACATTATAGGCCTATGCCCGTGAGCCCAGCAGAAAAATATTTTTCTATATATAACACTTGGCTGAAAACTAGCAATATTCTTAAAAATAAAAAAATTCTTTATTTTTCAAAAAAGGAATATTTCTTTTAAATATACCCTGAAAGAAAAAAAAAATTAAGGTAAAAAGTGTAGCCTTACTCTCCACATGGCTACTTAGGGCTATGGAAAATTTAAAATTTATTTATTTATTTATTTATTTATTTATTTATTTATGAGACAGAGTCTCACTCTGTAGCCCAGGCTGGTCCTGAACTCACTGTGTCGCCCAGGCTGGCCTCGAATACATGACAATCCTCCTGTCTCAGGCTTCTGAGTGCTAGGATTATAGGCATGTGCCACCAGACCTGGCTTTATGTGGTGCTGGGAATCAAACTCAGGGCCTTGTGCTTGCTAGGCAAGCACTTAATTGCTGTGCTATTCCTCTATCTCCTAAATATTTAAATTTGGGTTTCTTACACAAAACAGGTTAATAAGAACTGCTTAAACGGCTGCCTAGAAGATAAATTGTAAGCTGGGCTCGGGGCCCAGGTCTATAATCCCAGCACTCTGGGAGGCTGACGCAGGAAGATTGCAACATAATGAGATCTCATCTCAAACCCAGTACCACAAGGAGGAGGAGGAGGAAGAAAAAGATGAGGAGGAGGAGGAGGAAGAAAAAGAAGAAGAAGAAGAAGAAGAAGAAAGATTGTAATACTTTCAAACTTAAACACAAAAAACCTTCTTGCAAATAATATTTCCTTAGTCTTAAGGTATATAAGAAATCGAAACTACAGCTGCCAACATTCAAGCAGGATATAGGAGTCTGGAGCTGCATTTGGCTTTTCTCCTTTCCAGCCTCCTCCACACTTGGCTTTGCACAAGGCGGTTTGAAACTTTTGCATTAATCAATATGTAAAATTGTTTTGAAAAGTTAAGAAGAGGAACACACATAATATAAAGGCAAACTACTCTTCCACAGTGTTATAATGTATTATACATTATCCTAAGGTAAACTACTTAGCTATAATGTTTTAGAAACACAGCTTAAGAACAAAATTTAAAATGCACTACACATAACTGTCTACGTTTCTTAATAAAAATAATATCTTTTAACAACAAAACAGAAACTCAGTTCATTGAAATAATATACTTACTAACATTAGTATAAGAGTATATTTACCATTTGCTTTTTTTTGAATTATTTGTGGCCACAATGCTAAGGTAACATATATGACCATGAACCATGCAGTGACCAAGGGCACAAAGTAGTAGAACTGATACGGACGATCCATTACTATACATAACACCACCACCAGGAAATTCAGACGAAATAAGACCTATTTAAAAGTAGAAGACAAGGGATTTTCATTTTAGGTTATATAAAAAGACAGATTTTTCTCTGATAGCCATTAGTGTACAACTCAAATAATAACTGTATATGTTATTCATCCCTAAAGTTACATTTTTCCTCTAATCACTGCGAAGTGTTGAATTTAAAATATTATGCACTATTACATTAACTAAGTCCCAGCAAAGTAACAGCCTGAATGGCCAGTTCTCTAGCTAAAACTACCATCTTATTATAGCGGAAAAAATTCATAACCCTCCTTCCAAAGGCCATGGTTGATAAGTAGAGCCTAGACTACCTCAAGCTAAGGGTGTTTCATCTCTTGTTAGATGTTCATTTTTATCATTGAGATTAAATGGAGAGTTGTCACAGATCCTATTACTCAAATTAAAGAATGTCTTTGGGACCTCTGTAACGGCTATTTTAGGTATCAGTTTGAAGATAAAACACAAAATTTGAACACATTTATTATCACTGCTGTATCACTTATGATGTGAACTTGGGCAAATTATTTCATCTCTATGGGCCTCTGTTTCTTCATGAAGACAACTCAGGGTTGCAATAGAGGGTAAGTAAAATGTTTAGCACTGCTTAGCACAAGCTAAAATAATAACTATTAATCTTTTCCTCAGAAAAAAAATTAATGCTATTTTATAATTTCAGGTAACTGTACATTTCTATAAAACTCAAGTGATCACTGTTGTTCCCTGTGTATCAGTATTTTTATTAGTCACATAATGTATATTTTCCTCTCATAACTAATAAGTAACTTATCTTAAATTATTAAACACTGAACTAAAATTTCAAAGTGCTATTTCATAAATTCAAATTACTCATAGTCTGGTAATAGTCAAATTCATGTTTTTCAAACAGGAACATCCATTGGATTGCAAGGAAAACAGTGGAGTAAACTCCTACCTGACAAACTCTATGAATTCCAAAGTCTCCTTTGATCCAGAAGTATGAGAAATGCCCATACCCTGTCTGAAACAGGTACGCAGCCACCAGAACCCGGACATGCATGTACACAGGCAAAAACTGTTGGCAAAGCAGAAGTCACGTAAGCCCTGCCATCAATCGCCACCACAAAGGCACCTAACAAACACACTCGATGGCTGCTTTCACTTGGTGCTAGCTCAATGAAAAGAACTATTTTTAAAAAATTAGGCATTAGAGTAGGAATTATGAAATTAGGAATCACACAGATCTAGGTGTAAATTTTAGTTCTGCTACTTTTTAGCTAAATGACGTTGAGTTCTTCACGTAGAAAATGAGATTATTGCCTTCTCATTTAAGGAGTTCTTATAAGGTATGAAAAATAAATGGGAAGCACTTTGTACATGAACTTGTACTCAGAGTTCAATATATGATAGCTGTAGCTATCCATTACCCTATGTCCTGATTACCCTGGATTTCACATTTTCCCAGTGAGAAGATGAAAAACAAAGCACTCATGATTTTGTGCCTCTTAAAATATATCGACATCAAACTTTAAGTAATGTAGTAAAGTGACTGCTTATGTTTAGTTTACTTAGCACGATATACACAATTTCAAATACACATGCCAGTGAAATTTTAAAATATTCTTCTCCATTCTTACATATGAAGCAAACCTGTTTAACATCCCTGTGTCACTGTCTTTACTGTGACCAAGCTGCTGAGATAATGTGTGGTGTAACATCTTTACGTATGAGAGGGGCCACCCACAGACGTTAGCTCATTCACAGGTGCTAATTCTCGTAATCCTAGAGCACTGTCCTTTCACCACTCACAGACTGTTCAGGTGCATATTCATTATCTCCACAACATATCTAGCATACTGCTTTTTAATATGCTCTCTAAATGGTTTGTGCAGGGACACCCGGCCCTTGCAATTGCCAAATTTCTCCAGCTGGGACTACAGCCTCTTCTATTTACCTCTGCAATTCTCTAGCATTAACACTATGGACGGTTACTTTAGGTTAGTGTATCTTTTTCCAGGATGAAATAATCAAGAAAACACCTTAAATGCTTCCCCTCTACCCCCGCCCTAAAACTTGGGATCAAAGACAGGAGAGCTCTACCACAGAGTTATAACCCCAGCCCTTTTAAAAGTTTTCTCTATTTTGAGAGAAATTCTCACTAAGTAGCTAAGTTGCCCAAGCGGAGCTAAACCTGTGAGCTTCCTCTGTTGGTCTCCCCAGTACCTGGTTAAATAAATTCTATAAGGCCTCGACTAGATCATATCTTTATTTTCTGAAGAATAATATGTATTCTGGGCTTAAAAGGAAAAAAAAAAGCCTGAACATACAACGGACCACACAGTCTTCTATGGAGCCTGCTCCAACCTTGCCAAGCACACCGATGCTCCGTCTCCCGCGCTGGTTTTTCTCGTGCTTGTCAGCTATCTTTTGTCCCCTCATCAATTATCTTTTATTTAAGATTTTATTCAGCCCCCAAATCTTTAAATTATATTTTGTTTTCTCAAACCTTACTCTCCTCCACATCCTGGCTCAACAACCCCGTCCTTGCTATTGGGTGAAAGCCATTCTCCCTGATCTTACAGCAGCCATGTCTACACAACAGACACATCGGGTTTGCCCACTGCCTTCTGTTAGCAGTTCTTTTTAAAAATGTTTTACCTCACCATTAGATCCAGATTTTTCAGAGAAGGTGGAACATACCAGCACTGCAGAGGTGAAGGTGGGAAGCAGTACTCCAGCCCTGGAATTTACCTATTTTTCCTGAATGCATTCTAAAATGTTCCCCTTCCCGGATCTGTTTAATCACTTTTTTTGTGTGTTTTTTGTTTTAACATAACATCTTGCTTTGTAGCCCAGGTTGGTCCTGAACCCGCTATGGAGCCCAGGCTGGCCTTTCTCCTAACTCAGCCTCCCCAGTGTTGGGATCACAGGTATGCACCACCACGCCTGGCTTACATGGTGCTGGGGACTCAGTGTCAGGTACTTGAGCTTTAACCTCTGAGCCATTCCTTCAGCCCCTGTCCAATCACTTTTTAACAGCAGAAAATATCTAGACTTCCAAAAAAATCAATTCCATATCAGAGCGTCACTATACAGTTCTTTTCATGAAGAGCTGAAATCTAACCCCATGCAAAAAACTTCTGACCTCAACTGTCTAGAGCAGCACCATCCAGTGGAAACAAGCGTGAGTCATGTAGGCAACTTTTACAGGTAATATGATGGCCAGAACATTGAAATGTAAAAAGGAACAGATGAAACTAATTTTATTATATATATCTAACTCAATATATCCAAAATGCTATCATTTCAATATGTAAGGAGATATTTTATACTTTAATATGAAGTTTTTCAATTTAGCATGATTTCAGTTAATCACAGTAAACCTGTGTGTACCTCACACACAGCACCTCTCAGCTCTGAGCAGAGGCACCTCAAGGGCTCAGCAGCCTGGGCAGCACCTGGCCACCACAGCGGGAAGCCCAGCTGGAGGGTCACGCACCAGAGTCCCATCATTCTCATTCTTAAATCTAGCTGATATATCACGTTCTGCTTCTCTGATAAGAGAAACCCAGATCGTAGCTTTATCACAGAACTTATTGTGGGAAATAACGGGAACTGGAAGGAGTGGGGGGGGGTAGCAAAGTGAGAGGGGCAGAATTCGTAATTTTGCCATGATGTGTATATGCACAAAATACTCAAGTTCAATGTAAACTTTACATATTGCACTTGTACATATCAATATAATGGGGGGGGGGGAACGTTAAAAAAATCTAGCCGATTGATCTATGAGTATGTCTAACCAACATCAAACCTGTGTTAACTATTTGCAATTACTCAGCCACGCTCCATAAAACATGCTTCCAGCACTGATGCTTAGTGAAGTGAGTCAGAAGCAGAAAGTGAAACATCAAATGGTCTCTCTGATATGAGAGTCCCAGATCACAACTCTATGGAACTTAAGACTAAAGACAAAGTGAAACAGGGGGATAAGGGGGGAGGGAGAGAAGGGTGAGTAAGGGGAGGGACAAAAGGAGAGTGGGAAAGCCCTTGTCACCTTGACAAGACACGTATGTGCACAAAATGCTCAACTTCATTGTGGACCTTAAATTTTGTGCTTATACATATCAATAAAATAGGGGAAAAACATGCTTCCAAGAAGATAGGGGCTAAGATTACAAAGCTGGACTTGGTTATTATATTTAAATAGTAAACGCAAACTGGATACAATATTATCACAATTTTCAAGATCCTGTCAGTGTTATCCTATCATAAATTTCATGCACTATTTTAACTTTTTGAGACATTTTAAAGCACCAAACAAGTTTTAAGGCCAATACAATGAACATCTACATACCAGTTTGAAATAGTTATTATTTTTTTTAATGTAGGGATCTTAAATCAAGACTCACACTTTGCATTTAGTTGTTTTTTTTAATACAAGCTGGTTTTTCTTTTGCTTTCATGAGTCAAATATTAATAACAAAATTTTGGTATTAAAATACTTTGGAATTCTAACTTCAGTACATTTAACAGCTAGGCCTATTTGTAGTTCTATTATTTTTCTAGTTTCCCAAATTTTCCCTGACAACCTTTTATTCAGGTATCTTCATACAGCAACAACAAAAAAGCAAAACAAACAATAAAAAACTTCCACAACAGAATACAAAATCACCCAGTGTGCACTCTAAGCTTGTAGGTCTCTTCATATGCCCACTGTGTTTTAACTGTACTTGATATAAGCTATATTTCAAAATGATGTTGATACTAATAATTACAATCTGCTAGAACATCTTGGTTATTTTAATAAATTTCTGGTGTTTTGTTCATAGTTGTTCTTTTAGCTTAAATGCATGAAATAACCAGAAGTTTGACATACTTTACTTAAAACATTAAGATTAGGTAATTAGAACAATAAAGTCAATTTGAAGAAATTTTTAATGAAGTTAATCCAAGAATCAATGCTTTCCCAATATAATTTTTTTTAAAAATCACAAGTCCCTGTGTAAAAGAACAGAACAGGAATATGTTAATTAATCATTACATATGACCTATTAATAAAAAGTGTGTCCTTGTGGTACAGGGATTTAAAAAAATTGTAAATTAGAATGTGTTGGGATATAGTTTAAGAAAATATATTAGAGTGGTAGGATGAGATGATTAAAATACAATGTCAAATTGCCTTAATACTTATATGAACTAAATCCTTTCTAGAATCACTGATTCGAGTAACTTACTCTGTCATTAATTTTTCTACCTAATTTTCGTAGTCTTGCCATTTAGTGAGGTCAGCAGTCAATGATATCCTTATACAGCATTTCTTTAAGGCAGAACACTCCCCACCCCAATTAAGTCAGCTTTTATTTGGATGTCAGAGCTATTTCTGGAAGTCAACATTCATTTCTACATACTTCCAGAGAATCTCTGGATTTGCCCTGTAAATTCTGGGTGAGGCTTCTAAACTAAGTCTTACTTTCTGCATGTCTCCTTGGTTCAGATCTTTGTGTCTTGATTCAACCACATTTACTTACAGGTCCAAACTTCCTTTCAGCTGAGTAACAACAGGAGTTTCACTGTTACTAAAAATGCACATTAGAGTCAATAATTTCAGCAAAACTACATCTTACTTCTCTGTCTTCTGCCCTCTAAACCAACCATTATAAATTCATACAATTTTTGAAAACACTAGAGACAATGAAAAATAATACATTTTCAAATTTTTAGATATCTGGAAAAACCTCATTAATATCTATTTACATTCTCAATTTATGCTATGGAATTTTCACAACACTCCTTTCTCAGCACTCCTCTACCTCGATTTATCATTAATTCAAATACTGTTTACAGATAATGTTTTACATAAGCAAATACAGCAATAAAACAGTTCGAGTTTCTGAGTTATGAATGAGTTTCTTAATGTTCAAACCTGTCACACAGAAGTCAGTTGGAATCTTTACCGTAGAAGTTGTGTGAAAGAGGTTGGGCTCCCCAACAAAAGCTTGTTTTAAATGTTAAATGTTACAATTCAGAATGCACATTTTTTTCCTAATCCTAGCACATCCAATTTAGCCACAGATCATGAAAGTCTTGACTATTAAGACATTTAAGAAAAATACACACTTTGTGTAGGTATAGAAAGTATTGGTTAACAAGTAAGAGCCCTTTGAAGCACGTAATAGGAAACAGGAAGTATGTGCTATGAGAACATGGCGTATAATGGCGGTCTTTTTGCACCTGGATTTTCTCAACACAGGAGCAAGAGTTCTATGTTTTTAAATTTTTAAAATGTAAAAATAGGTGGTTGAACTTCCTAAACTACAGTAAAGAGTAGGATATGAAATACAGATTTGATTTCTTTTAATACCGACTATTCTAAATTATCATCTACAAAGTTTCTTGGTAATGATAAATTAGCTGTTTAACAAAATGACATTATCAGCTATTTATATCACTCTACATTAAGGCAGAAAAATACAAATCAATTATTGCCTTAGCTTTCTTAAAGAAATTTTGATCTGTTTTTAAAACGATTCTCAGAGTTATAGAATGAGGAGACAGAAAAATGGGGTGAAAATATGAAAGATCTCTAAGTGACAGAGAATACAAAAGATAAAAAGCCCAACAGAAATAGACACAGTATTTTATAGTTCCTGAACTTAAAATCATAATACTTACTGTACTTGCTCCAGAGATGTGATAAATCAAAATTACAAGCTGCATCCAGCCTTTCCATTCATCTGTTTGTTCTCTATTTAATACTTTCGTCTAGAAAGGAACCAAAATCTGTTTTCAAATCAATCAGGCAGTAATTATTAAATATGTTAAAATTTTTCTTAGAATACTTATACCTAATGTTTCTGCTAAAGGAATCATAGTGGTGAGAAGGACAATTTAAAGTATTCATTTTAAAAGATGATAACTCAAATATAATCTGAATGGAAAAATTATAAACCACAGATTATAAATACTTAAGTTGGTGTTTATGGTTTTATACTACATAATACACTATGATAGACATAAGTATAAATCTAAAAACGCCATTCTATAACTTCAACAAAATTTTAGACTTTGACTTTAAAAAGGTTCATGTAATTCTGTTACACCTCATTGACAAATAAAGGTTCCAGTATTAAAGTTTATTTTCTCTAACACACTCTCACTGGAGATGCAGAACTGATTCATCATCCTCAGATGAGTTTTTTTTTTTAACAGTAATTTACTTTTGATTTGAAAATAAGTTAGACAAATATTCTGAGCAATAACAGTAATCTACATTAGGAAATTCAGAATATTATGAGTAGCAGTCACATCATTATGGAAGTTCCAATTTGTGTGTGTATACATCAAACTGCATATATATATGCTGGGCCTATAGACATTTGTTAATGTAATTTTTATATTTAATAGAAGATGATAAATAGTATCTAGTACTTGAAGACCATTATAAAGTTAAGAGAGTGCCTACCCTCTCCATTCGAAAGCAGGCAAAAGAACACTCACACATGGCTGCATTTTCACAGGTAATACTTTCCAACTTTTCACTCGACCCTTTGAATTTCCTCCAAACTATTTCGAAAAGACAAGTTAAGAATCCACTAAGTGAAGTGAAACTACAAAATTCCTTCGTCCTGGCTTATGTGTTTTTATATATTCTGGCACAACAAATAGTTGTTGTTTTAATCTAGATTTTATAATGATACTAAGAAGGATATGAGCTAAAAAGGAAAGTCTTCTTACCTCTTTAGTATTCTCATTGTAAAATACTCCCAAAACCAAGATGTAGATAATTGGAATAAAGAAAGATGAATGTGTATAAAATTTATTTTCTTTCATAAATAGATTTGCACGGTCACACATATAGAAATAAGTCATAATCAGGCCAAGTTTGCAGAAAGACTGTAAAAGTATTTCTAATGGAGACACAGAGGTATTGATGATATTTTTCTTTTCCTCTCCACTTTCCAAATCAGTACAGGGCTTATTCTTCCGATGAGCATTGCGATGAATTATATAGAAAATTAAATATCCAATAATAGATAAAGTGAAGAAACAAGCAGCTAGCTTCTGTATGAGGGTTAGAGGAGGCTGAGGCTGGCAGCAGGAACCATCTACTGGCTTCAAAATCTTATTGCAATACACGTTCATAAGAATCATTGCGCTCTGTGAACAAATCAGGATATTTGGTTATTATCTTGTCACTGATATATTTTGCATTTGATTTTCTCCTGTGAATGTTGCTGAGTTTTCAACAATGAACCCCAAATGCTTTTGTACTTTTTGCAACCATTTCCCAAATACTTATGCAAATACTGGTATTCCTTTAATCTGTAATAGCTAGCTCAAGGTATTTCAAATATATGTAGGACTATGATCCACAATAAAAAATTCATTTTATAATGTAACCCAGGAAAATTTACAGGAAACACTACTACTATTGCTTGGTATGCACTCTTTAAGTAAAAGTAAATAAATAAATAAATAAATAAATCAAAGAAAAGCAAAAACCAGGATTTCATGGCTGCTCTTGGATTGTAATCTTTGACTAAAAACATATGGATAGATGTCAAAGACCAAAAATTTTTAAATAGTAAACTTCTGAAACAGAAGATATTAGGTTATGTAACAGATACTCTCAGTATTCAAATGTGATAAAAGTTCAATATTCCAATTGCAAAATTATTAACTTTTAGCTTATCAATAATTGTGCTATGCTTTTCATTTAGGCTATGGCTAAAAAGGCGATTTAGGATTCTACAGTTTTATGATTTTTAAAGTCAAATATAAAAAAGTCAACATAGTTTTATTATAATAAAGTTATTCTAGCCAAGTGTGAGGATTCTATCTAGTTGAAGATTCAAATTGTAGTTTTATGAAAATTTTAGAATTTACGCATCTGTGGAACTCCGTATGATTATATTATGTAAGCCTTTGAAACATTCAAAGTACTCAAATGTTTAGGAAATCTCAACCGTTTAGCTCAAAGACCAGGAAGTTCTATATCTGGCACTCTTGCAGATCCTAACCTACAAATTCCAATAGGTTCTTAAACACCTTCTAGGGAATTCACAAATTCCCTAGCACTAGTACATGGAAAATGATGTGCTTCTCACTAAAACTTAACTTTTTTTTTTTTTTTTTTTCAGTACTGGGGATTGAGTCCAAGAACTTCACACTGAGCTACACCTCCAAGCCTTTTAAAACATTTTTATTTCAAGACAAGATCTTGCTAAGTGCACTAAGTTGCCTAGGCTGGGCTCAAACTTTCCATCCTCTTGCCTCAGGTTTCCAGAATGCTAGGACGGCAAGTGTGCATGCGCCACCATGCTGTCTAAAATGTAATCTTACAAGCTAAAAGGTGAACACAAAGCAGTAGTTGTCAAAAACGGGTTTGCTAAGAACTTCCAGGTCTCCTTTGAGAAAAGCTACATTAACTGCGGTTAGTCCTTAATAGAGTTTCACTTCCTCCTTTCCATAACTTCTTTCTCTAGCAGTGTACTCAAACTTTCACTTCTTATATATTCAGCTAGATAACAGGAAGCAAAATTATTTTCAGATGATATATTTCTAGATAGAATGAAAACTACAATAAGTTATTTGTAATCAAGTTGTACGACTTATGGCTATAATCAACTGATATTATAGTTTCCATTTTCTGACACTGACAAAAATTCTTACCGTTTCCCTGCTTGATTCAGGAAGATGTAAGCCATCCAAGGATTCCATGATGGTTTCTTGAGCAATTAATTTGGAAACACTGAACATCTTAACATTTGATTTAGAATTTCTGGCACTACTATTCAAAATACTGACTGCAGCTTCATTGTAAGCATCTATTTTCTCATTAGTGATCATTTTCCTATTTTCACTTAATAGATCTTCATACACAGGATCTGCACACAAAACACATTTTTAAAAAACTTTTAGAAATCCCTACTGGTAGACATTGAGATTGTGAAAATTAATTGACCAACATTTTGTATTTTGTTCTTGGTGACTGGACAATACCAGCCATGTCATAATTCATTTTTATAAAAATATGGTCGAGGATTGCTATAGACTTATCTCATATTCAATTTTTGAGTCAATAAATATCCCTTACAAATTTAAAGAACTTTTATTCCATCTTTATGTACACATCTTTGTGACATTTTTATTTCCTACTGTGTCTTCAAGAATTTTATTCCTTTAATTTTGACATTCAACTTGTACATAATCATGAGAGTTTCTGACAAATAACTTGTATTGCTAAAATACCCAAGACACTTTATATTGTGTTAGACATTAAATAATGAACATTCAATAAATTCCTGCAGTGAGCTGACCTAATATTTACTGTTAAACAATTTCATTGCCAAGCATAAACAAGATAGTGTGACTTTAAACATACTCTGTCAATTTGAAAGTTTATTTACTTTCAGAATGATTCTAATATTATGAAACAGACTTTTAAATATTTTTCTCTGTATATCTATTTTTTTAAAAAATCAGAAGAAAACATCTCATTTTCCTTTGGTATCTATTTCTCTTAAATTCTGTAGCCATTCTGCCTCCTGAGATTCCTTGAAAGATATTTTTATTTATTGCTTATTATATGTATTATTCTGTTCCTTAAAGTGAAAAAACTCAATCTTGTAAACCTTATTTCAAAATTTATTCTCATAAAGCAGTAATTTTGCTTTTTGAAACAGATCATAAATCCATGCCTTAAAACATATACAAAATGACATTTTTTTCATTACTCATTCCTTACCTTGTAAGACCCAATAAACATCACTAGTCTTCGCCAATTTTTCTAAAAGTGGTGCTATGGAGGTAATGTTCATTTTGTATTGAGAAAGAGCTTCATTGCTACCATTGTGAATCTTGATGGACCACTAAGAGGTAGAAATTAAGTATTAATTTAGTGTTTATCACAAAAATTAAAGTAATTTAACCTATTTTAACAAGGGTTACTGTTTTAACGTAACTCCAATTTTTAAACTAGTATTAGAATAAAATTTGGTTAAATTATTTCATGAAGTATATTAAGGCAGCTACAGAGAGCTGTTATAACAGATGAAATTTCAATGTATAATATTCAAGTAGAATACATTGTTAGATGTAAAATAAAAATGAGTAGCACAAACTTTACTAAGTTTACTCAGATCTTTTCATTATAGTTCACCAGTCTGATTTCATTGATTGTAATAAAAACAGGAACTAAAATACAGTCAACAATTCTATTTAACACAAATTAACTTTTTCTTATTAAACTAAAATCATCATAGAGAAACACAAAGACTTACGGTGGCAGCTCCAGCTACAATCACATGGGGTTTGGCAACAGAATCCTAAGGAAAGAGAAACCTTCATGACCATACTCTCCTGAGTTCAGGAACCAAATAAAAGTCATTTTTTCCTAAAGTACTTCTTAGTAAATGCATTTTAAGGTGTTAGAATTCCTTACTGGATTCTTGTTATAAAAATACAGAGATCCACGGCCTTAAATCTTACATGGCTGCGTGGTTACACAGTATGGATTAGCACTCATATGGTTAATTCTCTGATGCTCTAGCAAAAACACAAAATTACTAGTGAAATCTAACATGACCTAATATTACTCTGAACTCTGAGTAAATCTCTAGTGTATTATGTCAGTCAATTAGGAGGCATTCACAGAAATCTACAGGGTACATGTTATAAGTTAAATAAAATACAAGGCCAAAGCCCTCAGAGAACATAGCATATGGGGAAGGCGAAACCCCAAATGCACTTAAGAAAATAAATGATAATTATTAAATACTGCATGCAGGGGAAAAAAAAAGAGAAATCCCTAGAAATCCTCACCAATGGCAAATTATACCATTAATAGTCATACAGTATTGCTGGTACAGTTATAAAATCTTACTAGTATAAGAGTGGGTGTATGTATACGTAGCATAACAATTGCATAGTACTTAGAAAATTACAGAGTATTTTCTCTTCAATTAGCTCATTTAAATATTACTGTGGTTATAATTTGCAATGTCCCTCCAAAAGCTTCATTGCATTTGGATGTTATAGATTATCTATGGAACCATGTGCTGTTAGGGATGGGGGTCTGGTCTGGAGGGGTGGACTATGGGTACGTGGTGGATTACAGGTGTGTGGTGGAAGACAGACATGTGGCAGATCACATATTGTAGGTGTGTAGACTGGATTACAGGTGCGTGGTGGGGGCTTAAACTTGAAAGCTGAGGAACACTGAGACTGGACCCAGAAGGGGAAAACCACTGGGACAGAACCTGGAAGGATGTATGCTGCTTCTTTCCTTCCAGCACTCGACTTGACTTCTTGTTTTCAATGCTGTGAGGACCTGCCTCTACCTCTGTCTCCACCATGTACTGCTGCTGGCTGCTAGTGAATGGGCTGTGGCCTTCTGAAACTGTGAGCTGAAATAAACTTTTCCTCCCACTAAATTGTGGATGTTGGTATGAGTCACAGCAGCAAAAAAGTTATTAAGAAATATATTCTTACTAGACAATGGGATCAGCAGAAAGATCAAGTACATTCTATAAAATAAGGATACAAACTCAGAACAATTAACAGGGTACTTAAGAAGCCATATACAATTAAAGTGACTGTCATTACTTTTCCAGCATAAATGTAATACATGCTTTGTTTAGAATACTATGAAAATAGAGGAAAATAATAATAAAACAAATCCATTTTCCTTCAAAGAGGTGTCTATCTTCAGAATAGCATGGCTTAATTTTATACCACTAAATAATTTTTCAATAAAAATGGTTTTTATAAATGTTATCTTCCAACCTAGGCAGTTCCCTTTCTTACTCTTCATAGTAGTTATCGCAAGCCTCGTATTCCTCAGAGAGGGTCTGCCCAGGCCCCTCAGCAGCAAATCTCCTTCTCAGACTTCACGGCGGTACGTGACGCAAGTTCTCGTGCCCTTTTGCTCCCACTCTTACAACCTCATCTGTGCCTTCACTCGGCCTATCTTCCTTTAGTAAGACCGCAATACGTCCCTACTTCCCTCAGTGACTCGCCCTTTACTCTGTGTCTAGATGTCTTTTCTTCTCAGTCCTGATCCACAAATAATCTCTGAGTTTTCCAGCATCAGTCATGTCCTCTCCCCCATCCTCCTTTCTTCCCTCAAATTAAAAATACTAAATCACTGTCATCCCCTTTCAGTTTCCTTCAATCCTGCCTAACTTTCAGCCTTCCTCTTCACCTACAAATTACGTGAAAGAAAATTCTGTCCTCAGCAGCCCAATTTCTCTCCCTGCATGCCTCAATTTATCACATTCTGAACTTGGATTCCATCATCCATTGGGACTGCTATGAGAGTTACCAGTGAACACAGGATTGCCAAATCCTATATGGGCCTTCATGCTACTTTAGTTTCTAAAGGAACAACACTCGTGATCCGACTTGTACGATTCTCTCCTCTCCTGCATACGTTATTATAGTCTTTCTCTCCTGCTTTTCTTCTGACCCCCTCTACTGCCTCTTCTCAGAATCTTGATAATTCCATCAGCCACATTTTCTTCTCTTTAAGCCCTAACTTCTCTACTTATGCAATTTCTTCCATTCAAGTAACTTCAAATGTCATTTCAATCCATACCAAGAGCCCTCAAATCGATTTCTTCTAATTTATTTATATTTATTTATGAAAGTTTATTGAATAACACAAAAGAGAAAAGAAAGGCTCCAGCCAAGAAGGAACCCAAGGCGGTATCCAATTTATTAATGACTTCCATTTACCTAAAGAACTGAATCTAGACTGCCAGATTCCTCACACTGTGGTTTAATCCCATCACTGCACTATCTCGTCATCTCCTGTTCACAACTGCCTGTGGTGCTTTACTAGCCTCAAAGCAGATTCAGCAGTATGTTCTTACTTTCAGGAAACAAATCCTCAAGTATGTATAAGTAATAGACAAAAAATGAACAGATAGATGGATAGAATTAATCCCATCAATAGGGCTTAGAATATCATTCATAATCTAGTGCCTGATAAACTCAGGTCCCATCAAACCTCCTCAAAATTAGGTACATAAAAGAATAACCCAAACCCCAAAAACCACAAAAGCACTTTAGACTTTAGCTCTAGCCACACTTATATTGCTGAAGATTCCCTGAATAGGTCACCCCCTATTTTACCTGTTGTCTATGTTTGTTTTTGGAAACCTGAAGACATTTTCTCAGTGAAACTAAATTATGAACAATGACTAGGCTCCCATGTGATCCTACAAAAAGCTACTCATTGTATTATATGATCGTGAAAAGAAGCCAAAAGAAAAAACAAAGGTTGCAAACAAGGAATTAAGCAAAATAAAGTCAATAAAATTTAATATTACTTTACCTACCCACATGCAAATATATCTGGAATAGAATACAAGTTTAGTTAGACTGATAGGAAACTTCACAGAGATCACAGTAGAAATTGTAAAGTGGGAGTGATTTTCTACTATCTCTAAATGTCACGAGCTAAAACATATTAGTCTTACATTCTGAGCCATAAATGTAATGATAAAAGGGGGAAAAAACCCAACAGTTTTCTTATGTACTTGGACATGAATATGAAGAATGAGGTGAAAAATGGTCAAAAGAATGTGTAGAGTACAGGAAAGACACCTTGGGTTTGACTTAGCTAAGCCAGAACAGCAACAGGAACTTCCAACTCTGGAAAGTGCAGGGCAAGCCTAAATCTGCCTTGGGGCTGGAATGGTGCTGATGGAGCAGACACCTGATTGACTACTTGGTCTTCTCAGTGAAACGCTAGAACTCGCACAGCACAAACTCAGGCGCTCTCATGAAGGTGGTTATAAACTACAAACGAGGGAGACCAGGGAGCACAGGGAGAGAAAACAACGGGCGATAGTGAGCTTTCAAAATGTTAGTTTCTCAAAAAAGGTCTATTTTTCAAATACAGACCTCAGTCCACACTTTGATACACTGTTTCATAGAGCCATTAACTTCAGGATGCCACAGAAAATCCTAAAAAAGAAATGTTAAAAGTAAAGTCAAAAAGATTCTTAGTTCCACCACTTAAAATAATCGCTAACATTTTCCTAAAAGTACTTAAAAGCAGAACACCAACTGGCGGGAGACCTCTCCAACCTCCCACTGTGAGAGTTCTCCTTGCAGCTACTTCTGGCCTTTCACTCTCCATATTTGGGTCAGAGTAATCTTTTTTTCTTTTTTCATCAGGGTAATCTTTTAAAAATTTAAATCTGATCTTGTCACACCCCTGTTTAAAATTAAAGGGATTTTAAGTGCCCTAAAAATAATCCCTAAAAAGGAGGTATAGAATGTGGCCACCACCTGCTCCTTGAGTCCCTAATGTTCATGACCTCTTCAATGGAGCTTAGGCAGGACTACTTATCTTTGAAGCCTCCACTGAAACATTACTTCTGTAAGGAGAAAAATTAATTTAAATTCTTTACTCTGTATCTTCCTACTGCCTCATGTTTTTTCCTCTTTCTTATCCCACTTGTATCTGCACACAGGGAACTATAATGACGTGCAAACTCCATTACGTCATCATCCCTACTGAATTCTCACTGTTGACAGGGCAGTCAGAAAATTTACATATTCTTTTACAAACAATAACCTTGGAACACATATTGGTTTTAAATTGCTATACAGTATTTTTTTTTCTTGGATAAAAAACTGGGAGAGCAAATTTCTTATTTTATTATATAAAAACTTATATAAAAATTTATTTCACTACTTTATTATCTATATTTACATACTCTCAAGAATATACTGAAATGTATTTAATATGTACAAGGCACTAGCTCATCTGCAAATAAATTTACTACAGAACAGTTTCAATATCATAACATTTATTTTACTAAGACATGAACTTACCACTTTAACTGATGCAGTCTTGTCTTCAAAAGGAATGTTTTCATGCTATCATTAAAAGGGAGTTAACAAACATTAATGTATATAAAGTTACATAGGTAACTTCCCCCATTAGCAGCTTTTGTTGATTTTAATGCACATACAATATCTAAATTACCTATTCATTCAATATGAAAGAAAAACATCTATATAGAATACTAAAAATAAAAAGACTCTAGCTACTCATATGTGATTTTCAGTATCTAAGATGTGGTTGGAAGATTTAAAAAACTGAACTGTAAACAAGTGGACACCTGAACGTGCCTATACAAATTCTTTCTGCCAAGTTTTGCCATGGTTCCAATTCAGCCTCATATTATTACCTATGGCAGAAACAGATTGCTTCTCTAACTTCTCAGTCCCTTCCAAGAAGGAAGGGCCATAGAACCCGCAGCACAGTGAGACATTAACTCCATGTTGCTCAGACTACATGTAGGGTGGTTGGTTGCTGCAGGAACATCTAGTCCATCTTACCAAGTATTAGTATTGGCCCTGACTAAACCAGGAGGGGATATTAGGACTCCAGGTTAGTGCAGTTGCACTCTGAAAACTTTTTACAGAAAAAGTCATTGTTTGGAGACTGTAACTATTTGTAACCAACTGTTCCATGTAAAGAAGGAAAATGCTTTCAGTTTAAAATCCTGGGTAGGGGACAAGGTATAGCTCAGCAGTGTTAGAGTGCCTGCCTAGCCAGCCCCAGGCCTGGGTTTGGTTCCCCACCACCACATACATGGGACACAGTGTTGCATGACTGTAATCCCAACACTCTGGAGGCTGAGGAAGGAGGACTGTCAAGTATTTGAGGCCAGCCTGGGCTACACAGTGAGTTCAGGACCAGCCTCGACTACAAACTCTGTCTCACAAAAAAAAAAAAAAAAAAAAAAGCCTGGGTAGGGCAGAGAGTAGGAATGCTCAAGAGGTAGCTAATTCTATTTCTAAAAGTAAATATTGATTAATTTAATCAGCTATAAAGCATTTATATCACAATCAATGAAATTAACTTCACTTTTACCATCAGGCTAAATTTTTTGAATCTTATTGGTTCTCCCAACATATCATTTCCCAAAAGAACCCTGTACCATTAACTTAAGGGAGTATTAAGGTTTACCGAATGAAAAGTCTCCTAGGAACTGCATCAGACAGGTGTTTTCGTCTCCTACCTGTCTTTTTAAAATTTGTTCTCAGAGAAATAATGGGTCATGACCTTTTTCACTCCTACTTAATTCAACCTAACATCTTTCATTTTTAAAAATATCTGATGCATACAAAATATTCACATGCACAAAAGTCACAAGTGCAGCACAGAGTACGTTAAAGCTCAGGAATCCTTGTTACAAACCAAAGCACTCCAACACGCACTGCCTCTAGGGGGTCCTCTCCCTACCTTCATTTTGGTTTCATCCAAACAAAACAAAATAAACCCCCACGAGCCTGAATTTTGTTTATACTTTGCTTGGTATTTAAAAATTATATAGTTTTTTCATCATGTTTATGAGTAACCTGAGACAATACATTATTTAGTGCTGTTGACTTTGTTTCCAACTTTTAATTTTGGAAAATTTCACTTACATTTGACAACGCAACACCTCAACAATTCCTTTACTGAGTGTTAGCGTTCTCTGTACCAGCTTACCTATCTCTTGTTCTCTTTCTCTCCCCACATAGAAACACAGGTGTTTGCTTTTCCCAAACCATGTAGTTTATTGCAGGCATCACGGAACTTCAGCCTCACATACTTCAGCGTCTATCTCCTAAGAATGTGCACACTCGCCTAAATGACCACAATACTACAGTCTCACATAAGAAGTCTGACACTTATAAAATATTATCTGTTACTATATTCAATTCATATTCAAATTTCCCCAATTTTCTAGTCATATTCTCTTTACAGCTCTTATATTTTAATTTTGAATTAAATTAAAATCAAGTTTCCATTAGTTGTCAAATTTCTACAGGCTCATTTAATCCAAAACATCCTTTAGTCTTTAAAAACTTACATCCATTAGTTAATATCAAAAATTATATTTTATAGAGCCTGTCAGTTGACATAATACACCACAACTTAGATTACAAAGTTACTTTCTTATACGTGTCTCTTAATCCATGAGTAAGTTTCCCTAACAATAGTTTCATAGGTCCACAGGTTACACTAAATGTTTTAAAAAGTTGTGAACTCCATTTTATTGGAATATAGACATTTAACTTTTAACAGCTTTACAACTAATGTTTGCATGTTCACCTTATAACCAGCTACCTTATTAAATTTTTATTACTTTTAGTAAGTTTGGTATAGATTCCCTGGAATTTCCTACAGACATAGTTGCACCACAGGTTCCTGTGTTTTCTTCTTTCCAATCTTTATACTTTTATATTCCTTTAGCCAGAGTGTCTGATACAATGTTAAATAAACACAGCAGTAATGAACATCACTGTATTTCCTGATTTTAATAAAAACATGCCCAACGTTTTACCATTAGGAATAATCACTGTGAGCATCTAAAACTTTTATCAGGTTAAGTTCGAACATAAAGTAATTACCTAAAACAAAAAGAGTAACACCAATTCTCTGATATTGTTGAAACATGCTCAATGGCACAATATGAGGTCAAAAAATGCTCCACGAAAGCACGCGAAGATACATTCTTCGACTTTACTGTGCTTCCTTTAAATTATTATGCTACAAGATTTTCAAGTCAAATATGAAATAGGTTAACAGTCTATGCATTGCTAGGTTTACTAGCTTTATTTAATCATTCATTGAGAGAATGCTGTGATGGAAAATTTGTTACTTTCTCCTTATTGTTACAATAATTTTTGCTAATTCTAAGTCTATTTTATTAGACTTATTTACGATTTATTAGACAAGTTTTTAATCTTAGTGATTTAACCTCTCTGTCACTAGAAAGCAGCTTGCTGTATCCCTGCTAACACTTTGTCTTAAAATATATTTTGTCTCAGTTAATATAGCTTACCTTTCTTACTTGGCAAATATAGTTCATTTTAAAATCATTTTATTTGTATATGTTTGCAGTACATATTTATTACATATAGCTTGGGAATTGGTGGATACACTTTATACGTGCACTGTGTTCTGATCGTTTTGTTTTAATTTCTCCTCCCCCTCCCCCATCCTCCCCTTTCTCAGGTTAAAACTTTCCTACGTCTTTCGGTTTAGGTTTCACTTTCTTTTTTTCTTCTCCTTCTGAGACAGGGCTTACACTCTGTAGCCCAGGCTAATCCTGAATTCACTCCATCGCCCAGGCTGGTCCTGAACTCACTATGGAGCCCAGGCTGGCCTTGGATTCCCGGCAATCCTCCTTCCTCAGCCTCCCAAGTGCCGGGATTACAGGGGTGTGCCACCATGCGCAACTTTATGTGGGAATCGAACTCAGAGCCTTGCACTTGCAAGGCAAGTGCTTTAACCACTGTGTCGTCATTCCTCTAGACCCTGGGTTTATCTTTTTAATCAGTAGAAAGTTCTTTATAAAAGCAATCTGAAAATCCGTATTTAACTCAAAAGTTTATGCCACTTGCATTAACATTCATTTAAATGTTTCTACCATCTTAGTTTTGATTTCTGTCCTCTTTACAGGGAATTTTTTCATATATGTATAATACACACACAAAATAGGTTTTTATTTACATAAATGATTATGTGTATGAGTATACACATTATGTATGAATATAAATGTATGTGTATAAAATACTTATTTTATCTTTGTTTTTGCTTAATTTTTTTTCTTTTTCTCATTTGGATTTTGCACATCCTAAGTCCACTGTTTTAATCTTAACCTCTGGAGTTTTCCTGTACATCTTTAAGCTCTAAGGAAAGACAGTATGTTTGTTCAGAGGACATCAGAACCCTTAATTACCCTATCTTTATCTTCTCCTGACTTGTGTGCAGTCAACATCTTGGCCAGTTCTCTGTCTTTTCACTAATAAGTATGCACACACTACAGATTCATATATGTTTCCTTTGTTAAATAGTTGCTCCTTACATTTCAGATTATTTTTCTGAACATCTCTCTTCTGATTATTTATCTCTTAGAAACTTCTTTTAACACAGAGATGTTTGGTAGTAAACCCTCACAGCTTTTGGACTTCTGAAAATGCCCTACATTTCTACAACAATAGAGAAGTTATTATCCTTGGCAAACAAAAATTACAGATTGAAACTTACTGTGATAGCTTGGGTGTGACATGTCCCCAAAACCCACACGTGAAACAGTTGTCCCCAGCTTGACACTATAGGAAAATGGTAAGCAGCTGAAGAGACAGGGCCTACTGGGACGCCTTCAGGTCCTGGGAGCACGGCCTCCTAAAGGATGGAGGGATACCACTCTCTCCTCCACTCTGATCCCTGGCCACGTGAAAGGTGGTCTTACTCCACCACACACTTCCACCGTGAGGTGGTGCCTCACCACAAGCCCAAAGCCAGTGAGGCCAGGAGACCACGGACGGGAAGTGCCAACCTTTTTCTCTATAGGTTAATTATCTCAGACATTTCTTACAATGACCAAAAGCTAACATGCTTACTTTCTCTCAAAACTTTAAACATATTATTCCACTGTCCTCCAACTCCTAATGTTGCTATTGAGAAATACGATGGCCCAAAGCTTCACTGCTCAGTTTTCTATATGCAAAAAAAACTATAGCTGCTGTCATCTGTCAGCAGGTGACGACTTGCCTGGGACCACAGCTCTCATCTCTGATTTTGCCTCATACTTTTTTTTTTTTTTTTTGAGGAGTATCTTCTACTTTCTCAAAAGTTTAGGAATACATCAACAATACTTTTAAAATTTAGGAATGAGTTAGTTTAAAATAGAAGGGACCCCTAGAGTATGTAGCCAATCCTTCAGCTAAACGCAACACAGAGGGGTTTCTTTACTCTAAGACTTCACAAGTACAACATCCTTACCAACAATAAAACTATCTAAGAGGGAGACAGGACATCAAGCTCTTCCCACTATCATGTGCCTCATGCTTCTCACAGAGCTAGTCTTCCACAAAGGATAATTTGAAAGTCTCTTAAAAAGTTTAATATAGAAAAGAAACCAAATTCAAACAAGGACTTACCTTTTCCATACAAACAAACCAACACCAAAAGTTAGAAAAAGGAACTTTTACTACTTGCCAGACTATGCTAGATATAAAAACTAATTTCAAAAAATAAGGATGATAGCCATTCCTTGCTCAGGAAGTGTGCAGAGAAAGAGAACATATAAAATATAACTTGGCAAAAACTCCACTAGCAGCTTGAATAAAACATTATCTTGATAATTAACTTTTTAAGACTGGAACATACTGTCTTTGTTTCTTTATTTTAAATGCATAAAAAGGGAAATGTATCTTGTTTTGATATATTTGGGGTAACTAGAATTTCTACCCAACAAAACCCAGAAATCTAATTGTTATAATTAGGGTTCAGAGGCAATCAGTCAAATTGTATCTACTTTTGGTTGGAAAGTAAGCTTTTATAGCTTTTTCAACTTTCCTTAAAACCATAATTCTAATTTTCAGAAAGCTATATGATTCAAAGTTCAGAAATATTAAAATTTTTTCTTTGAAATGAGGAATCTCTCCATTCTTTAAAACTTTACCAAAGTTTTTATCTTAAATTTTGATAATTTCATGTCATTGCATTGCTCCAACTCTCTGGTATAATTCTGTGTGTACAAAAGTTAACAGAAAATACATTAATAGCTAGCAAACATAGTAAGAGCTGACTTAATCGTTTTCCAAATGTCCTTCAGGATTCAGAACCCACAATCATCGTCACTGTATGGACAACTGCCTAGTGGGAAGTCTCTGAGTTTTCAACCACCAGTCACAGGTAGGCTGATGTACATAGGAAGATTTCTGTTGTAAATTCAGGAGCTGGTTTTCTCCTACAACTCTCAACTTTGCTGGTCTCTACTTTTCTCCCCCTCCCATTACTCTTTTCTAATCATATGCTATATGAAGATAGAGATAAGAAGCTACGTCACTTAAAATTATATTAAACAGGATATGATAATTCACCAAAGATAATTAACATACAGAAAGAACATCTTTCGTCAATCTTTAAAAGATCTTTTTTAGATGAGAAAAACCCATGAAAATAGAAGAAAAATATTGCATTGCTGTTTTAATCTATAGCATGATCAGCTAGTCCTAGAAAGGCTGCAAAAATTAGGTACCAAATATACTGCTAATTAAAGTATAAATTTAAAGGTCTGACAATATAATGTTTAAACACTTATAGTCATTAATCCAATATTTGCACTGCAGAAATTCTATCCTGAAGAAATGATTTAAAAAGAAAAGTTTTCACAAAAAAATGTAATGGCAATGTCCTTTTTTATTGCAAAAAAGAAGAAAAGACTAATGAAGGCCATATAAAATATAGTCACTCAATAATGTTGCCATTAAGAAAATAAGTTGATTATACAATAAGATGGAGAATTATGGTAAGTGGAGAGGAAAATGAAGGACATATAATTACATAGGCTGAAAAATTATAAGTATATCTGAAAAAGAGATGGAAAAAATATGGCTCGATACTACCAGAAAAATAAGAAATTTCTTTCTTCTTTCCATGGAGGTTTTAGATGTTTTCCATTTGAAAAATTTACTATTCCAGCAAATCAAACATTTACGTTAAACAGTTTGCCAATACCTCCCCTCTTCTTTCTCTTGTATTCCCATTATAGAATATTATCTGTCTTCCCCTCAATTTTGCTAACACCAAAGTCAAACTTGCACATAGTTTCTATAATTTAAAAAGGCACATTCCTTCTATCACTGTTCAGTTGGTTCCATTCTAAACTAGGACCTGAGAGAAGGGAATAAACCAGTTTTACCTTATTTCCTTCTTCTTTGAACTGGGGATTAATTATCTTTACAAAAGAATAAAACAATTGACGAATTCTGGAATCTCCAATAAATGCAATATGTTTATCTACAAGGCAATTCTTTGCTTCACTGAAATCAATACAGAAACACAAATTAAAATCAGTAAAACCAACGTATTAGCATTTCAAAGCACATGGTTTGCAAAAAAAGCTGCAGAGGACTGTTATAACCCAGTCTTGTTGCTTTAGAAGTAGATGGTCCAGTTTGTTTAATTTATTAGTCCACGTACTTGTTATCACTTAATTCTCAATACTAAGAGTACCATCACTAAGAATTTAATAACTCTAACTATAGTGCCTGCTTCCTATCCATTATTTCAGAGTAACTCCATGCGGCAGGTATCCAGTTTGTAAAGCAACAGTCATCTGCTCACCAGTTTACCTTGGGTCTAGTTACCTCTAACCTGAGACAAAGGAGGTAGGCCAAAGCCCTCCCTCTAAAGCTTTACAACAGAAACGTTCATTCCCAATCTGTCCAGAGGAACCTTTCTGTGGCAACCTCTACTTCATACAGACAAGAAGATACTGTCCTCTGCCTCACCACCATCTCTCCACCAGCTATTAAGACCTCTCCTGGGAAAGACAACAAGCAGAATATAAAAATCTTACCTGATTTTGTATGTATGCATCATACAACTGTGAGGTTGCCAAACTTTTTCTCCAAGAAATCTGCCACTTGAGAGAAGATACTCACAGGAGTCACTGCCTACAACAGTTAAGATACCATGATTTTGTATGTGTCATTACCTTGGTCTCATTTAAGCTAACTGAGATCAGAGTACATAGTTTTCTGTGCTTTCCTCTACCTTCCAGGTACATACATACAACTCATGAAGAGCATGGTAAACATTACCATGTCAACATTCACAGGGATGAGAGCCACTTACAGTTTTACACTTCACTCTACAAGAGACTCCAAACTCCTGAGTCTGCTTTGGCAGTTCCTTCTACTTTGAGATTTTTTTTTCCAGAGACATCATCTCAACCTCAAACTAAACTATCTGTCTACGACTCCAATTTCTGGTTGAGAAAGAAAAACTTAAGGAATGAAAGAGAAAACTGCGGAAGTGATGTCTTGTTCAACTACTACAATACATGTGAATTGGCATACCCAGAGACCTAGTTAAACAGAAAGGGCTATAATAGGGGTGTGGATGTACTCTATGAGCTGAGCTCTTCTGTCCAGTGATGAGGGAAAATGAGATATTTAGATTGGCTGCAGGATTATAATGACATCTAAATTTAATTTAATCTCTAGTTCTTCACCAATAGTCAACAGCAACCTAAAACACCTGAGCTCACCTGAGTCTCGTACGAAGAATATTGTAGAAAAAAAATATTATTGAACTACTAAGGGCAGAGTTAGATAGGGAGTAAAAAATATTTAAAGTCTAAGAACACATTTCTTTTTTTATTCGAGTTCATTTATTTGGTCAAAATACAGAAAAGGGTAATACAAATGCAAGAAAGGTCCGCATAAATATTAAAGGTGTTACTGCTTCTGTTTCAAATAAAACAGAAACAGAAAGTAAAAACACTGCACTGCCTATGGGTAGAAAGCAGTACAAGGAAGGAGGCTATCAATGACTGGATTGTCGAAATTATATACATAGCTCAAGCAGGTCCTTTTTTATTTTAAAGATTTTTAATAAGCTATCTCTAAGTAAAGTATAACTAGCAATTATTAAAAACTCATTCAACTTAAAAAACTACATAAATAACCAAGAATGACTAAAAAACGGACTACATGAACACATAATTCAGTTATTTTCCTAAAAACAGCACTCCTGAAGTATCCTTTTATAATGCCTATATAGTAAAATCCTATTAAAATCTAGTAAATGTTTTAATTAGTATAAAAATTCATATTTATAACACTTCCACCCTGTACCGGTAATTTTATGTTAGTGACATTTCAATTTTTTAAACAAGTATAAGATATAAAAACTAAGTACTAATTTTGTGGAGTTCTTCCTTCTTTCAACTTATTTGGAGAAAAGAGGGTTGATTTTGATTGTTTCATTAAAAGTCTAAACAGAAGCACCCTTAATGTCCTGAACTCTATCATTAGCTATGTATATATATGGATTATATAATTTTGTGAGGTCAGAAATGCCATACTAACATATTAAAATAACCAATCTTTTCTTCTCCAAAAATGTGCTTAAAATGCAGAGTTCTTTTGCTTTTCAAAACTACACATTTTGTTTCTCAGGGAGTTCAGCTAGAAACAAAAACAGCTCTAATCTGATGAATCTATATATCAGAAAAATATATGTTAGATATATATTAGATACATATATGCAGAATATACACACACACACACACACACACACACACACACACACACACACACATGTATGTATATGAAAAATCCCATGGTAAAACTGAAGTAGTCACTAATCAAACAGTAGTACTACAAACAGTATTTTAGAGACCACAGGTTTTTCACGTGAAGAAATAAATTTGCTAGCAAATGCTTAGTTCAGAAGGACTCTTCCTAACATATTTTATAAGGCAAAGTTTTTTTTTTTTTAAACAAGCGTTTCATCTGAAAGTAATAGCAGCTGTTAATTAGGGCAGGATCAGTTAGACCTCAGTTGGAAAACAAACTACAACTACTTTAATAGAGACAATCTAACAAAAAGAATTGTTAGAGAAGTAAAAGAATTGTTAACTAGACAACTGAAAAGACAGGAATGGCTTTTTTCCATTTGGCAACAGGAAAAAAATGAGAGTAGTAATAAACACTCTTGCAATCTGATTAAAAATCAATTATCTTAATATACAAAGCATAAAAGCCCATACTCTAAAACAATTTATTTTTCTTGAGAAGGAAATATTTTTCAGATCAAATCACTAAATGTAGCTAGATATTAAGGTAATGTATCACCATTTTATTATGTACCTATATGTATGTATATCACACACACACACACATGCTGGAAAATATTCCCCTTCTCAAATATACCAAAAACAAGTCAGAAAACCTCAGTCACTCTTTTTAATATACAATTCTGATAGTTTCTTTAGCTATGACCAACGACAGAGGAAAGCTGCTAGGTACACAGATAAATCAAGTTGGGAGCACTAGTGCGGATTTTAAAAAGGAACTGAAGGAACAGAATTATTCACTTCAACTGTCTCTAAGTTCATCTCCAAGAACAGCCCTCGGCCTCTTCCTGTTGCTGTCCTAAGCACAGAGGCTCTTATTTGTCAGTCTACAGCCTCAGGTATTTAAGTATATTTTTCTGTAATACAAAGACGTTATAAACAAAATGAGCCAGCAAGCAAACAAAAACCAAAAAGTAACAACTAAATAGAACATCTGATGTCCTAAACAAATCAAAAGTTCTTTTCCTTGAATAAATACCTTGGGTTTCCCGTATGCCTTTAGACTAAATTCATCTTGTGACAGCTGTGTGTCTCCTTGCACCAAATACGAATGCATCACATCATAAAGTTTATAATATGGTCTGCAGAATATTTTTTTGCCTAAAATTCAGCAAGTTATATTTCAGTCTGTTGTAAAATGCACCATTTATATTTTACAACTAACAATAATGTCACATAGGCCAGGATCTTTACAGCAGTCAAAGAAACCAATAGCGGCTTCTTTCTGAAATTCCTAAAAATTTCAACTTATTTTCTCTAAAACATGCAATAATATTTAACATTGACATTTAATATGTTCAGCGACAGAATGGAATTCAATTGCAACAAAATTAAGACACTTAAAGTAAGCTAACTTTATCAACTTAAAGAATTAAAATTTATCCAGATTGAAATGATCAAGGCTACTGAATTTGGCACCTTTTCACAGAAATGATGTTCTGTAATCACACTATTAATGTACATTTTGTGATTCATCAGGAACATAAGAGATTGATGAAATTTAGAAAAAATAGTTAATACTTTTTAAAATGTTATTTTTTTCGAGTGTGTGTGTGTGTGTATGTGTGTGTGTTAGTGGGTATCCAAGCCCAGTCCTTTGCCCTAAGGGTCACGACCATTTTCTTAGCTGTGATTTTGAGATAGGGTAACAGGGTCTCATCAAATTGCTAGAGTTCCCAGGCTGGGCTCAATGGGCTCAAACTTGCAATCTTCCTGCATCAGCTTTCCAGAGTGTTGGGATTACAGCGAAGTGCCACCAGTCCCAGTCAATGTCATTCTGTTATAGTATATGAAAGCAATACTAATAATGCAAAAAAACTTTTGAAAATTGAGATGAGAACATGGAATTCAATTAAGCCACAGAAGAATCAAATGCAGGAAGGAAATAAAAGGAAACCAAGGCTCTGAAGATCTATTTATCCAATAGTTATTTATGAATGTAAAGCTGTCATGATTTAAGGATGAAGATGCCTCTGGAAACTCAGTTTGTTCGGAGGAGACCAATACCAATTATTACAATATAATGTGATGAAGATGAACAAGTAGAACTGTTGCAGCAGACCTCAATTCCTAATTCCTGTTTGTGTGATGATAGCATGTGGGCCAGCACTTGCAGTAAAAACTTCAACTCTCAAGAAGAGAGGTCTCCACAGGCAGAAAGTATCACCCATAAAAGGGAAAAGCACATTTAGGCTATGAGATTGGAGTTTAGGACGAATAGGAAAAACCACAGGTTATAAAAAGTAGGTTTGGGTCAGATTTTCCCAGTTTACCACACAACTTTTATAAAAGGACTCTTCGGCTAGAAAATAAATAGAAACAACCCTTGGCCATTAATGTTTCTGAATTGCTTAACATGTACTCTCCCCGGAAAAATGCTTCTTCACTCATCTCCCATACTTCCCCACCGCCTACCTCCGGCAAGGGCATGAGGCAGGCTACCAGGTCCTAATCCTACCTCCGGCATCACCAGTGGTGTATCCTTAGAAAACCAGCCTCTTCAGTCTTGTCTTAAAAATATAAATACTATAATTCACTGAATCTAGGACCACTGATTATAAGATACATATTTGTCGCAGTAAAAAAAAAAAAAAACTAAAATTTGACATGCAATCAAAGTTTTCAAGACTTCTGATCAGAAATGTAAAAGGGAAGGTAAAATACGGTTGTATCTGCCCTACAGAAGGGTTAGAAAGACGACAGAATACCTAAAATCATTACAGTAACAGTGCCTGGTATACAAGAAGTGCTCAAAGCTAGCCCATAGTATTTATCAAGCTTTTCTGTGGTGCGCAATTCTTTTACTTTTTGTAGTTTGTAGAGGAAAAGATACTAAATATGTGTCTAACTGTACCTTGCCTGAAGCACACTCATTCCCACACTCAAGATCTTAATATACAACTCACTTTTCCCTTTCATTTAATATATAAGGTCCCTTTCACTCCAAAGAGACAAGATGTGGTTCAAGTGTTTGTCTATCTTAGCGTGGGGAGCAATGTACCCGCCATTGCTTGGCACTGCCAAAGCATGAGGACAGCTCAGTGTTCCCAGCAAGACATTTGTTTTTCCCAACAGCTTCGGGCTGAAGTTCTTGACACTTAGTGTGGGCAAGAATACACACCAGGTGTACTGCTTCACACTCAAGACTCTTGAGTACCTACGGAAACTGATGACTCGCTTCTGGAGGAGGCTTTCCAAACAATCCCAGACTGCTACACTGACTCATCAGGTCCCATCTGACATCCTAGCCTCCTTTGCGGATGGCAGATCTTGATAAGATGCAACACATAATCTAAATATAAAAATTAATATTCCATGCCTATTGAAAGATAAAAAGCACAGTCAAAACTGGAAGGAGGACTATGTGTTTAGGACAACAGCATTACAGTCAAAAAATTTATTTCTACAAATGTTACACACATGAAATTGAGTTAGATTTCTGTCACCTCACACCAAACTAGCATAAAATGATTAACAGTAGCAAAAAGATGATTCCTCACATTGCCACAAATAAGGGCATCATCATTGCTAGTTATATTTTGCATATGAAAGTGTTAGGATTCATATTTCGCTGGCTGCCAATCAACCAAAGCCCTGCTAGGTCATTTGGCTGTGAATCTGTAGGGGGTTGAAGAGAGGGGCCGAAAGGCTATAAAGAACCAACCTTTTTAAGGGAATTTAGTACAGTCACCTTATGAGCTGTTCATCAGATAAGGTGTGCTCCAACAGGGAAGTTTAAGATTTTTAAAACTCAAGGGTAGGAGGAAACAGTGACAAAATGGACCAACATGCCCAGCACTGAAAGATGTCCTGGGCTCAGGAGGCAGCCAGACGCTAGACCTTCCTTTGGCTACTTTGCCAAAGTGGGTGTGGAGTAAATGGCCATAGTGTTACTGTGCACCTGTCCATTACAAGTTAGATCTTCACTAATTAATCTCAGTCACCGAGAGCTGTCCAGATAATGGCTTTGATAGTACTAACAGCTAAAAATAAAAGATCCTATCATTATTAATTTCCCTCTGCCTGTCGGCCTCTCTGCCCTGCTGGCATTTTTGCACAAGGGGGTAAAATCCAGGAACAAGGACAAGTAAATGCCCCTTGATGACTGCCAGGCAATTCCTTCTCAAGTGCGGTCTATGCCCTTTCGCCTTCAGCTGGTCAGCGGCCTTCAGGCTGCTTCCGACTCGCTCTGGACGCCCACCTCTGCTGTCAACTCCCAACTTTCCTGAAATCTGCCCCAGGGCCTTCCGTCTGATCCCGCCAAGTGTGCGACCCCGAGCGTCTACACGTGTGTGAGTCACCGAGGCCGGGGCACTCTGTCCCTCCGGCCCCAGGCATCTCCAGCCCGGGGCGGCCCTGCCGCTGTCCAACAGCGGGCCGCGGCGCCGCGGCCCGACCCCGCGCGCGGCCCGCGCCCCACGCCGCGCGGAGGCCCGGCCGGCCGGCGGGGCACGCGCGTGGCGCCGCGGGTCCGCTGGCGTGCGGGCGCGTGGGGCGCCGCCTTCCCGCGGGCGCGTGGCGGGCGCGGGGGCGGCCGCGTCGGCCGGCCGGCGGGGAGGCCGCTCACCTCGGTAGCGGCGGGAGGCGAGGTGGCCCGCGGCGAGCAGCAGCACGGCCGCCAGCGCCAGCACCTTGGCGCTCCTCACGCTGAAGTAGTGGTTGATCTCCCGCTTGCCCAGGGTGTAGGCCAGAGCCGCCATCTTGGTTCCTCCATGACAACAGCGCGCGGCCGCGCGGGGAAGGGGCGCCGCGCGGGGGCCGCCCTGGGGCCGCCGCCGCAGCCAGGCCAGCAGCCGCCGCCAGCCCCCGCGCCCGCCGCCCGCGCCCGCGCCCGCGCCCGCGGCGCCCCCGGCCCGCGCCTGCCCCTCGGCGGCCTCCGCGCAGCCCCGCCGCCGCTGCTCCGCCGTGCCGGCTCCCCCGGCGCCCCGGACGCCTGTCTCCTCCCCTTCCTCCTCCTCCGCGCCGGCCGCCCGCCGCCACGGCGGCTGCGCCTCCGCGGGGGCCCCGGCGGCCGGGCGCTCCGGGGGCGCTGGCGCCCGCCGCCCGGCCGGGGCTGCCGGGTCGCCGGCGGGCGGCGGCGGCAGGGCCATGGGCGCGGGGCGCGGGGCCTCCCCGGCGCCGGGCCGCTACTGAGCCCGCTCGGGGCGCGGAGCTGGCGTCCCGGAGGAGAGCCCTCGACGCCCCGCTGCCTTCTTCCCCGACACACCCTTGGCTGGACTTTTTCCTCCCCGAGCCCGCCCCGCACCCCGGAGGCTGGACGCGAGGTCGCGGGCGATGCCCGGGTGCTGTGCAGGTGTTCGGCGGAGCGCGCGGTGCCTTGGCCCGTTGCTCTCCACCCTCTTCCCGCCCTTTTCGTGTCCTGTTTGCACAGTTCCACCGGTGTGGACGCAGTGGAGGCACAGACTAGCCTCCGTGCGGTATCAGAAACAGCCCGGGGCCCGTTTGCGTTCACTCAGAGGCACTTCGGCTACGATCCGGAAACAACAAGTGCGGGTGACAGTCAACCCCTGTCTCGCAAGTTGCTCAGGGTTTTGCCGTTGTCCTTAGCCAGCCCGGGCACACACGCAGTGTGCCTGTGGTCCCTTCCCTCCCCTACGGGAATGCACATTCTCGTTGCTCAAGGCAGCAGGTCCCCCGACCTGCACAGCTTCCTTCACACCTTTGCCACTCACTCGTTCCTGAACTTGAGCTTTGAGGCCCCTCGCAAAATTATAGGACGGTAGATGCGGTAGATGTGAAGAGACTGTGGAGATCTGGCCCAGGCGTTCTTTTCATACATGGACTCTTTTTGTTATTATTATATTTTCTACCATGGAACTCCTATCTTGAAAGATTTTTGTCACTTAAATGAAATCACATACATCACTGTCATGGATGTAATGCTAATAAGTGATAAAGTTAAGTAAGTGTACACACACTTAGGCACTGTCCCCTGCACATGGGTCGCTTAATTTTGGCTTTCGTTCTTCTGAGGTTGATCACATGCTGGCAGTATTGAATCTGATATTGTAAAAATCAGATAAATAACGCTGCTAACAATATATGGTCTGCCAGTCACATCCTAGCCGTTTCTATGATGTCATCAACAGCAAATTAGAATTTCTGCTCAGCCTTTAATAACCAGTGTTAACCCACAGGGTTGATTTAATGCCTGCCAAAGTAAAGAAACTTGACATTTTATATAATTGCAATTTCCAGAAGGCTTCCTGAAATATTGTAAATAGCTTGTGAACCTCTTTTTTCTTTCCATTTAAAGCTAATCTCTCTGCATCACAGGGACGCTCTTCCTGCCCCTTTCTTGAAGTGTTGATGCTTCCAGCAGTTGTCCCCACTTACGTTACTTCTTCTCTGTTTTTCTCTTTAGATGTTCTCTCTCCTGGCTCCTTGCCTTCTAGCATTGACTTTCTCTTTCTAATAATAATAATAATAATAATAATAATAATAATAATAGTAATAATAAAAATCTGTGGGCTCGGTGTTCTGCTTTTCTCTTTTCTCCTGGAAGAGTCATCCAGGAAGAATAGTGTTAACTTGCGGTTTTCACTGGCTTGATTGCTACTGTCTTCTTGGCACATTTCTGGCTCTACTACCCCGAAGCTGTGTGGAAGGATCTCTTGTTAAATCTAAGGGACACTGTGTAGTCCTTGTTTTCCTAAACCATTTTATAGTATCTGACACTATTGATCCCTCTACCTTATTTGGTATCCAGCCATCAAGTTATTTTCCTTCCTCCTTAGACTCTAAATAATTGTGTTAGTCAAGGACCCATCAACCACCCAGTTTTGATTGTTTAGTGTCCCTATCACTCCCGTAGGATCAGTTACCATCTGCGCACTCACAAGCATTAGCGTGCACGCACACACACACACACACACACACACACACACACTCACATGCACGCGCGCGCACCTCCACCTGGTTACATAAGGCTACACTTTTCATCACCATACTATACCCACTGGGTGGGCTATCCCTCAGGTATCCGTCTAATGGTCTCTCTGATACAAGGTCATCCCATCTTTCCCCTTTCATTTCCCTTTAATCCACCTGCCTCATGTTCTCACTGCCTGTCAATCCAGTGATCTGAGCGTTTGCGTGTCCTTCTTTTCTAATGCTTGCGTAGCTCCCTCCCTCTCTGCCTCTGAGCTTGGCCTTCGTCGAGACATGATTTCTTGCTTGCCTATTTTACTTGTTAGTTTATCTTCTTCAGGTTTGGCTCAAAAATCCAATCCCACTCGTATTCCTCCATTACTTTGATAGCGAGAGTTTTCTTCAATCCAAATCTGATGTGTCGTTTCCTGCCAAACACTGAGCAGTGGCTCTATGCCTATTTTTCTAATCCTAAACTATCCAGAAGGTTTGCTGATGTTTTGCAGATTAATTCATCTCTGAAAATCAAAAAGAGAAAGAAAAGAAGACACCACAGGATTGGAACACTTTCAATTTTGCATTGCTTTAAAGCAACCACGCAATCCCTTTCCACCTGACTGGAAGGAACATTCTTCCCTTTAACTCCACAGCTATCACTTTCATTGGTGTTCGTGATTGTATCAATGTCATTCATTTGAGAACCTGCCGCAGAAGGCAGAAGCTCTCCTTCTTCTCAATTTATACCTTTTCACTATTTGCTGGATGCTCTTTTCTTTGTGTGTGTATGTGGTTATAGAATTGGAGATTGAACCTAGGGTGTCTGCACTCCTGGTTTTTTTTTTAAGGGTTTCATTAAGTCACCATGTGGTCATATGGTCAGGCTGAGTTCAACTTCATAATTCTTCTGCCTCAGCCTCCCTAAGTGTTGGGATTACAGGTATGCACTTACGGTACCTTGTTTACCACACCCCAAAATCTCCCTTCTCCCTTAATTATCAGATATGTGGAAGGAACAGCCTGTGGTCCCTCTTCTTCCCCATACCCACCCCTTATTAACCGCTTATTTTAAACACTTTAAAAAATGATTTTGGTTCCCACTGCTTCACTTCAGCCACTTTCAAATGTCAGCCACATCCTAAATGACCCAAGCCAATGTCTTCATCTAAGCTTTATCCTCTTAACAATGCAGCTTTGTTGAGGCGTTCGCTTTCTTCAGTGCTTCTCTGTTGGCTTTCATGCTGCTGCCTTCTTCTAGCTCTGCTCCTTCCCAAGTGCCACGTCATTGTGAAGACTCCTCTTCCTTCCTTATGACCTTATGTGTTTGCTTGCGCCTCTTGTTAGGAAACCTGATTTACTAGTTAACTCCATGTATCACATAGCACAGGTGCGTAACGTGGATTCCTGTGTACTGTGGCTCTTTTCCACAGTCCTTGGATATGGCACTAGAGTCTCACGGTCCCTGAGACCTACCATATTGGAAACGAGTTTCTCTTCATGTACACAATCAGTATAGGCCCCCTGCCACCAGCACAGATAAACATCTTCCTTATTTGTACAGATTGTGTGTATTGGGAAATTACCAGTCTGTCTTGTGGGATATATTTCAATGTACCTTATAATTTTTATAGTTATTATTATGCTTATTTCTCTCTTCTTCCTTTCCTTCTCTCCATATTTTATGTGTTAAGGCACAAGGGTTTAGTCCCTTTGATGATATATGTAAAGAAAACTTACGAAAGACTTAGAAGGGAACAAAATGCCCTCAATGGGAAAAGCAGGCATTGTCAGGATTTTCCAGTTCTTGGGAGAATCTGTACCTTTTATTGTTTTTAAAAATTATTTTACCTTGTTGTAAGTTATAAAATATAGTAATGCAAATGATTCTTGTCCATAGAAATGCAAATTTTATCTCATTTGGACTCGGTTGATTATTGCCCTGTGACTACTGAACAGACTCGAAATTTTACAACTTTCAAGCAAATTTGTTTACTCTTTCCACTGACCTATATATTTGTAGGTTTTTGAATTTTTCTTCGAACAAGTTTTAACATCTTACTGGTTTCCTGATATAATTAATAGGCTCAGTAAAAGCTTTGACACATATTCATTTTAATCTGTTTGAAAGTCATAATTATATCTTCTTTTAAAAATTATCTTTTAATACATCAATGTGCCTTGAATTTAGTAAATATTAACATTCCTTAATTTTAGATTAAAGATCATTTAATTGAGAACACTGCAGGAATTTGAGACACTTTTCTTAGAATTGTTAAGTTATGGTAGAAAATATTTTCACAACAATATTTTTGCCTACCTAAATGACAACTATTTCCTCTAGAAAACTGAAAAAGGATTACTTCTACAACAGTGCAGTTAAACATCAGCCTTTAGATCCTTTGATCCAATGTACTCCAAGGAAAACAAGAAAAAACCAATTTGCATTTACTCAACTATTTAAAAACTGATACAAAAGATTAAACATAATTCTAAAGTCTCAGTCAATTACTTTTTGTTTCTAGTTTATTGAAATGAAAATTTTCATCCTGAAAAAATAATATGAAAATAGCAACACTTGTTTTGTTGTTTTCGAAAGCAAAAAGCTTCATGCAATTCAAATAGCTTTCAATAAGCAGCACTTCCTGAAGTTTCGTATGTTCATGAGTGCCGTATTTGTCTTCGGATTGTATGCTCTTGATCTTAGATCTCTGGTCCTTTATGCCTGAAGTAGAAGTAAAGTTGACAAAACTTGCAGATGGATTGTTGGAGCGAAGGAGAGGAGAATTGGGGTGGTACAGGAAAGATGGGAAGAGACAAAACTTAGAAAAGTGTCACAATATTTCATTTTATTCTTGTTTACATTGAAGTATGTTTGAAGGTTGAAACTCAGAAAATACAATATGTACCAAACTTTCATGTATAAAACTTTGCCTTAGCCCACCACCTTTAAGGAAGATAGAATCAGAAAGCTCACCAACTCTATTCCCAGCTTACACACTTTTTCCTTCCTTCCTTCCTCCCTTCCTTCCTTCCTTCCTTCCTTCCTTCCTTCCTTCCTTCCTTCCTTTCTCCTCCTCCTCCTCCTCCTCCTCCTCTTCTTCTTCTTCTTCTTCTTGGTGAAACAGTTTTCATCAATGAGTTGTTTTTTGTTTTGCCTTGTTTAGTTTTTAAACTGGAAAGAAAGGAATGATAGTGTGACACTTTCTTTGCCCTGAGTCTTCCTCAAAGGCAAAGACAAGTTCTCCTGTGAAATCTTTGATATAGATTAAGTGGAAATTTACAGTTCAATTATTTTTGAAAGCTGTGGCATCCCTTAGGGAAAGAGAATATGAATATCTCCCATTGTTCCTAAGGTGAAGGCTGTTAAACATTGATCAGATCAGAGTGGGACAATTTGAAGGGAAAGAAAAATTCCTAAATGACCGGCTTGGTTTCACAGCCTCATGATCCAAATGGCACTGACATTTTCATTAAGCAGGTTAAGGAAAACAATGGAGGTTAATTAACTTAGAGGTGTCTTAGCTGAAATGGCCCAAACTGCCCTGGGCCCCAGGTAAGTCTGATGCTGTTAGCTATGTCTTGGCCTTCCACTTTACACTCTATGACTTTTGAATGTCTGTAAACAAAATTAGGATTGCTTTTTTGTGTAAGGCTGTGTAGCTCACAGGGATGTGTGAAAATGCATTAGGTAATGTCTATAAAGTACTTGAAATGATTTATTCCTTAGTCAGTTTTTCCTAAGGGATACTTTGTCTCACACACTTCTGATTGTCATCCAGTTAGACGATAAAGAGCAATCTTCAACTAAACACTTCGTGAGTTGGTTGAGATGACTCATAGATCTTTTTACTCTGGCACACAGAACATACATTTCTCTTTATGAAATTGTGCTTCTCTATCTTGCGTATTCTTTTGTGACATTTAGTTACCATTTTCAGTTTTCAGGAGTGGCAAGTATAACTCGTGGTCGTTAGAGAAAAGTTTTTACTACGGGGGTAGAATAATGTAGTAAAAAGAGCGTAGGCTTTGAGAGAACATTTGGGATCTGACATCTGGCTGTACCGTGTATTAGCTAAATAATTTAGCAAATCATTTTACCTGTTGACCTTCAACTTTCTTACTTGTGAGATGAAGATAATAACACCTATCACTCAAGGTTGCTTTTATGACTAAGTGAGTAATGTATAGTTCTTGACACTTAGGTGAGGCCTAATAAAAAATTCTTTCCTTCTTCCGACTTCCTCATGACTGGTGAATTCATGAGCAGTTGTGGTTAAATCTTTCATCCATCTACAATCTGTATCTACAATTGGACCTATGTGCCATAATGAATGTTTAACAGAAATATTCAGTCAAATGTAGAAACATTTCCTGAGGTAATGAAATGATCTTCAGTTAAGCCTAAGTGAACTAAACCAAAACAACCAACCTAGTATGGCACTCAAGGTTCTACATTTCATCAATCTTCCTTTTCATTTTATTACTAGATTTTGAACATTTTTACTTAGCAGTCCCCTGTTTTGATCATAGATAATCTCCAGAGATTATTCTTTATCACACACACACACACACACACACACACACACACACACACACGCACGCACGCACGCATGCACGCACAAGCACACAACTATTTTCATTATGTTTTCTCCTGGTTTTATACATAGTTTGGCAAAAGGTATTAACTAATCATACATATTTCCTTGAGCAGTATTAATCAACTACAGAGGCTGAAGAATCAAATTCTGCTGGGTAATTTCATGAAGGAATGTTGGATTTGATCACTTGAATGTCTCTATTATTTTTTCCTTCTCAGGACTAGGAACCCATGCCCAGTAAAATTTATCCACCTAGATTTCACCTTTATTTCTTACAAATTTTGGCAAATTCCTTTTTACTTAAGGCCTTCAAATATGCTGAGGTTTCTGGCTGGCCAAGAGTTCAGGTTTCTTATCACCTGTGGGCTTTAACCTTAACAAAAATCTGTTTACTTAGGTGAAATTAATAAGCATTGCTCTTTAATGAGGAGCTTTTTACATGGGATTAAATATCATTTATTCTCAAATATGACTCCAAGTATGACCGTGTACTACTGTCAAAGACAGTAAAAAATTCTTTTCTAGTGATCAATATATAATTTTAATAAGAATTTCACAACTGATAAGAGAATAGACAACTCCTTACTGATGTTGTGCAAGCAACTTTCTTTCAATAAGAGGGAAAATATACTAAATTCTAAAGGAGATATTGAGAGTTTTGAGCCATTTTCTCTTTAGTTATTATTAGTCTATGTTTGTTATATTGCATCTTAATCATTTTTACATGAAGCTATTTTTAAAAGTATTTGATTTGATATGGAGGGTTATAGAGGTAGAAATAAATTACACAAAGACATAAGCCTTCTTCCCACCTCAAAAGTGGACAATTAACAAATAAATGCCAATAGTACTACCAAACAAATAACAATAATTAAATATCATTCAGCAATTTATTTAATTTGTGGTTATGACTGATTACGATGGTGATGAAAGTGCCGACACTGGAGCCCTGTGGTGGAGTGCGAGGCCTTGCACATTGTAGGCACCTGCTGTCCCTCTCAGCTACTTCCTCAGCCCTTTATAAATTTTACTTTGGAACAGGGTCTTGCAAATGCCAGGCTGGCCTTGAATTCAGCCCCTGGAGCAGCTTGGGTTACAAGCATTTGCCATCATATGTGGCTGTGTGTTTACTGTTTATTCTGCCCTGACTTGGGTTACCAGGCTGGTTTTGTGAGGTCATCTGCTACTTGTCTGTGTCCTAGGAATCCTAACTTAGTTCTAACATTTATCTGCCAGTCGGGCAAACAATTATATCTTTATGTTTCAAAGCTGGGTCTTCTGAACTTGTTCATTGAAATATCAATAACTTAAAGTACTTTCCATAGAACCCTGAGACTTTTTTAAAACAAAAAAAACCTTAATCTGTGAGTATTTTAACAAGGCTTGGAGGATAATAGAAATCTCTGTCAATGAGACAGATTTTATCAACAAAGTGAAATTTGAAGACAGCAAATATTTCTATCAGGGTACAGCACAAAGTTCTTGAACAAAAATTAGATCATGTCATCCTAGGGGTAAGAATGTATTGCATTCCTAACAGCGAGAGAGCTTATACAGCTCCTGGCCAGCAGGCTCATTCTGTAATGGAACACACATGTAATTAGTGTTTTAGCTACTAAGACTTACCTTTTAATCTGACCACTCTGATCAATTCATACAATCACACTGGGCTATTGTTTAAATAGCAAAAAATTTTTTTGGAGCATAACTTCTTTCATAAGACAAAACAACACATTCTAATGATCTTCCAGGGGCCCTATGGGAAATTTGAAAGACAGTTTTGCATGTGAAGAAAATTGTGATTTTCTTGCCTCAGGAACATGATTGTCTGCATATTTACATACTAATAAAAATGGGGAAGGAAAAAACAACATGATTGTGAGAAAGAAAACCAAGTCATCATAGTACTCAGATTGCCTGTTAAGACAAGATCTGCTGTTCCCAAGAAACTATATATTGAGAAGCTATAAAAACTACACAGTGATTCGATGGCAATAAAGAGGAAGGAATATGTAGCTCTTTTAGAAATGAAGAACTTGGACTGTGGATATAGCTTAGTGGTTGAGTGCTTATTTAGCATGCGTGAGGTCTTGGGTTCATTATGCAGTACTAAAGGAAAAAAGAAACGAGGCTTACACACGCAGCACAAAAACAGACAACTGTTTTGTTGGGATGTGGAATTTCTACCACATAGAAAGATCACATAAATGTAAAAGAGTAACTTGTTACTATCCCTTATAAAGAGAAAAACAAATAGTTCAAGATAAGCTCTGATTTTATTATAAGAAAAACAAACCTGATTGTATACTAATAGTAGAAAAGGATTCATGAACTCCCTGAACTATTGTAAATATATATATTACAAATAAACTCATCAAATGGAGTGAATTCTGTCAAAAGTTGAAAACATTTTCTCACTTCTAACTCAATCAGCTCAGGCAAATTTTTTTCTACATACCTATAACCTATAAAAATTTGTCTTATACAATACTTTTTAATATTTTAGAAGTAGGTCTTTTACTTTAATACTCTCCTTTTCTTGAAAACAAAAGTATTTCATGGTTTTGCATTCACAGTCTGATTTTTATTACTCTTTTGCATGGTCTTTGATAATCTACATGTGTTATAATTTCCAAGCAGATTTGCTCTTTCCTTCCCTCCCTTGCTCCCCTTTCTTCCTCCCTCCCTCCCTCCCTTCAGTCCTTCAGTCCTTCAGTCCTTCCTTCCTTCCTTCCTTCCTTCCTTAACCGAACTTGGTCTTAAACTTGCTTTGTAGCCCAGGTGGCCTCAAACTAGCAATCCTTCTGGCTCAGCCTCCTAGATGCTGAGATTACTAGCATGTACTTCTACTACTGGATCAAATTAGTTAATTTTTATTTCAAAGTGAAATCTAGCAGGGAATATAAGAAATATTTATTATATATAGGTTAGTGAATTAGCACAACTCATGAATATACTCATATAATCTCTAGTCACACATACCCATTTTTCACCTTTTTAAAATTAAAGATTCCCAATAGATATATTTCCTATAAGAAACCCAAATTAAAGATTCCCAATAGATATATTTATTTCCTATAAGAAATAGAAAAGCATATAGTGGAAATATATTAGGTGACCAAATTTCTACATTCTATTTAAGTTTTCAGTATTCAAGTTATCCATTAAGCAACTCAACAATAGTCCAAGACTCATTCGGATTCCTAAGACCCTGCCTCTGGGACAACCCCTTCCCTAAACACTCATCGGAGTGCACTCTAAGTTGTTTGCATTCCCCATCCTCATCTTCCCGATGAAAGAAGGTGTATCAAGATTTCTAAGGAAAGTTGAGCAATTGGATAACCGCATTCCCCATGCTGTAATTTTGCAGGTTAGAAGAGTTCTGTGCCTTTTCTCCAACAACAACAACAAAATAGTCCAAACGTTCTGAATTAAATAAGGATCTTAATTCAATTGACAGGCTTAACTTGGAAAATTATCAGTATGGTATTACAATTTAAGAATTTAGACCAGCTTCACTCAAGTAGCTCTGTGACAGGGACTGACAACTACATATCAATTTTTTTCCTTCTTATCATTTTGGCTTCTTATTCATTTTTTTATTATCTTTTTCCCCTCAATATCAATTTTACATAACTGTTCTAAGAAATTCTTGTCCAGGAATCTAAAGCTTAAGCTAATGAATAAATTTTTGGTTCTGGAAACTCCTGAAAGGCAGTTTATCAGTATGGTTTGTTCACCAGGCCAAATACCTCTCCTATCAGGATAATAGATAATAGATCTAGCTAAAAAGGTAGTTTTATTTATTTGAAAATCTATTATCAAAATTTAAATCAAGAGATTGGCCATCTTTGTATCTTCAGATTCTCAACTGTCACATTGTTGGCTGTCTTCTAGCTCAGTCATTTCTTCTGGCTTTGCTCAAGCTGCCCTAAGTGTCCTAGTCCCTAGCCTCCTTCTCACCTTCCCATTTTGACCTTACTGGTATCTCTCAGGGTGCTGTTCTCCTTACTCTAGGGTCTTCATTAGCTTTGATTAATCAACAGAAACTGTGAGATCATTAGTATTTACTGCTGTAAGTTGAGAAGTATATGGCTGTATTATTATTATGCACTAATAGGAAACTAATCACATTGAGAGAACCCTGGGGAAGAGCCATAGAGCTGTCTTCAGCCTGAAGTTCTAGAAAAGCCTAATCTGTTAAGGACTCACCTTCACAGGGTGGACGTGGGTTTCTCTACAAACCTGTTCCTGGTCTTTTCATTAGAATTTTTAGACCTAGGTTTAAATGTTCAATTTCTCTATTTCCCAAGAAACCTGTGAGTACTAGAGTTACTCAGATACTTATTTTTCTTTCTGAACTAGAGTGCAATTCTTTAGGTGTCTTTATATATTTTTCCAACTCTGGAGTATTCTAAAAAATTAAATTATAAACTCACACAATCTGAGGTAAAAGTTTTTTTTATGAATAAAGATATACAGCCCCATGAAGAACTTGTAGTTTCTATTCTACAACTTCATGTAGTCGACAGTAAATACAACACCATTAAAAATTACTCAGGCAAGTCTCAAAGAGATTTTCAGCAAATGTAAAATATTTTCTTGATTGAGCTGTGTTCACACCTGATCAAAACCAAACAAAGGCCAATCAGATTTTCATCATCTCTTATCTGACAGAAATTGATCTCCACTGTATCCCAAGAGAAGTCACCAAATGGTGACACCATAAAATCAGACTCCAAAGTCTGGCTGTCACCAGTAAGGAATGACTTGCTGTCTGTGTACAACCAGATTAGGTTTATAGCAGGAGCTCCCTTGATTATGAAACCAAGACTGCTTCTGTGGTCGGATGTACCCACTTGTCCCTGGGTCCAGCTGTCAGGTTAGATGAGGCAGGAACATTTAAATAGTATTAGCCAGAGCCAGAAAAAGGAAATGAAAGCCACCAAGATGCACCTGCTTCTCTAAAGAACTTTTAGTCCCAAAACATTTACCTGAAAAGTAGGATGCAAAAGGGCAGCACGGGAGATCCTGCTTTAATGGTACAATCGCTTGCTGATGTTGCTCTGAGGACCTTGGGTATTCATAAGTAACACTGTTGAATATGTTAATAAAAAGACAAAATGAAGAATGAGGGTCTTGCTTAATGGTAGATTGTATGCTTAGTGTGCACCAGGCTCTGGGTTCCACCATCGGGACCAAAAGTAAAAGGTGAAATTATAACTTTAATACTGATATAAATAAATAAACAGGCATTATGGATTTTATTTAAGAGTAAGCAGGTTCAATGTTACATGTCCACGACAGGATTTTTGAAAACTGGAAATCATATGTATTTAAATAAATGTACAAATGAACATAAATCTGGTCACCCTTGTGGGGTCAGCTGTAAAGGCAGGCAGAAATGTCTGTTTTGATGTACTTGGTCAGAAACCCCTTAAGAATCCACAGGGAAACATTTAGAAGAGAATTTCAGAAAGTCTGCATCTAAACCAAGGAAGAAGAGAGGAAGAGAGAGGAATGAAGGAGAAGTAGGGGAGCAGACAGAAGGAGGAGAGGGAAGGAGGCGGGAGGAAAGGTAGTTGAAGACGACTGCATCACAAAGAGAAGAAAGGGAGACAGAGACAGACAGACAGAGAATGACAGCTACCATTTCAACTCTGAATCTAGCTGTATTTAATACTACTGGGATGTTTTTCTTTTTTTTTCTTTTTCTTTTTTTCTTTTTCCTTTTTTTTTTTTGCACTGAGTTGTAACAAGACCCTCGACTTACGACTTCTTTAAACCCAGCAACAAAACCCAAGACGAGCTGTTGCCTCAAGCTGTTGTAATAAATAGCTCATATTAGTCATGCCAAGAGAAAACTCCTCACTGTTACCAGATAGAAAATGTATAGAAGGAATGAAAGCCTGGCAGCTCGGAGTTCTGCTCTTTGACATTTGTGATTTAAAATCCAGAACAGGAAGCCTTTCCTCCTTAGACTTACTTGACATCCCAGAGAGGAGCATCTCTGCCGGGAGCCTTCTGCGTCAACCCTCATTAGAGCCCTGTTCCGTAACCACGTTAAAGAATGCACAGACTGCAAGAGACGTGTGCTTAAGTCCTCCTGCAGCAATGTTCCTGGTTTCTTCACTACAGACTTCTCAGCACAGTCCTCAAACCTCTACCTGCTTCACTTATGCAAATAGTCCCTCTGAATCCAGCCAACTTGATTCCTTTTAGTTAATCTTGGAACATTAAGTATTACAGCTGTCTCATGGAAGAAACTGAGAAATTTTTCTTTCCGTTCAGTATGGAAATAACTCTATAATGCTCATGATAAATGAAGGCGCGTGAATAGTGTATCACTTATTGCAGTCATCATTAGAGTAGTGTATCTCCTTAGGTTCTTATGGGAAATTACTTTCCTTGGCACATTCTTGGGAATTATTTCCTGCGTTCCATTATCTCTGCGGGATGACATCCTGAAGTGACGGATACAATTCCATTGTTTTGTTAGAGTGCTCTGAAACTGCTCTGAGGGCTGCTTGTTTGAATGCCTATTATATTCTTCTTGAATATTATCTGAGAATATGATTCATAGTTTAGTCTTAATGTTCCTGAAAAAAAGTCACTTAATGAGCAAGAACGAGGCTGGTTCCAGAAAGCAGACTGCTGGAGAACAAAACAGGTAATCCATGTTCTTCCTGAGTCAGATGCCAGGTGACCTGGGTGGCAAATCACTTTACCTATAGTGTCAGCTATTTCATCTGTAACTTATTTTTAACTTCCTCATTTGGCTTATGCTTTCTATTATCCTGAGATTTTAGGTACTAACTAAATAGTATTTAGGTAATCTAAAGACCTGACAGTGAGACAAAATTTAAGTGTGAAAATTAAGGAAAATACGTAAGCAAGGACTCGGAGTTGCGAGCAACAGAAGTCAAAATGGAGATTGTTTCGAAAAGTGTCAGGCACTCTGTCAACATTAGCTGGGTGGAGCACAGGCTTGGGAATGGGAGCGCTTCAGGGAGCACTGACGAGCAGGGTGCAGAAGCCTGTGCTGCCGCGTGTCTGGAGCAGTGTTACTGGGACTGCTGTTGTGGTGACATCACTCTGTGTTAGTGGCTGAGGTTATTGTGGCCTCACTTGCTCAGATTCACTGTGTGGAACAAAAATGACCAGTAAGGCTGAGGTTAGGTCCTGTGTCCGCCCTCTGACCTTACTGATAGGAGCCAGACTGCGTTGGCACTTCAAATTCCTCACTAACTGTCACCATGCACAGACCGGAAATTGCTCCCTACTAGGAGGCTAGAGTGGGATTAAAAAGTAAAATTGCCAATGACGAATGTCTGCTATTAAGTCACAGGAACTAGAGAAGAAGTTCACTTTAGAATTATTGGAGCCCTTGAGAAAGAGATCGGGTTAGTAGAAACTAAGGAAAGGTCAACGAAGGGAGACTAAAAACACTACATTGAAAGAAGCAAACAACCAAAGCAAGAAAGTATATCTAGGTTCTCTGAGTTCAGTTTGTGGGACTTTAAGTATTGTTGCAAATTAGCCATATGGCATATTTAGTTCTCAGAGAGGTATTGTGGTTATTCTTGTAAAGGAGAAGAGGAACTCTTGGCACAGTATATTCACCAAACCTGGCAAAATCTCACCTTCCCACCACAGTTCACTCTCATTCTTTTCCCAAAAGCATTCTGCAAATGTTCACGTACATCCCCAAAGACACTGAAGAATTTCGGGTTATTTCATCTTTCCATCCATTCAGAAGTTATACCAGCTCCTACACTGTAGAAACAATAACCACAAAAGATATTTTAAAAAGAGCTAAGGCAAGACTGAAGAAATCACGCCCTTGTGTTGTGGATATCTTTTATCATTTGCATGACATGAGTTTTTTTCTTTCTTTTTCTTTTTCTTTCTTTTTTTTTTTTTTACCAAAACCTTCATTGACTGACTGGAAAGGCTGGTTTATCTGGGAATACTTTTCACAGGACTGTAAGTCTATGCTTGACAAAAGCAAATCCTTGACTACTTGTTTCATTGGGATCTGATGACCAATAGGAAGAAAAGAAAAAGAACTTTTATGGTTACTTTCTTATTGCTCCGAGAGAGTACTCAACATCCACAAATTGAGGGAGCAAAGGTTTATTTTGGCTCACAGCTTCCGAAGGTCTCAGTCTATTCCTATGGAACTGGCAATGGTGGAAGCACACGGCAGAGGTGTAGCTGGAGGAAGAGCTGCTCGTGGCATGGCAGACAGGGACCCAAGGGAGCACAGAAGGGCCGGGCTGATGTGTATTCTTCCAGGTCAAGCGTCAGTGTCCCACTCCTTCCCACCACAGCACATGGTTGCATTAGCATTCCACAGCATCCGCATACCTGAGGCTGTTGGGAGGCATCCCAGATCCAACCCATAGCGATACATGACATATTTGACTTAATTTTTTTCTGGCTCTGGGGGTAGAGTCCAGGGTCTTCACATAGAGCCATATGCCCAACCCCTTTTACATGTTTTATTAAGACAGAGTTTTTTTAAGTTGCTAAGTTGCTTGGGCTGGGCACAAACTTTCTTTCCTCCCGCTTCAGACTCCTAGAGAATTAGATTTTAATTCTCTTTCAACCACTTTATAGTTAGGACTGAGGTCAGTCGATGTTATTTTATTTTTTTAACAGAAAAATACCCCGGCTTTTTAATGAAAGCAACATGAGAAAAAAGATTTCCCTTTTTAGGCCTGTCTGTGTGTCCTCACAATTTCAAATAAACACGTAAAATCTACTTCTAATGCAACATTTTCATGAATATAAACTTGGGGGTTCCTGTGTATGCTGAGTATGCATTTTAAGGATTCGGTAAATACCAGCTGATTTAATTCAGGGTATATCTGGAACCTGATAGAAAAGCGTTTCTTCCTTCCAATTGTCATGAAATTACATTACTGTTGCGGCCGTCCTGCAAAGAAGAGCTTTCACTTTTCCTCAAAAACAATAGAAAAAGTAAATAATCTTCAAGATAACATGAGGAGGCATGAATGAAATGGATTTCAACTATCCTGTCTTGGTGAATTTGCACATCTATTTGTTTACAGATGCTTAAGACAGAGAAAAAAATTATGGAAAAAATCTTATATTTCCTTATTATTGCAAAAAAAGAGCCTCCAAACCTAAAATATTTTTTAAACGTGTTGTTTTTATGTATTCACTTGTTGGGCTTGGTGGCAACAGGAAGGTGGTGATTATTGGCTTTCTCAACTTTAGTTTTTTTCACTACAGTGACAATTGGCATAAGGTGGTCTGCGAACACAACAAAAGTGCCTTTTCTCCCCAATTAGATGGGAAGAATATGCTCTACATGTGGTAAAGTTCAGAACATAAGGTTGAGTAGGATGCCAGCAATGAATGGGTGCTGTGGTTAACACTGTTGCTCAGAAGCAAGAGGGATGTGAAGACAGCCCCTGACTGTGCACCAAGGCCAGGCCAGCAGCTGCTCTTCTAAACACCTCACAGAACCCTGCCAGTGGGCTTTTTTTTTTTTGGTGAATTTATCACAGCAAGTGATCTGGCCTGAGCTTGTCTCGGCTTGAAGCTCTAAAGGTTTTTGTCAACTCAGGCGAACAGATTTAAGTAAATCAAACTCATAAGATTGATGGCTAAAATTAAGTGCCAATTTATTAATTTTTAATGAGAAATACAGTTGTTCCACTAACCAAACATCTATAGTCTATGACCAATCTATTATGTCTGTGTCAGATTATGACCTGAAGCTTACATGGTGAATGTAAAATCAGAACGGGGAATTGGTTAAATACATTCTTTAACCATTAATGTGTCTCAAGACACAATTAATTATACTGACCTGCCTTAGAGCTCATGTATAAATTCTTCTTCTTACTCACCTGTGGTAAGCTTAACTATTTAAGGTCCATTTTCTGGTGTCTCAGGGAAAATTATAATCCTTCATGTTTTGACTATAGGATAGTTTCTTATTTTTTGTCCTAACTGGACATGACTTATTTAAAATGTATGAGTTTATAACAATTTTTGAAATACGCACATAGGCAGCAAGAGAAGTCACGAATACTCTCAGAGGAAAGAGAGTTTAACAAAGTTAAGTAATAATGAATACATGGGGAAATGATTTGGCTGTTATTCACTATTAAAGAGAACTAGAAAGAATTGTCCGTTGGCAACCTGAGACATCATATACGAAAACCTTAAAACATTCTGGTCTTGAAGAAATATTTGGTGGTGAGAATACTTCATTATCCCTCTGTAGGATTGAGGTGAAATCTCCGTAAACACTTCCATGTAATTCTCCTTGGATTCCAGACCCTTGTATACCTTAGTAGGCAGGGCAGATATCCAACAAACTATGGTAGGATTACTGTGTAGGCATTATGGTTCAGATCTAAAATGACCACCAAGAGTCTCATGTTCAGAGATGGGCTTTGAAGGTGATTGGATTGTGGGGCACTATACTCATAAGAGGAATAATCCATTGATGAGTTCCTAGCTAGCTGTATTGTTAGGGACTGGGGCCTGATTGGAGGAGGCAGATAGAAGGGGGTTACTGCAGGACCCTTAGAAGGATGGGTTTTGGAGCCAGGCTCCTCCTTTCTCTCTCTGCTTCTAGGCTGCTATGGGTGCCCCTCTGCCATACTGTTCCTGCAATAGAGCCAACCAACTAAGGACTGAGTCTTCTGAAACATAAGCGAAATAAACCTTTCCTCCTTTAAGTTCTAAGTGTCGGCTGTTTTGTTCCACTGATGGAAAAGTGCCTAATGCAGTAGGCAACATTAAACTTAGCTGTAGCTTCTGTCTGGTTGACCTCTGAACTATTGGGAAAGTCATTATTGTGATTTGGATCTGGAATGTCCCCCAAAAGTCTCATGTATTTGGATGTTATGGATTGTCTATGGAACTATCTGCTGGTGGGAGGTCGGGTGTGGTCTGGAGGGGTGGATTGCAGGTGTGTGGATTTGACTACAGGTGTTTGGATTGGATTACAGGCATGCAGTGGATTAGAACCATACCTGGAGGGAGTAGAAAACTGAGCTGGACCCAGAGGTCAGATATCTATCTATCTATCTATCTATCTATCTATCTATCTATCTACCTATCTTCTGTCTATATATCTATAATATATATACATATATATGTATATATACATATATATATATATATATATATATATATATATATATATATATATATGCTACTTCCTTCCTTGACAGGGACTGAACTTACCTTACCTTGGCTTCCTGTTTGCAATGTCGTCAGGAGCTGCCTCCACCTCTACCTCTGCCATGTACTTCCACTGTTGCTGGCCACCTCTGAGTGGACTGTGACCTTCTGAAACTGTGAGCTAAAATAAACTTTACTTCCACTTAAATTGTGATTGTTGAAATTTGAGTCATAGCAATGAAAATATAAGTCATATTTATATGCAGTTTTTAATTTCTTATTCCATACTAATTTTAATTTTCCTGTAATGTTTGGTGTGCCATAAAGGCCAATGAGAAAAGGACTTGAAGATTATACACTGTTGATTCCTACAAACCACATCCCTAGATCTACCCTACACCCTTGTGAAGCAGCATCATCTGAGGAGACCTATAGTCTAGGCATTCTTGGCTTTGACTGACCATTGGGTACTACTTTGAGGCCGATCTAGAATAGACCTGTCAGGATTTGCCTGTATTTCAAAGAAAAAATGTCTATTCTCCCTATTTCAGAAGGCACATTAGATAAAGGGTGTTGCAGAAAAGTTAATTATTGCATGGTTTTTTCTTATGTGAGAAATTCAGAATACAAATAAATTAGAGATTAAAGTACAGATAGTAGTAAACAGAGAGGCAGTATTTTGGAAATGGGAAGGGTATTAGGAAGGAGTAAAGAAAGGGGGAAGTAAAGAGATTGAAAATGATTACAATATTATATAAATAAAATATGTTAAGTATTGTATTTAAAAATAAAACGACAAGGCTTGAAATACTGATTTGCACTTGGTAAAATTTACAAAGGAAGTAGCTTAAAGAACAAAGTTTTGATTGTTGTCAAAATAATTTCTTGGTTTTTTTCTACTATCTTGTTAGATATTGATTGCTTAGGGAAATAAAATTTTAGAGCATTAAGGTTTACTTAGGCATCTGTTTAAAATCTTGTATAAAGTCTTGTTTCATAGTTCTTACTAAATGAACTACTATTATTTTTACAATGATACGTGATACTCCTTATTTTATGCATCTAATTGTCCTAGTACAATGCAGTCACTCATCATAATTATTGTCTCAATATGCTGGAAGATGATGAAATTATTCTGCTGAGCTACTGAATGCAACACATCATGTTTAATTTATTCTTACCTAAAAATGTATTTAGGATTAAAGATATGAAAGATACGTCAAAAATGACCCTGGAAAGAGGTTTTTCTCAATTGCATAGCATGTGAAGACTTAAAAACTAAGTGACGATGCAAAGTACAGGTAAGACATGTCAAAAATACATTCTTAGTTGATAAATAGGCAAGATAACAGGAGGCACGGATGAAATGTATTTAAAGTATCCTGTCTTGGTGAATTTGCACATCTATTTGTTTTCAGATGCTTAAGACAGAGAAAAAATTATGGAAGAATCTTATATTTCCTTATTATTGCAAAAAAAAGAGCCTCCAAACCTAAAAAAAAAAAACAGTGTTGTTTTTATGTATTCACTTGTTGGGCTTGGTGGCAACAGGAAGGTGGTGATTATTGGCTTTCTCAACTTTAGTTTTTTTCACTACAGTGACGATTGGCATAAGGTGGGCTGAGAACACAACAAAAGCGCCTTGTATTCTTGTAATTTGTATTCAATTTTTTTTTTCAGTTCTGTTGTGTGCACCTAAGAAATCCTAATGGTATTGTCGCTATTAAAAAAAAAATCAAGGCAAATGTAGCTTAGTTACTAGCCTGTGAAAAAAAAATAAAAATGATTGTGGTGTTTTTGCCCCAACTTTGCAATTTCGTAGCCCAACATGTCTTTGTAGATGATATTTTTAAAAAGTTCAAGGGAGAACAGTTGATTGAAGAGGAATTTCTGTTGGAGGGGAAGCAGGGATGCTCCGTTCGGATTCATCTAGAGGAGAGAAATATGAGTTCCATTTCTGAGAAAAGAGGCGAGCGGAACCTGCGCAGCAGGCACATTTCCCCAGATGCATCGGGAGGAGCGTATGCTTTGAAGTTACACAGATGGTGGTTGAGTCCCATCTCCAATACAGTGAGGGAAGATGAATTTTCTTTGTAAAAGCCTCCTGCAGGTTTCTTTGCTTTAGTCTTCTCAATATAATGAGAAAAGAAGAAATTTGAAATATGGAATTTATGATAACATCAAGTGAAATCATATGCATAAAGTACCTATCAGGGTTCCTAGCCCACTGTGTTCAGTTTCCTTCTTTTTATCCTGTAAGGTTTAATTGTAACCAGCTGAAAAAAGAGGCATTTTGGGCTAACAACCTTTCCTCCCTAGTTGATGGAAAGTTCCTCTTACCTTAATATGATTGACCTGGCAAAACCCAGAGACAAGCTCTTCCTGGCCTCGGTGACAGTCAGCCCTGCAGGGTATCTCCTCCCCTGATTTACTTAGTGGATTTACCCAGGCTGTGATCACCCAGAGAGGCAGATTTGCTCAATTCTGCAAGCAGTAGCATATTTCACTCTCCTGGGGTGGCAGTAATGAGCCTTCTGCCCTTGGGGAGAGAGCTACTAGGGGCTACTGCACTAGCACAAAGTTTCATCTATATAGTTTTGTCCTTTTCCGCTTTTGTCCATTTGATCTTAAGCTACCTTTAAAAAAAATTTAAACACTGAGTGGCGGTCCCCAAGACTGGCATGTGGAAATAGCTCCCTCTCTGTTGTATTCCCATGTGTCTTGGCTTTCAAGATGGATATAGTTTAACTTAGCTGACTCACTGTTTTGAAATTAATTTCTCGTACCTTTTTATTCTTAGATTTCCTTACTTTCTGTATGTGCTCCAGATACCATAGATACAATATAAGAGGAACTGACATTCTCACCAGGGAGAATCAAATCTAATCTCACAAAAGTTGTTTCTTAAATGTAAGAGTCAAAGCTGTGATTACCGGAGGGCCCAGAGCATGAAATGAGAATGGGAAAAATGAGACGACAATAAAGCAGATTGCTTCCTTACTTCCGTATGCAGGAATATAGACACGTGATTTAAATGGTTTCCAACTTGCTAGACGCAGCCTGCTTTTGACAATTTTTGGACTAACAAGGGGCACAATGAATACTTTGTTTCTTTGACTAAGGGTGAAACATCTCATTTTAAAAAATGTACTTTCAAGTATAATGTCCCACTGCAAAGCCAATCACCTATCAAAAGGTATTTGGACAGATTATGATGCCTAATATCTTTATGAAGAAAACTAATCTGGGAAATACTATCACTGAATATTGAAAGAAGAGTTCATACTTTGCTGCATTTACTCAAAAGAAGCTGTTACATAGTTAAATTTAAGATACAGAACATTCTGGTGAATTCTTTCAAACTGTAATATTTCGAGTGAATCAGAAGTGAGAAATATTCTAAATCAATAACCAGCATATTAATGCGACTCTTATGTAATTCCCAAGAGGAGGGTTCAGCAGACTCAATGCCATGTGACTTCTAGTCAGGCCCAGACACCCTGTCACTCTACTCTCCCAAGAGAAAAAGGAACACGTGGAATGAAAAAAGCCTACCCGCTCGCGATTCTATTATTTTTCACATGTTATTTTCCATCTTGCGCACTCCTCCGCCAATTTCTCCTCCCCTGCTATTTCTTTCACTGCCAATGCGGTTGTGAAAACCAAGTGTGGTTATTGGTACGTATTGGCGGATGTCATGCCTACTGGTACTCTGAGTGAGGTCTTCTATTTCTGTTCAAAGCTCAAGAGTGCACGCAGAGCAGGGAAGTTTTTCTGCAGTTATAATGGTCCTTTTGCCCGTCGTTGACTGGCGTGCGGCTGAATTTAGCAGCTCTTATTTAGGCTGACCTTTAAATGTGTTGCATTATAGGTAATCAGGACTTAAGTTAGATTTCAGAGAGGCAGTATAGGAAGGGCATGCAGGAGTAAACGCAGCAACAAGATCCTCACTCTATACTTTGTTAAGTAGACTTTGGATAAATTTCCTGAAATTTTTGCCTCAGTTTCTTCACTTCTGAAATAGGGACAATCGTACCTACTCAATGGCTTGTGAGTCAATATGTCGGTTTGTAAGGCATTTAGAACATGCATGGATCATGACAAATGCAACTGAAGTATTGCCTATCACAAGTCTCCAATCTCTTGTAATTTTAACATTGAAAAGCTGAAAAAGTAGCACAAAATAGAGCAAACTTATTTAGGGGCCAGATCTGACCCAGACTAATGTGCAACAGCTTAAAGACTTAATCTACTTGGTGGAATCTATTCATATGAATAACTGAAGAATTACTGTGTTCAATTAAAATTCACCAGATGCCCTCCTCCCAGCTTCGAGCTGTTATATAACACAACTTTCTTAGAGACATTCTGAATTCAAGATATCCAGTCCCAAGACTTTTCAAAAGGGTTGTTGACCTGTGCTGCTAGAATTTCATTGGATGTCCAGCAGCACCGATCTTGTATTTTATTTGGTGGACACATAACAAGTGGTTTGAGAATGGCTATTATGAGTAATCTACCTGGAGAATAGAAATTCTAATTATCATAGAATGTGTGTGTGTGTGTGTGTGTGTGTGTGTGTGTGTGTGTGTGTGTGTGTTTAGCTAAAGATTGCAAATTACGATTTGGGACTGAGCTTCATCAACTTCCAAAGTCCTTCAGTAAGTAAAACTTACATAAGTTGAGCACTTTCTTTGTGCCCATTGCTATACTAAGAAATCTCCATAAAATTTCTTAATCTTCTCAAAAGCCCTATAAACTGAACTTTATTACTGTCTTGCTAAATGAATAGTCAAATAAATTACCTAGATAATGAAATTGAGAAGTCGCATACGCAACAGGTGAAATTTCAACTCAAGTCTGGATTTTAAAACAAATCTGTATCTTTAACAGAAATTGCTCATCTTTTGATGATTCAGAAAATGTGGGACACAACATTATTGTGTTCCGAAGATATCATTCTGGGCACAATAGTGACAAGAGCTGAATTTTTCATAAACTTTCTATCTGCTAGACATTGTCTGTATTCAGTTTCGCTAGGTTCTCTAGTCTGTGGTGAATGATTTAGGATAGAAGGTGAATAAGGCAAAGATCTTACTTTTTAAAACTTATAATTCCAGGCAACGTGAGTACTCTTGGAAAAATATGAATTTACATTTAACCTTTGTACTCTATTTAGAGTTAATAATGTGATAGTCACAGAAAATATAGAAACCTTACTGCCATTAGCATTATCAATCTTCTGCCCATACTTTACTGATAAATATCATGCATGCTACATCTACAGATGACTATAGGTCTACAAGACATTTTAGAGCTTTTGACCTAAATATCCAAAAGTATTCTAAAGGTTTTTGGTGTTAAAATAGTATTTTATGTTTATCCAGACATTTACATGTCCAAAGATCTTCCTCCCTTCCTGAAGATCAGAGTTTTCTTCTGGAGTCCTTTCCTTCACCATGAAGAATTTCAGTAAGGATTTTAACAGGTCTACTAAATAGCAACTTTTCTTAGTCTTTCGTTTGAAAATCTTGTTATTTCACCTTTTTTTGCTGGCTGTGTTGACTGTGTTTTGAATTCTGGGTTGACACATTTTTTTCTTTCAGCACATCAGAGACATTGTTTCTTGGAATTCCGGTTTCCATCAATTCACACAAGAAGCCTGTGAGAATTGGAAACACTTTTTCCCCCTGTGTAATTATATCTGCTCTTTCATTTTCTCTTCAGTTTTGGTTTGCAGCAGTTAGACTATGATGTACCTGCACACAGCTTTTTCATATAATTTATCAAGTCTCAGACTCACCAAAGGTCTTCTGTCTGTATATTTACAACTTTTGTCAATGTTTGGAAATTTTTGGTATTTCTTCAGTTAGTCTTTCCTGCCACAATTGTTCCTCTCAACCTGGAGCTCCAATTACATGTGTGTGTGAGATCTTGTGCTGTTGTCTACAGTCCTCACAGACTGTTTATTTTCTTCCAGTCTTTCTTTTTTCCTTTTCTTTTTGGCTTGTTCTTCAGGTTGGACTTGTCTACTGTTTTGTAATTAAGTTTTCTGACTATTCATTCTGTCATCTCTTGCCACAAGCCTATCAATTTTTTTAGAAGATTGATCTGATTTAATTATTTAAAAACAATATAACACAACATCAAATTTCCTTTATCATCTACAATTCAATAATATCCACGCATTCTAGACCAAATACATAGTCACCTGCCCAGAAGCAGGGATACCCAGAGGTATAAACAGCACACAAGGGCTGAGGGTGACAGCTACAGGTCGTAAGCTGTCATTCAAATACAATGTTTCACTTTGTTAAACAAAATGTTTCATAGCATGTTCTTTAAAATAGTTTCGTTCCAGACATCAAGCTTTTTCAATGATTCCATAAAACTTGTTTCCATCTGACTGATAGGAGTAAAAGATGGGTTGAAGAAGTAAAACTAGGAGTCAGATTCCTATCAGCAATACTCAATTTACTGGATACCAATCAGTTGAGGCAAAGGAGGGGAACCCCAAGGCCTGAGCTTTGCCAGTGCTGATTTCTGTTGGGCTGGCTGAGGGAGGACGTCAAAAGAGTTAAATCATACTTGCTGTACTGCAATGATTAGTATGGAGTTTTTTAGATGATTAAAGAAGAGAAGGTACCCAACAGATGCAAAAAATGGGCAATTTTTTTTTCCCACTCACCCAAAATGTTACAAAATGAACAGATAATTGGGATGGAACTTTGTTGGATATGCCAACTGACCCATTGGCTTGTCCCCTAAAGAGATTTAAGGGGAACACACACACACACACACACACACACACACACACATTTAACTAATGTTATGGTAGCAACCAGCTGTGACTATGGTGGCTTATCTGAGGTCAACTTTGAAAACAAACAAGTAAACATGGCCTTCAGTTTTCAACTGCCCACACTGAGTACATTCAGCTACCATGGAAACCAAAAAGGAAGGAAAAGTGTATTTATCCCAAGAGTCACTTCCTGGGGCCTTAAAGTGCCCTTTCCTCCACAGAGCCTGAACGTGGTAGTCACGTGCTGGGGTGGCTTTGTTTTCAGACAGGAGGTCCTGAGAAGGGGAGTGAATTGGTCCTAGAGCCCTCATGAAAGGAGGAGGTTGTCCCAGTGGGTGGAATGCTTGTGGACCACACGCTGGGAGTCGGGGACAGTCCCAGGAGGGCTGGCAGGGCCCTGGTCACCTTGGCTGGAGGACCACCTGGGGCTCTGAGGCTTCTGCTACTGCTGCAGGAGGAGGAAGCTGAGCCACCTGAGATCTTTCCTATTTCACGTTGAGTTGCGACCACTGACAATGAATCTATTAACTTCTCAGCAGCCACTTTTGCAGCCTGCCTTGAGGCAAACAGGGTGAAAACGTAGGCTGCCTCTGCGCAGCCGCGATTGTCCGGATCTTTCCGCGTGGGGAGAGATAGTTTCTGAGCTCTGTCTCAGTACTAGCGCCACCCAGACCACAGCCCACACCAACATACAGGTGACAATCTTATCCTCTGGCCAGTCCAGACCAGGCGTTGTGGAACGGAGGCATTTTTTGGCATTACTACCAAACTTTGGAAGCTTATTTGTGAGGGAATCGAGGGAGTCATTGGTTTCATGACACTAATCTTTAATATTTTGATCATCAGGGGTCACCTCTAAGCTCCTCTATCTGTACAAACACTCCTCTCTTGCACTCTCCTTTCCCCCAGAAAAAGGAAATGTGTCCGACCCTCTTTCTGGGGGGCCAGGGGCCTACTGGTGGTCAAGCTTAGGGTCTTCCCCAGGAGCTACATCCCCCGGGGGTCCCACCCAGTTGCTAATTTGCCGGACCTGGGCTTGAGCTTGTGCTCCTCCTGCCTCAGAGGCCTGTGGCCCCTGCCTGGCTAGATTCCTTGAGTAGTAATAGGGTGTGGTCCAGGCTAGTGTGAGCAACATGACACTGGTGGACATGGCTTTCCCCGGCATGCCTACAGGCTGTTCCATCAGAGCTAGAAATCCTACTCTAGGGCTGAGAGGCAGGTCTGCAAGCAATCTTCAATTTACTGCAGATACACTGAACGCCTCAATCTTCTGGAAGTGCATGCAGACCTCAGGACGTAGCATAGATTTTGTATTCTTTCCAGACTTTTCTTTAGTCATTCCAATATGTGAATTTTCTCCAAGACACGTCTGGCACAGAATGGGGAAGTCCTCATCCTCCTGGTTCTGCCTCTGCCGGTTGTTGGTTTGACCTAGGGAGCTTGTCACCTGGAAAGAGTCTGAGTGTGGGCAGAGATCTAATTTTTTTAAATGTCGAGATTTCATGTGAAATTTTAGAATTTCTTTTTCATAGTTGCTGTAACTTTCTTTACCGTGATTTTCTATCCTAGCACACTTTTTCTTACCCCTGTGAGCATAGTTATAGTAAGTAACTGCTTCAGAAATTTTGCCTGCTAGCTCCAAACTCTGGATCATAAACATATATATATGTAGAGATATATATGAACTTATATTGAAGTTTATATATATATATATATATATATATATATATATATATATATACATACATACATACATACACACACATGAACTTACGTTGATTTTTTGCATATATGTTATATATAACATATTTTCTTTTGAAAAAGTTTTTTCTTGGCAATAAGTATGACTTTTTTGAAAAGACATGTTTAGTAATTTTTTTATGCAGCTGGTAGCTTCTTAGTTGTGGCCTGCACTGTATCAGTATTATGGTGTATATTCTGTTATGTTCTCCAAGAGTTCTGCTCTTTTTGCTTCAGCAGGAAGTATACTTATTTGAACTTGAACCTCAAATTCTGTTTCTTGTGTGGCAGCTCAAATCCCAGTGAAAACTTTTTTGTTGTTATTGGAATTTTTTTTCTGGAGCAAAAATTAAATTAGGAGTTCTAGAGATTAAAAATTCAAATTGAGGTGCAATTTAAAATTTTACATAACAAGAAGTAACTCAAATGTGTGATTTGGTAAAAATTTGTTCATTTTTGTGTTTGTGCAGTCTCACCACAGTATTTTAGAAGAATTCACCCCCAAAACATTTGTGTTCTGCTCATTGTTGTTGATCTCTATTTTCACCCTTGGCGTTGGGAAGCCATATCGACCTGTGATCTGTAGTAAAGATTGGTCTTTCCTGGAAATTTTGTTTAAATGGAGTAATACCTAGTTCTTTGTGTCTTTCTTCACACAGTGTAATTTTGAGGTACGTCTGTGTTTTGTTGAATAGATCAGTCATTTCTTCCTTTGGTTCCTGAAGATTATTTTGCATGTGTATATACTACATTTTGTTTCTCTGATCACTGGTGTTGGACATTTGGCCTGCTTCCATTTTTTAGCTATTTCAAATAAGATTGCTATGGATGTTTTTGTAAGGATTTTTGTCTAGACACAAGTTTTATTGTCTCTGCAGTAAACCCATGTATTTGATTCTTATTTTTTTTCATTCTTAATTTTCACTTTATTCTTTTTAGTTGATAACTGTTTTCTTCTAAACTTTTCTCAATATTTTTCTTTCTTAATTTTTATGAATACATTAAACTGTTATTTCAACATCTTTAATGATAACTGTTATCTGGGTCATCTAGTTCTGTGGTGGCTTGATATTTGTTTTTCTAGTCTTTTGTTATATGGTCAAATTTCTTGTCTGGGCTTCAGAATTTGATGGAACATTAGATATCCTGTACAAAAATGATGGAGACCTTAGATGAAATGTCTTCCCCAAAGATAATTCAATTTTATTTGGATGATCAGATAAAAATAATAACAGACTAACTGGATCCAGTTATATATGAATTTTTTACTTTATTTATTTATTTTTGAGGCAAGGTCTCACTCTGTAGTGGAGTCTGGTCCTGAACTTACTAAATAGCTCAGGTTGGCGTCAACTCTCAGCACTTATCCTGCCTCGGCCTCCTGAGCTCTTTGTATTCTTAGTAAGACTGGCCTACTTCTAATTGGCCTTCATTCTGATAACATCTCTTGTTTAGGGTTAGAGTGTAACCTGTTGTAATCTCAAATGAAATTATGGCAATGTTTCCAGACCCCTTTAAATTTGTTACCCTTAAACTAGTGATCCTCACTTTATAGTGCAAATATAATTCTGTTGTACCAGTGAGCAAAAAACCCCAGATACTTTCATTTAGTTTTATTCTGACTAAAAGACTTGGCATCAAATGAATTCTAATGGGAGGCCCCTCATCATAAATCAATGCCAAATATTTCTATTAATATTGGATCATTTAAAGTTATAAGAGTAGTAGGCACAGTGGTGTAACCCCTAATCTCAGCTACTCAGGAAGCTGAGGCAGATCAGGTGACGTGAGAAGATCACAAATTTGAGGTCAACCTGGGCAACTTCGCACATCCTGCCTCAATATTTTAAAAAATTAAGAAGGGTTAGGGATATAGCTCAGGGGTAGAGTGCTTGCTCCGTATAAACAAGTCCCTGGATTCAACACACACAGTGTAAAAGTGAAGTTTCTTTGTGTGTATGTAAGGGACCTCATATATGTGACATGTAATATGTCAGAAACAAAAACCTTACCATACTTTGATCTATAGTCAATATTTCAGCTACTGTTAGCATTTAGTTCACTTATTTTTTGTTAAGTCTTAGCATGTAATATGTGTGTAAATTTTTTGAGGCAGAGATTCACTCTGTAGTCCAGGTTGGTTCTGAACTCACTATGTATCCTCCTGGAAATTGTCCTTCCTCAGCCTCCAGAGGATTACAGGCAGCGCCACCCTCCAGTTTATGTGGTGCTAGGACATCAGACCCAGGACCTTGGGCTTGCTAGGTGAGGGGCATATCCTCTGCACTAATCTCCCAGCCCGAGGAATGACAATCTGAGTAATCCAGTTCTCTGGAGTGTGTCTCTACCAAAGTCTGAACTACTTCCTACCTTTTTCTCTTAGTTAACCGTTCTTGAAAATTAACATAATTCTACGATTACAATTCTATACAACAAATATCATAGTGCATATTAAATATTTATTGATACTGCTGTTAATAAATGCAAATTTTTTGCTGAACATTGGTTCAAAAGCAATGATTGACAAAATATTTTCTTTCTCTTTATTCTTGCATAAGTTTTTGCAAACTGTGAGGCATAACTACTAAGTGTAAGAACAAGAAATAATCATTTCTGCCTACTCACTGCCATTGATACTTTGACAATTATCAAAAGCCTTGACATTGTATTATATTCTACGTGAATGATGAATATTTTCTTTAGAAAAGAAAATTCAGCTTCACTTATAGCATTGCAGCACTAGTAATAGCAGTTTAAAGATTGTATGTGAGTGGTATTTGTAAGGAAAAATTTAAGCATTTGGAATAAGCATTGGTGATTACCAGATTCATGTGCAGTCAATCCCAAATCCTTAAGAATTATTGCGCCTGTAGCAATAAGTGTGCAACTTTGTCTTTAGACTATTTTACAATACAGCTGCCATAACTGCAGTTAACTTGTAGAAAATAAACATACAAATAACTCTTGTCTATAGACACACTAAGAAATTCTGTCTATGGAGGGAAAACACTCTTCTCTGATTGCCCTATGAAAAGGTCAGTTTTGCAAATTTAATATTCAAACTCATAAATTTGACTCTTTTGGTCTCCTTTGCTGTAATGGGTCTCATTTAACAGTGTGTTAGCACTGTGGGAGCCCGGGGCAGGAGAATTGCGCGTTTGAATCCCGTCTGGGGAACCAGGTGATTTAGGAAGACCCAGTCTCCAATAAACAATTAAAAAAACAAACAAAAAAAAAGGACCGGGAGATGTAGTTCAGTGTGAAGGCCCTGTGTTCAATTCTTAGTACCAAAAAGCAAACGAGCAAACAAACAGATTTGACATCTATTGGTTTTATATTTGTGTGAGAGCCATATTTTCACTTTGTTTGGGGAAAATTATTTAGTATAATGCTTCCTTGGGTTTGCTCATTTGTGGAAACAAGAAAGAAATACGTTCAAATCTGTATGGACTTGTGGCAGATCTTGGTGGGCAGAATGGTGAGCTATCAAAGGGAAAAATGGAGACTCTCCCCTCTTTTGGCTAACTAGACAAAAGCACTCAACACAGGAAGTAGGCAGGCCTATGGTGTTATTGAGATCATTTAGAGCTTTTCTTTTATTAGTGATTATACAAAATCCACATTTGTGTGGAATCTGTTATGTGGGCTGCAATCACTTCTTAGCACAATTCCCTTTTTTGCTCTTTATTTCACAATGTATTCGTTGGTTCACTAGCTAAAATTGCCCACACTTTTGATAGCAGGTGTCAGTAAGGAGGTAAATGGAGTACTAGAAGCATGAACTATTGTATTTACAAATCACTCAACTACAGGACTGTCTTCTAGGTCTCTTAGAAAAGAAAACATTGGGTGGGTCTGTACTTCTTTTTCTATAATAAAAATACCAGAAATGTTTCCCCTGGGATGTCCCCACTATTACGTCTCTTAGTTTGGGTCTAGAATAGTTCTGAAACTTTCAGAATCCAGATGGGGATTTGGACCACGGGTTATTTAGATAGATCTAACTAAAATACCAAGAGTAAAGAGAAACCTGATAAAGATACCTAGTAAACAGACCAAGAGGCATCATCAACCTCACAATCAACAGGGGAAACACTGGATCCTACCGAAATCTTTGCTTATGCTATTGAGAGAACCAATGGAGAAAGTGATGCTGTCTGGCGCATGATGACTTCTGTTTGCTCAGCTTCCACAGCATCTGAGCAGGCAGTGCCCTTGGCAGTGACCTTTGCTTGGACCCATTCACATGGCCTCTTCTCTAGCAGCAATGTGCCCTCTGCTTCATCAGGGACCCCTAAGCTCCTGGGCCTCCTGCTCCTACTACCATTGACTTATCTCCTCCTAACTTCCTTTGGGCCAAGAATGGGGAAGAAGGGAAGAAAATCTCTGCCGTCTGTTCCCAGTTCCCTCGTGGGCTTTGTCTTTCTCCTCCAATCTATTTGTTTCACAATAAGCCATGATGGCTCATTATTCTTAGAGATTGAATCATTAATAACCAAAATATTAGTTCTTTTTCTTAATATTGAAACCCTACCTCTAGGAGAGGGAAAATATTTGCACTCTGTTATTCTCTGCATGACAGAAAGGAAAGAAAAAACTAAACAGTTTGAGTTTGCATATTATAATAGTCACAAAATTAGTGTCTTGACACAGAAAGATGGTTGATTGGGAGGTTTTCGAGTAGGAAAATAGATATTAGAGTTGAAAAGACCTTCTCATTATCTTTTTTTTTAAGGATAAGAAGACAGAAGAAATACTGTACCAATCTAGAATCTCTTATGTAAACCATTAAAGTCTGACATGTATTTCACAGCCTACAGATTTTTGATTTTAGAATGCTAACAGAAATTCACATATATGTGTGTATTTACCATGTGACTACTGGAGCAGGTAGGATTGTACTTCATAGTCAAAAGTGTATATACACACACTTTTCTACATATATACACAAATACATGAATGTGGAAAACATATAAATATTCACATTCTATGGAATAGAGACTTTGAATGGCCTCCTTTAATTAAAATCAGCTTGTGTTACTAAATAACTTCAGGTCAGGTTGAATTAAGCTGTCAAATACACGAAAATAAATTAGATTTCAGTTTTCTGGATTTTGGCACTTTGGGTAAGCCTTTGGGCCTTTATTTCCTCAGTTGTAAGATATCATCAATTAGAAAACTCACTATGCATATAATAACAGTTTTAAGACTCAAAAACAAATGCTTCATTTATTATTCATGTGTTTTTACTTTGTAGTTTTTTCCTGTATCTTAGTTATATATATATATATATATATATATATATATATATATATATATATGTGTGTGTGTGTGTGTGTGTGTGTGTGTGTGTGTGTGTGTGTGTGTATGTAATTTCACTGTATTGTGAACACTGTATACATAATATCAGGGCTATTTCGATTTGTTTTGTTTTTTAATTTGTTGAAATTTCCTTTGTGGTTAAGCATATGGTTATCTACTACAACTTTCTCATTCATATTTAAAGAGGCTTGCTCTCTGAGCGTGAATATCATTACACTGTGCTCTTTAGATGCTATCCTCTCATTTTGAGTCATCTCTGTCTCTCCCTGTCCTCAAGAAGTGCCCTAAGGACTCTTCTTATGAATGGAAAGCTGCCAATTCTTCTTTGACTTCTAAATTTTTTTGGATAGATGTTATATTAATTAATGCTTAACATTTTGTGACTTTTATGTAAATAAAATTTTTCTTTGTCTATCTTTTGCCTTGGGTTTTTTATACCTGACATTACCATCTTTCTTCTTACTAACTATGCTTAGAACGTTTCCTCCCACTCTTTTAAAATTATTTTAGTTTCACAGTACTACAAATAGAACTCAATGTTTGCACTGAGCTGCACCCGGCTCACTCTATTTTTTAAGACAGAGTATTTTACCTGTTCATATTTATTGTAGTAATTGGTATATTTAAAATTATTTCTGCCTCCTCATATTGAATTTTGAAGTTACTATGTTCTTAATGTTTTATTTCCTTTCTTAAGTTGCATAAAATAAAAATCTTTCTCATTTTATCATTATATTAGAGTTTTCCCCAAAAACTGGAAGAACAAGGCTGAGGGAATAAAGCATATTTTTCCTGTCACACTAAAAGATACTAAGGATTGTTCATATTAATAGATTACCTAATAATCCAAAAGAATCTGTCAGATTTTAAGATTACTCTTTACCACTTGATTATAGCACAGATACCACAAAGTTGCAGATTTTTATGTTTATTAGAAATGATAATAATACCTACAATTGTTTTGTCACCTGAAAAGCATTTTGTATGCTAAAGTATGATTTTTAAAAAGGTAAAATCATGACTCTTATAATAAATAGTTATATGTCAAAAATGCTATTTATATTGAAAGAACTCATGTAATATACTAAAACAAGTTGAGGATCTGCCACTTAATAAAATGTTGTTAGACTCCTTCCTTCCTTCCTTCCTTCCTTTCTTTCTTTCTTTCTTTCTTTCTTTCTTTCTTTCTTTCTTTCCTTCTTTCTTTCTTTCTGAGTTACCAGGAATAAAGCTCAGAGCTTTCACCCTGAGCTACACCCTCAGCCCATTGTATGTTGATTGCGAGACAGGATATCCTTAAGTTCTCGAATGCCCAGGATAGTCTCTGCACTGGCGTTTCAGGCCTGCGCTGCTGTACCAGACTTAGAATAAAATTTAAGTGTACAGTTAGTGGCTTGCAAGATTAGGTGCCATAACCTTGATCTTTAAGGTCATTATTTCTGCCACAAGCTATAATTTTGGGGGTTATTATTTCTACTACAAGAAATGATTTACATCTCCACAGGAAAGAAATGTGGGCATTAGTATGTAAATTAATCTGGGATGATTCATAAATAATACATGTTGACTCAGCAAAGTACATTTGCTTAAGTCAGGGCACAGAGCCTACAGTCTGCAGGGCAAATGTGGCCATGTCTATCAGGTAACGTGTTGACTGTATCATGCTACAACTGCACAGATGGACATTTGTAATTTTGAAGTTTTGGAGAAGTTTTCTTCACGGCATCTAGCTTACTGATTTTATCCTAATATTTTTAAAGTGCTATAGTTTAGTAATTTCGACATGCATTCTTTCTGCATTTCTGAGTCACTTTTACAAATCTTTTTGAAAGTTATGGTTTGTTACTTGGCTTCCTGTGTTGCCACCAAACATTTAGCTACATATTTTCTTCAAGGAGTCAGTGTCTCTGTCTAATAGACAACGAGGGTTGCTTTGTCTTTTCTTTCTTGCTCACATAAGCTCCCTAACTACCATCTTATTATATTTTTTTCTGTTATCTGAGATTAATGTTCTAGCTTGTCATTAAAGGCAAATTTAAAAAATGACCAGTACTTATGTGGATAAAACAATGATGATTTATTAAGACTCTTTCTTCTTGTAGACCACAAATGCCTCTGGTTTAGTCGCTATTTTGCTGCTAGCTAATATTTCAAAGAAGGCCATAAGCAGTACATTTCCTGAGGTTTATGTATAAAAGAATATTGATCTCACTTTTGGGACAAGTTTGGCTAATTGAGATTTCTATTATCAAATTTAATGTCCCTTCACATACAAATAATTGCCACATTTATCTACTTAAATTTCCTAATTATTCACATTTTTGTACTCTCTTTTCTTCAAATATTCATTATTCTTATTTTATCTAAATATTTTGAGAGCAAATTAAAAACATGATGCTGGCTCATCACAACTTAATATTTAAATGTGTATTTTCCCCAAAACAAAATCACTTGTTTCCATACTGATAATACAGCAATCCAAGTTTGAAATGCTTAGTAGGCAATACTACAATCCAACCCACAAGTCTTTCTGGACTTTGTCAAATATCCTAAGAGTGTGTTTATGCGGGTGTCTCTGTGAGTGTATGTTTTTCTTGTCCTATGCAATACGTGTGTTAATTATCATGTGACTGTAGTCTTTCAATTTAGAGCAAATCTCCAGTTTTTTTTCTGCCTTTTGTGATTTTTTTAAAAAATTCTCCTGTTCTGGGTACAGCTGATGTTTCTTTACATCCAAGCTGAGACCTTGAAGCCTTGCTGGCATGCCACGGACACATTGTTCTTCTCTTCTGTCGTTTCTGGAGGTGCCGAGTGCTCCGGACCCTCTTTTTTCCCCCACTATTTTTATTAATATACAAACGTAATACACAGTATTTGCAATGAATTTGGGTGTTTCGTACATCTGTGTATCACATCGACTTTACAATCCCTTCCCATCTTCTACCCTCCCACGCCCTCCCTGTCCCTTCCCCCGGCTCCGGCTATCACTTCCTATGGTTCCAAAGAATGTCTGTGTTCTGGGTTTTCCAAGTCCGAGAAACCACACAGTGTTTAACATATTAATCTTCCACGCCTAAGTCATTTCACTCAAGTCACCACTCTACCCCAGCTTCCTATTCCTCTAATGGGTTCGCAGTGGTCAAATCTTGATATCCCTCTCTGAATCCAACCAATCCCCTCAATGGGATATTCACCAAAAGGTTTTTTTCCATATTTTTATGTTGGTTTCCACACAGTTTGTCCAATATGAAGTAGCTGGTCCATCCTTCACAGCAGTTAAATGTTTTAGAGAAAAAAAAAACCCACTCAATTGCAGCAGCTCACTGTTCCTCATTCAACTTCTCCCCAGACGACTCAGAAGAGTTGACAACTCCCATCTGGATGGAAGACATCAACCCAGAGACTTCTGTGCTAATTACTGGGCTGCAATCAATTCCCAACATTATTTTGATGTTAAATTGGTCAAGATCGGTCTATCAAGAGTCCCTTCAAAGCTGGCTCCTGTGTCCTTTGATGCAGCCAACAATCCTGTTAGTGTCTTCTTACTTTCTGGCACACCAAGATATTCCAGTGTATTTTTTTTGGGGGGGGGACTTGCCTTGCTCCCAACGTGGACTTAGCTATTTTCTCAAAGATCTTGAGTTCCTCTTAGTGAAAGAGGAAATTTTAGAACTAAAATCTGGATATTGACTCATGTTTGTTGTTAGTTATTAAATGTCACTGTTTCTAGATTCTGTCAGTGGGTGAAACTAAAAGGAGATATATGTATATAACCATGCAAAGTAAATTCAAGGTATATAGATACTTGGCGATATGTTATTCTACATCCCCATGTGAGTGTATAGGAATGAATAAGTGAAAGGTGCCATTGGCACCTCCGATTCTAATTTAAATGCTCAGGGCTCTCTCTAGTCCTTCTCTTTTTGTATTAGTATTTGTAATTTTCTTCTGCTGAGAAAACTGGTTCCTGTTATTCTCTATGTATTAATTGTTTTTCTTGGCCCCAGCAGCTGTCTCCATGGCCGTCAGCCCCACCATTGCCTCCTCATGCCTTTCTCTTCTCCTGCCCTGTGTCTACTTGGCACCTGTCTGCACTACTACCCCCTTGAATCCGATGCTGTCCCGTGACCTCCTCGGCCCCAAGCCCCCTGCTGCCCCCTCTGCTTTTCACCATACTGTCAGCACCAAAGAGAAAGTGGAAGAAAGAAAACCAATTTTTGTAGGAAGGCGAAGAATAGAAACGTTTTCTTCTTGTGCTTCATATTTGGAAATTATACTCAGATGCTTTTAGATTTGGATTTTTTTCCCATTGAATTTATCTTCTGATAGGGCTTGGTAACCCTTTTGGACAATGAAATGCCGTCACTTTATGCTTTTGCAAACTCTTTGCCTGTTTCTGCACTGTGTCTATTCTGTTTTGGCTTTTAAAAATCACTTATGCAATTTCTCCAAGTCAGAAATGAGAATTTTGAATCTATTTATTATATTTTTAAAAACTTTCTCCATAGTTTACGTGCCCTTTCTTCTGCCTCTTGTCCTGGAAGAATTCATCAGCCATTTATTGCAGCTCTCCAATTTACTCTACAGGAGATGTGATATATTTTTCCATCGATTTGGTAAACTGTATTCCTTAATGACTACATTTTAAATTTATAAAAGTTTTATTTCTCATACTATATTAAAATAATTCTTCAAATCCTGTCTGCTGATGCATTTCCTCGTGTCCAAGTTCTTTCTTGTGAGGTGAGGGCCTGAGGTTACAGGCAGCCTTCCATGCTGTGGCAGTGGGGTTACTGGATGCTCTGGGACATTGTGTCTGTGACACTGTTTGCCTGCATGTGGGTGGGGCTGTGGACTCTCCTCCATGGAATCCAATTGGCTCCTCAGCAAGGGCAGTGGTTTCTCTCAGGATGGCCGTCTTGATTTCTGAGCGTAGTACTGTGACGTGCTCCATCTATAAATGTGCCGAAGATTTCAGGCTTGTGAAGACTCCAGTGATGATGGCTTCCCACACAATTCCTCCTAAATTTATGGCTGTAGTTTCGGTTCATTGCAAAGGCTGCCAGTTTTTCTTTCAGGGACATCTCGCTGTTTCACATCCACCAGGTGTTGTTCTCTCTTGTTAAAACACTTCCTCCCTTTTTCCCGCCCGCCCTCTCTCCCTCCTACCATTCTCCCTTCCTTCCTTCCTTCCTTCCTTCCTTCCTTCGTTCCTTCCTTCCTTCCTTCCTTCCCTCCCTCCTTTTTAAACTTCTTTCCCCCTTTTTTTTCCTTTCTTTAAGATTCTCTGGTTTGTTATGGAAGGAAAAAATACCAGCATACATTTAATCTATATATTAGAGAAGTATAATCTATAAATAAACTTTACTACTTGTACTTTAATAAACTTATAAAAGCAATGACATTTATGACTGTAGCTTCAGATGGGTTGACCCTAACTCTTCTGCGTATTTTGAGTTTCGCTGGGCACAGTGGCACATGGCTGTAATCCCAAGCTGAGGCTGAGGCAGGACTTAAGAAGACCTTATCTTAAAATAGAAGTGGAAGAAAGGACTGGGCATGTAGCTTGGTGATAGAGCACCTGCTTAGCATTTGTGAGGTTCTGGGTTGGACCCCAAGCATAGAAGAATAAAAGCTTATCTGAAAAAAAAAATTAGTCATTCTTATTTATAGATAGTCCTGTATAATATTGTGTGGAAAACATCCTTCCTGGAAGATGAACTTTTCTGACATACTTAAGATCAGCACATTGATTCTATAAGATGGGAACGTATTTGATTGGACTAATTCTTTTTTTTTAATCTTGAATTGAATTAGGTATTTTTGGATGTAAAATAGCTTCTCTTAAGGGTCAGCTAAAGATTTTGACAGGTATCTACTGGGGGCCTGCCTATGGTTCCTTATGAGCGTGTGTCATTGCATCAGTCCCTTCCAGTTTTGAAAATATGATGATCTATTTATAAGATTTGGCAATTCCATTGCCTGGAATTGCATGGCTTGACTTCTGCCAGGCAATCTCTACCTTCTGCTACCACGATAACCTTTCATTTCAGTGTTTCTTCTTAATACCCAAAAGCACCTAAAGTGAGGATTTGGAATCTGAATTTCAGTCAATCTACAATGTAATGTTTAATATCAATGCAAACAGTGGGGTCGTGACCCAACGACAAAGCTCTTCTGTACTTGGATAAATAAATGCAAGCTTTAGCGCCCCTCAGAATTTTGGGCATGATCTGTGAGAGGTATCTTTTGGAATTAAAGAAGTATGGTGTCTGTGTTAATTAATATACTGAATGAGGGAATAGTGATGGAACAGGGAGAAGCAGTGAAACTGGGTGCGTCTCCTCTGATTGCATGGAAGTGGAAACCCAACTACAAGTCCCTTAAACAAAAGAGTACCTTGCTTCGTACAGTGTAATAGCCTGAAGGTGTGATGAAAGATTCAGATAATATCACTGGGACTGGCCTTGCCACATCTTCCTAGCCTGCTGCTCCCTGTACTGGTTTGGGAGTCAGGCTAAATCTAGGTTCAAGGCCAGAGGAGAATGGAGAAGGTGTCTCTTCCAGCATTTTTACATACATTTTGGGAACAAGCTCATGTGGTCCCTGGCTCAGTGTCCTGGGGAATTTTTGTTCTGTCACTGGCCAAGGACCATGATGGCATGTCCTCCAAAACGTAGGTAGATTGAGAGTTGAGGGTGTGAGGCAGAGAAGTAGTTCTCTAAGGAAATCTGTGCAATCTGACGTAGGAAAGCAGAACACGTGGCCCGGGGTGTGTGAGGTATTAACAACAGATGTTTCACAGATATGGACAGCTATGGAAGACACAGAAATAACAGGTCTTCTGCCTTTTAGCTCCCAGTTGTAGAGTTCGGACACGGCTCCGAAGTTCTTTTTTATCAGAGAAATAATCAAATTAAGAAGATGTTTAAAAGTCTCTAATTGGTTGTCTTCAAACTTACATGGTATTTCTGTTCATGTCTGTGTAGAATGGAAAAACATTTCTTTATGTTCAAACTGAAAAAAGTTTAAAAAATACATTAAAATAGAAAAAGCAATTGTTTTCTTCCCTATCCAAGTGCACTTAGGACTGTCCCTATTTATCATGATGACTTGAAAAATTTTAGCTATAATGTTCCACTTGTTTCTGATGAGTAGATAAGCAATAGTAAAAAAAAATTACTATTTGCTAGAAAAATGGGAAATGGCCACACTACCTTCTTTGTTCTTCTTGTAGTCCTGGTTACTGTGTGCAGCTTCTATTCAGGTTTCGGTGTCTCTTGTTTACTGACCTACTCAGAGGACAATAAAGAGGTAAAACGTGATGACACTGTAGCAGTCCCCACGCAGACTGTGGCCTCCAAAATCATCTACAACAACTTTCCTCGCAGGTCTTAGTACAGATAAAAGTAGAATAATCAACTACAATCTTACAACCAGTTACTGACTTTCTTAACTAACAACTGTGGTCCTTTCCACATCACTCCACTCCCAAATCCACACCTTCAGGACAGGTAAATATGTACACCTGAGTACTCCTCTTGGCCCGTAAAATCTGGCAACTGCTACTGGTGTTGCCTAAATCTCAGCTTTAAGGGCGTTGTGGGGAGTTTCTAATAATAAATGTAATGTATGATCTGCCTTAAGGATATCTGCATTTTAAAGTGAAATTCTGGAGGACTCTAAATGAACCCTAAGGGTACTAGCAAGGACTTCTTGAAAAAAGAATGTCCTCAATTCACGTTTTCTGCCTGAACAAGAAACATGACCCAGGAATCTGTCACTGTGGTTTTTGCTTGTAGATGTAATCTAGCTGATTCAAAGAACATCCACTTCAGGGTGGGGATGGGGGTGGGGGTGTATGTGTGCCAGTGACCTAAAGCCTCAGCATCCTCCCTTCTTCCAGTTCACAGGAGAGGTTAAAAATAGTGACTTGGCAGACTTGGCTTGGAGGCTACTGCCACCTGCTCAGGACAAATCCCAGGCCAATGTACTTTCTGTCTTCCTTGCATGTTCTGCACGAAGACCTAAACTTTATTTGTCCTCTATCCAGCTAAAGAGATTATATTTCATGGCCATCTGGTTCCCTTTGAGGTAGAATTTAGCTCCTTAAATATAGTACTTTTCTAGAGAAATGTTTAAGTTGTTTAATGAAAGACAAAAAAAAAAAATCACTTTTTTTCCCCCAGTGGCCATTTTCTTTACTTTTCCATTGGTCTAATTGGAATTAGTCCTTTTTGTAGGACCCTCCTATAACCACTAGAACAATATGCAAGGACCAAATATTTTATTTCTGGAGAATAAATTTCTTTATTTTATCTTGGTTCACAGCACTTTCCTCTGGAGATTATGAATATTATCACTGCAAAAATACCAGGTTTTATCATGGAAATTTACACCTTCGGGTTGTGGTACTTATGTTGGGAATATCTAGAAACCCTGCATTATATGAATATTATCATAACAGAGCCTGGCTTATTTACTTTCAATTAATATAAGCACTTTCAACTAATTTTTTGGGGGGAGGTTCCCTTTTGGTTTACGTGCTTCTGCTGTCTTGTAGAACTTTCCACACCCATCTTTCTCACTAGGGTTTGCGTGCTTAGAATTGGGAATTTAAGTCCCAATATAAGCAGTAAGAAGGACCTCTGCTCCTAAAGACCTGTGAGCATCTCCCGGAGCTCTGCAGTGAATATTCGCTTCATCTGTCGCACTGCCAGGTGCCCAACATGCATTCAGTCTCGCTTGTTCATGTGGGCAAAAAAGATGTAAATAGTTCTGAATTATCCGCATCTCTCTCCTCAATAAAAAATGGATCATCACGTCCACGCTCCTCATAAATCTTCTGCTGTGGATTGTGTTGACGTGCATGCTTCTCATTTTTTGCCCAGCCCTAACTCGTCCCCGTGGGCTAGAGCCTCGTGAAGCGGAGGACTCAGATGTGATGAATCTTCTGACGGTGTCAGGACAACCAGTTGCCTAGTTTCTCGTGAAAAGGGAGCCAGGAAGTGCCGGTCTGTAGGTGAGCAAGCCCCCATGAGCCAAACTAAACGAGAGGCCTCTGACTTCCAGGCGTGACGAGGACCGCAGCTGAGCAGGGACAACGCACAGCAGAGGTGACCGGAGCCGCCGGGGTGCCGGCATACAGCACTCAGAGTCCCAACTGCTTGCTGTGGATACACAGACAAGTTATTTAACATCCCTAAGCCTCCGTTTCCTTGCTTGTAAAGTGGAAATAATAATAGAGTCTATCTCATCCGGTTGGTACGAGGAATAAACGAGCCCAGGCTACTGAAGTTTGCTAGCAAGGGCTGGCGCCAAGTAACATTCGATGAATGTGAGCTGTTAAGTCCTGTCTGCTCTGGTTACTGCTCCGCTGGGAGTGACTCAAGGGCTTGACATTTGAAAGGCTCAGATTGGCACTTGGTCAGGGGTTACTTCATTCATCACCAACTACTGGGGCAATTTGAATTTCCCTTAGTTTGCTGAATATGGCTTAGTACTCAAGATGGTGGGCCACTTGGTTCAGTGCTGCTGACAATTAAACTGACCTCTGATAAATATTTACCTAAAGCTATCGGCCAATATTAAAAGAAGCTATGGGAATATTGAGTCCTATTAATGAAGAAAAAGTGTCTAATTTATAGAATCCCTGTTTAATTACTCATTGCAAGAATACCGGGTTTTATTATGGAAATCTACACCCTCCTGTTGTGGTAATTATTTTGGGAGGTTCTAGAAACCCTGCATTATATGAAAAATAAGAACCAAATGGTGCTATGGATCAGAAACTCTCTCTCTCTCTCTCTCTCTCTCTCTCTCTCTCTCTCTCTCTCTCTCTCCCTGGATATTAGAGAAATTGGCATTTTTTAAAATGTGGATTTATCATTGACTTTAGAGTCCTGAGGCTGGATGAGGAACACTCACTACCCACTCCAGTGGTTCTAACTCTTGCAGCTACGGTGGCTTTGTTTCTAGGCTGGTTCTAACATCTTCGCTATTAGTCTTCGCCTAAGCAGTAAGCACTTCTCCCTACAGGCATCTTAGTCTTGGCTTAGTCTTGACTTAGTCTTGACTTAGTCTTGAAGATCTGCCTGGTTGGTTGCCAGAAGATTTAAGTGCAGCTTAGTCCCTAGTTAGACTCGGTTTCTAGCCTGGCCTTTGACTCAGTGGGCTTTAGATCAATGCCATAAACACCACTATTACTAACACACTGCCCAAGGCCCAGGGGCCAGGACCCACCATCAGCACGAGAGCTTTTCAGAGGCCAGAGTGAATGCAGAGCCTTGAGCTGTCAGGACGTGTGGTCTTGGTTTGAAGATTAATCGCTTTGACTTCGTCCCTCACTGTACCCTCTTTCCCTACTGCCCTGAACATTGAGGATTTGCTCACAGGATTTGGCTCTTGAGTTCACTCCGCATGACCAGTGCAGGAAAGAGGGCAGTTTATCAACAAAATAACAGTCGGCTACGTCAGCCTGTATTTGCCTTGAAGTCAGAGCATGTAAGTAGTTAGATCAAAACTACCAGCGAATAGTGTTCCAAACCACCTTCTCTAGTGAGCTGATGTGTGGGACTGTAGAACTGTGCACTTAAGCAAACCTTTGCTTTAATTTTATATCCATTTTTGTTTTTGAAAAAATTGACAATAAGTTGCTATTTGAGACTGTTAGCTGTAGACCCTCTCCAGGTGTCCAACCCCTTTTTCCGACTCTGACAGCCTGTAAGTGTACAATGTTAGTTCAGCTACGTGTTTAAATGTTTGGCTAACAATTCAAATTCATTGCTTTTGTATCACAATTGGATCCCCCATAATTCTTTTTTTTTTAACTGTTAAAATCCATAATTACATTAAATTTGATGTAAATTTTAATTTTAATCCTAGGTAAAAATATATAAAATCCTGGGTTTTTCAGAAGCACACCAGAAAGTGTTTTATCACATAGCTTACCCACATTAAAATTGGGTAATTATCCACACTAAGCAGGGTAATTTTGTTCCACATTGTGCGGTATTTTTCTTTTGGTTTTTCCTGCAGGTTTCTTTTTTTCTTTTTTTAATCACAGCTACTAAAGGGGAAAAACGATTGCAAGACTTGGGCTTGTCGGACATTTTAGGTAGTTCTCCTTTTTGCAAGAAACAGTTCTGTGGGAAATCCCAAACTGTGTATATGTTGAGATTGCCACCCGCTGGTGAAAATAGATAATTTCCATTTTAATGAGTTAAAAATGTTGTTATTGTTGTTGTTGTTTGTTTTCAGAGTATGAATTTGAATGTTGAGGCACTTTAAAAAATATGTTTCTAACTCCACTGGAAGAATAAAGAATTTTATTATTAGGAGCCAATTTAAGGCTCTGCTGGAGGAATATAGCAGTCGTAATTATGCAACAATTTTAAAGAGCTTTGTTTACGTCTTACACAGCCTCTACCAGGGGGAAAGAGGGAACAAAGTCACAGAATTAAATGTGCCCAAGTGTTATCAGCGGTAGCTGCTGGGTACTAAGATTAGAAAGGATTACATTAATTTTTTGTTTCTGTTTACATTTATTCAGTTACTTTTTTAAAAATCGGGTTACCAAAAGCTTGTGTTGCTCTAAAAGAAAATATAAGTCTGAAGAGGCAATGAGGCTATAATGTATGCACTTAAACTGAAATGGAAGCCTTTAAAAGTTGGGCTTTATGGAGCAAAAGAAAAAAGCACCACCTTAAATAAGGGCCACATTTAAGTGAACAGCACAAAGGGACGAAAACCCAGGGATGGGGCTGTCTGGTTTTATATTGCTGGCCATCATTGGTGGTTATAGTTTGTAAGTAGCTGCTGTAGCCTATAAGTGACATTTAACAACATGGAAAGATTGTCATGAGAACTTCAGTTGAAAATAGGGAAAAGCACCACACAACATCTGCAGTTTGTTCACACTTTGATCGACACAGAAAAACGTGTCTATCTTACTACTCACACGTGTGGATAGGAAGCTCTGAACAGGCATACTCTAAAGTTCGAGTGATAGCTCTGCATAGTAATCCAAACACAGTAGATAGTCTTACTTATTCATTTTCAGCTTTTGTCTAGTAGCAATAAAGCCCACGCTTACAAATATAACAAATTGTGCAAATCACATCTAGGCTGCTTAGTGCATGCCACTTGTATCTCAATAAAGCCATTAAAACTTTGCAGCATTGTCCAATAAAATAGAAAACAATTTTTCTCCTTTTTCTAGAAAAGGAAATGAATATATGAATATTTAAAATGCTGAGTTCTTTTTTTCTTACTAGCTGAGTGTTCATTTTATTTTATTCACAGAAAACCTACACATTAATTTTTTTGCTGGTATTTAGCACAGTCATGAATGAACATTTTAAACTATTGCACACAAATTTGAATATGTACAATCTTTGGGGAAAAGTGGAAAGTTGAAGGCTGTGGTATAGAATATTTCTACTTTTTAATAAGTCCTGAAGAAGAAATATCATGCCCAAAGATTAGACACTCAATTTTTTATTTTTTATCACAAGACAGTAATCTGTTTTGATTAACAAACTTTAACAAGCAAACAGACATGTCATGAATTTTCAGAAGAAATAACTCAATCAGATGCTAGAGTCTCTCATTAATACACCCTGTGCTCCAGCAGTAATTTTATTGATTATGTGAACTGTTAAATAGTCCATCTGCAATGCAAGTGTAAATACAAAATCCAAAGCATCAATTTATTTTCCTCAAGCAACTTCAGAACTAAATTAAATAAAATCGTTGATTTGAGGCAGCCAGCCTCTTCTGATAAAGCTTTCAAATATCCGGCCTGTTAAAAGTGTGCTGCTGGGCCCATGAAAGATAATACTAGACAAAGAATGACAGTGTCTCAATCATTTTTTAATAAAGAAAAATATAAAGCACTCTGTGCAGCTGCACCCCAGATGACTGGCGGGCGATACTAATATGTGCTCCGTTTTGATGACGACGTGACTGCTGTCTCCCCGAGCTGCGTGGAGGCCTCTTGCCAGATGCTCCCGTGTGGCAGCTGGCTGTGTGGTCTGCTATGTCCTTCCTGCGAGGCTCACAGTCTCATACCCAAGCAGCTAATTTTTAAATACTAATGCACGGCACAGACATCGAGAATGGATGGAAATCCTCACCCCTGAGGCATGTCCTGAGTTGATTATAATAAAAATTGCTTAATTATTTATTAGTGCTTGCTTTATACGTTGCTCTGGTTTTGCTGGAGGGCGTAAACATTGCGGGGGGGGGGGGCACAGGAAGGCCGCTGAGGGCTGGCCACCCCACACAGTTGCCTTTGGACCTTATTCTGTAGGTGCTGGGGAAACAAAACTCTCTTCACAGGGATTGCAAGCTCAGATTGGTTCCGCCCTGTGTAGTGGAAGGTGGATTTGAAGAGGATGAGAAAACAGACAGAAATAGTTAAGACCGTGACAGAGCTGGAAGTAAAAATAATTGTGAGGGCAGCTGAAAAGGAAGGGAGGGAGCCCCTCACATATTTATAAAGTAACCTGTGTAGGAGAAACACTGGGGAGGATTGATGGGAAATTAGAGGCAGAGGTAAAGCAGGGAGTTGAGTTTCCGGCTTTGGAAAACTGGGCCGACAGTAATACCCTTAAATGAGAGTGAAAGACCACAGGTGCGGCTGCAGACGAGAAGGGGAAGCAAGTGGCTGATTGACCCACTTCCCTAATGGACGCGTGCAGGCACCCAGAAATTTTGCAAAAGCGAATTGTGCAGCCAAACACACAATGAACAATGGCGGTAAAATTACTAAGTCCTCCAACCAAATCACAGAAGGCCAGGGAAGCATAGGAACCTTTTTACAGCGCTGATGTCAGGGACACAGACAAAGCGCGAACAATTAGACTGTGTTATTGTATCTGCCCTGTTGCGGAGGGAGTGATTCCCTCGCCGGGCTAACGAGCCCGGCTTCAATGGGCATTCTCCCTGGGTCCGCCTCGTCACTCACTAGAACGAGGCTGTAGTTTTGTTTCCTTTACAAAGTAAGATGCAATAAGATCAGGTAAATTTCGGTGATTGCCGACAGATGGTGAGGGGCTCCACTTCAGGACCATGTGATCTTTTGCCTTTCAGTTCTTTCCGGCTGTTCTACCTAATTAGCTTCTCCTCGCTTCCTAATCCCGTCCACGTAATTCTACACCCAGATGGAGTCTCGCGCTGTCTATTAATTTCCCACCGTTACACGGCTTTCTGGTAAAGTCATTCTTTCTTTGTAGCCATGTTGCTAATGGATCGAAACAGTCTACCTTTCTATCCTCCCCGAATCACGTCTTCGCTCAATTTTTAATTCAGCATAGTGCTGAGAACTTAAAACTACTCTTATGACGTGGTGGCATTACACATCTGACGCAATAGCTCAACCACTGGCCATTTTGCATAACCAACCAACTATTTTGACGGACCTGTCTTTTAAATCCTTCTCGTATGAGACATTTTTTTTTACAATCATTAAAGCAAACTACTAGAATGATATGTGTGTTTCACTGAGAAATTTTCTTCTTTCATCAATGTATCTATGTATCTTTTATGAATGAAGTATGCAAAATGTATTTTAATAGTATTTCAAGAAAGCTCCCAGAGGGTAGGAATTTATGGATGCTCAGAAAGCACCTCTGAGAGCAATTTTCTATAGACTCTGTACATACATTTACACAGTCTATAGCAAGATAAAATTTCTTTTCTCTAGACAAGTTTATGTTGCCGTCCAAGTCAATAGGAGGAGGTTGTTTCCAGGCCTCTTCAATGGTTCCTAAGAGCCATGCTTAACCCAGGTAGATTCATAGAATCCTGTTGATTGAAACACTCCTCGTTTCATTGTTGCTTGGCAAGGACTAATTTGTTTAACCAAGCACTTCTCTCTTATTTTTTTGGCATATGAAATGCACACTGAAAACTATATTTTGTTAAGCACTTGTAATGTCATAAAGCCTAATTTTAAAGATAAGACATTTTTGTGCTGCTTAAAATTTTTTTCTGATAATGAAGGCGATATATGCTCATTTAATTTTTTGTAAAATATAGAAAGAATAAAAGTTCTGACAGAACCTATCAAGTCATCAGTGATGGCTATATCAATTTTGCATGTATATTTTCTGGCTATTCATGCATATCTGTGTAAGAGAGAATGTTTTAAACAAATTTGGACTCATTGCATATCATAATTTATGGAGGTAAAATTACACATCTGTATCTCAAATAAATTTTACTGTATATGATGGGTAATAATCAAATAACTAGATTTAAATTACTTCCTTCATTTTATTTACAAGTACATGCTCTCAATATGAGATGAGGATAGGAATTTGGTGTTTCCTCACTAGGTTCTAATTTCTGGGTATATGCACGTCTTGGTATTAGTATAGTAACTATGATTCTGTTGGTAAATATACAGATATTTTACAACATGATCTAAATTCAAGTCAGCTGCCTTTTGATGCTCGTTCCCAGAAACAGCTGTCTATTCTAACACAAACAAGGTTGGATTGAATTTATGGTTATTTGGTCTCTAATGTGGAGATTGGAAAGTGATCTTGACTACCCTGGATCCCTGCCTCTGCTATCATGTGATGATTTTAAAGCCTAACTTCTGCATGAGGTACAACGTCATTGTGTTCTACCTGTTTACAGATAGTGAGAGCTCCTTATCATTAAGTACACACGTAAAAATGACCATGTAGTAACCTATCATCTGGGGTCCCCCATCTACTTCAAACTACTGTTATTGGACATTGGTTAATTTCCAATGTTTCATTATAAATAAGACCATGACAATTATTGTACTGGGTCACTCCTTAGTTTTGCAAGTGGACTTTATGCTGTATTCGTGTATTTTATTAAGGCACCTTTTACCACAGTAGAAGTCCTATCTTGGTAAGATACGGGGGTAGGGGAAAGCTGACCGTGACAAGAAGTTAGGGGTGCCTGCCATGGAAGAGGAGGAAACCGATCATGAATTTTTTGATACAACTTTTTGGTGTGATTTTGCAGACACTTTGCCACATCACCTGTGCGGAAGGCAGGACTGGGGCTTACTTGTGGGGAGCCGGTTCAACGTGTATTATCTGCTGGGACTTTCAGAGTAGTGGTGGTGTCCTTCCTTCTGTGGTCATTGAGCGGCAAGTACCCAGGGCATTTTCCAAAGCTGGAATCCTCCTGTGATTGTGCACCTGTCCTCGGACCTGCACGGCTCTCCTTTAAGTCTAGGTTACTCTGCACAGCTGCATCGAGGGCAGTTTCTGGCCCTTCTGGTTTCAGTGGGGGCCAGAAAATGAAGAGCCTCACAGCTATTATTTTTAAAAGAAACATAGTCATAAGTGAAATGAAGTTTTACTTTGTTTATTTATTAAGGGAGTTGAACTTTTTTTTTTTTGCACTGTAATGATTGTCTTTTTTCTTTCCTTTTTGTCTTAGTGCAAACATTTTCAATTGTTGTGTAATGACTCTTTGTATTTTACGTCTTTATCTAAATATAATCTTTCAACTGTGTGAAGTAAGACCTGTATTTTTTTCCAGTTACTCAGTAATTCTTCATTTAGGGATAAACCCAAGAGAAGTGAAAATATAAATTCACATAAAACTTAATGGAATCATATAATACATATTTTTGTCACTAAATTTTTGCTTAGCATAATGCTTTTGAGGTTCATAGAAATTGTATTGTATTTTACTTCATTTTATTGACAAATAGTATTTCATTACATGGATATAGTATATTTTATTTATGTATTCATGAGTTCATGGGTGTTTGGTTTATTTCTAGTCTTTGGCTATTTGGATATGCCTCTGTAAGACCTGTATTTTTCAGGAATAGGACGGGATAGGAAGGGTATGAGAAGGCGACCCAGGCAGCAAACATTTACATGCTAAGTATTTGAATTAAGTAAATTTCTGTTTGATCCAGAATATTACAGCTTTTGTGAACTAGTTTCTGAGAGGGATGTTACTTGGGGCCTTGGTGTTGCTACCTTCCCCTCCTTTCAGAGTTGCTCCACGCATGGCATCTTAGTCTTTGGTAGCTATGTTTTATACCACACAATTGTCAAAGGTCACTGGCTAATAGGCAGCAGGGATGTTTATGAACCGTGCCAGAACCTCCCCCTCAGGAATTAGAAAGACAGCATGGAGACAAGGAGAGAAAAGGTTGCCAACTAATAGCGGGACTGGAAGAGTACATGTGAAAAAGTTGAATGAACCAGGTTCCTCGTGGAGCTTGTATAGGAGAGCATTGAGATTGTTGGCGTCCTGCCATCAGGTTCCCTAGGGCCACAGCCATCCAGTGGCTAAAGCTTCAGCAGGCTTATGGTCTTCCCTGGCTATTTGTTTGTTTGCCCTTGAGCTTCTGGGAAGGATTTGGTCATGAACCTGAAAACACAAGATGATGCTCAGGAAAAGTACTTTAGACATGGAATTAAAACTATCTTAGTTACACCACTACTCCACCCGGACCCCAGTGGGGTCATTGTTACAGCCAATTGGTCAACATAAAATCATTGTGTACACAAGTGTACGTTAGTTATTGGACTATGGAGCAGAGACCCAGAGACAGATCGGACAAGCTCCGGAAGCATATGGCTCAGTCACACTTTTACAGCCTGGTCGCTCATTATTGCAGATTGTGAGATCAATGGGGACCAGCTCGTTGCTAGGTAACTTGAAAGACAAGCGTGTGGAACAAACTAGCTTCATTCTGATAGGAATTCTTCTTTGAAATGTTTCAAAGAACAGCGGTGAAGGATCTGAAATTCTCTCTACTTTAAAGATAAGACGTTAGCCTGCCACACTGTTCAATAGATGTGGGCACAAGACGCTTGACTTCTGGGTCACAGAAACAAAAGACTGTTAGAGCAAGGCTAGGAGCATCAACTTTCTGTCTGCTTTGGGCTCCCTTGTCCCAAGTCCCTTAAGAGCCTGGCACAGCAACCCAAGTGTGTGTGCCACGTTGAGTAACACCAAACACAAGGAAACCAGATCTTTCATAATGTGCTGCAAGTGAATCTGCCTGACATTTGCCCTGCAGGGAGACGTTATCTCTATTATGCTGGACAGTAACTTGCCCTGTCTCCTGGAGGGAAACCCTACCTATGTCTTCCAACGTGTTCTTTGTCATTATATGGTGGCTCTTGAACAAGAATCTCACCCTGATCGGATGTTGCCAGTCCCTCTACCTGCAAGAAATCAGTGCCCAACATTCTTAGAAAAATACCTCTTAACTGTTCTTTCTCTAGGTGCTTTTTAAAAACTTCCCACTCAAACTTTTAGCTCTTATTTCTACTTACTCTAAATGTCTGCTTACTCTAAGGTTGTCTATATTTCTCCATTTTTTCATATTTTGTTTACTAAGTTTCAGTTAAAATTATTTTTATGAAGAGAAAATGATGCTCATAAATGTGGGATGAAAGAAAAGTTAGTGGGAGAATACTGGATTATTTCTTCATTCAAAGAACAATCAAAAATTCAGGAGTGTTTTGGAATGTGTCACTGCTAGTGTGACTTCATGTGAGGGGCTCCATCCTTTCTACCCACTCCAAGTTTTACCTTCTCAAAAGAGACTTGTTGAGTGGCCCAGCTTGGCTGAAGCTGTTTGTCTAGCTTGTCATTTATGTCTGGGGTGAATAGATTATAGACGCCCAGACTTAGTAACATCTTGGCTTTTCCAGTAGGAAGAGAAATGGTTTCCTGGAAGCTTTGGAGGCTCCTCAACTGCTTTCTCTGTTAAATATGTATTCATTTTGATTAACACTCCAGGACTCATAAAGAAATATAGTTTTTGTGTGCAGCATTATTTTATTTTAATTTTAAAAATTAGTTAGCATAGTTTCACTTTGCATGTCATTTTCTTGACCATGTCCTATCCATTTTCAAGTTTTTGGAGTTATTCTGTGATAGATCTTAGCCAACTTAGCAATTTAAGAGCTTTTGGTAAATATAAATAGCCTCTTGGGGTAGAAGGTAAATAGGACTGTATGTCTTTTCTTGACAGTTCTGCTACTGAGTGGACACTTCAAGTAGAATAAGACATAGCCAAATGTTAGATTTCTACTTGCCTGCCATATATCTTCAAGACAGGTATTTCAAGAATGAGACAAATTTAACATCTTATGCCAATTGACTCCTTCTCTGGTGTAGAGTTCAGTAGTGCTATGGGACTGTCAGAATGGTCACATCTTAAAGTGTGGATTTTCTTAATTGGGATATTTCCAAGTCTACTTAATCAGGCTTAAATTATGGACTACCATTCCTTATTGCCCACATGCTCAAACATACATGAGAACTCCCAAGGAAGTATTTTTTTTTCAAGTAAATTGTCAGACAATAGAATAGGCCAGAGGTTAGGCATTTAGTCATGCACTCATGCTAATTCCCATACTCTTTTGTAATTAACATTCCTCCTGACTGGATTAATTGAGTTTGCAATAAGTAATCACATTTGTAATACTGCAACTGTTCCCAAATTAATTGCTCATGTGTTCAATGAGCCATTACATGTTCTCTTTTAAAGCTGCTTAGGAAGCCCAGTTTGAGTGCTATGGTCCTAGACATTTGGCTGAAAGTGACATAAAACCATCCAAGATGGTGGTGACTATGGTAAGCCAGCAGTCCCCAAACTTTGAGAGTGCACAAGACTCACCTTAGCGCATGGACTCTGCCCCAGAAACTTGGTGGACACTACGTGGCATCTGGAAGACCTTGGAGAAATGTTCTATGCTGTCCTCCTGGGAAAAAGATACAGTGCACATAATTCCAACTTTGTGAGAGACTCCAAGGGAGGGTTTCAGTCTCATCAGCAGTTTGAATTTAGTCTAGCCCGGGTAGTTTTTCCTAAGACTAGCTGTAAATTACAATTGCCAAAGAAGTTTTGTACACTGTTCAGACCAATGAAATCACTGTTCAGACCAATGGCATGGGTCGACTTAAAAAAAAACTTACTTTGTTTTTTTTTAACCTGGAATGAAGACTAGACATCCCTCCCCCATTACCCAAAGTGTATCAGTTTCTCTTGTTGGGTTACAGTCACATGACAGATGACTTACAAAAAGGGGGACATAAAGAAGTCTGGTAACCCTGAAAATCTTGTGAAATACACAGTGTGATTTGTGTGGGGTGGAGAAAACACATCGTTGTGGGCATTGGTTTACCTTTCACTCTTGAAAGATCTGCAGGATCTGATGGACTTGGTGATGTCTGGTGGGCAGCACTCTCAGCTGGAGGCACAGGGTGGCTTGTGCTCCCACTTGCTCCTCTTCCTAGTTTAGAAGTCACTGTTGTGGTATTTTAATTGAAGAAAGAATAAGAATGTATGTGGAGCTTAAAATTGGTCATAAATTCACTATATTTTAATAACACCCTGAGCAGTAGTTAAAAGTAAATATTTATTATGAATCATCCAGAGAAATTTGTTAAATGGGCAATTTTGTAGATGTTATCTGAAGAAGTTTTTTTTTTCAATTCTTTTGATTAGGAACAAATCTTACCATGGTAAGGAAAGTAGTAGGCAGAAACTTTAGTTATGTTGATAAAGTTTTAGAAATGATTTCAGACTTGTGTACTAAAAGATAAAGAAGGACTATAATCAGCCATAGAAAAACAATGTCAGATAACTATAATCAAAGTGTCTTCTGTGTTCCTTGAAGTGGGTCCACTTATAATATTACTCATATAGATGCTCAAAGCACTGGCAGTAATAGGTGATTTAAGGGTGTTGAAAGCCCTTGAGGAAACCCATATAAACCAAGAAATTTCACTGAGACCGTGAATTTAGTAATTGCGATCATTTCTTGTACTCATAGCTCTTTGAGTTAGGATTCATACTGACAGAGACAAAGTTTTGGGAAATTAAATTGTAAAAATGAAGAATTGGAAGCTGAGCAGATTCAACACATGTGAGTTACCAACCATTTATGTAAAAGAACTGGTCCCAAGGAAGCCAAGCAGCTGTTTCTATGCTCCAGAAACTTTCTCTATAAATTTGGAGTCACCAAGTAGCATGGAGTGTGACCAGTTTAGTGAAATTCATTCTTTTCATCAGCAATTTTACCTTATTTTCCTTGTAGAGAAGATTGTTAGTTCACTTTTGTAAAAAAGTGAAAATATTTTCATACCTTTAATAGAAGCTGGATACTTTTTTATTTGGTTGTGGAGAAGGCTCACTTAAGTGGGAGGATTTGGGAGTTTGTGAGAATCCCTCCATAGGGACACAAGATTGAATCACAGATGTCTGACAGGTTGCAACACCCCAGTCCCTTTCTGGCCACCACCCTCTTGCTCTTGCAGGAGAAGATAACACATGCGCAAGGGAGGAGTGATGGCCCTTTCCCGATGGTAGGGTTGAGACCTTCCAAGAAGGGTACTGCCAGTTGGGAACAATGATAGTCATAAGCCTAAAGGTACCAAGTGCTTCTCCTTACCAACCTTGTGAGCTCCCTAACAGCTCCATTGTTACCAGTGCTATCATTATCCCTATTTTACAGATGACATCATGGACACCATTACAATTTGCATCCCAAACCTTGTTCTTGCTTGCGCATTTTCTTGGGTCTTTTCAAGACAACAGCAGAAATGTGCCCACCTACTCTGCTGAAATCCTCAAGAGTTGCTTGCGGCATTTTGGGGGAACCTTGCAAGCAAACCTTGTGATGGAGAAGGGCATTCTCTGTGGAACTTCTATTTGGCTTCTTGTGACTTTATCAGCTCCATGGGAGAGATAGTGAAGAGGACAGAGGGCAAGTAAGAGAGGGGACACAGTAGGTGAGCTACAGCAGGGTGGCACCTGGGGGGAAGGTGCGTGTCTGGGCCAGACAGGACATAAGTGCAGGAAGATGGGCTATTCTCTGCTCCCAGTTGAATTTGAGTGCATGGGGCCAGGAAGGGACTGGGGTGTTCTATCATCCAGCCAGAAGGGGGAGCAGTGACCTCGAAGTGACATCCCAAAGGAGCGAAAGGCCAGCCACTCAGAGGTACCCTGTATGCTGTTGTTCCTAGCCTGCTTGGCATTCACGAATTCCGTGTTTAAAAGATTGTTTCTGTTTTTCTTCCCATTTTGTTTATGGTTAATTAAGTCACAAAAACTCCAATCGTTATACACTTGGAAAAAAATTTGTTCCCTTTTTTGGTAAAATGCATTTTGTGTGTGTGACTTTCTTTTAATAGGTGGTGAATTGTATTTCTACGTTTATCTTTACAGATTCCAGCAGGATTGGTAACTCTGGCCCAAATCACTCGTTATACATCGGGCCTAGATAAGTGTGTTTGCTTTGGAGGAGCCAGATGAGGAGACTTGGTTTTATGAGGAGACTTAAGACTCCTGGAAAGCAATTACTGTTCTTTCAACCTTTTATGTTGTTAGGAACTACAGTTCATTTTAGTTTAAGCTGATCAATGTTTCCTAAAAAATTAAGTAACTAACATTAAGTAACTATCTTACCTAAAAAACGTTGCTCATTAATTCACCTCTGTTATTTAGTTTTTTTGTTTGTTTTGTTTTTTTTTTTTTCCTTTTCTTTAGAAAGATTCTCTGTACAGGTGCATTTAGATGTTGCAACGTGTAAGCTTGGGTCATAAAGTCATCAAGACCATTAAGGTACAGGACAGAGGGTTGTACCAAGAGCTGGAAGAATTAAAGACAAATCTCTATTTTAATTTGAGTTAGCACTAGTTGATTTTCTTAGGTCTTAGGACAGGAGAAACAGCATGTTTGGAGTAAGAGACCCAAGATGAGTTATAAAAGTGATGGTCCAGGAAAAGTTCAAGTATAATGATGTGAGAAATATGGTTCAATGGTTCATACCAACTTTTTGGGTCATGGACCCCTTGGGAGTATCTGAAGGGAGTTGTGAACCTTTTTCTGAGAAAAATGCACATACATGTACAATTTTACATGCTATTTTGGGGGTTCATCAATACACTTCCTCTGAAGCCATGCATAGACCCTCTTTTAGAGCAGTAGAACTTAAAACTGGAGGTGGGAGTTAGTAGGGATACAAAATGATTACCGAAGTATAGACTCTTCTACTTATATTTACCTTCTGTCATATTTTTCTGATAAAGGCTTTATGTTGCACAATTATATGAGTATCATAGTAATAAGCATAATATTTACACATAATATTATGCATATATCAATTATCTATAAATAATACATACTATTTATATTTAGGTAGATACAGTTGTAAGAACTCAAGTTTTTATTGATAGGAAGACACAATTGAAAATTGGTAAACTATCAATTTAGTGAGTAGTGCTAATTACGTTTGACTTTTAGACTCTCTTCTCGCTCCACTGGAGAGCCAGTGACAGGGACTTAAATCAAGAGGTGACCACCAGGGACTGGTCATTTGGGGCCTGATGATAAGCCATACCATCATGTATACGCTCCTCAGTGCTCTGACACAAGTCCCATTTGGTTCCCCCTGTGGTTCTGGGAGGTAGGTAGAGTAGGTGTGCTGGCGGAAATCCCCAGCACCAAAAGGTTAACCCAATGCTCCGAGTCCTTAGGAGAACTTCCCCAGAGCTCTTGACTAGTCAATGGTGGAGTCAGTGCTGCTGACTGCAAGTTATATGCTGATTTTAGTCACCTACGGGGACAGGTCAATTATTATGGACTGTCTGTGGCCCCGTTGTTGCTGTTGCCTGTCCTCCCTAAGGACACATAGCTGTTGAATCCCTGGCTGAACCAGGCACAGGGAGAGAAACCGTATATCGGCTAAACAATCAGAGGGTCAAGAAGCTGAGATAACAACTCGGCATCAGCTCTCTCCTGTTGGTATTGGAATACCAACATATTTCAAAGCAGACAGAGGACTCGAGAAGGGTTTAGATGTATCTAGGCACAGGGAAGATTTACAATGGGTTATTAGATGGGAGTTCTGAGGCTGGCTTCATGAAAAGTGCCAAGCGCTCTCTCTCCCAAATTTCTCTTGGTGCCACTGCCAAAGGCAAAGTACTCATCTAGATGGATCGCTGTTCTGACCCAGAGTGACATTTCCAACTCTTGTTATCTATAATCCAATTTCTGAACTTCCTTTTCGGTGATATTAAGTGAAAGAGCACAAAACGTCTTTTGGCATTAAAGATAATAAATGTGCTCAGCACTACTCAGGTGCCTCTGCTCTCTCTCAGTTGCATTAGCTGTATTGATTTTAGAATTTTAAATGACCCTTTTTATCAGACTTGATTAATATCCCCTCCTCAGATCTTGGCTCCCTGCTCCTTCCCTCTGGTGTGTCATTGTCCTTCTCACACTGTCAGGAGTTAGAGGTCTCTGACCTTCGCTCAGCCTAGGTGGAGTACCGTGAGAAATGTCCCTTGGGCCTGGTGATTAGCCTCAAAAGGGAACTGAGTATGGAAGGGTCAAGTCTTCAAGATGTTGCTCTTCGTCTGTTTTTTGAGCTCAGGGCCTGGAAACACTCACAGTGGACCTTTTTGGCTCGGTAAGTACCAGACTGTTCTCATCTGTGGCTTCCAGAACAGAAGCGTTTGGCCAGACAGAGGGCTCGAAGAAGAAAGCGATCGTTGGCAAGAGAGGCCTGTTCAATCTGAGTAACACTACTGCGCGAGACTAAGGTTAATTTCCTGAGAGTTCTCTAATTAATTAATACTGTCCTCTGCTATCCTCAAGAGATTTGTTTAAGATTCTATTCACACGTTTGTTTATTCTGTCTTTGCGAGTGAACTGTAAGAGTCCTGACCATGTTGCTTCCCATCCAGATTTAGGCCTCCTGCCTGTGTCTGCCAGGGTGGCTGGGACGTGCCACATAATGACTCTTAGGAGTCTTTGCTTTGCCTTACAGAAAGTTGGTGGGTGGCAAACTGGGCACACTTTTCCGTGGGTACAGCATTCTTCCACAAGTACTGGTATTACTGATTGACTACTAACTTCTTTTCATAGTATTTTGAGTTAATTTGTAGGAAATGATACACATAATAATAATACACCATAAAAATTTGGAAAATTTAGGCATAAAAATCACACCTAATAATAGTACACGAGAGTTCCTACTCTTGCTGTGTTCTTATATACACATTTACATATTCCTAATGACAGTGTGTTTAAATATTCCATTTTAAAGACCAAACATCCCATTTTAGGTAGTTTTTCTTTTGCTCAACTAAATGATGCTTGTCCTTCTTGTACTATCAGCTTAAGAGCATAGTTAATATTTACTAGAAATTTCTGACGGTTTTATGTTATATATTTGCCTTGGCTACTTCAGTTATTAACTTGTAGCCTTCAGATCCTAGAGGCTTAGTTTTTTTCCTATTATTTGATCAGATACATTGATTTTTATCAAATACAGAATGATAGAGCTAAAAGGATTATAAAGATAACCTTACCTGTAGTTTCTCAACTGGTGCACACCACAATCTCACATGCTGTTTTATGTATACCAGTTTCTTACCCAATCTGAATTTGGTGGGTGTGGACTTAGAATCTGTCTTTGTCATCTCTATCTCAAGGGTTCTGATGCCGGTGGTAGAACCACAGTTAGAAGTCACTGTGTGGGTCACAGACCTGGCGAACTTTTTAGAGTGAATGTTACATTTTCATCATGTTCAGTTTTTCACTTTTAAAACTAATTGAATCTTGAGGCGGCTTATAACAAGAGACAAATATTACAGTCACAATTATGCTTAGCAACAGGAAATTCTAAATGAATCTTAGCATTTTACTTGACACGTTACTATGTTTAAGCATATTAAAGATGTCATTGAAAGGTACAGGGGAAGAAAGTGAACTTCATTTGCCAGGTAGGTGTTCGTGGTACTGTTATCCACAACTGTCCGGGCTGATTGACAGCACACACATTACCTCTTAACAGGCATTGTATTCAAAGGCATCACATTTAAGTATATGTCATTTTTACTGAATATTTGAAACTGTTTTAGTTAATAATATTAATTGTTCGTAGACCAACTTTCAGCCAGTTACAAAATGCTTAACAGATAATAAATCAAAAGTTTCTGTGGATCTTTGCTTATAATAAACCTAGGCCAACAATGGCGTGTTACCTGTTGCTTGCTCTGATCAGGGCTGGTGTTCAGCCCCTCAGAGGACTCCTGACCTTAACACAGATGTGGAAACTGAAACACTGGGCTCGGGGGTACAAAATCACTTAGCTGCTAGGATCCGGGCCTAAGCTGGGGCTCAGATCTCTCGGGCCTTCTTGCTCTGCTCTTTCCACCCACCCTAAACACCTTCGTAACGTGATTTCTATCCAGTGAGAGGCAGGGGGTCAATGGCTGCTGAAGATGTATATTCACGCTGCAAAGAACATCAGAGCAAGGAATTTTACTCAATATTTTCTTTTGGAAAACCAAACATGCTTTATTTTATTTGTTCACAATTTATTTAAACATCTCACATATACAAAATAGGTACAATTTAATTTTTCCGCTTGTCCAAGAAACAAGAATGCTTTGGAAGCGTGGAAGAGGGTGAAGACAAGATAAGCAAAGAACAAGGCAGAAACTAAAGAGAACGACGTTGGGCAAACGATCTGCACACTTTTAGTTGAGGATAAGGTGGGAAATGTGGATGCTAAGTCAGATTTTTTAAAACCACACAATACAACTCAATACAGAGGAGTATTTCTTCTCCAATTCTTCTAGCACCATCGACATTCTTCAAGTTTCTGAAATACTATTAGTTAGCACCTTTGTATTATGAACAAAACAAGTACCTCAGTCCTCGTCTGTCTTGGTCAGCACCTCGCGAGGAGGATCACACTCACGAGAAAGTGGTTTGAGGTAGTTTAAACCTTCTGGTTTTAAACTTCTCCCTATGGAAGATATTCAAAAGCCACAAGTGGTGTGAATGTTCATGGTTTTTATTTTATTTTTTTTTCAATTTTTGTTTTGGTTTTCTTACAAAGGCTGACATTTTCCACAACAGGTGTAAAAGTGTTGATTAAAAAAAAAAAAAAACTCCAGATTTGGGGGGACGGGAGGGGCTGAGGGAGTTAGTCGAATCGTATTGCACGATGCTCTGATTGGCCCTTCTTCTCTTTTGCCCACAATTTAAGCAAGTAGATGTGCAGAAGAAGTGGAAGAACTCAGCTGTCAGGTAAAAAGAAGTGGCAAAGAGAAAGTGTGTTCAGGTTTCTTTTTTTTTTTTTTAGTTTTTAATTTAGGTTGAGTTCATTTATTTGAAACAGACTGGGCCAACGTCCACACGGATTTCTTGGCCGGCATCCCCGAGGTCCAGAGGCGCAATATCCAGGAAGGGCAGGCGGGAAGGCTTATTTGTTTTGTATTCAATGATCGTCTTTCCCCATTCGTTTGTCTTTTTCTGTTACAAAGAGAGAGAAAAGGAAAAGGTACATCACATAACACGATTTCTTCATCTGATAACACCTGAAAGTTGCACTCCCAGGTTTAGTCGGTGTGCATGTGTGCTCGTGTGTATATGTACAAACGCACATGGTTAGAAAAGGGAGTTGAGTGGGCATGTGACATTGCTTTAAGTGAATGTTAAATTTTCTTCTATTTACAGCATATTGTAAAGAATTTGTCACAGATTTTTCTTTATAACGAAAAAATATAAATAAAATTACGTTACCAGACACCTACAAATATAAATTATGAATTATAGTTCAGGCCCTGTCAATATCAAGAATTTTTAAGTTCTGAGTATGCATTATTATTTAAGAAATATATTAAAGGACAAACAATGAATGCATGGACATAGTGGTCATTTTCAGTGTTTCAGAATACTTCTGGGGTGGTATCAGAGAAAGCAATATCTGAATTTACATATTCATTTATGTAAAAAGTTTAAATAAGTTCGTTCACTCGTTCATGTGTTTTTTTTAATGGTCTAAGCTAGAACTCCCCACTCCATTTCCTAAAATAAATGTTATGCCTGTATTTTAATACTACTTACAGAGCAGCCATCCACGAGGACAGTGTACGTGAACCTGCTGTTGCCCTCAGGGACAAGTTCCACATCATTGGAGCCCTGCAGAATGACAGCCTTCTTCAGACTGCCCGTCTCCTCGTCCAGGTAGGCGACACTGTTCTTGCAGTGGTAGGTGATGTTCTGGGAAGCGTGGTTGGCCAGCAGGCGCATGAAGGCCAGTTGGGTAGCCATTTCCTTAGAGGTCACACCTTCGACATTGTATTCAAACTACAGGAAAAAAGATGCAAATTCTGATTAAAAGGGGAAGGAGACTCAGACACTAGAGCTCTGCTTAGAAAAGAGAGAGTATAAGGGAGCCTTAGGAAAAGGTTCTTTTCAAGGAAACTCAATTCACTTGCTTCTGAAGCTTCAGTTACTTAGACATGTGATCCTTCAGATGAAGGCAAACTCATCTAAGCATGGCACTTGTTTCAGTTAAGTGTTCATGTGTGTGTAGCTTCCTTAGGCTAAGAGGGCAACAGATAGGAATGTTGACCTTTTTCTATAATGCTGTAATTTACTGAATTCTAGTAGATAGTCGAAAGGTTGGTAAAATATTTGACTACAAATTCAGAAAACTGCTCTCATTCTCATTCTGTGCACAGTGTGGGGCTATGTACTGGCCGAGGTATCTTCACACTAAGGAAGTCAGATTTGAATTTAAATAATGACTTTGAATTATATATGGATATAGCCAATCAAAAAAATTGGAATCTGAGAAAATAAGCCCATTTTGATAAAGGGTTACTACACAGATAACCAAAAGAAAAGAGTCCTAAGGAAATAAAACATACTAGAAAGAGGGATGTTCGTAGTATTGCTCACCTGGCTACCACCGTTGATGGTTTCTCCTAACCAGACATGCTTCTTGGCCTTGGAGTTCCTGTACCAGTTCTTGGCTGTGATAGTTTCAGGTTGGGCCCGGATGCAAGTCTCACCAGTAGAGAAATCACAGTATACTTTGATCGCATCCATAGTGCATCCTTGGTTCGGGTCAATCCAGTAGTAACCTTTTCAGAAAATAAGATCTTGAGCATAAAACTTCTCATCAAGCAGAACAGAATTTCTAACAACAGGAAGTCAACTAACGGGGATTCCTGGAAGTTGCATTTTTGATTATACTATTAGATCATCTATTGCATACTTCACAGGAAAGTATGAATATTTTTAAGATTAGACAGTTCCTTCTCTTTTTCTCCAAGCAAAAAATCAAACTGCTACTTTTTGCCAGGAAAAGAGCAAAAATATATATTAAGAGAAGCTTGAGGGTGGGTGCTGGTTGGGAGAAAAAATGATGCTTAACAGGTATAATGGGACTTTTACTCAAATACATATTCATACTAAATGTCAATGGGAACTAATTTTGGAATGTTCAGCTTGTGAGGAAGTTCGGGCTAGTTGGGCCACGTTGACCTACCGCTGCTCCACTCTGGGTGGCTGAGTCTCAAGTCACGGCACGTGCGAGCTGGGTTCTTCCTTGAGCCCTCAGGAGTAAGAAGGGTCTCAATCTGGTTGTTGAGAGACTTCAGAGTGGCATCCACTTCGTAGTCCTTGGGTCTGAGAGAAGGCGGAGAGCGAGGCTGGTCAGCCCTGTAGAAGTCTCCATCAAAGCCAAAGTCATAACCACCGCCACTTGCTCCAGGTGGTCCGGGAGGACCAGGGGGACCAGGAGGACCCTGTGAAGATCAGAGAGAAGAGGGGAGGCTTTGAGTTTGGTTATGAGAGACAGTAGTGGCAGCAGATTTTAAGTTGAACTTCACGCACAAATATGTTTTAATAAGCAAAAATAATCAAGATCATATAAATAAATGATGTGTTCCCAGGCACACTTTCAGGGATAATCTTAACAACTCACTACGCACAGATAATTCTCAGATCTCTTTGCCTCCCTGCCTGTCTGCCTGGCTGTCTTACTGGGGTTAAACCTGAACCTAGGGCCTTCACACATATCTAGTCCTTCATATGCCCCTTTCTTTCTCCTTTTTTAGAGACAAGTTCTCTCTTAGTCACTGAATTGCCCAGGTTGGGCTGACACTAGCCATCCTCCTGCTTCAGCTTCCCAGAATGGTGGGATTGCAGACAGGCCATCATATCTATCCCATATCTCTTAAACACATCAAAGTGGGTCTACTTCCATATGTCATCAGAATTGTCGTGGTATAGTCTAGTCTGAAGAAAATATGCCTTTGGTCGGAGATGTTCCTTATTATTTCCCCAAACTGTACTTACAGCAGGTCCTTGGCTACCCTGAGAGCCTCGCACACCAGCAGGTCCAACAGCACCAGGATGTCCAGAGCGGCCATCTTTGCCAGCAGGGCCGGAAGGACCAGCAGGGCCCTAAGGAGGAAGGGCATGAAAGCAAGTGAGTGAAAGAAACCTCAGAAGACAGCAGTGGCCTATGGCTCACTGGCCATATTGCCTCAAATTCAGAGATGAATTATCTTTTAGATTGACCTACCCTGGGACCAGCAGGACCCACAGGGCCGGGAGCACCTTGATCACCATGTTGACCCTTTAAAGAGAGAACAGAAGAAAAATTCCACTTTCAGAACACGTGTCAATAGATAGGTTTTTTCCCATTTAAAAAAAAACTGGATGAAAAACTTCAGTTTAATGGACTCTGGATTGAGAAAATTGAAAATGTAAAGTGGAGCTCTTTTCTCCCATTATGTCTATTATATTCAATTATTTTTGCAAGCTATTTCCACAGTGCAATATTAGTTATTCTTCTAATTATATTTGTTATAAGTGGGGCTGAAGGACACCAGTGCCAGGAGATTGTAATATATGTATGTTTCTACCTCCCTTAACCCTCACCTTGTTGTTTTGGGATAAAATAGCACCACGTGTGAGAGAGACAGAGTTAGGCAGAGAATGGGAAATGGATCAGGCAGGACACTTTAGGCTAACAGCTGGGAAAACAGAAGAAGGTCCTTGGGGCTGGAGGCTTTGAGGTCAGGGTACAGGTGGCATGGTTGAGTTTTACTTACAGCAAGACCAGGGAGACCCTGCAATCCATTGTGTCCCTTTATGCCAGGAAGACCTCTGGGCCCTTTATCACCAGCCTCACCCTTGTCACCCCGAGTGCCTTGTGGGCCCTAAAAGCAAAGAGGAAGACAAGGAGGACATTCACTTTTTTTTTTAAAGACCCTTCTCCACAAATACATTTTAATCCATTTACAAAGATAACTTGAGACATGCGGAGGTCTACATGGGTTCTCATTGGTTCTGGTAATGATTTTTAGTTGAGTTGTCTGTAAAAAGGCTAGATTTTTATGCTCAATTAATACAAACAAGAAGAAAGGAACAAAATCAGGCCAAGTTATTGTCATCAATTCTCAGCATAAATTAATAGCTTTAAAAATATGGAGCTTAGACTCTATACTGTCTATTTCCTTAATAGTTTGAGCCGATTCTCCTTAAATGCTAAGTTATATAGAAATCTTCACCATGTACATACACTAGGACCTCTTGGACCAACAGCACCAGTAGGACCAACGGAACCAGCAGGACCCTATGAATGGAAAAGAAAAATGACAACTCATCAGCTAAGCCCAGAATCCTTCCTGATACCCAGGAGTAAAGGCAGACATAGAGCCCATGCAGGTGACTGCACCCAGGAACCGACATTTGGGAACTTACAGGTTCACCGCGGCTTCCAGCTTTCCCAGTGGGGCCCACAGGGCCATGAGGGCCAGGGGCACCTAGAGCACCAGCGGGGCCAGCGTTGCCAGGGTAACCACGCTCTCCCTATCAAAGGCAAAACAAAGCTCAGCATCAGTAGGGTCTGTATTTTAATCACTTTAAAACTAGAAAAAGATAAACTAACGTTCTGACCTTGTGTCCAGGCTGACCATCACGACCTGGGGGACCATCATTTCCAGGGTTGCCCTGTGAAGACACCAAGCAAATTAGGGCTGTTGGGGAGGTGCTGTGGCCACCCACCCCCATGTCTCTCCTGCTCTTTCACCCCCATCAGAGCTCAAGACTGAGCCTTTTAAAGACTGCTACAAAGTAGAAGAAAGAACTTGTCCAGAAAGATATTTTTGAAGATTTTTAAATAATAGTTATTAATTTTAGCATTAATCATTATTGTTAATATTTGGGTCCAAATTTAAAGTGTGTTCATTCAAAGTCCATTCCCCAGCTGAAGTAAGTTTTCATATGTTTAAAACTAAGAGAGGTCAATAAGAGAGGTAGATATTAGCAAGAAACAGATTTTCCAGATTAGAAACTTGGAACAAGAGAACTTTAGCTTAGCACATGAAGTCACAAACAATGAACAACAGCTTGGTTTTATTTTACAAACGAAGCACTGCACTCACATCACGACCAGCTTCACCAGGAGCACCGTTGACTCCAGGACTACCCACATTTCCAGGGGGACCCCGGGCACCAGGAGGGCCAGCGATGCCCAGAGGACCAGGTTCACCCTGAAGAGGTCAAGAAAATACAACAAAATTGCTCTCTGTGGGTGAAATGCTAACCTCATCCTCCCAAAACAACGGGGACCAGAAGATTCTAGTCTGAAGGTAGACTGAAGGAGTGTGCCACAAAAGTATCATGTGTGTCATTCTTGCCCTCGAATACACTAACAGAACCAGCTCTGTGTAGTTGAGAATGTTGCCCGGTATGCAGCGGAGCATGACCGCACGCAGTATCCCAAGTGAAATAAATTCATAGAGTTGATAGAGTTTATGGAGATGAGATGGCTTCTAGTTGCTGTCACATATAAGGTTAATGGAATGATTCAGAACTTCCAAAGTTTCATTCTTTCTGCAGGATAAATGGTGCCAGAATTTCATATTGCAGAGGAGTAAATGCAATTAGAGTTTGTATCATTCTCAAGCGTGTAGAAAGAACAAAAATCATCCTGCATAATGCTAAGCTGTGTCTTTATAGTGTGTGTCTAAGTGAGGTGGTATTAAAGCTTTGTAGATAAGTGACATGTGATCTGTATAAAGAAAATGCCATGAATAAAAATCTTAAGTGGAGTTATTCAGTGATCAATCTGTCACATCTGAAGTGGCAGCTTTTGAAATCTTTTATTATGTTAATGAGAACGTCAACCACTCACCGAAGCACCAGCGACACCTGGCAGACCACGTTCACCTCTAGAGCCAGGAAGGCCCAGAATACCGGGAGGACCAAGAAAGCCCTGAGGACCTGGGGTGCCAGGTGGTCCCTAAACCAGAGAAAGACAAAGCATTGTTACTGGTAAGACCCTAGGTGTCAACACAGGTTTGGCTTGAGAGTAGTAAGAATGAGCCATTCTTAGTTTAACAGGAGGCTTCTATTGAGTGACACTTTCTAATAGTGGAGCATATCCTTGGACACCTTTTCTCCAGTGATTACAATGAGTTTATATCTTGGCACATGTATACACACACACACACACACACACACACACACACACGCACGCACGCACACACACACACACACACAAACACATAGTGAGTGGCTGGTTCCTCCATGAGATCAATGTTACACCATTTAGGAGATATGTGATTGAGATTAATGAAGCCATAGAGAGAGGAGTGGAGTTTTCATACACTCTTTACAAGAAAGCACATTTTGACTTCAGCCTCTGAGGTCTAATGAAGGCACCAAAGTATCAGTAACACTGGATGATGCAAGCTTAAAGGAATCCACTGCTTACTGAGATTGATTAATTTACTGCAGGGTGGCCAGGGCAATAGAAATCTGTTCAAATTCTTGTGCCTTGGGTATTCTCAACAGTTTAAAGAGCTGTTGCGATGAAACAGTGAGAGTTTTCATTTACAGTCATTCCTATTATATGCTTTCTGAGCATCTGCTGAAGCCACAGCACCTCAGGGTGTTGGACAGATTTTCTGGCTCAACTGAGCTCTACTTGAGAACCTGTAGTGCTCATCAACAAATACATGCCACTTGAGGATTCGTGTAGGGCTTTATTTTTAACTCAACATAAGGCATTAAGAAAAGAAGAGTTCAAAATCACTTACAGCAGTGCCAGGCTCTCCAGAAGGACCCTTTTCACCAAGAAAGCCGGGAGGGCCAGCTGCACCTGTTTCTCCAGTTCGGCCAACTGGGCCTTGGTCACCACGAGGACCTCGGACTCCTTCTTTACCAGCAGCACCAGCGGGACCAGGAGGTCCGGTAATACCCTGTGAACAAGTGTACCAGGTCATTTGCCTTCTGTTAATTATCACAGACCTGGAAGAAAGCAGCAGAGGTTCTATATATTAAGATGCACACTGTGGGACACAACAAAATCATATCCTGGCCATTTTGGGGAAAGGGTTAGAACTTTTGAACAATCTCATAGAAAGAAGCAATTCCTGTTTCACTCTGGAGGCTGTAAGAAAACAAATAGATGAGTTTGCAAATTTGTAAGAAGAAAGGCAATGCCATGCTATGGATATCACGGCATACAGAATTGTGAACTACGTGGGGTTAGAAGAATGAGTGTCAGATGAATGAGACTTTGGATGTTGGAGGATTCTACCCACTACTTTTTGAAGAAAGCCAATATTGGCATTAAGTTCATAATTGAGGAAACGCATACGCTCTCAACTAGGTTTAATTAAATGCCTACAGGGAATGAAGAATTTTTTTTCTGTTGTGAATCTGTAAAAGGATTCCAAGAAATCAACATCTTTGCTATATTTTCCCCTGAAACCTTAACCGGAAGACTCAATCCTTGGTAATTAATTAAATTCTCTTGACTCCCGACAGCAGAGTTTGAATCAGAATTAAATTAGAGACCAAACCACCTTTAAATTCAGGAACAATTAGACCTTAACAACGGAGGCAGAATGTTAGCCATAAAGGGTAATTAGATATAGAAATAGCTGATATGTGACTAAAACTGTTCTACTTTTTTAATTTTTAAAGAAGAGATCGTGCCCCTAAAGGGGAACTAATGTTTGCATGAATAAAAGCCTCTTAAACTTATATTATTAAATATAATTTGTGATGGTTTTGTTTTACTAACTCAGAAAAACTGATTTTAAGTTAGGGAAGTAATAGCAATTATTAGTGATGTGTTTCCTTAGAGAGTTCCTCACTAGTCTCCTACAACAGATCAGGCCTTTTGGCCAGAGTAAATGAACACTTTTGTTCAGAGGGATTGACTTACGGCGGGTCCAGGGGGACCAGTTCGTCCAGCAGCACCAGGAAAACCAGTCATACCCTAGAAACCAAGCACAAAACATTTCATAGTCAGGCCAATGCTAAAGATTTGGATAAGAGAGGCAATCCTCTTTCAAAATATCCTCATGTCACTAGGGTTGGACCAAAAGGTAAATGGTAGGCAGCATTTGCTGAGGCAGTTCTGGTGCCCTAATCAGGCCTTGAAGGCGGTCTCTACACATCTTTCTTATTAGAGGGTCACTGTCTATCATGTCCGTCTTTTACATTAAAGATTTGATAGTCTCTTCTGAAATGCTAACATTTCTTTGACAAGAAGATGACACCGTGTCATTATTACACATTTTTGTGTATACACTGGCAATTATCAGAACTACGTGGTAGAGTTCTAAGGGAATGGATGCTGAAAAAGCAATGCCTGGCCCAGACAGAGCAGGAAGTCCTGTGTAGTGAGAGTTCCCTCCTGGGCTTCTCCAGGTTTGTAGAGAGTCAGGGTGATTGAACTGGAGGCAAAGAGGAAGGTCTTGGCCAAGCAGAAGAAGGAGGTCATTACGAAAAAGATAAAAGCATCGTAGAAATATTGTACCCACTTGACAGTTAAACTGCTTGCGGTTAACATTGGTTTCTCCCTCAAGTAGGGCCGTAGTAGTAACAAGCACTGCCCCGAGTTCCACCTGAGATTGTTAATATTTGTGTAGCCATGCTCGCTCAATATCAGTATTGCTTTCGTCAGAATAAACTTGATTCTCAATACTCTTCTCATCACAGCACAAATTTACTCAAAATTTAAAAATATTTATTTGTTTTTGCTAGTTGCAGCGAGGGCAGTTTTATTTTGAACATAAGAATAGAATGATAAAAACTCTTCCAGGTAGTGAAAGGCGTCCTGAATCGGGGGCCCTTACCAAAGATTTTAAAGACTTTTAAGTTGCCTGTAATAGATTCTGAAGAAAGAAAAGTGATGAGAACCCATTATAAATACTCACAGGGGGACCTCCATCACCACGGCTTCCAGCGGGACCAGGGGGGCCATTTGGACCCTATATGCAAGCAGAAACTCGGGGTCAAATCACAAAATAGGTGACTCTTATAAATATTACTCTTTTTCCCAAAATGATACTCATATCAACTAGAGGAAAATTTAGGAATGAAAAATAGCTTCTGTGTCAAATGTTTTTGCATTAATATTACCACCGCCCCCCGCTTATGGGATATTGCAGAATAAAGGTAAGACAATATTTACAAAACTTTTATAAGGTGGTATGCAAATGGTAGTCATTTTTTAAAATCATTTTTGATCTGGTACATCCTCTTACATATACTAGGCATGTGGTTGATGTGTGTTGAACCTTAAAGTCTGCCGGTAACTACACAGGCTGTGTGGGCCACCAGGCAAAGCAACTTACAGATGGGCCGGCAGGGCCAACGGGGCCTGTGGCACCGACAACACCATTTTCACCCCTAGGGCCTTTGGCTCCTCTCTCGCCTTTAGCGCCAGGTTGCCCAGCAGCACCCTGTGGGAAGTGCACAGTTAGGGCGCTGGTGTTCAGATTCTCTTGCCTCGCCCATCTGGGGTGTTGTTAGAGGCGCCTCCGTCATGCGGTACTCACAGCGGGACCAGCAAATCCGTTGGGGCCGGCAGGACCAACTTCACCACGTTCACCCTAGGTGGAAGAAGTGATTGAAAAAATTGCAGGCATCTTAGATTCATAAACGTCTAAAATTTGTGAGGATTTGTGTCCAAATGACCCAGATGTGTACTTACAGGGCTACCACGAGGACCAGCCGGGCCAGCAGGACCAGCAGCACCAGCTTCACCCTGCAGTGCAACCAAGGACGGGTTGGTTAATGTGCCTGAAAGAAATGCTGTAAGAAGTGGGAAGGAGAGAGGACAGCGGCAGACAGGGCCACTCTCAAGGTTGGCAGTTGCCTTGAAAGAGGCAATCTATATTTGGTAGGGTAAAACGAAGTCGATTCTTACTTACTGCGGTATTCATTGTAGGGCCAAAGTGGTATTGGTTGTACACTTGCAAAATCACTATAAATCAGCACCCATAACACTTGGAGGAGGACATTTTAATTTTTAGATGGATGCAGGACTGATCTATTTGCTGCAATCTTTGCAACACAGTAAATAAGGCCTATTTTAGGAGGGCTGTTCAATGGGAAATGGGCACACTATGTATTTTATCGACCTTACAATTGAAGGCTTTGAGAAGGCTTGGTGCGTTAGGATATTGTTAATGGGTCACAGGGAAAGTCTTTAGAACAAATGATAGGATTAAAGTACCGATCAGACAGCTGGGATGTCCACAGGAAGGGAAAGAGGACTTTGGACACAGAGCATTTATCTCCTGCTGCCCTATCCGAACAGCGAAGTTTAAATAATAGACCTTTCTACCAGGCTGTAAAAATGAATTGCTAGGGTTTTCTGGGACTAGGGAAGGCAAGGAATTTTAGACAGAACCATCAGCTCAGAAAGTCCCATCTCGGGGAACATGGTGCTTACTCTGTCGCCTGTGGCTCCAGCAGGCCCAGGGGCACCTACAGCACCAGGAGCACCCTAGGACCAAAAAGGAGACATGTCTTATTAACACAACATTCCATGCCATCAAAAGTGAATCTTGTCCCTCCGTCCTTCTGCGCCTTTACAGTGACTGAACGCTTCCCCTGCACACTCAGCTGGATGGGGGGAAAAAGCCTCTGATACATTATTTCAGCTCTAATCATCACGACTGCTAGAAGTTGTTTTTGGGAGAAGTTTCTAGTAATAAAGGTTGTAGGAAAAACAAGTTAGGAATTTGGGAGATCTGACCTCTCCACACTTGTCAGATTCCCCATAGAGCAGCAAATGGACTGCTGGTACGGTGTGACTCAAGGGACAGCCCATCAGCACTGTGCGCGTGAGCTACCAGCTCCACGGGACAGGTGAAGAGGAGGACCTCGGCTAGCAGGGCTGGGAAGGGCCACAATGCTGATGCCCGTGGGTTACCTTTGGCATTCCCTTGGCATTAGCAGCTAATATTTTGGAAGCTTCTCTCAAATAAACTCCAAGAATATACATGTATATAACTGTAGGACCTTCTCTGGGGTTCTGGTATTTTAACACCTGAAAAAATCATTGTTTTCTTTTTAAAGTCCTGGTATCATCTCAGACAACCCTTGAATCGTATACTAACCCTAGAGCTTTTGGTCTGCAGTGTGGAGTCAGTATGTTTAACACTGGCAAAGGTAGACAAGTCAGGATGTCTTTTCCACACAAGTATGCCCTGTTGGATTTTTCTTTTGACACATGTAAACGGGTTAAGTGTGGGAAGAAATGAAGTACTGTTTTACAAAACCTGAATCCCTCCCCCTTTTTTCACTTCTCTTTTGGAGATGTTCTCAATCAAATTGAGGTCAATGTTAACGATAAAACAAAAATCTGAGTACAAACAAACACACAAACAGAATTACTCACACGAGCGCCATCTCGGCCAGTGCTGCCTGCTTCACCTCTGAGGCCAGTTTCACCCTGGAAGTATGAGGCAAGAGGAACTTTTCACCTTCTGACCAAACCCACAAATCACAGTTAATCTGAAGTGTTTGGCAGAAGATGCTATAATACCTCTACTCATTTCAGATTTTTAGTAATTTCTTAACACTTTTATCATTTCCTAAAATGTTGAATAAGGAAAAAAATTAGAAAAGAAAAAATAACTCAGGCCCACTCCATATTGCTGTTGGATGTGTTCCCTCCTCGTTTTTGTCCACTCCACTGATGCACAGTCAAGCAAGGTATGCAATCACGTGGATGGGATTGTAAGACTACATCACAAAGGGCCGCAGGGCTGATGACTCTCACGGCATAACTAATGCGGCGGCACGGTTGACAGCTGTTCCATGTAGCTTCTTCCCATTAATTAGGGCAGGATGAGACATTATTGTTAGTGGCATTAAAGTGAGCCTCATGTATTACTCAACACCATCTGCTTGCATGAAATTCCATGGTAGCAAGGAATTTTGCCAGATTAGTGAGTCTGGAAATGCGTAGGTGCTAGGTGGCAGCAGGAAATGTGTACAGATAGATATCAAAATGCTACCATGCCACCTGCCAAGAGGCATAAGAAACGTGGGCAGCCTTGTGCCAGAGTTCACCGACAGTGTTTATGAGGGACCAGTACCAAGAGGAGAGGGTACCTTTTCGCCCTTGCCACCAGGGATGCCCGCTGCACCCCTCTCTCCTGGGAGTCCACCAGGACCAGATGCGCCAGCAGTGCCAGGAGGACCAACCACACCGGGTTCACCCTTGAATCGAACACATGGGAAAGTGGATTACGTTGGTGGCAAAAGAGGAAGATAGAAACCAAATTCTTGAAGGAGTCCATTTTAAACGTTGGCTAGGCAGCCCTCCTGCCTGCTCAGAGACACAAAGAAGGACACCGAAAGGGGGAGAACACAGCAAGGAGATGCCACGAATGCTGTGATGATGAGGGAAGGAGAAGACAGGGGTGCGAGGGGATGACTGGGGTTCTTTTATAACCAGCTCCCAGCCCTCTTAATGAAGCAGGACGAGGAAAAGGACAGGACTGGACACGAGGGAACAGTGAGGGAAATGCAGTTGCCCACAAAACTTTTCTCAAAGGTAAGTCTCTTGGTCCAAGTAGAACACACAGAAGGAGACTTCTTCAGCTGGGAAGACATTTGTGTTTCAGTGTCCTCAAGAGTAAAGAATAAAGCTTTCATCTTAATATAAGCTACATCTATACATACTCAAGACTTGTTGACTAGATCCTGAATTGAACAGATCCTTTCTGAAGGCTAACCTAACATAATTGTGTTTTCTTTATTATTTTTCTCTCTCTCTCACTGTATTTTTCATTTTCCACCTAAAATACCCTTTTTCACATTAAGATACCCTTATATATCTGCCATTTATGTTTTTTTCCTTGAATATAAGAATCAGAAGTAATTGGATTGTCTTCTTTTTATTGTGGTTACAGCAATCTGTTTTGCAGATATATGATATGCCATCTATTTTAAAATCTATTTGGGATGAAAGTTTTCATACCTATGTTTTCAAGGTGAATGTGGTGCCCAATTAATTTTCATTATTATAAATTCTTCTACCACTAACACACTAATGTCCAAATATATAGGATAGTCATACCTTCAACGAAAATCATAAGCACTGTGACAAGGAAAGATAAAACAGGTACTAATTCATTACTGTTTGCACAACATTGAGCCATTCCCTCCCAGATTCCTGTTGGGATAGTTCAGATCTACTGAAATCAAACTGCTATTTGTACAGGTAGACATCATCACAGAACTGAAAAAAAAATCTGAAAATACTCTTCTATTGTAAAGGGTCTATCTATTCTAGCTCACACTGGACCATACTAATAGTACTTAAAAACATGAAGCGTTACCTTGTTTCCATCAGGTCCTGGGGGTCCAGAAGGGCCTCGGCTTCCAATAGGGCCAGAAGGACCCACAGCACCACTCTCACCTGGGGGACCACGTTCCCCCTGAAAACCAGCACATAGAAGAAGTCACTCGCAGAGATACGGCTGTACAGTATTACCCCAGGCCACACCCAGCCGGAGTTTTAGTTCTGCTCTTGCCGCTTTTCGGGAAGTTCAACTTTCTTTTCCTCCTAATTTTCTCCACTTACAAAATGAAGACAGGAGAGGAGAACCTCTGAGCCCCAATTTGGTTGTAATTTGCTACAGTTTCATAATTTGTTGCTTTTGAACTAAACTAGTCAACCTTTGGACCTTCCTATTCTTATTTGTTTATTTATTTACTACTTATTCATCCGTGGTCTTTCCTGGAATAGTTCCATAGTTAAAAATGCCAGTTATATATATAAAATCAATGAAAGTATTGTGGCACTTTGGTTAAAAAGCAATGTCAGGTACACATAAGATTATATCTCTGCCCCATTTTTATAAAGTCATACAATAACAATATAAGCCATGAAAAGGTAGTCATAATATTCAATAGGGGCCATATATGTAAGTGTGTCATATTTCTACCTCATCTAGCATCTATCTGAATTTCTCCTAGCTTGTGTCTCAATATCACTGTTAACACAGCACACTGTGATACTGAATATTTATCACACTGGTTCACACTGCAACTATATCAGAAGACCCTGTGATACCTGGGTTCTACAGTGCTATGGTTGTTTGACATCAGCTTTGAGCTTCCAATGTGTATGGTAACTGGCAGAACAATGAGACAGTTTAGTGGCAAACTAATCCCTCCGGCTACGCCAATATGCACAGACAAGCCCCATGTTTGTTTTGTTTTTCCTTAGATAACTAGATTCATGGATCAGCTTTGGACTTCGAACATCAATAGGTAATGTAGATTAGATTACTAATCTTAGGAAGGTGCTATCTTTCCTTGGCTCAGATGGAGCCACTGAAATAGGTCATGTTTGTCCATTTAAATCCCCAGCACACATTAATTCATTTATATTCCTTATAACCATGTAGTTATCGAATAAGAAAAGGGAGCAACTGGTTAAGAAAAAGTCTACTATTGACTTGGAAATTATAATGCTTTCTACACATCCAATTTGATTCTCAATGAGGGTCAGGGACTTGTGCAAGGATAGTTGTCATAGCTTTAGGAAAAAAAGCACTATTTCTTTAAAAAGCGCATTGCCAGGAGTTTATGAAAGTTAATTAAATAACACTTACTCTTGGACCAGCAGGGCCAGGGAGACCAAATTCACCAGGGAGACCCTAGGCGAAACACAAGAGTAAACAAAGTGTGAAATGTGCGTGCTCGCTAAACTCACTTATTATTAGGATTTGAAAGGTTCTGAAAAAGTCACGAAAGCTGCATGTGTCTGTTTACAAAAGTCTTAAGCATACGAGCTAAAAAGTACAGCAGAATTTCAAGTGGTCTATGAAAGACACAAAGAGACAATCACATCAAACAGGGATCTATCCCAGAACCTGCCGTCAGAAAATTTAAGTTTCCTGTCTGGTTTATTGCCTTTAAAGAAGTGGCAAAGCAGACTATCTCCTCTGGCTGTATGGTACATAATAAGGAACGCTACCAGACATTGCTTATTTTTAGCTACATAACAGTCTGCTTTCTTAATAGAAATTATCATATTCTGTACATTACCAAGTTAATTGTATACCCAAGTGTATCTCTTTTATTACTGACCAGCTGTTTCCTTACTGTGTCCCACTGGTGACAAAGGGGACCAGGCCACAGAATGTGACTAAATTGAGGCGCATTCATCACAATTACAGGGAAAATGACTCAGAACGCATGCTCTGATGATGTGATTTTCCATTCAATTGGTAAAACAAAGTAATCTGCAGTAAAATAAGTCATTTGTTTCGTTCTCTTTTGGCACCAACCTATGTATGACACTGTCATTAATGAGAAATATTAAATTTCCCTTTATACATTGTGATTGTATGGAAGTCCGTACCTAGGAAAAGGAAATTCTCAAGTTTGGTGTTTTATTATCCCTTATTTTGCTCACCCTTTCTCCTGGTTTGCCAGCTTCACCAGCTGCGCCTGAGGGGCCGGGCAGACCCTGTAAAAAGAAATATAAATCTCAACTTTATCATTCTACTTAGGGGATTTGCTAATAACTGGGCTTGGGGAGAACTACCTGAAATCAATGTAAGTATTATTAAATGTTATTAAATCACTCAACCAAAGTATACTTGGGGAAAAAATGCAGTCATTTGTGAAGCAGTGATCTATGTGGCAGAGGAGAGGGAAACAGTGACTGGCAGGTGGCCAGTCCAGCCACGGGCTGCATTTTATACGTTTTGTTGACTCACCTGGAAACCAGGAGGACCGGCGGGACCCTGTTCACCTTTGCCACCTTGGACACCCTGAAAGTGACAGGATAGGTGATATAAATAGCAGACTTTACCCCGGTGACTTTATAGCTACATAATTTTTACCAGAAAATGAAAAGGGTTATCTTGAGGGATGAGGTGAAGGGAAGCACAAGACTCGGCAAGGTTCTCACCTGGGGTCCAGGAGGCCCCTGAGCACCATTGTTGCCATCGGGACCCGGAGCACCCTAAAAATGTTCAACAGAAACACTGATGGTTAAGTGAGAGTGAGATATTTTTAGATGCCTCAAAGTGTCTATGGAAGTCGGTTCCCTAAATATATTTGTCATCTTTGCATGAATTAAACTCAAAGTGGGTTTTGACTGGGGCCAGAATGCTGCCTACTAACTTCCAATATGGTTCAAGGGAACTCCACGGGTGAAATACTACCACATATTTGTACACTTCTGATCTTAAGATCAAATGCTTCTGTAAGTATTTTTGACTCAACATATATTCTAATTTAATCGTAGTTCACTGCCTTATATATGTGGTTAAAAACAAAAGAAATTTCCCGATGGTAAAAGGATCCCCGGGGGGTTGTTTTCTTTCTTTCTTTCTTTCTTTTTTAAGTGACAGAATAGTGACAAATGCCCTCAAAGGATGTGTATTTCTTGGGGGAGTTCTGTGTCAGGAGATTTGTACAGAATTTGGCACCTACCCGAGCACCAGCAAGACCAGGGTGGCCCTTATCACCGGGTTTGCCGACATCACCCTATAATAAACATGAAAAAGGAAACAAAACAAAATCAAGTCTTACATATTTAGTGTCCAATTAGTCATGACGATTTTTAAGTTGATTACTTAATTTTTTCTTGCGATTCCTAGCCTTTGAGTTGTATTGTCCAAGGCATGGTGCCTTGTCATGTAGCTCCAACAAGGGGACTCAGTGTCTGCAGGGGCACAAGACTCTCGAGATAGGTTGTCAGCAGGTACTTATGGGTAAATGGGAGGGAACTCTTTACTATGGTAACAGTTTTCCTGGGTTGAAAGGATCCCTTCTTCCCATCACCTTGAGATACTATGAAACAGTAGGCAGGGAATACTAGGGATTTGGTGAAATGTAGCAAAAAAAAAAAAAATGCTGGGGGAGAGAAAGTCATGGCAGTTCTTACGGTGGGGCCTTTGGGTCCAGGGAATCCAATGTTTCCGGGTTCTCCCCTTGCTCCAGCTGGGCCGATTGGGCCAGGTCTGCCATCGATACCAGGGAGGCCCTGAAATCAGAGTACCTTTAAAGTTTACTCAGCAAATTACTCAGTGTGGTCTCCTAAACTCCAAATTTTCAATGATGCCACAGGATGAAGTGGTGTTCTGAATGCCCACAGCGTCTTGTATAACGCTTCAATAAATTGTGAAACCTTTTGCCTTTCTCAGTAGGACGTCAGTGCACACAGCCAATTCAGTCCCGCAGACACACAATTTCCCTTCCTCCCTCTTCTCTTCTACCCTTATCACCTGCTTCAATTTCCCTGCCATGTTTTTCTCTTCCCATCTCTGCTTTCAGACTGGCATTCATTTGGACTCCATAATTACAATCTATTACTTTGTGTCCCCAGATGAGGTAGGTGGCTGGTATTTATTTTCAATGCATTCATGTATAAACAAGTCAGAAAATCGACTTGATAAGGGTGCAGTAAGTGTCCTTGAAAATATAATAGAACATGAGCAATGCTTACCACAGGACCCTCTTTACCAGCTGGGCCAACATTTCCAGGGGAGCCAGGAAGACCCTACAAAAAAAAAATGAGGAGGCCTTCATGCTGGCGCCTTAACTCACATACTCAAGGCTCAAATTAATTGAAACCTTACAAAAGCACTTTTTTTCCCTCCACTCTTTGTTTGTGGCTTAGGGTAAATCATTAGGAACATTAACCACTAGCCAGGAGGCGTGAAGAGAGCTCTGAAATTTTTCTTCTTGTTTTTGCGCCTTTCCTTTTATTGAATTTTAGTGCAACTGATCCATTTACAGGTATCATAAGAAATTGTTAAGCAACTCACTATATGGACAAAATGTATCATGCTATTTACCTCATAATAGAAAAACTAATACTTTTAGCAAGCAATTTCCAAAGTGGGTTTTTATTGTGATATTTGGTGTCCCTATTACTTGTTTATAGTACAATTACAGTTGATATTCACCCATAAGAGATAATGGAACAAAAAAATTACTCTATTGCTATGGATTACAGCATCTACAGATCTAAAGGTTATTTCTCCATAGCTCGTGTGATGCTGAATACATTACAGCACTTTGTGATTGCTGCAGAAATGATTTCACTTATGAATCTGATAAACTAATAATGTATATCTCTACTATATTTCATGAACACCTTATATAAAACTCACAAATTAAGATAAAAGATTCATGCTGATAGGAGAACCAACCTAATTTGGATATATTAAAATAAATCTATTCTTCCAAAAACTAAACCAAGCCATTGTATCAAGCTATAAACAAAAAATTATGAACTAACTAAATGCATAAAAATATCTATGAAGCTTTGATAAAGTTAAATTAAAAAGGCAACTGTCAGCAAGTCCACTAACAAGTTTACTTTGGATGTTTTATTATTATCTTTGATATTAATCAGTGCTTTAAAAAGGAAATGGTGCCGGATGCGACCTGTTGGGAATTGATCTGAAACTTACTCGGGGTCCCATGAGACCAGGTTCACCAGGACGACCGGGGTCTCCATTGGGGCCTCGGACTCCAGCAGGGCCACTTGCACCACGACTTCCGGGAGGGCCCTATTAAAAAGAAAAAGACGGTAAAGGATATTAAAGCTTGTGATATGTCCACAAGCAGAAGCACCAGGTTCTTTCCCAGGTCAAAAATGATGGGCAACTTACCATGACACCAGCTCTTCCGTCAGCACCAGGGAGACCACGAGAACCAGGACTACCCTTTAAGAAAGGACATGGCACAGAAGGGAATTAGGGAAGCCCTTGAACCCAATAAGAGAGAGTCTATTAAAACATGGCCTGATCGTTCCAAATGGGGGACACAAACCTAGCCAAACACTTTACCCAAGTGTGGATGTGCGTCCTGCAAAAGTAGGTCATTGTTTCCAGACCAATTTTACAACATGACACACTGAGTCATGAATTTAATAAAAACAGATGGAAAGCAGATGCGTTTTCATTTAGAACATGCACTGAGTAATTGTGGCCAATTCCCAATGAAGAGCTGTCATCATCTGCCCTCAGTGCGCCTGGGGGTTAGGAGCATTGGGAACCTACTCTCAGGCCAGGAGGTCCCGGGGGACCCGCAGATCCAGGTTCACCATTGGAGCCCCTTTTCCCTTCTTCACCACTGGGACCAGGCGGCCCTTGGGCTCCAGCAGAGCCCTGTGCAATGGAAAGAACAAGAGAGGAAAACAGAAAAACAATTTTTAAATCTTACACAGTTCCAGAAATTGGACTTGAAAGGATAATGATGGCACACAATTGTGGACACAGAAGTACTTACGGGCTCACCCTTGTTACCAGTTTCTCCTTTGGATCCAGCAGGTCCAGGCTCACCCTAGGATCAAGACAGAAGGGGTTAAATGACTAACTCCTGTCAGAGCATTCTCACAGACATCTCTATTGGAATATTTATTGGTTAAGGTAAAGAGAAGCTCAGGTTCTCTAAGGAACAAACTGTGTTCGTACTTAAGTGGCCTGCTTGGGAATGGTATTGGTGAAAGGGAAGACCAATGTGGTAGAGTCTTGCCTACGGATCTTTGCATAAGCTTCTGAGATAGGTGTGTCTGTGAGGAAGAGAGCGTGTCTGTGTATAAGCACAGTTCCATAAAAAAAAAAAGTAAGTAAGAGTGCTAAGAAAGGAAAAAGAGGGAAAGCGACACAGTAGGAAGGAACCTGGGTAGGGATGGCACGACAGGAGGGCTAGCATTTTGGAATGTTGAGGGCCACTGCTACAACTACTTACAACAAGTCCTCTAGCACCAGTAGCACCAGCAGCACCAACGGGGCCAGGAATACCACGGGGACCGGGAAGGCCAGGAGCCCCCGCCACACCAGGAAGACCCTGTGAAGGGGACACAGCACAGTCCATCACTGATTCCGTGGGCTGTACAGGCTACACTCAATACACGCCTTGAACCTCATGCCAGCGCACTTTAGCTTCCTGGAGATATACTCACAGCTGCACCCTTAGATCCAGGAAGGCCATTTGCCCCAGGGTTACCCTAGAAAGAAAAGAAGAAAGGAATCAGTTATCTGACCTTTTAAAATCCAATTTGGATTTTACTTTTTATTCCTTCCCTTCTGGTAGTCTCCCTAATAAGGTTAATGACCATGGCTACTTACAGGAGGTCCGACAGGGCCAGAAACGCCGGGAAGACCCACTTCACCACGGGGACCCGCGGGGCCGGAAGGACCAGGGTTACCCACAGGTCCAATTTCACCCTAAGAGAAGAAAAGACATAGAGGGATTAGCCAGCAAATAATGTATCTCTGTTGTCAGGACATCAGGCTTTGTGAATTTCACTAGAACTATACTCATTTTCCTTATCTGGTGTGTTGCCACAAGATCTGGATACTCTTCGCCATTTTGTCTGTCACTGCTGCCTTGGCTCTACCTTTGTCTCTTTGTGTTCAACTGGGCTTTGTCAGTCCTCACGAGTTTGGGATTATATCCCACAAGAGCTTCATGGAATCAACTTCCACGTTGACAGCTCTGTCTGTGTTCACAGTGTGCAAATGAAGACAGAATGTTTCCTTCAAATGGGAACTAAGAAAACTGATCATTCTGTATCCAACTTGAAGGCACTAGTTAAAGAATCTTTTCTGTTATTATGCCTTTCTCCTCAAATATCATTCTGATATTTTAAATCATAGTAAAAAGTTTATCAAGGTAGTAACAAAGGACACACTTGTTTTTACCTTGGGACCAGGGGCTCCTGGGAAGCCTGGAGGGCCAGCAGCTCCAATGGGACCCTGAAATCAAAGCAGAACACAATAAGAAATGTCCTCTAAGTGAACTGGAAAACAACAATAGAAGATAAAAGTGGCTTAGAGTGCCTCGATCTTATGTGATATTGGGGAAAAAAAACCCACAGGCAACTAGTGTGTTGATATTCAGGTCTTATCAAAAGAAGACTCTGAAGGTAGGGTGGACTGTACACATCATCCAATGGCCCCCACATACTTATAAGTAGTCAAGGATACTTAAAAATGAAAATTTCCCAGGCCCCAAGGAACATCTAGTAAAACGTCTGAAATGTTATTTCATAGGAAATTAATGAAGAGGATTGCGCCCTCCATCCCATACTCCAATACTCCCAAATTCCCCACTGTCAAAACTTACAGCAGGACCCACAGGACCGACACTGCCATCACTGCCTCGGGCACCCTAAGAAGGAAGCAAAGAGAGTCAAGGGGAAGTTGGACACGGTCAGTAGAAGACTTTTTAAAAACTTAAAAATGAACAAAACTAAGACTTACACCTGGGCCAGGGGCACCAACACGTCCTCTCTCACCAGGAAGTCCACGAGCTCCCTAGAAGCAGAAATAATTTCCATGAAACCTAATTTAAAAAGTCATTAGTATCATTGCTTTGTCCAGTTTCCATTGTGTATAAGAAATTCCCTACAAATAAATACGTCTTAGTCTAATACCCGCTAAAACAGTGGGTTTCAATTAAACACGCAGAAAAATATTAAAGAGTACAATGCTGAGGGAAATGGTAATTGGCAAAAACATTAAAGAAATTCCAGCTTGAAGAGTATCCTTGGCCGGATTTACCAGAGTAATCACTACTTACTGTTTGGCCTGGAGTTCCATTTTCACCAGGGGCGCCGGGTTCACCCTACACGGAGAAGAAAGATGGCGTTCTTTTTCATTGCCTATTAATCTATTAATTATTTTTTTCCTGATTGGACCTTTGTTTTTACCTTACTATTTCAATTTGAACCATTCATATTTCTTACACATATAGATTCTTAATTACACTAAGCCTATACACTTAATCCATGAATTTTTATTTAAACATACTAAATGCCAAGGTACTAGGATGAGAAAGGTATTTTTAACCCGTAAAATTTTCTCAAATTTGGACATGACTTAGACTAGGCTTGTATAGAAGAATGCTCTTAGTAAGAGATGGAAAAGGATAAATTTATTGTCCACGCGATGAATGTTTACTTGCCCTCTTTATTTTGAGCACTCAGTGTTAAAAATTTAGTAAAATATTAGAAAGCTCCAAATGAAAATGTGGAGCTTCCTAATATTTTTTTAGAACTGTCATATTTGTTTTCAATCCATATTCTCATCCTGAATAGAAACCATGCTGGTAGTGATAGAGCGATTTAACTAACATTGCAGCCCACGCAAAATAGCTTTTGTTCAAAACAATCTGATTTAGGTACAAAGCAGACATGGTTTCCGAGACCACCTAAACATTCCTCACTTCCAAAATTCTCTGTGAAGTATATTTTTTGGAGGACAGCACTGGAGCGGGCATCAGCACCTACAAGAGCTAGGACAAGTCACTACCTCTTGTGAGGACTCAGTTTCCCTCATCTGCTAAATGAGGGCTCGTGCAGAGCTCCTTGCTGCATCTTCTGATACTGTGATTAGTAGTCTGAACTGTTCTATGGGCTCTTGGGAGAATGACTTTGGCCTTATCCATTTGTGTGGCAGCTGGAAAGTTAGAACAGATTCTCCATATTCATGTTCATTTCTGGTCCCGCTAGTATTCGTTACTCATTAATTTGTAATTACGTTGGTATTCACTTTAATATCACATTATCTCCTTAATAGGAAAGAGAACATTTTATAGTTGAAAATGCTGTCAGAGAAGAGCCTAGCCAAGAGATAACACACTTCTGAGGCTTTAATTACCTAATTAAAATTTTTTTTGAGTGTGCACAGATAAATCACAGGGAAGAGGTTGGAAAGTGTATTGTGACATCCACATGCCTGTGTAATTAGTGCATGGCAAAGGAGAATTTATAGCTTAAAAAATACATAGTGTTTCGCTATGTGTTTATTTGCTTTTATGTTGGTTGCAGAGATTGAAATTATATGAAGTGGGAAGGAAACAGAGGAAGAAACTCTTGACATTTTTGTCTCAATTGTTTAATAGTCACTAAGTTAAAAAAAATCAATAAATGGCCTTTCATCATACTCTCACGGTCTTTCTCCATCACTGAGGGGTTTGAAATGCAGAAGAGGAGATAAGATACTTTTGAGAATGTGGATAATCTTTAGTGAATTCATACTTTTTGATGATGATAGAGAAATTTAGTCAATTATGTGAACCATACTCTAACTTAGCATTTACCTTCACACCTGGAGCGCCAGGCTGTCCCTTCAATCCATCCAGACCATTGTGTCCCTGAAAAGCAAGGCTTGTTATTAAAACGCTGTTCCATCACAAAGCTTGTAAGGTTGAGGAGCACTTTCACATCCTCGCCATCTTTAATAATGATGATTCTTGGTGATTTTTCAGGAGGTTGTCAATCCTGTATCTTGGTAGCTATCAAAAGACTGGAAAACTATGCTCCACCCCCCACCCCCGCACCCCCTAAGTTTCAATGAATCTTCCTCTGCCACTCTTCCTCCCCAGGAATGTGGAAGATAGCACATGTAACCCAGGACTTCAAGTATAGTTGTGTTCTTGCCAGGCCCAGTGGCATGGGACTCCAATCCCAGTGCTATGAGGGCTTAGGCAGGAGAATACCAAGTTTGAGCACAGCCTAGGCAACTCAGACCCAGTATTAAATAAAGAATGAGAAGGGGATAGGGGAATAGCCCAGAAAAGAAGCCCTGTGCTCAATCCCCAATGCCAACTAAAAGTATAAATGTGATTTCCTCCCAAACAATCAGCATTTCCTCTTCTCTGGTAAAGCATGTCCTTACCCTGATGCCCTTGAATCCGGGAAGTCCAGGAGTTCCAGGGAATCCACGAGCACCCTTACAAAGAAATAGGGGGGGGGGGGGGGAGGGAATGATGTTTCTGGTATAAATAAAAAGATAATGATTTCTTCTATCCAAAGTAATTTTTTTTCAACGAAGTTCAAGCTTGGAATCAAAGACTTGTATGTTTCTAAGTACAGAGCAACAAATTAATTGTACCAATGCAAATACCTGAGATTATGGTATTTTTGAAAAAACACAGCTTTGTTGCTTATGTGTTGTTATTAGTATTACTTTGTGTGTGTGTGTGTGTGTGTGTGTGTGTTTTATATTAATAAAAGTATCCACATTCTTTCCTATGTTCCTTTACTTGTCAGATGGCTTCAGTGAGTGTCATAGTGCATACTGTCACACAAAGTCTCACCTGTGGTCCAACAACTCCTCTCTCACCGGGCCGTCCAGGCTTTCCAGGGTGGCCCTAAAATATGAAAGCATTGGAGGGTGAGCCTTGACTTGGTAAAGCATCAGATAAAAGCAAAGGCAACTTGATTTTCACAACAGAAGAGGAAAAAGATATCACTTAATATGTGCATCCAAACACATTAACAATCATGTTTCTGTAAATGCAGCCAAGTTATTTAATATTTTATTTAAAATAACATTTCCTATGCTGGGAGGGTAATGTCAGGCATGCTTGGCTTTTCTCAGAATACAGAATTTGGATTTAGAAATCCTTGTCAGGCAGGAATATGTAAGAGCTAGATATTTAACACTTACATCTTCACCAGCCTTGCCAGGGGGGCCAGCTGGACCACGGGAACCTGCAGGACCCTGGGAAAAAGGGGGAAAGGTCATGTGGTTAGATTATATTCATAAATTTGCCGGGAAACATTTATTGTTCAGGGAGAAAAATATACTCACAGTCTGACCAGGTTCACCAGGCTCGCCAGCAGGTCCTTGGAAGCCTTGAGGTCCCTAAGACAAAGATGAGGAAAAATGTCCCACTCCAAGCCTTCAATTTTAAATTTTCTTTTTACATAGAAGAGTTTATGTGGTTCCAATACTCACGGGGGCTCCAACTGCACCAGGAGGGCCTCTAGGTCCCATCAGGCCCTGTGAAGAAGCCACATAAAATTAGCAGTGATAATCTGTCATGACTTTGTTTGGGATCAGATAGCTCAGTGGGGGTTAGGAAAATTGGTTTGGATAAGTTAAGCCTATGCAAGACACTACTTTGCCATAGGCATTTTGTGATGGACAGATAGGAGGATACTTTTTGTCTTTCTCTAGAGTTTTTGCCCACTTCTCTCTTTTCACTTTCCTTTATCTCCTTGCTCGAATCACCAGAGCCCAAAGAGAACTGGGTAAGATGGTCATAGGTCCCTTGAGGTTGTGCACAACTGGACACACTGAGATTGTTCTATGCAAGGAACTGCATCTGTCTTTGCACAATACAGAATGTCCACATGCCCTCAGTGGACCCCACAAGCCACCCCTTGGAGTCCCTCCACACTAAGTCATCTCCCCATGTCATACTTAGCTAAGAAATTGCGATTTTTATTGCCACAAGGGCACAAATTGAAAAGGATCGAAAGTCCTTAATGATTACAGAGAGGATTTTTAGGACCATACAGCTCCTCTAAGGGCTGTTGGTGACTGATGAAAATGTCAAACAAAAGTGGATGCAATGAAGGGCAAAGAAAAAATAATATTGAAAAGTCTGACTGGAAGAATCTATCATATGATATTATTATTGAAAATATGGTACAAATGACAGAAAATTGCTTTTCCTTTTGTTCTTTATTCTGTAACACAAAATAAGGTAAGCCAGAGGCCACTAGTTTGTGTGAGCTAAATACACATTCTTGATTCCCTTTGTAGTCACCAGTGCCTATGTAAACTCATGTGTGGGGTTCAATCTTTACAATGCTGGAAAAGGTTTTCCATACATGTCTTGAGCAATTTCTCTCTCTGTACATCAACTGTGGAGACTCTATTGACAGGCCTGTCCCACTGTGTCCATGCCTACAGTGAAACGCTATAGATTTTATTTAAAATGCACATCAGTTTAATTGCAGGAACTATTTCTTTGGTTTTAGGAATTCCCTTTACACTAAAAGAAATTGTCAGTTTTCAATAAAAGCACTTTTTATGTATACATTAAAATAATTTTCCTTGACATCATGAATTTTTAATTATATTTGTTCATTTCCGACAGATTTACAACAATTTCATTTGCATAAAAGGTAGTTGACTTTGTGGAGGCTGTGAGACACAATATGATTACTCATTCATTCGGGAAAGAACCCTGGAGAGCCATAAAGGTGCTCCCAGGCAGAGAGATCTGAAATCATATTAATTTTCCCGGCCGATGTGTGCTTTTAAAAAGTACCGTGTACTTGGGCTTTATTTTTCCCTCTGCCTCCTCTTGAGAAATTAGGTGCTGCTTCAGAGCTGACTAATATCTAGCATTAGCAGAAACAACCAGTTTTGACTGCCCAATATAAACAAAGCCAGGGAAAATCTCCACTTTGTTATTTCAGATAGGTACATTTTCAATTACTAGAAAAATTTCAGGAAATTGGAAATCATCAATTAAGGATACATTACTTCTCGAGTGAGAGCTTTAATTTACAGAAAATATTATCATGCCCTTATAGTATATTAGCTTATTGTGGATCATTAGCTCTAGTAAAAGGTAGAGCTCTGAAAGTGTGGCCCAGGTAAAATGTACATTTTAAAGATTAAGCTAGCTTTGGACAGAAAAATACCTCTGGAAATAAGTAATTAGAGTCACCAAATTGTGACTCTAATTTTATATATATATATAAAACTCTGTAGTGCTTAGTCACCCTAATGGTTGTACTTCTAATAACTTTTATCTCTTTTTTTTCCCTACATGCTGGTACATATTTTGCATGATTGTATCATCTGTTATTTTTTTCTAATGTGTCTCACTAATGTTAGGTGGAAACTCCATTTGCTCTGAAGGCTACCATCATCCTAAATATGTGCAGAATTTTTACAAATTATTCTCAAATGTTGGAACACATTGTGAATATTTGTGCTGAGTGGCATAAAAGCAAAATTTTACTTGTATTATCTTCTACGTTGATTTTTAAACAACAGACTTAAAAAGAACTTTTTATCAAAATGGAGCAAAACTATTACCTCCATGAGAAAGAGTCAGAATCTGTTATAATCATTCATTATCTCCTGAAGGGCACAGGGCAGTTTGAAGTTCACTGGAGGCATCTGATAAGTACTTGGGATCAAATGAAGGTTCTACCCAAAGACTAGAAATACTGTCATGATATTGTTTAATATCCAACATCCTGCCTGGTTGCTAGTTATGTCCTTAACTATCTGCAGGACCTTGGTAAAGGGATTTAAACTTTCTGGCTGTTAAATGAAATTTGTTGATACTTCTGGACAAGTTCAAAAGTTTTAAGTGTTGCTTAACACTTTAAGCAAAGTCAAAAATGTAGAAAAATACCAGTGGCAACATTTACCAAAAAAAAGTCATGGTTACCATGTACAAAGATTATTTCTTGGACACAAATACCTGACCTACCTTTATGAAGCATATTGACAGAGAAAATTTAAGTCCTTAACCTGCTTTGATGCATTTGAATAAAGAATTCTCGTTTCCACCTCATATGAGCATTATGTATTATTCTAAAGAGCTAAATAAGTGGCACTGTAAAATTTAGCACACCATTTCTATGTTATAAGCATGTTTTTTTTTTTTTGGCTAAGATGAAGAGAGACAAACATACCATTGGTCCAGGGCCAAGTCCAACTCCTTTGCCAGGATCATACTGAGCAGCAAAGTTCTAGAAGGACAGAAAAAACATACGTAGATAGATGTTCACTTGTCATGCAATTCATGATTTTATTTTACTTGAAAAAGTTTTTAAAAGAGAGCAATGTTTGCATATGTGTGTGTGTGTGTAATTAGTTTACAATTCAATACTGAGCTAAATTTCTAGAAACAGTTTAAAAATACTGCCCATATCTAGTTCGATGTGGAGAACTTCCCTGTCTTATTTTTAAGGCTTCCCTTTGCCCTGTTTTCTCTGTGCTGCATTTCTGCCCTGTCTCTCATTCTACTTACAACTCTGTATCCACAGTGAGCAGAAGACTCTTCTAAGTTTACAAAGTCCTAGAGTCCTTGAGAAATTAAACAGAAATTGGAAAGGCAGCTTCACATCCCTTCCCGTTGCCTTGTTTGTTGGATCTACATGAAATGGCCAAGAGACTTTTTTCTTGCAGGTACTTCAGAAAGGATACAAAAGTTTTCAAGTTAAGAGGAAAATTAAATTAAAATACCTCTTGCATGATTAAACTTTTAAAAAAAATACTTCACAGTAATAACTTCACTGTTAAAGATCTCTCTTAGAGTGGTAGCTCTATTAAAGAAGGTGCTTTTTAATGCACTCAGTAGATAAGCACTCATAATAGGATCTTTGGGGGAGAAAGGTCTTATTTCACTGGCGTACAGTTGGATATTAGAATCAGGTATCTGATTCATAGTGCTAACCAATTAAGCAAATATGTTTTTCTTCCTGCAGTGAGGCCATTTGGCACTCATACCATTGTTAAAGACATAAAGCTAAAAGAAGATATTAACGAAAAAAGGAAATGTACTTTTCTCAAATTAGTTTCAAGCAAATTAAGCCTAAAACCGCTTTCAATGTTGGTTCAGCAGACTTCTAGCCAAGAAGAATAAAAAGGATGTTTGTGAAATTGCTTAAGATCAGGGATTTCACTTATGTAATCCAGTCTAATCAAACTCTTTAATAATACAACACCTCTTACTTGTGCCTGAGTGGAAAAAAATGATATTAAATACCAAAATTGAACAATGGTGCTGATGGCCACAGCTACCTCCAGGGAACACAAAGACCAGCCTTGAAATTGACAAGGCTCACAAAAAGAACAGGCCAGGCAGTGTGGTGAGGACACTAAAGAAATGAAACAAAATATACTAACTTTCCCCTTAACTGCTAAACGCAAGTTCCAAAACTCAGTGTTCTTCCAATAGAGGTGTAAGAAACAAAAGTTAGATAAATGTTAAGAATACTTAAGATGCCTTACCCCAGCAAGCCCAGGGGGAACTGGAAGACCAGGGGGACCTGGAAGACCAGGGGGACCTGGAGGACCAGGGGGACCATTTTCACCATCTCTGCCTGGAGGTCCGGCGGGACCCTGTGGAATACAAGGTGAACCACAGGAAAATTAAACAGGCTCCCCAGAAATCTGTGCAGTATATAAAAAGGAGATTTACGCAAACATTTTGGGGGGCTTTTTGACATGCATGAAAGGCAAAAACTCATTTTCCATTGATCAAAATTCACTTATGACACGGGTCTGTATTAGCCGCAGCTTTGGTAGCTGACCTAGGAAGACAACACGGGAAGCTGCGGATCTCAGCTACTAACCATTGCTTCATAAGGCAGCTCTAGAATTCAAACAAAGCTGGAAATGTTAAGCGATTCTATGGCCTTCAGATGTTTCACAGTGCACAAGAAGCACGACATAACATAGGTTGCCAGTGTCTGAAGGGGATGACTGTACTCAATTGTGTTATGTGTGACCATGTGATTAAGTGATATGGTCATCACAGAATAGAATATCTTGTGACTTCCCAACCACGAGCACCATGATGTTAACCTAATTAAGTGACAATACTATCGGTAACAAGTTGTTTGAGAGGAGTATATGTAAATCTCTCAAAATAAATATGACATGTAGGCATTTGTATATTGGCAGAAATGTTATATTAATATAATGACAATAATGCTGAACCACACACTTCTAGGTATAAGCATAGCAGGGTGATCTTAAGGATACAGCAGATAAAACATATGCCTGGCTTGTACATGGATAAACTTAGGGACAAAAACATACCGGTGACTTCTGCTCCACGACTATTCTCAAGTTTTACAAAAGCTCTGACATCAAAAGCAAATGAAGCCTATTTCTTAAAAAAAGGACTGTGTCAATTAAAAATAAAGATAAACCATGCAAAGAATATGGCTGTCTAGAACAGTTTTTCTTTTTTGAAAGATAATCTTGACCTGAAAAGAATATTGATTACATATAATAACACTCATTCAGCCCTCTTTTAGGACATTATCTGCTTAAAAGGTGACATAATTACCTGGATGCATAATATTCTTATAAATTGTCACACTTCTGTAGTTCTAATATGTGGCTATTCAGATATGGGTTAAAGTCCTTTAACAGCTCAAAAATTACATACCCTTTCTCCACGTGGTCCTCTGTCTCCAGTTGGTCCCTATAAGGAAAGTACAAACGGCATGCTATGAACACACTAATCATTCTTGATAGTAGTTAGTTGGTAAGACTGATCTAACCATGTGTTATTAGATATTACCTAAAAACTACAATATTACAATGTTGTCTTTATGAGAATTATGTGTAATTTTTTTAAAAACTGGAGGACTGGAAGCTGTTGTAAAATTCACATTAGGGCATTATCATACTAGCATTTTTACTAAGATGCTTACTATAGATAACATGATCACTCTGCTATATTTTTAGCAGCCTGGTTGTATAGTTAAAGTCCTTTAAAATAAGTTTTTATCTTCTACTAATAAGATGACATTTAGTCTCTCTCTAGAGTTAAAACAAGTCTTTTTTCTTTAGGAAGTAACATAAATATAATTAGAGATGATTCTGGAAGGTAATAAAACGTTGTTGTTTTAAACATTAAAATTGTTTTACATTATGGTTCAGCTAATATGTATTTATATGAGCAAATTTTTGACATTTTCCCTCTATACCTTACTTTAAATTTAAACTGTAAATTATCTCTGGTAATTTCAGATATTTATGAAGAAACATGGGACGCTTACCTTTCTTGGAGTTCCCTAGAAAAAAATAAGTAAGTGATTATTACAAGAAGAATTGAATATATATACATACACATACGCATTTTAAAACAGTTCTCTGGGGGTGCCACATAAGAAATACACCTACAGACTATATTGCCCACTTGCTGTTACCTTAATTTAATATTTCAAAATGCAATGTGAAATTTTACCAATGAAGTGATAAATGTTATGTCCCAATCCAAACATATGTAAACTTACCTGTATTTATGCCGCAAATTCAAGTTAAGAGCTAAGAAGTTCTTCCTAATATTTTCGTCAATGATTCCAAGGGGTGACACAGTTGTTTAGCTCAGTGGAGTTTTAGGCTTCGTGGTAGCTAAAGCTAAAACCCACACTTCCACTGGGTTAGCTATTCACTAGGTCTGATGGGTATTTTATGAGGCCAGCCTTATTCAGTGGCGCCGCCCATTTTGGAAAATGGGTGGGTACTTTCTCTAGCAGCTAAAGAGCTGTGATTTTACTATTACTCTTGAAGACATTTTTGGGGAAGAAAGTTGATAAATGCCAAAGTAGCCTCACCTACCCTCCATGCAACAGACATCACTGTGACCAAGAAGTCAAATTACTAAAACATTTTTAAAAAACGATTTCACTTACCGCTTGTAAAGCTGCAACAGAAAGGGGAAAGTAGAAAAAAATTATTAGTATAATTTCATTGACCAATAACAGTATTAACAAGAAGATACAGAAGTTTATTACATTGAGTTATGTAAAGGGCTAATTATATTTTTATTAAGAATATTCAAATTATGTGGAAATTATGCAGGTCAGAAATATGACAGGGATCAATAAGATGATGTGTTTATAGTGTTAATATGTAAACACATTTTGAATTAAAATGTTAATTATATATTATTTTATAAATGTTGTGAAGTATTAATGTTTCTGAAGAGTATTTCTAATGCTTAGTAATTAGACTGGAAATTATACAGATGAATCACTGACTGTAAAGACAATACTAGTAGATTGATAAAGAAGTAATTTGTGGTTTAGATAATTTTTAATACTTAAAAGTCTAAAACTGGCAAAATTGAACAAAGTGTATTACCTAAGGCAGGTTTTAGCTTTTCTAAAACATTGAAGTTACTTATCCCTCCAATGAATTTCTATAATTCTTAATGGTCTTTTTCAAAATGTCTAATTTGCACATTAGCAACTATGATAATAGGTTAATTCAGACATCTGCGTTTTTGCTTTAAATTAGTTCCCTCAAATTAGGTAAGGCCATTTTATGAACATGTATCAATTTTGCTCCTGCAAATGGATTGCTTTGTATAAACAGAAAAAAACTGTGGATTAAAGATCTTGAAAAAATAATGGAAAAAATAAACTAAAGTAATATTCCCTTTTGCCATAATTGCTGGTGAGTACTTAAAGATAGAATTCCATTCCTAATCATAGGTTAATAAGGAATATGAGTGTGACCAAGCTTGCAATAGAATGAATCAACCCTAAAAACTGCTTTAATTATGTGGCCAAGAAGTGTGTCACTTGGAGTAGAACATCTGTTTCTACAGTCACAATTCTGGAGGGTGGACCGCATCCAGCACTGACATTTAAGGGTAGCTTATGATAATTGCTGTTAAATGAGAAAAAATTATATATTTATTTTGCTGTGCCCATCGGTAGGTATGATTAGTGGAAGCCCTTAGATGTTGGAAATTTGCCTTTTCATTACTCAGATGCCAGCCATTCTGAAGAGCGTGTGCTTGGTAATGTTTATTCCAGACCGTGGTCGGCTGTTGATCAGAAGGTAAGTTTTTACTGGTACCTTTGAACTTCCTTTGGTCTGTACATGTATATATATATATATATATATATATATTTCCTGTACGAGTCAACTCTTCCCTTACTCTCAGATCTCATAAACCACTAACTTGATAATGTGAATTTGTTACCCCTTAGTATCCACAGTGTGCATACTAAAAGTGAATGGAGGGAACACACCCACAAACACACACCCACACACACTTATCTATAATTATGTAATAGCAGACAGCGTGGCATGTGGGTGGGGCAAGCTTTTGAAGTGTTGGGTGTGGCCAGATGGTCACCACTCCCAATCAAATCAATATATTTGTCTAGTAATTAGGCATCCACATTCAGATGAAAATGCACTGATTTTCCTCATCCTCTTTGGTCATAAAAATCTAGAACTGGAAAGTAGCCTTGCAGTCTAAGAACTCCCACTGTAGGAAAGGTCCAGTTTGACTTGCTCAAGGTCACATGGTAAATTAGTTACAAACTCCTGGGAAGAACCCCATTGTATTGAGCAGTCTCCGATCAAGTTTGGTATTTCCCATCTTGTAACATCATATCTGGTTATTGCTGGAATTCACTGAAGGGGTAACTCTAAGGCTCAACTGTAGAGCAGATTTTATTGAAGTGGTAGTCCCATGTCCATATCAGGTAATGACTTAAGGCAGTTTCACGTTTCCGGAGATGATATCCATTGCAAGTAGTGGGACATCTTCCCAGGATGCATCGGCTAGCCATCGGGAATGGTTCCAACCACAGATGCAAAGCATTACTCCGGGTGAAGGTGGGTCTCTGACTGGGAGTCCATAGGCTCAAGGCCTGGTCCTTTGTGCCTTCACTGTCCTACCTCTAGAGGGCGCCCTTTCATCGCCTCGATCATGGTCACCAGGACCACTGTGGTGATCACCGTTCAGACCAATCCTAGGGCCTTGGGCGGACAATAGTTTAGGAGGCGAGGCTGATACTGCTCAAGTAAAGGGATTTCCAAAAGTGACCCCAAGCTTTCCAACGTGGGCGTGTGGACTGCACAGAGGCCTGACGGGCCTGGTGGGTGAACGCTGCCGACCTGCTTCCCAACTTAGTTCTTCCCATCCTTAGGAAAACACCTTTGCTCTCTTCCGGGGAGGCTCACTGCTTTCAGTCTGCAGACCAAGTTAACTACCAATATCTCCTTTGGGGTTAAAGAAGAGCGAAAGTGGCCTGACTCTTGGCCAGAGCGTCAAGCCCCCCGTATTTTCTTTCTTAAAGCCCAGCCCACATCTCTCATGAGTTTGGGCGTTGCCGGAGAGAGTCCCCTCCAAGCTGCACCTGAACGGGGGCTGGGTGTCCCTTGCTGGGGCCAGGCCCACCCTTCTGAGCTGTCTCCCCGCTCCCCAATAAGCCGAAGGCACTTACATTGGCATGTTGCTAGGCACGAAGCTACTGCAAGCAGCAGCAAAGTCCGCGCGTCCACAAAGCTGAGCATGTCTAACGGCGTAGACACGCAGACTCCTTGTGTCGCAGAGCCCCTGGGTCGCCGGCGGAGGTTTCACCTGGCGGGCGCAGGCATGCAGTCGGGCTACTGCCTCCAACTTAGCCGAAACCTCCTGCCGCCTTGGTGCTAAAATAATAAAGCCCGGATCTGCCCTATTTATACGGCCAAAGTTTCCTGGGCCCGAGGGCGCTACCAAAAGCCCGTCCACCAATGGGAGGCCGGGGGCCGGGGGCCCGCGCCGCGCGGGGAGGGGAGGAGACGGGCGCGGGGGCGGGCGCGGGGGGCGGGACGTGGCCGCGGGGCTGGCGTCTTAAATTGGTTCCATTCGTTTTGAGGACGTGGCCACTTTGAGGCTTTCGAGGGGAAACTCTGACTCGCTGTCTGCACCCCGCGCCCCCGCCCCCGCCCCCGCCCCCGCCCCGGCCGAGTCTGGAAGCGCTGTGGGACACGTCGGAGCGCTCCGCCGGCTCCGACGACGCGGGCGCGACTTGCTGCGCGCGGGCTGCGGCCCGGCGCAGGGCCCGGCGGGCGATCAAAGCGGGAGCTGTCCAGCCGGGCCGCACCTGGCGCCCGCGGGCCGCCTGCGGGGCGGAGGGGGCCGGGCGGGGGACAGCGTGGCGCAGGCGAGGCCGCCCCGCCCTGCGTCCCCCCTGCCGGGCGTGCGCTCCCCGCTTTTCCAGCGGCGCTCCCGCTCTCCGCCCGCCTGGGCGGCGGGGGCGGCGCTGCCTCCCGCCCCGGGGCTGCTGGGTGGGGGTGCGGGCCGGGCCGGGCGGCGTGGCACCCGCCGGGAGGCCGGGCTTCGTGCCCGGTACGCCAGGCCCTGCCGTCAGTGGCCCAGACCAAGTGTATGAACTGGATCTCCGGGGGTCATCTGGCCCTGCAGATGACCCAGTCCGACCTGGACACCGAGAACCTCTAATCCTCAGTTTCCCCTTTCTGGGCTCTCGCCTTCCCCTTCGCGTTTCCAGTCATCACCGCAGAATGCTTCCCAGCTCTGCCGCAGCCGGCCCAGTCCCTGCTTGCTGCCGGTGACCCGTCCACTCGCCCGACCCTGCCTTCTAGGCAGCGACCGGCTCTCGCCACAGAGCTCTCCCAGTGCCCCCAGAGGACCGAGACTTCAGGTTAGGGTGTGCACAGTCTTCTCTGTCCGCACCCCAAACAGGGTCTCCTCCAGAGTGAGTGCTCTCTGAACCCGAGGCCCACCCTCCTTCCCTAGCCACTCACTGCCCCCCACGAAGAGAGGAAACATGGAGCCTTGAGGCCCCAGGGGCAGGAGCCAAGGTTCCGGAGGACTAGGGAGTCTTGGGTGCTCTCTGCCAAAGCCTCCGGGGGCCTGTAAGTCTCAGGCCTCTCCTCTGCCTACCAAGCACCATGGCGAGGCAGGGATGGGCTAGTCAGCGTCCCTCCGCCCCATCAGGGAAGTCATCAGGGAAGGAGCATTTTTAGGTCGGTTTTGTCTTCTGAAAGCAGATATGGACAGGTCCCTCCTTGGGAACATTTTCTTTTTTTTTCCTCTCTCTCTCTCTCTCTCTCTCTCTCTCTCTCTCTCTCTCTCTCTCTGCTCTTTTCTATAAGGACAAATTTCTGCATAAGTTAGTTTTATCGACAGCTGCTGTAAACCCAAGGAACAGTATATTCTTACATGGGCTGCTTTTTTAAAACTAAAATGTATAAAGAAAGGTGAATAGAAGCAAGAGAATATTAAAAACTACTATAAACTGATTGTACTGTGATTAAAGGCATTGTCTTGAGTGAAAACTTTGAAAGTTTTTTTTTTTTTAAGTGACAGGTAGGGAAAGAATTTGCAGCAGTGTCTAGTCTGTCCTGGGAGGATGTTTAAAAGAAAGAATTCACATTCAAATTTGTTCCTAAGTAAGCAACAGTGTAAGAAGTTCTATAATTCTAACAGCGGCCACAGAAGAGCAGAGGCTGAATTGTACACTCCAGGACCATTTTACGCTTCTTCCAAAATGTCAGTGTCATAGATCTAACCAAAAAATTTAAACGTGGAAATCACTTTGATCAAGAAAGACAACCTCGACATGACCTAGTCAGTTTTTGTTTTTGTTTTTGTTTTGTTTTGTTTTGTTTTTATTCAAGAGTGGTTGATTTTTGTCACTGATGGACCGGTTTGCAGAATGTTACTTGTGCATTCCTCCCATGTTGTGGAAAGTCAGAGACTTATTCTTAACACAATGAACCAGGTATGTCAGAAAATGGATTCCTGAAAGAAACTCCCTTTCAGAAGTTTATATGGGAATGCTTCTGGGATCAATGAGGTTCACTCACCAGACACGCAATAGCTACCCAAGATCTCAAAGGCGGGTTTTGTGGTGGTTGTTGAAAGATTTTAAATGTACAATCTTTTTGAAAGTATGATTATAATTTCCTTTTTGAAAAAAATTACTTTTCAGTTAGTTGTCAAGATACAGAAAGATAGAAGAAGTTCAAGCCCACATGTACGGGTGGAAAGAAAAATATCTCTGCTCACCCAGGAGAGTGAACAGTCACTTGAAAAGCATCCCTGGAAAGTGATGCAAATACCAAATGCTGTCGGGCTCCCTCCCTGCTGATGTGGCTGGGCTTGAAGCCTGCAGTCGTCAGCATGTGGTGGGAGGCCCTGGATCCGGAGGGAACAGCAAAGTGGAGGAAAATGGGAGGGGAGCTTTTTCGTTCCCTTTCTTTTCTTTTCCAGGAGACTGATTCCAGTTGAAACTGCTTTTGCGTGTGACATTGGCACTGTCTCTTACTACTTGTTGGGGAAGATCACCCATTAGTGTCTTCAAGGGTGGACTTCTTTGCTGCTTGCATGTAGACCTCTGGTAAATAGTTTATGCCTGTGAATAACAAGAGGCTTTGTGTGGATGGGGGTGGGACTGAGAGAGTTGGAAGAACTGACCCAGTGCCTGAACTCTGTGTCCTGGCTTGGGCCTGGATGGCATGTGGGGAGCAAGGGAGGTTGGGACAGAACTAGGGAGCTGAGGAGGAGGGGAAAGGGGCCTGCTGGGGTTTGGGTTGAGGGCGGAGGGGTGGAGGAAGGGAGGCAGGGCTACTTCTGCCACTTGGTGTCCAGACAGCTACTCCCCAGCTTTCCATCCCAGCCTGGCCTCTGATTAGAGAAACGATGATATCCATGCACAGAGTGTAAACTGGACCACATCTCTAGGTATGGCAAGCTGTGGCCGAGAGTCTATCAGATGGAGTTCTGCAGAAAGACCTGATCAGGGACTGCTGTCTCTCACTGGCATGCCTCACTGGCTTTGCCCTAAGATGAGCATCTGATTGACAGTTCCTTTGCAAAGATTACTGAGGAGCCAGGGGTGGAGAGCACCAGTAGGATGCTGCCTTCTTCCAATTCTGGCTCTGATTGGGTTGTTTGTCAAACTGCTGCCAAGAAGGCATTTGCTGATTATGAAGATGGGAGGCGAGGGCTGGGGGCAGGGCTCAGTGATTAGAGCACTCGCCTGGGCTCCCTCCCTGCTGACTGACTCGGCAGGGCTTGAAGCTTGAGGTCATCAGCATGTGGTGGGAGGCCCTGCATCCAGAGGGAACAGGGGAAGTGGAGCAAAACAGAGGCTCGTTCCATTCCCCAGCACCACATAAATGTAGTGTGGTGGTGCACGCATGCAATCCAAACACTTGGGAAGCTGAGGTAGGAGGATTCCTGTGACTTCAGGGCCAGCCTGGGCTTCAGAGTGACTTCAGGACCAGCCTGGGCTACAGAGTAAGACCCTATCAAAAAAAAAAAAAAAGAAAGAAAGAAAGAAAGAAAGAAAGAAAGGTGGGAGATGAGAATGGGAGGGGAGAAGGTTTGACAATCGACTTATTTCTGTTAATTGAAGCTTCTTGCTTTATATCACATCAAGTAAAATATCCAGTTTCCACTCACTATTGGAATTAAACCAGATGTATATGTGCCCAAGTAGTATTTAGCATCATGCTAAGCACTATCCTAGTTGGTGGGTGTATAATTAAGAGACAGAATGGCAATGACAGGGCCATGGCCCTCAGTGGACTGATGGCCTGTTGGAGGATGGAGAAGGTGGTGAGTACTTAGGAATTTATGGGAGGATTTAAGATAGACAATCTAGATTTAGGTGTTAGAGTCCAAGAGGGCTTCTTGAAGTCTGCAATATTATTGCTCTAGTCGTAAATATGAGTAGGATTTTTAAGAGGAGGAGAATGGTCCAGCAAGAAGCACTAGGAAATCTGACAGTGTGAGGGATGGAGGGTGTTTCAGTGTGACGGGATAGGGGAGGGAGAGGGAGGAAAAGATCGGAGCTAGAGATGAGATGGGTGGACTTAGCAGCAACCACGTTAGAAAGGATCTTTTAAACTGCATTGTGTTTGTGTGATCCTGACTGAGCCGTGGGAGTGTTTAGATGACTTTAAGTGGAGAAAATAGGCAATCAGATGGTACCTTAAGGAGACAACTTGGCTGCAATTTGGAGAAATGATTGGAAGGAAATCACAGAGGAGATGAGAAAAAAATAGAGGTTTCAGCAATAGTTCCAAGGGAAAATGATTGTGTCTTGAACGAGGGTAGGAGTGGCAGGGTTTGAGAGAAGTTGCTGAACACTTGAGAGAAGTTGGAGATATTTTGGATGTGGAAGAAAGATGTTGCTGTTGGGTTGTGGACACTAAGTGGGAGGAGGGTCACCGGGACCTTCCTCTAGCTTTCTGGATTTGGCTACTGGCTGGCTGGAGGTACTATTCATTGAGTAAGGGGACACTGGAGGAGGGGAAGAGTTGGGGAAGAGAAGGGAGGGTGAAGGGCCAATACATATTTAGTCTTGAGTGGTTAAGGCCTGTCCAACTGCAAGATTGGAGTGGTTAAGGACTGTCCAACTGCCAGGGTGTCATAGAGCATATTTGAGCCTGAGACCTAATTTATACTGAGTGTCGATTTGTGGATGAGGGAGCCAATCAGATTACTGATGTCATTGGTTTCATGAAATCTCCAGGTCGTATACGTGTATGGAAATAGAAAAACAATAAAATCTAGGACAAAGCCTTGAGGAAGTCCTGCATGCCAAGGATGGGAAGAATTGAAAAAATGCTCAAGGTGACCGAGGAAGAGCCGCTACACTGGACAGAAGCAGCCCCATGATACCGATATCGCAAGAAGAAAGGTTTTTGGAGGGTGGGGGCAACATAATTGTTTTGACTCCTGAAAAGTTGTATACTTTTCTGAGAAGTCAAGTCAAGCATATTAAGAATGATATGTCAGCACCATGGAGTTAACTGGTTACGCTGGTGAGGTGGTTTCGGTGGAATGGGACCAGGGTGTAGAGATGGGCAGAGGGTGTTGAGGCAACATCTGTTGATTGGGGGGCACTTGGCCGACACACAGCAGGAGCTGGAGGGTGTGAGGTGTGGCTTAAGGACAATGTCAGGGTTGATATGTAAGAGAACTATGCACGTGTACAATAAGGACAACCAGAGCAGTTGTTCCATTTTTAGAAGTGAACCCCACTTTCAAGCCTTCCGTTAAAAACATCTTCTTCAGGTTCCAATGTTATGTTTCTGTGCACTCGCTTTTCACTATTGACACAAAGAACATTTAAGTGTATGTGGATATTTTTAATCTTGCTAATAAATTGTCAACTTTGTTCATGAAAACTTTTTAAATGTATATACAGACTCAATTTTTACAATATTTTATAAATCTCAGTTTAATCTTCAGTGTCCCCCCCCCCCTTTTTTTTTTTTTGAAGGCAGAGTTTTGCTCTGTAGTCCAGGCTGGTTCCAAATTCACTAGATGGACCAGACTGGCCTCAAAATCATGACAATCCTCCTGCATCAGCCTCCCAAATGCTGAGATCACAGGTGTGAGCCACCACGCCTAGCTCATGTGGTGCTAGGGAATTGAACCTGAGCACTCTTAACTGCTGAGCTATGGCCCCAACCCCAGTGCCCCACTTGTCAAGTCTAGAACTATGAAATAGATGACTATGCTTTGCTCATGCATGGTTCTGAGCATTTTTGTGTACAGAGATATGGAAAAAGCTGTGTTCTGATGTCTTGTGCCTGAATTCTCCATGCACCATAGCTCAGAGGGCTGCACTGGTGCACACAGATTTCAGCTTTCAATGAAGTTCATCCTTTCCCATAAGAAGAACCTGAGTGCAGTTATTCAGCCAGTTCCCAACCATCTGCCAATGGAGAAGCAGCAGAACACTGATGTGCCTCACATTTCACTCTGGCTTGTTGGAATGCTGATTGATTTGGGTTCCAGACCCTTATTGTTCTAGTTGTTTCCAAATGGCTGGAAAAAAAAATAGGGAGATTTAACTGCAAGAAGGAATCTGGACGTTGATAATTGATTCACCCATAAAGTTGAATCAACATACACATGTTTGATTAATATATATTCATAAGAAGAGAAACTACAAAGACTTAATTTCATGGAATTCCACCTTCTGAATTAATACAATTCATATTTTATTTAAAAATAATTGGCAAACTAAGTTAATGATATTATCAATGAACTTCTTAAAGTTACAAAATTGATTTTTAACTTTTCAATCTTCTTCTTTATGAATATTCTTCCAATTAGTAAAGATGACATAAATCATTAACTTATATAGCATGCTAAATACAATGGTAGAAATTTTACACAAATCATCTCAAACCATGGATGATGATTGTCTAAATTTTGGTGTGCCATGTTTTGCTTTTTTTCCCATATTATACAGAGAAAAGTGGAGTCTCAGAAAGGTGAAATATCTTATTTAAGTCTCCCTAGATTGCTCACAATGGGCCAAATTCCTTTGTCAAACATTTCAAATATACCTTATACTTCTAATATCTATCAATAGTTTAGTTGACTAATTATTTAAAGATGGTACTTAGTCGTTGATGGGCTTCACGGGGATGTGAAGTCTTTGTAGGAGGGAAATTGCCTTTTTTTTTACTTACTCTTCTATTCCTAGATCCTGGCTAGTGCTTCCTGAGTTAAAGACATCTCCCAAATATTTGCTCCATAAACAAATTGATTTGGCAATGAACATAACTAGAGAGTAAGGAACCTAAGTGTAAACACCAGTTGCTTTGTTTAATAGTGGTTGACTATCAAACATACACATTAAAACAACTTTATGGGTAGAGTGTCAATAGTAAAATTTACCGGAGAAACATGAGCATAAATAATACCTTGTTATCACCTGAGATCTTGTAAGCATTTTATTGTTATAAAGTTAAATTTATGAAGAACAATGTCTTGAAGAATAAAAAAGCTGATTTGATCAACTAAAAAAGTCAAATTTTATCAAATGCTATCTACATCGCAAGTATAAAAGGACAAAATTGAGATTTGATTTTACTGTATTTTTGTCTTTCAAGTGTCTGGTAGACAAGGTATTCAGTAAGTGTTAGTTTCATGAGTTTAATGTGTTTTCAAATAAGAAAACATGCCAGTTTGTGGTACACCTGTAACCAATAGGTCACTCTCCTAATTCCCAGTCTTTTATGCCTTTCTTAAAATAACATGCAGCATCTGACTGAAGTATTTTGTAACACCTAACCCTTAAGCAATCTGAAGTGTTGCTGTAATTTTATGAGGAGAAGATTGAGGCTCAGCAAAGACAAAGTTCTCTCCAGACTCATGGTCACGGAACCAGTGACATTAGCTGGTGCCCCATCTCAGGCTCCTGAAGTGGAATCTGTGAGGGGCGGGCTACCACCAATCGGCACAAACCCTCTGGTGACGGGTTTAAATTTGAATTTAGATAAATCACTCAGATGGCATGGAGAGTAGATTTGAGCAAGATGAGATGAAAAAGTGGAGAGTCTGGTGCAGGAGGCACCTCTTTCTGTTCTCCTCCACTAAAAAAGCTTCACTCGCGTCTGTTCTCTTTTTGATATACCTATTAACTTGCTTTGTTTTTTGAGTTTCATTTTGTTTTAAATTGAGAAATAAGAATTGTTTAGGGCTGTGCAAGTGATAACTGCATAAGGCTCAGTGGTAAAATGTATGCTTAGTGTGTGCAAGACCTGCATTCAGTCCTTGGGGGGAAAGGAAGAAAATGACAGCAGAGAAAGGAAAGGACCCACTTATGGGGCACCATGTTATGTGGCCAGTATGTGATACACAGGTCGAGGAGTGGCCAAATCAGGCTAACTTACACATTCGTCACCTCCAATATTTGCCCTTTCTTCATGGTGAGGGCATTTAAAATCCTTTCTAATTTTCTTGAAATATGTATCTTTAACTTTCACCACCATATCATACAACGGAGCACTAGACCTTGTTGTTCTTGTGTGCTGCAAGCTTCTACCCTTTGACCAATGTTTTCCCTTTCCTCTGCTCCCCTTATTCTGCTGCTGCTGCTCTCCTCCTCCTCCTCTTCCTGCTCTTCCTCCTCTTCCTCCTCTTCCTCCTCCTCCTCCTCCTTCTCCTTCTGCATCTTCTCTTTCTTTTAGACTCTCATTGGTTCTAGGGATGGCCACCTGAACAATCTAAAAGGCTACTAATTATTTTTTACACACGGTCAAAGAAGACTATTCCAACATCTATTTATCTCAACTTTATTTAAAGTTATGCAAGCAACCTAGCATTTACAGTGGGGCAGTGTATGCTGAAGACACTAAGAAGCTGAGTGTGATGGGCTTAAATCTTGGGGCTAAAAAAGTCTGGTCCACCGCCTCTGTTCCTCTCTGGACTGATTAACATCTCCCTGTTATAGTACCTTGGAATTTACCACTCTGTGGACTTGAGCTGTTATTCTTTTGGTAATTAAACAGGTCACATGAGGCAAGACAGTTTCATGGATCTCCAAAATCCATTACTCAGAAATGCCCTCATAGGCCCAGATGATGTTCTGCACCGTTTTATTTACTTTTGCCCTTAACTCTCAATTTTTGGTAATGTGCCTGGTTCCTTTGCAACTGGAAAATCCATCACTCTGTTCACTCATGTGTTCGTTCAACATTACATCAACAAACCTCCTATTGTCTGCGCAAGACTGTGAGATCCTCTGCTTCCGGCAGCCGGGAGTCGTGGACTGCTGTGCCGCATTCCATGCTCCCAGCCACTCCTCTTACAGACAGACCTGCGTTCTTGGATTCTCCAGTGCCCTGCCGGCTGACCCGCGCTGCTACACCTGCTCTCCTCCTGGCAGGACTCTTGACAGCAGTCCTGGTTTAATGTCCCGTCCCATGCTCTCCTGGATTCTAACTTCTAGATGTTGTCGACAGCTGAGTTATTCTCTGCCCTGCCAGCTCCCAGTTTCCACTTTTCTTTCAAAATCCCCCTCTGAAAGAACAGATGAATTTTGCTGGTTTGAATTGTGTGTTCAACCATAATGGCAATCTTACTATGTGCCAGGTGCAGATGTGGAGGTAGCTAAGGGTAAAGCAGCCAGTCCAGTCTTAGGACACTGTTGCACACTTATTCCTCCCAAACTGTGAGAACAAGATTTCTGCAGTTGGAGGTACTTGAGTTTTGGGGGAGGGAGAGGGGTTGGGGAATAAAGTTACAAAGGGATTGTCTTCTTTGTATCGTTGCTAAAATAGAACCATCAAGACTGCACAAGGAGGAAAGACTGTCAGCTACATTTTTCAGGTCTTAAATTACTAATAACGGTTATGGTACAATTGCGTTCCATTTACCATCTTTTGCTCAATAGAAAATTTCCTGGGTCTTTCTCCCCTGTCATTTCAATAAAATGCCCATAAATTTGCTTTGCTTTGCTGAAGCTAACATGCATATGCAAAGATCTTCCCCCCTGTATCTGGTTCAATGCCTTTCTGATTGTGATGTTTGGAATTGTTGACCCCCTGCATCCTCCGTCTCAGAGCTAACTCCCCAAAGCACATGCCACTGGGCCCGTGTACACAATCACTTCCCTTTTCCTTGCAGCTGCAGGAGTACCATTTTAAGGTCCTGGTTTACATCTCCTCTGGTTCCCTTATTTCCTAGGGCCTCAAGGCAAAACCCTCTGTTACTGCCTTGCCATCTGCTTTATTTTACTTTCTTTCTTTCTTTTTTTAAATCTCAACACCCAATTTCCTCTTTTTCTAATTATCCCCAACAGGAGTGACTCATAATTCTTCTATACTAGAACTGAAATTCTTCTGGCTGGGCAAAAATATACAAGACTCAACTGAAACCTTTTGTTTTGTAAAAACTGAAGAAAGAACAATTCACTAATGAGGAGAGATTACTTTACCATACTCAAGGAAAAAATGCATTAGTTCGTTAAAACACAGAGGTTTAGTGTTTATGCAGTGAGCAGTGTATTAACAAGGACTTAACATCATTCGTAGGGAGGATGGAGGGACAAGAAGTGTCTAGTCCTATTTGGGAAAGCTCAGAAGGTGTCTTGGAAAGGGGAACACTGGAGCTGAATCCTGGAGAAGTTCACCAGGCAGAAAGGATTAACTTCTTCCTAGAAAGGAGATACAATGTGTCTAGAGAGGGGTTATCATAACTTATGCTTAAATGATTATAGCAATCTCCTTTCAGAACAGTAGTTCACCACCTAAGGTGATTTTGTCCCGGGGTGGGGGGTCATATGGTAATACTTGGAGATACTTCTGAAAGCCATAAGCAGAAGAGGGGGGGGGGGTGCACTACTACTATTCAGTGCACAGAGGCAGGACTGTGGCTGAAAACCTTACAGTGCGTGGAGTAGATACTGTGACAAAGAACCGTCTATTTTAAATGTCAGTATTGCCACTCCTCTATAAGGTAAATCCCGTGAGGCCCGGACCTCGCCTGTCTCATTTACCGCTGTGCCTGTAGGATGTGCATAGGATTTACCGCTGTGTCTAAGGTCAGAGTTCATACAAATTTAGCACTGAAGGAATGGAATCATGAAAGAAATGTCCACTTGGGGAAGGACAATGGTATTCTGAGCTTAGTAGTTAGCATCTAATTAAGAGCAGCTGGACATAAGTTTGTGGGTGTGAAAGAGAGAGATCGTGGCAGGCATTTGGGGCCGTATTAAGAGTCTTACTCTAATATATGATCCTGGGATGGCCACTGGAGAATGATACTGTTTCACCTGTGGTCTAGTAAGATAACAATACCCAAGCAGCATTGGAAGATTCTAGAGCCTGGGAAATCACTTCTAAAAATATTGTAATAGTGCAGACCAGGGAAGACAGAGAGTAGAGGAGATATGGTACAGATATTTAGGAGTCGGAACTGTTATCAGTTAAGTGTGGAAGACAATGGTGAGATTTTTGGCTTGAGTATTGGTGTCATTAATTGGGATGAATAAAACAGGAGGACAGGCAGGACTTGTATTGGTGTGTGTAGCAGTTTGCCTTCAGCCATTTAATAAAACATTAGTATAGTTTACTATACTCAACAAACTTTTTTGTTGATTATTATTTTATTTTAATTTTATAAAATACAAAATCCCTGACACACATGTCTGGTGCCATCAAGGAGGGAATTCTCAGCTTTTGCGTATAGACCTGACCATCACCTAAAACAGGTCATGTTATTGGCTTCTAAGTGTACCCCTGCTCTTCTTTAAATGCTACTATAAAAATGGAACGGCAAAGGGCATGTAAGTGAGATGTCGCCCTTGTAATACAAGCATTTGAGGTCACGCTATAAACTTTTGATTAACCCAATAACCCACACATTGTTAATATTGAAATGAATAGCTCCAGTCCCTAAGAAGCTGCCATCTTTGTAGAGGTGCTATTCACAATAGACAAAAGGTGGAAACGACCCAGACGTCCGTCAGCAGGTGAGTAACAAAATGCAGTACATTCCTGAAATTAGACTTCATCCAGCTTCAGAAAAAAGAATGAAGTAAATACATGCTGCAACACGGATCGACCTTGAAAATAGGCTCAGGGAGGGGAGCCGGGCACTTGGGGGGGTGGGGGTGGGGGTCTGAGTACTCTCTAGCAAAATATCCAGAATAGGTAAATCCCTGTGATAGTGGTATACAAGGGCTTGGCGGTGGGATGTTAAGAGAGTGACTGCTTAATGGGCTTATTGGGCACAGGTCTTTTGGGGGAGGATGAAACAAACGTTCTAGCACTAGACAGTGTGTGATTACACAGCACTATGAATGCACTAAACACCACTGAATTTTACACACTAACATGGCTGACTATACTTTTAAGACGGTCAATTCTCAATTCTATTATCTTATGGCGTATTATATGGATATTTCAGCTGAAAGTTTTATAAAAAAACACAGTCTTACGAGAAAGACTAATAAGACTGGGGCAGATAAGTGGGAACAATGTATAATTGTGTCTAGCACTACAAAATGTTCTTCACCCTAAAGAAATTGTGTGGAAAAAGCCTTCACAACAGGGAAAGCCCAGGAAGGAGCAGGGAGGGATCTGGGGTTGTAGGGGTGAATGTGCTCTATTTTCACAATGTCATTTGAGACACAATGGAGTTATTCCACCAACACCTGGGATCAGTCAATGGCAGAGTTTTGTAGTGGAAAGGTCCACCAATTCTTGAAAATGCAATTATTTCCTGTACAGTAACCAGCTCCAGAAACTGGGAGAAAGCAAAGCCAGGGAATGGTATTGCCAATTAGAAGAATTACATATAGGAAAAGATGCTTACATAAAGGCAAACTAATTATGTAACTTAAATTTGTATGGTGTTTAATTTTTAAATAGTTTCTCAAACAATATTAAGAAGTTTCCACCACTCAGGCTGTTTTTCAAAATAAATAATGGGCTGCAAATGTATTGAAGGAATTAATAAGAAACAGGATGGTGGTTTTGCAATTAATTGAAGGTATATTCTTTACATAGAAAATAATGAACTGTGAGGATGGTCTTATAATTAATTGAAAGTATATTCCTTACATAAAATTACTATGACACATTTAAAAAGTAAAATACTGTTTCCAAGATGTTCATAACACTTTTCAAATATATATGTAATGAAACGCTGGAAACACTGAATGGTTAGAATAGCTGCATCCCTCAAAAATGGAAGAAATGTCATTTAACATAACTCCTTGATGAATCACTTATCCATTCCTTGGGCATTCAAGGCACTGAGGATAGAAGAATGCTTATGATGATAATTGCCTTCAAGTTGCTCATAATTTAGTGGGGATCTGTGAAGATAAACAATGTGAAAAGATTATGAATAGAGGTTGTTCTGTGGGAAAATAGAAATGAGGTACCTGACTTGGCTGAGAATATTAAGTTGGTTCTCCAATGGGAGACAAGTCTTGATGGATGAAGATTTGTTGGGTCGATACCGGGCGAGTACACCTAAATATGCAAATGCACTGCAGGATGATACAATCAAGTTATTCGCTCTTTCATTTATTAAATATGTATGTTCTGCTTATCGTGTCTCAGGTGCTGTGATGGGTGTTGGAAATCTAGTGCAAGGTTTCTGCCCTCATGGTCTTATAGTCCTGCAGAAAAGACAGACATTAACCAACAATGAATTTAAATGAGGCTCCTTTCAACAAGCACCTAGGGGGCTACCGGAGTATATGGCAGGGACTTTGATCTAGCCACAGAGCCCAAGAAAGAACACTAAGGAATCAGCGCCACAAACCTAGTTTAGTGGCTTGGGCTGCTAGAGTAATACCCGCTACGCTAGTGATTAGACAACACATTTACTTCCTATAGTTCTGGGGGCTGAAAAGTCTAAGATCAAGGTGCCAGTAGAGTCAGTTACCACTGAAGCCTCTGATTCTACCTTCTTGCTGCCTTCTCACATGAGAGAGGAGCTGGGGGGATCAGTGGCAGGAGCATCTGTGCTTTAGTATTCCCTCTTCTCCTATCAGGGCACTAATCCCTTAGTTAGTGGTAATCTTAGAGACCTAGTTATCTCTCAAAGATCTCACCTTCAGATGTCATCGCATGAAGGCTCAGAGCTTTAACATACACATTTTGGGAGAAATCACAAATACTCAGTCCATGATAAATGGGTACACATTTGATATGGAAGGGCATGGGGAAACAAAGGGCTGAGTCTATACAGATGTGTTCCAGATTAGACAGAGGATAATCAGGAGGGCGTTGAAAGGCATGGTAAGAAATTCATCTCAAAGTCAGTGAGAATCCACAAAGGTGTTAAAGAAATCCCAACCCAAGTACTAACCAATACCTTCACTACAAGTCTAACCTTGATCAGACTTGTGTCTCAAAGGTGACTCCATTTGTGGTCTAGAGCATGGATTGGACATGGGCGAGGAGACCCTCAGAGACTTTCATAATCGAGATGGATTTTTGCAGAGGGCCCTGTGGTGGTAATGCTGGAGATGATGAGAATTAGGTGGATTTGTAATTTAGGATTAAAAACATGGATCAAACATGACTTCTAGATTTTTACCCTAATATTTCTGAGATGAAAAATCCCAGCAGGAAGAAGAATTACAGTCTTGGGGAAAGATGAGTTATCTTTTGGGCATATTGTATTTGAAATATCTACATATAGTTTTGTATAGCCTGAACTTAGGCTGCCTATGGTAAAGAACCAGACATGTAGTGGAGTGGTAAGAGTCACCCTTGTGATAGAGGACACACGTGTGCATCAGATGAGATGAAGACCCCTCGATGGGTTCTCTGTGGGGCATGCCTGTGATTTGTTTTGTGCTGTGGAAATTATCCTGGGTATGAGAAGGATGGGTCAGAGGGGCTGCGATAGAAGGCAGCTGGTTAAAAAGCGATGGCACCATAGAGCATGGTGGTAGGACGAAAGGATGAGAATCATATTTCAGAGATTGACTCATGGAATTTGCTGAGGATTAAGGGCATAATTGAGAGGGATTCCTGAATTTCCTATGGAACACCGAATAGACCACAGTGTCATAAACAGAGGTGGGAGACGCAGAGGAAAGGCTGAGTTAGAACTCAGATTTGAATTTGAACTTAGATTTGGACATGGAATGTTTTGAGGACACTCCACTGCTGCTAGTTTCTGTGGGATCACTGTGGGCATCATTATTAATGCTAACTTATCTCAACCTCTTTTTATAACTTTTCCCTTTTGCTTGATCTCTAAAGATGGGCCTTTGTTTCTCTTTGGGCACTATTCTTCTAAGAAGACCTTTTGTTAAAGAGATGTTAAATGTTTCACTTTAATGTAATAGCATTACAGCCAATGGTCTCTTCTTGTTCTATGAACTCAATGCTTACTATCCATACATAACGATCTCTAGATATTCCTACTCAGTGCTTTGACATTTTCTCAATTCAACATACAAACCTTAAAATAATCTGATTCTTCCAGTCTTCATTTTGCAAAGGTAGCTCATTATAAATTTTTATTTTTTTCCTTTTACAATGCTTCTTGTTTCAATCTGTCCTATGCCTTCTACTTCCATTGTTATTAAAAAGAAAATAAAAGCATTTATCCGGGTGCTATTGTGTACTAGGCAATCAAAAATGGCCAGGGTAAAGCACTAGTGAAGGGACCAGTAAGCCATTTAATATTGAGAGGTATCGTTGTAGAGGATGCTCCAATGAGGGAGTGGTCAGCTCAAACTGCAGAAATCAGAAGGATGTTTACAGAAGAAGCAAAGCTCTAGAGAAGTTTTGGAAGATGAGTAGGAATGGCATGATAGATGAGAAAGGAAGGGGGTAGAATAGGAGGAACAGCATGAACGAGAGTATCACAGCCTAGAATAGTGTGACTTATTGAACCCACCACCCGTACTTAGCTAGAATACAAGTCATGCAATTGAAACCAGCAGAAAATAGAGTTATAGGAGAATTAAATGAATATTCCCATTGAGTAATACATCACGCTATACCAAGACCGGTGTCTCAACTTTCAGTGTTAATAGTTCCTTTTGATGTATTTAGTCTCTTCTTTATTTTTTAATAACACTGATATTGCATAACATTTGGAATAAGCTTCTAAAGCACTGTCATTCACACACACACACACACACACACATCACATCACACACACACACACACACACACACACACACACACACACACACACACACACAATTTATAACTATCCTTTGATAGAGCATGCTGAAGTGAAAAACTTTGTCAATAATACCCAGCCAAGTTTAGATCTTAGATCCTCTAAATCAAATGCCAAATTCTTGCCATTCATCCATGTATTTATGTGTATATTCCAAAGTAACAATGCTACGGTTATCAGTCTACTGCTAAAAACATTCATTGACTCCGTGCTATCCTCTACCAGCAGGAAGAGCCCCTTTCTTTTCCAAGACTATGCATAATTTGGATCAATCATACACATTTCATCTCGTTTCATCCTGCTCAACAAAATGTGCCTTTGCATATCGGTCACTTATTGCTGGTTAACGAGCTGCTCCAAAATGAAGTGGCTGAAAACAGCTTTGTTACCTTTAATTTGTAGACTGGAATTCAAGTAGACCTTAGCTGGGTGATGATTCTGTTCCACTTTGTGCTGACTGAGGTCACCCGGGGTTTATGACAGCTGGAAGTAGGTCTGGTGTGAGGAGTCCAGGGTGACTTGTTCAATGTCTGTTGGTAACAAAGGTGGCTAGAAGGCTGGGCTCAGCTGAGCTGCTGATGAAATGCCTACACCTGACATGTCTAACATAGCAATCAGAATTTTTATTTTTTAACTTAGCTCCCATGGTGTTCTACGAAAGCAAACAGGAAAGCTTCTTCTGCCTTAGTCTGGGAAGGTGCCTAGTGTTGCCTCCATTGTGTTCTATAATAAGAAGGACATTGAGATTCACAAAGATGGATTCAGAGGGTATAATTACATGGAAGCGGCTTTGTGGATTAATCGACACACTTGATTTTACGAAGTCTCATTGTATTCACACATATCATGCTTTTCTGGATTCTAGACCTTCATTACCACCTTGAATTTTCCCTTCAGATGCCACCCCACCTTCCATGGGCTTACATAAATCCTCCCTGTCTCTCAAGGACTGATTGATCAAGTTTTATATTGACTATTTTGAGTTGTTCTGGGAATAATCTTCAAAGACACCACTCTCAATTTTGGAGTGCAATAAACGTCACTGTATGGAAGTAGGGACAGAAAGGGGACTACCGGGTTGGAACTATTAGGGTAGAAAACTTGATAGGATGCAATACCCGTTTGGAGTGGTAGACCCACAAGAGGAATGAGCTGGAGAGGATATTGTAGGTTTTCGCCTCAATCCCCGAGAGGATTGAACTACCATTAACAAGAGTAGGAAACACCAGCTGGGCAGCAGAAGTACCAATTTCCTTTTGACCATGCTGCTTTGGAGGCGTAGTGGAAGGCTCAGGTAAAGACACCTGGCAGGCAATAAAGGAACTGGAAGCGAGGTTTCAGCGGAGCTCAGGGTGAGGGCGGCCCCCATGGGAGCTCTCGGTGAGGAGGTGCTGGCTAGAGTTGCGGGGTGAGGGATACCAGGCAAGTATGGTGACCAGGAGCCTTGCGAGACTCAGTGTGGCACAACAAGCAGCGGTGGGCTCCACGAGGACTGGAGGGAGAGTTTCGCAACTGGGAGAGCATGGATCTAGAGCGACAGTAAAAGAGAGGAAGAGAATCCGGGGTCACGGATGCCCAAAATCTATGGGCTGGTGCTCAGGAAAGTGAAGATGGTCAAATGTGATATGCTGAAAATACGTTTGAGAAGCTGTGGACTACAAATATCATTTAACTTTTTGAATAAGCTGTCATTGGCTTCTGATCTGGGAGTCAATAGGAGACAGCTAGGTTGTATCTAGTATAAGTGAGCTGCGGGGTCAGAAAGGAGAAATAGTGCGGCCAGGTGGGCTACTTTTTCCAAGAAGTTTAGCAATGAAAAACATAGAATATCTTTTACAAGAGAATTAGAAATAAACTTTTTCTATGGTGTTGAGGATTGAATCCAGGGATTTTTTCCATGCTAGGCAAATACTTTGTCACTGAGCTACATCCTCAGAGGAGTTGAGAGTGTGTGTGTGTGTGTGTGTGTGTGTGTGTGTGTGTGTGTGTGTGTGTGCATACGCTATGCAGAAGTTTTTCCTAAACCCAGCTCTGCATTGAAATCACTAGAGGAATCATTTTTACTTTCTAAAGACCTAACTAGACACACTGAATGAAAAAAAATTTAAATGTGGTCCCCAAGCATCTAAAGGTTAAAAAGTAGTCATAGATTGCCTTCATGGTTTAGGGGTATCCAGAAGCCTTAGGCTTCACAAAACACTGGATGCCTTTATAGGACTGGAGCTAAAATGGAATTATGTGGAAAGTCACAAAATGAAACTATGGTGAGAACCTATGATAAAATAAATCAACAATGGAGGACAGATATCTCATACCGAGACCAGCATTTTAGTAGGTACAGAAGTCGGACACTTTATAGAGATTTTCTTTTATCTTTCTTTTTTTTTTCACTTCAGCAAGCAACGTGGACAATTTTGTGAAAATCTATCATCAGAATTCCAAGCTATTCTCTCTCTCTCTCTCTCTCTCTCTCTCTCTCTCTCTCTCTCTCTCTTTTTTTTTTTTTTTTTTTTTTTTTTTTTTTTTGGGACTGTGCTGGGGGAGGAGGGTGAAAGGAATGTGGTCTGAGGCAAGCTAACCCTCAGGAATTATTTCAAGCTAAACACTGTTTCTAACTATTTGATGTCTGGGAGTCTGGAGGGTGGGGGCAGGAGAGTGGGCAGAACTTCGGCTGGAGGACAGTTTGTCATTTCCTGGGAGGCTCCCTGCACTTAACCCTTAATAGAAGCGTGTTTCTATTTGGTTGTAGGTTTTCACCAAGAGCTGCGTTAATCTTATGGGTTTTTTTTACAGTTTTCAGATTGGTGTTTTTCTTTTTTGGTTATATCTCAGTTGAAAGAGTGGGTTTCTCTCTCTCTCTCTCTCTCTCTCTCTCTCTCTCTCTCTCCTCTCTCTCTCTCTCTCTCTCTCTCTCTCTCTCTCTGCAAGAAAAGCAAGCCATTCCATTTGGATGTCACTGAGGCCAGCACTGTGTTTACACCTCCTTGTAATAATCTCAGATGTAGACACAAGCAATGCCGTGTTAATCATTTTTAGATGTGACTCAACGTATCCTATTATGCTGCCTGTGTGTGTACTTTTATGAGACAGTCTACCGAACCTGAGTGTCTGGCTTTTGTTTTGAATTTGTGGGCCAGGAAAGGGTTACAAAATCCTGTCTCTTCTTGATGTATAACAGCTGGTAGGAAAGCGCTGTCTCTCCCTCTGCTCCGCTCTGGGTTGGACCAACTTACGCACCCCCATACCTTCCCCCACTGTCTTTTTCTACTCAGTAAAATTCCTTACAAAGTGAAAACGAGGACGAAGAAAAGAAAGTAGTTCTGGTTGAACAGTTTGGGGACGACTAAGCACAAGATGGTTGCAGTTAAAAAAAAGAGGCTTTAAATACAGACTCGTCCTCCCTCAGTCTCCAGGATTCATGGTTAGTGTTGCCTCTGAGAAGGAATCCTTCAGGGTAAGGTGAGGCTGTGGCCTTCTTGAGAGCCAGAATTGGAAGCCACAACCAAAAATCACAACTGACTCAGAAAGCTTCGTATCTTCAATTACGAGGACAACACTTGGCAGCTTTCTGCTATATGTGACTTACAGTAGATAATAACTTCCACTGGCCCTCTAATCAGTGCCTTACAGAACCGAGCTTGCACAGGACGAAGTGTCCCCAAAATGGCACACCCTTGGGTCAACATAATCACCACGTAGTTGTGGAGAAGCCCACATGATTCATGAGGTCCTCAGTTAAACACATTAAGGAACTATACATTTTATTTTCTCCCAGTCAGAATAAGTGCCTTAAATAGCAATCAGGCAAGAGAAGTGGAAAGGTTGATCTCAGATCCGTCTCTCTTTCTCTCAGTCTCTCTCTCTTCCTTCTTTTCTCCCATAAAGTATCAGTGTGCGACTCTCATCTGTTGAGTAAAATTAAGTCCTAAGAAAAAAACCAGCTCATTTTTTATTTAAATCTAAAGACAGCCTGAGTAGATTTAATACACAAACAGTCATTTGCGAGGTACAAAACTCTCCTAGAGGATTGGTGCTGGGGCACTGGGGGCACGGAGGGGGTGTGGATCGGGAAAGTTTTGTGGATACACTCAAAGGATGCTGGGAGCTTGGGTGGAGGCTGGGGCTGGATTCCCTCTGAGAGGGTGCTCCCTGAGCCACGCTGGCTTCTCCCTGGGAAGGAGGCCACGGAGCCCCAGCTGGGCTGCCCCCCCAGCTGCTCAGCTATGTGGCTGCTGCTGCATAGCATTCTTCCCGCATTACACGTCTCTCTTCTCAGTTTAACAGGAAGTGCAGTTCTTAGGGTTTTTCTCTTTATGGGTTCGAAGGAAGTCAGAAATGAGAAGCGTACTTTCTCCTCATTTCACAAGAACCTATTTTCTGAGTCTATAGCTTGAAGCTGCTTTCTATAAAATGAATTCTAAGAACATAAGGAAAGAACCAGGAACTTGATCGGTCCTATAGGATGAATATCCAGTAAGAAATGATAATTCATCATGGGGAAGTAGTTCATTAGGGTTGATTGGCTGCTTTTAATGGACTGTGATTGTGTGGTACTTTGCTTTAAATTAGTTGTATGGATTTAATGATCAATCTAATATTGCTCCTATCCTGTATACGAAAGGGCAACTTCTGGAGCTGGCTTATTAATCTTTTTGGCAAATTATTAAAATTTCAGCAAGAATAGAGTTGATAGAGAGGGCTTTCTTTTTGAGCATCATTTCTCTCTTTGGTAATTTAGGGGTGATATTTTCTCAGCCTGCTGACCCGAGTGATGAGCAGAGCCCCTGTTGTGAGTTCACCGGTCACTGTCACAAACCAAATGTCAATCAGTGCTTCTCAAATAGAGTGTGGAACCTGAACGAGTACGAGAGGTGGTTGCTGAGGTTTCACACTGAAGACTGGGGCTCCATTTGAGGGTGGTTAGTATAGCTTCTAATAAGACAGAACTTTGCATGATCAATTACCATTGAGCTGATGCTCCTACGTACATAGAAATTCTGGGTTCCTGCCCAGCATCTCCTGACACAGAATTTCTAGCAGTTGGCCCGGCAATCTGTTTTTAACAAGGGGTGCAAGTGGTTCTGATGCCCTCTGAAGCTTGAGAATCTGTCTTCCGGTCCAGTCCTGCGGACTACCTGGTCACATGGGCTGGTTGAACAATTAAATGATCAGTGCATTTCTGCCTCTACTTCCCCGTCCTTCTGGTCCTTCCTTTGCACTGTCCCTTATATATCTCCCTAAGGCACCATTTTCGTCATGGTCTTCCTTCCTTGGCATGCCTCTGAGGCTCCAGCTACTTTCTACAGATGTTTGTATCACCATTCTAGCTCAAAGAGTCCTCACTGTGAAGTCCAACCCCAAAGATTATTCCTGGGAAGCGAAGGAGGCTGGAATAGCCCAGACAAATCAGGTTATATGTAAACTATCTACATCAAATTGGCTTTTTGAGTCTAGTTAAAATGTACTATATGCAGTCATGGGGAATAAAAGATGAGGGGAAATTATGAGGTGTGAGGGGTCACAGAAAGGAAAAACACAAGCTGAAGAATGTGATTAGAGGGAGCAGAAAATCTAAGATTCAAGCCATTGCTTTATGGTATTTGGGATAACTGGACTTCCCTTTCTTCTTTCTTTCTTTCTTTCTTTCTTTCTTTCTTTCTTTCTTTCTTTCCTTCAGAACTAACTGAGAGCTGCTGTTACAAAGCATCCCACACTTAAACAAGAAACTTATTGCCTCACAGTTCTGGAGATCGAGGTGTTGGCAAGACCATTTCTCCTGAGAGAAGTGGGGCCTGGAGCTGTCTCAGGCCTCAGTCTGATATGCAAAGAGCTCCCCTCTTTTCTTAGTCTTCAAGTCATGTCACCTCTCCTCCCTGCTGATCTCTATTTCTAAGTTTCCTTGTCTTATAAAGACACAACTGCCCTAGTGTGTAGTCTACCTGCATGCACTCATTTCGAATGGATTCACCTTTTTATAAACTCTAGCTCCGAATAAGATTTCATTCTGGGGTATGAAGGATTAGGTTCTCACATATGCATTTTGCGGGGCATGGTTATTCCCAGTGTGGGTTTACCATCTTCTCCTGTACTCTTGGATTAACTGTGAGTCTGTCCTCATTGGGGCTACTGCACCCTGCACCGTGTGCCAAGATGCACACCCGAGAACCACAGTGCTTGATCCTTCTGTGCCTTGTCTTCTCCAATCATCTTGCCACCTGAGATGGCCGCATAGCTGTGTGGTGTTGAAGGCTTCGACTTAGCGCCATCAAAATATGATGTGCTCGACTTCATAAAAGTGCCGTTAACTTGTCATTGGTTGGAACTCTTGTAATAATTGGCATAATGGAAATGAAGTTCTGGTAAGTCGTTCCTGGTCAAGAGGCATCCATTTCCTATAAAATGTCAAAGGAAAGAAAGAGGACAGATGGATAGATTTAGGCAGCTTTTTACCTTTTAAGACACACAGCTGCAGAAAAACAAAGAGTTGCTGATCAGTTTCTGCCCTTGAAAAAAATTAGAATAAAGTCTCATTAATTTAGACTTACTTGTGAATTTGTGATTATGCAAACATATTGAATAATATAAATGAGATCATAAGGGGAAAGATTAATTAGAAGGGAAGTTTTTCCGAGTATATAAGAGACAAGCAGGTGAAGAGGTAATTTTCTCTGGTTAACCACTTTATCCCTAGCATCTAGCCTACTGCTTGACAAATACTATGTGCTCAAAAAGTTTATGTCAAAAGAATGAATGAATAAATGAATAAAAATATACTTATGAAATAAGCAGGTGTCGGGGATACTTGCGCTGGTGCCTGGGTATGATACTCTAATTGCAAATCTTGCTTTGTTATTTATTAAATTTGAATCTCAACGAAGCAGTTCTCAGTCTAGTTTTAATTACCACTGGCTTTTTTTTAAAGCAATAAACCTGAATTTCATTAAAAGAATTACATTATCCAAACTTCATTAATTCATAGCCTCCCCCACCCGCATTCTTATTTTGTATGACACTGTAAGGTCTAATTTCATTGGAATGACCCAGAGGGGGAAGTAAACGATACCAACAAAGAGACAAGAAAACTGATTAAAGCAAAACTCCGATGTGTGTCAGGATCTCTGTCTTCTTTTATGAAAGTCAACCTCACCTGAGAGAAGAGGAAGAAACCGAATATTTATTTTTTTGAGAATATTGATAGATGACTGTGGCTGTCTTTGGGGGTGTAAGAGAAATTGTTGGGAACATAGGAAATAATCATAGCTTAAAGATAAGAATCAAAATGATCTCCCCTGGTACAGCAAACACCTTCACCCACATGGCAGAAGCAACCTTTAAACACAGCTAGGGAAGTGAACCCATCAAAATAGCTCAGTATTTCTTACTCAACCCTGCTTGACTCCAGAAACGAAATAAGTACCTGAATGTCATTGTCTTTTAAATCTTTGCTTAAATTCTTTATTACAAACATCAGTATCTTTCATGTCTACAACCAAGCTAGGCGAACGTAGGTAAGTGTCCTTGCTTCATTTTACTGTGCTCAGGGCAAAACTGAAGCTGATGTTGCGAGGCAGACTCAATTTTCATCACAGAGGACGAAGTCAGGTTGGCTTCCCCCAGCCACAGCTTCCTTTTTCCCTGCAGTTCGGAGCCAACACTGATTATAATCAAGAAATTAAGAAGAGAGGTGGACAACGGGTTTCTCCAGCACATTGCCTTGTTTTATTCAATCTACTGTCTGATTTTTAGGATATAATTGCTGTTTTATCTTATCCCTGTGCCAGGACTTGTCTTCACGTCTCTTAGTGTATGTTCACTGTGCTGTTGTCTTACAAAAATTTATCCACCACTCCCCTCCCCGTCCCCCGCAAGCGTGAATGCGTTGTCCTGGGCCTGTGTTGCACGTTAAGCAGATGAAGCTTCTGTGCTTTGGTAGCCCTCCACATCCTTTACCATTAGCGATGACATCCTATCGGGCCTAATGGAAAACTGCTACATAATAATTAGATTTCATAGAGATGATAACCAAGTTTTTTTTTAAGTTGCTGGGTGTAATCACAATGCTATATTTTGCTGCCATGAAATGTTAATAAAAAACTACTCTTCATTGGTAATATTCTCCTTTTCCTGGGTAATTAGCATGATCAAATCTTTTCAACATTCTCCAGAGTTTGAATTCTCTTCACTGCGTATGCACAGGTGAGAACTCAGGTCAGAGTGCTGCTGCCCTAGGACCAAAATTAACTGCCTGACTTTGTATCCCACTGTGGCCGCCGCTCCATTTGATTGATGTGTGCTCCAGTTCTAAGTCAAGTTTCTCAGTGTTTCCGTGGCTCTTAATTATCCCCTTAAAAATGCCATTTTCCAGAATATCAATAAAAACCTTTTTTCATTTGTGATTAATGCCAATTAAGTGAAAAATAGAGGGAAAAACTAAGGTACAGGTTTTGTACAAGGGAAAATATTCCCCTCACCCATATGCCTCCGTGGCACTTAGAAACTCTTCAGTTCTCTCTTAATCCTGGCCAAAAAGGAATAGGGTAACGGAGACGGAGAGAAAAGCAGAAACAGATGTGGGCAAGTCTCAGGGAGCTGCCAAGAGGGTGATAATGTTTTTTGCAGATGCACACGCAGAGACAGTGGATACGATCTCCTTAAAGCCACGGCTGTCTTCATTCACCAAGCTCTCAACAACCAGAGAAGTGCACAACTTTCATGGGTGACTTTTTAAAGCTGAGCTCTAAGGTTTGGCGCGTAGAATTCCATTTCCGCTCTGAGTCGTCTTTAGCTTCTTCTGCTAAGCATTATGGGACTCAGGTCTTAACTGATTGCACATGTTTCTGTGGTAAAATTTTCCGTGGGAGTCACCAGCTGGATTCAGCAGCTCTTATTCTTTTGCAGTAGAACTTGGAGAGGAGTGAGGAAAGAGCAAACCTTCCTGCAGGACATGATCGTAAGAAGTTGTCAATGTATTTGTTTTCTGTTTGTCAAAGAGCAGGGTGCTCAAAAGAAGCAGGTAAAATAGAGCCATAAAAAGTCCTTGAACTCGAATTCCTTCTCAAATAGACTACTTCCAGTGGTTTAGGAGTGCGACCCAAAAGAAGTATGAGTGTCTTCCAGAAAAAACAGCGCGAGTGGCCAAGTCAAGCAATGTACTTAAAGTGGGTAAAGCAGTGCTGGAGACGGTTACGAATTTAAAGCAAGAGGCATGATTTTTCCTTCCTCCCCTCCCTGGTGGAGTGAAGGGTGGAATTTTAATAGGGAAGCAAAACCTGGGCAGATAGCTGGGGAAGAATTGAGCCCCCCGAAGCTGATCAGTTCTGGCATCTTCTGTGTATCTTCATTAAGAATTGAAATTCTTCAAAATAAGTTTTTCCATCAGGTTTAAAAGACAGAGAATCCATTATCACGATTTCTGGATGTTCCTTCTTATATTTCCCAGGGGTCAAAAGTGTTCATTAAAACATATAGCTCTCCTCAGATCGGACTTTCCTGAGCAGGGCTTTATTGTTATTTAAGGTTTCCTTAGTAGAATGACCACAGGGTTTTTCTTTATAAAGTGAAATTGTAAGCATAGCAGGCAGTCAATTAGCACATTCGCCTAAAACATTTATTTATTTTTTAAAGCAAAGATGAAGAATGAAGCTATTCCTAGGAGAAATTGCTTTTGTCCCCTTTTGTTCTCCACACAATGCCCTAAAATATCACATTCTATAACTCAACCTCCAGGATCTCATCAACACGAAGGTATTTGTTTTTTAACTTGGTCATTAATGATGAACCCAAAATGGTTGATGGCAGCAAGGTGCTCTACCGGAGTTCATTGGCTGCAGCGGTTGCCCGAGGTTTCTCAGGGAGCAGCCGGGCAGGTGGGGCCAAACTCATCTGCCTCTGGCTTTCCTGCGTCCAGTAGGGTTCTCTCTGGGGTAGGTTCAATCTCTCTTTTCCTGGAGACTCCTATGCAGAAGCCCATAATGGTCTCGGAGGCCCCCTGACAAGGGCTTTGGAAGGGCACCTCCTCTCCTTTCTCTGGCTCTTTAGACCTCACAATGAGGGAAGAATCCCTTTGTCTTTTTAAGTGGTTCCTACACTAAGTTACAAGGAAATAGAAAAGGTTGAGGAGAAGGTTTTTTTTTTCACAGCTTCAAAAATGGTACCAAATAATTAATCATCCATTCTTTAAAATGTGTTTCAGTTCTGTTGTGGTCTGCAAATTCCCATGAAAATCAAATTGATGGCAGGGGGATAAGGTTTGGGCAACTCCAATTCAATCCATAGCCATGGATACTGCAGATATGTGGCTTATGGCATTTGGGTTTTTGTGGCATACTTGTGAATTTATTTTATATTCATTTTATCTATTTTGAGAGACAGAGTCTTATTCTGCAGTTCAGGCTAGTCCCGAGCTCACTACGGAGACTAGGCTGGCCTAGAACTCACAGCAATTCTCCCACTAGAAACACAGCACATGCCACCACGCTCAGCTGGTGTGTGGTGCTGAGTGATGGAACCCTGGGCCTTGTGCTTCCCAGGCAAGGGCTCTAATCACTGATGTGTGTGCCTAGCCCCACTTCTGAATTTTGGTTAAGGGACAGCACATTGAAAAGGAGAATGTGCATTAACTTAAGAAAGAAGAAAAATTTGGAAAAGTGAAGATGTTTTCTAAAGTTATTGTATTTTACAACTAGTCACCAGTCAGCAAGTTTTTTTTTTTTTTTTTTTTTTTTTTTTTCTTACTGGGGATTGAACCCAGATCGTTCACACAGTTCAGCCCTTCTTCTGCTAATTTATTTTTGTTTGCGATGGGGTTTCACTAAGTTGCTAACTTGCCTAGACTGGGCTCACACAATCTTCCTGCCTCAGACTCCCAGTCCATTGAGATTACAAACATGCACCACCACGCCTGGCAAGTTTTTGACTATTGTGACTGTATTTTTACACTTAAAAAAAAGACAGCATCTCGCTCTATAGCCCAGGCTTGTTCTGAGCTCACTATGGATTCCAGGCTGGCCTTGGACTCACAGCAATCCTCTTGTCTCAGCCTCCCGAGTGCTGGGATGACACACATGCCCCACCACGCCTGGCTTATGGGATGCCGGGTAATGGAACCTTTGCTGCTGATTTAACCTCTCATCTCTGATTGTCAAAACGATGAGCACAGCTCAGCACCCCAGCTATGGACTCACCCCAGCGGTGTCTCTTCTCAGCTACAGCAGTAATTCCTTGTATGCATGGACCCAGTGCTTCCCACTCCTGAGGGATGCTCATGGGCTGCATGTAATGGAAGACCTGCTCTCCAGGAAGTCCTCACTTCTTTTGCCCTCTCCAGCCTCAGTTTGAAGAACTTCATCAAGAATAGACATTTGAGGGTTAAAAATCTTTTGTGTACTATCTCCTACTTGATTCTTTTTAAGCTCTATGAAAAGTCTACACTGCTCGAGAACTAACAAGCCTCCTGCAGTTTCGTGGATACAGGTAGAAGGCACAAGACTCTTGAGTAAAGACAAAGGATTGCTTACTACTTACAGGAATGGAAACGGTCAGACATGAGCATGTTTTTATGAGTTCTTCAAGCCCCATAGGGTACTGAAAAAGGACACATGGATTCCTGCGTACACAGGGACTCCATTCTGAAAGAGGCGCTCAGAGTTTAGGGACCGCACGTGTTTTACAGTGGGCAGGATTTCTGTGTGTGTTTGCAGGGAGACATTGTTTTTATTTTACTGCATAAATACATCTGCTCTGGTTCAAAAGTGAGATACCATCTCTTTCTCTTAAAGCTGTTCATAATATAAGCTTCTTGGACAATATAGTCCAGGAAGAAAAGACCTCTCAGTGTTTCCACTATCAAATGTGCAGAAATGGGAGACGCAATTTTGTGCCTGGAAGACAGAGCTGGTCATGACTATCTTTCAGATAAAGGATTGTTGAATTTTTTTCTCAGCCAGGATTCTCACTGCATTCTGGGCTATGTTATTTTTCTGTGGGTTATTACCCTGCCGTGGACATTAATGAGAAGAAATGGGTGAGATGAGTCTTCCTTCTGTGCTGAATATACTGAAGGACTCCTAACTTGTCACTTTTCAGTAAGTTCTAAGGAGTAGAAGCAAATGACACTTCACAAATTGGTAATGTTTCCAGTCTTTGTTCTTGGGTTTATGTCTTCATAATGAACTACCAGGTAACTTACCTTGGGTCTCATCTTTCAGTGCTTAAACATGACCCAAACTCCTAAGTACTGATTTTTTTATATATCATCCTCACTTGCAAACTGGGGCATTAGCCTTAGCACTATATGTAGATTCAAACTTTAGAAATGGTCTTGCAATTGTCGCTGGAAAAATATTTTCATATACACTGGAAAGCAATGATTTTTAGACAGTTCAGAGGTTTATAAAATTAACCTTTGTGCTAATTAAAATGATCTAATAAGTTCTAAAAGTCAACAGATGAAAATACCAAGGAGGGAAATTTTCAACAAAAGGAGCCATCACAGGAACTCTTTGGAAGGATGGAAAGAAAAGATTATATCTCCAAATCAAAGGAAGTGTCTGTCAGCCTCGTTTTCGAGCAAAACGATATTTTTTCTCAGTGGAAGACTAGTCTTGTGAGGAATTAACTTCAAATGATAAATAACACCGTAAGCACCCTCTCCACTCCTGTCCCCTTGTCTTCCCCTCCCCAGGACAGATCATCTCACAGGTTAGAGTCCATCCAGGAAACTTTCTGCTCTCCAGGAAATCTGCCTGGTGAGTGCACTAGGAGAGCCCAGTTTGGGCAGATAAAAAGAATGGTGGGAAAAATTAGTCCCTTGCCGCCTGACTCAGGTTCTATTTTCCTGAGAAAAAGGACAGCGCCAGCCTCTCTTGCATGAGCCTTAGTCTGCCATTACTCTTCCTCTGGGTCTCTACTGTGAAGTAAATAATTCCTAGGTTACTCATTTAGGAGAATACGAAGAAACCTCAAAAATTTAGAGAAAATGGTTGGCATCTCCACTTTCTGCTCTGTGCAATTCTTAGGGAGAGTTTGTCCTTGTGTTTTCAGACAGATTTTCTTACGCTCTTTCTTAGGTGTATATTTTTGCGATAGGAGTTAACTTCCACATAAAATGCAGAGGAAGAAGTGTCTGACTCAGTGCAATAGAAACTTTCTTTGAAGATGCTATTTTTTTCTACATGTACTGCTGATGTACACAATATAATTTTAAAATTAGATTTTGGTTGGTTATGAAACTGTTTCTCTAAGGATTCTCTTCTTCATATAAGTTTTTGCCTAGAGGGTGCGTTTTCCAGGTCTGGAAGCTCCTCTGTATAATTCACACCGCACGGTACTTCTCCACTCATTACTATGCGACTTTCCCACTCAAATGCATCTTCATCTGTTGATGGGGACTGCAGGGCCTTGATATTGTGCTGGCTGGGAGGGTGGTTGCAAGGTGATTAGCGGCTCTGAGTTCACCTCTGAATAACATAGACTTTTACTTATTTTTAATTATTTAAAATTTTCTAAAATACCCAAATCTTTACATTGGTTATAAACATTAAAATAGAAAAAAAAAAGGACCTTAAGATTTATCTCACCTCTCTGTAGGTCTGATAAAAATGAAAGGATAAAGCCCTCATTTGCTTTTGGACTTCAGACAAACAGAAATAATTTGCAGTGCTGAAAAAAACCTGGCAAGCCTATCTGTTTATTTTTACTTCTTTTAATATGACTAATAGAACATTTAAAATTATATAAGGTTTATGTTATATTTTGGTTAACAATATTTCTCTATAACAAATACTGTTACTCTAACTTCCCTAGAGGACAGACTTCATGAAGGTAGAAAAATTACTTTGGTTGTGTTTGCTGACATAAACGTATTTGATTTTTTCAAATGTAAGTTGTAAAGCATAACTTTTTCTGATAGACCTAGGGACTGTTTTTTTAAAGAGTTCTTTAAGATTAGAGGTCAAAACATTCAGGTGTGTCCGTGATGCTTTTCCTTGCTCAGTCTCTCACTCTTTTCCTCTTTTCCTCCTTAGCCATGAATCAGCCTGTGAGCTGTCATTTCAGCGACAGCTGGATGGCCATATCCTTAATTTCCTCCTCTTTGGGTCTTCATTGCTCCATGTACGAGCCTTTGTGTTATTGGGACAAAATACACAAAATTCACACCTTCAGGAGAATTTTAATTTGATTCACAACTACAAAGGCTTTAGTCCACAGTCGGCTGGCTCTGAGGTGGACACACCATAGCAGAACGTCATGGAAGAATAAAGATGCCAAGTTCATGGTGCTGGAAAGCAGAGCTGGGGAGCATCAGCGAGAGGGTCAGTGAGTGGCCAGGCATAGTCTACAGAGGTCAGGCCTCCGTGACCCACCCAGACACACCCAGAGGGTGCTCCACCAACCCCGTGGGGGGATCCTAAAGCCAATCAAGTTGATACTTTATCTTGGCTGTTACAATTGCTTGGCACAATGTCAACCCTGGTTTTACCCAATGATCTGCCTTTCCTGTGCTAGCATCCCACAGCCCAGGGTGGCTGTGGGAAGTCACATGACAGAGCTCAGTGAATCTACTCTATGTATAGTTAACAGCGACAAACAAGTATTTTAAGTTGCCGCATGTTTTGGTCAATTCCCATCCATACTTTCTGAAAACATCTTTTGAAACCATTCATTCTCCATAATCCTTCAACATCCTTATTTTTTTAGAATCTCATAATCCCAGCACTGAGAGGCTGAGGCAGGAGGATTTCAAATTCAACCCCAGGCTGGACAACTTAATAACTTAAGAGAGACTTTGTCTCAAAAATCAAAACTGAATAAAATAAGCTGGAGGTGTAGCTCAGATTGAAGACCTTGGGATCAACTTATTCTTCAATACCACCCCCACCAACAAGGGGGAAAGATGCTATTTTAAAGAGAAAATGGAATCTGTTGGATAAGTTAGGGACCTCTCATTTTCCCACTTTCAATCATATATCTCTGCCTACACCTGTATCTAAGCTGTTCCCCATTCCTCCCATGTAATAGAGGTGTTTGCATTCTCTCTAAAGCCAATTTATTTCTTGTACTTAGATTGGTGCATTACCTCAACCCTTTTCTTCTTCTTAGTCACCCACTCCCACCCTGCAGAGGGACATTGGCCTGTCCTGTCACTAAATGCGATCCTTCTTGCTGCGATCCGTATCTCTAAATCCAGTACATGTTTTCAGGCCTCCTTTAATTTAACCTTCCTGCAGCCCTGGTCGCTCTTGGATACTTCCTCCTTCCCTTGACCTTGGGACACATCTTTTTACGCCTTCTCCCTAACTTTGGTTGCAGACACACCATTCTTTCCTCTAACCTTGAATATCAGAATACTTCAGCTAGTCGAAGTTCCTTTTCTTTTCTCACTTGAGGGCCCGTCCTCTGTGCTCTCTCATTATGCCCCTGGCTTCAATTACTGCCTCTATGCAGATGACTCACAACATCCAACCTTAGCAAACCTCAGACCCATATTTCCCTGTGACATCTCATGACGGATGTCTAAAAACCACCTTACGCTCATTATGTCCAAGCTGGTTTCATTATTTCTCCTCCTTCCCAGACTTGGTTCTCTTCAAGCACAGTCTGTTTTGATGAACCCTGCCCTCTCACCTTCACAAAGTTCACACTTGCTTTGCAGGCTGACAACTCTCCCAGCCTTCTCTGACGTTTTCCCCCAATAAATCTATTCCATATTTAATTTTATCTTGCTTTTTTTTTAGAGGAACACACAAGCCAAACAGAAACCTTAATTGGAGGATGGAGAAAAAAATCCACAAAGAACAAAACTAATACTAAAATAGATCTCATTGAGTTCAGTCACTTTATTCTCATAAGCAAGAATGTTGAGGCTTAGAAATCCTTAATTGGAACAGAAATGGACAAGATGTATCATCTTCCAAGTCCTTCAGCAAAAGTTCTGTTCCACTATCTCATCTGGCTCACGGCTGATCAATGTAAACAGTTTTTTCAGAGACATACAGCAGTTCTATTCTAAGTACACTTTTAAACATGTTAAATAAAGGTTAATTTTAATATGAAGTTTAGTGATATACAGCCAATATACAGATAACTGCCCAAGTCGTGACCAGTACAATAGATTTTCACAAAATAAAGACTTGAATAATGGCCCTCTACAACAGAACACAGAATGCAGCCTTCTCTGAAAAAGAATTCTTGAGTGATCTTCTGAGTCACGAGGTCTCCCCTTCTCTGTAGGAAACCTCCATTGTGACTTCTAGCACTATACGCTCACTTTTAGTTTACTTTCAAGAAGTAGCTCTAACCCTTTTATTATTTTTTTCAAGTTTTGCAGTGCCCCAAACAAGAAGGTAGACAGCCCTTATAGCAATCCACCATAAACCCCTTTGGAAATTGTCTTTGGTGTCATAGAGCTGGAGTGGAGACCTTTCCCCTAACTTGACCTGTGATACTTTGTACAAATATGACTTCTTTGCCAGAAAATGGGCACATTCCTGTTGCTCTGTCATCTTGGAAAATTTCCAATAAACCTCTAAGATTTTTCCTCATCTATAGAATGAGGATAATAATAGTACAAACTCATATTGCATCAATATGGAATCAGTTAAACTATGTAAAAGTCATGTCACAACACAGAACACAGTATAACTTTAATGAATACTGGTATTGTGACAACTGTTATTAATAGACAAAAGTTTGTACCAAAATGTGTTAGAGGTAATGTGCTTAGGGAATTTTCTATCAAATCACAGGCAAATAATTCAGTCGTTTGAATGTTTGCATTGCCCCTCTTTTCTAAGAATATGAGAGGTAAGGAAGAACTAATGAGATTTTTTTTTTAATATTGAGCTCTACAAATGAAACAATGAAAGTTGCCTTTTAAGAATACAGAGTAGCTTTTTGTTTGAAAGCATAGCAGTGAAAGGGCAAATCGCTATCTTCTTAAGGGTCCTTTTGAAAGAGTAAATGTCATATTGACTTTTGAAATTCCTCAGGAATATTTGGATCATATGAAATTTTCTATTTCCATTTTATGAAGTAAGATGTTCAGAAGTAGTATTGATATATTAAAAATAATCTAAAACTAGCTTCTCTAGAGCTGATAAGGCACTGAAGTTAATAACCATTGAGGCACAAAGATCTCTCTATATAGCAGAACTTCACATTGGGAGGAAAAGTCTGCAGGGCAGTTAAGAATTCTCATTCGATTCTTTCCTCTCTGCCATTATCCTTGTGTGACCTTGGGAAAGTCATGCTACTTTTCAAAGTCTCAGTACAATTCTTGTCTATGTAATTAAATTGTTAGCTCAGTAACTTTGTGGTTCTATTTGACACATCACTTTTTATAATGTCTTCCAAGGAAATATTATATATATGTTAATTATTGATGGAACAGGGTTTCGGGAGGATGAAGGATCACAGAAGAGAAACAGAGACTAACAAAAACCAAGCTCAAGTCTCTCTCCCTGTCTCTCTCTCTCTCTTTCTCTCTCTCTGTGTTGTTGTAGTGGTTCAATCACTAGAGAAAAAGGAGCTTAGAAGAGGGAAAGAGAATACTTTGAGTATGATAAGCAAATGAGTTTTCGTAACATTCAATCTCAGGTTTCTTCCTTCTGAACATGGTTTGAACTTGTGAGTCCTCAACTTCAAATTAGGACAGGCGCAGTGACACAGTGAAAATATTACTGAAATTACAGGCAAGGATCTGGATTCGAATTGCCATTCTGTGTGATTACTGTCGTATTTGACCTGCCTTTTCACCTCTCATGTGGTCTGAGATATAAAAGAAGGTTACTGAGCATGGATATTTAAGTCTGTTCTGGTTTTTTAAGTCTTTGAATTTTTAAGAGAGGGAACCAACTTGACCACATGGGTGTGGGTTTGGATGGAATGGCTTCAAGCACTTGCCATCTGAGGCTAGCGATTAGACATGACTCTAGGCAAAACATTGCACCTTATTTTAAAGGAGAATTTGAAAGTTATTTTTAACTTGAATTAGATCTCAGTCAGATATATATTTGTAATAAGGCTACATACACACACACACACACACACACACACACACACACATATGTTACAAGATTGCAAAAATCAGTAGCTTATAATAAAAAATTCATTACTTTCTCACCCATGCCTCTATTGGTTGGCTGTTGCTTGCTTGAATATGTGGACTGAACTTAGCTCTAGGCTGCAGCTATCCACAGGTGTGTGTGTATGGGACAGGTGAAATATCGTGGGTGTGGAGACTCTCTCGGCATGTAGTAGACACTCAGAGAAGCCACTCCGATGCTCAGGCGGATTCCAGTTTTCCTTTCCTGCTTGTCTCGCTAGTACTCAATTAATCCAGCAAATCATATGATCAAGTCCAAAGTGAAGCAGCTCGGAGCATAATAACAATACGCTGATTCTAAAGGCCACCCCCAAGATGGGACTGCGTTGTTAACGTAGCAGAGTAAAGAATTTGAACCAACAATTTCATTTACAAAAACTTGACGTACGTGTGAATATCGATAAATAGAATAGGAAAAGAAAAGCAAACCAGACTTCTGAGCAGGTTAGAAAAAGGAGCACAGACTTAAGAGGCAAGGGAGATTCTAAGTGTTATTCACGATTGACTTCTCGACACCTGCATTCCGTGCTCAAGATGGAAGTAATTTGTCTGCACCGTGGAGTCCATGATGCTTCTAATGCATTTCTATAGAAAAAGAAGTTCTTACCACAGTCACATTGGCTTCCATGTCATTAAATTCTATAGTCAATTCTTGATTTTTATCTTATTGGCCTAACAGTGGCATTTTGTCCAGTTGGACCCATTTTCCTTTACTTCAGGTCAAAGACCATGGGTGAGAAAACTGGTGACATTCAACCTCAAGAAAAGCTGGTGAAGAACCAGTAAGTAAGGGACTCGTGGACACCCAGGAAGCACTGCCAGCTTCTGCCAGCTATTCGGAAGGATTCCTTGAGCCCACTTCATTTTCTTTAGTTGCATAGTTCTGGGTACACTGCATTGTGTCTCTTTATTAGAATATATAGGTCATAGTGTTCTAAGAGGGAAATAGGACATAGGAAAACCAAGGCATGGCTATTTATGTGATGACCTCTAGGTAGGTGGACCACCATGTGTTGTATGTACGTAACTCTTCCTGGGAGACATGAACAAATACTTGTTTACTCTAGGCAGGATACCTCCAATAGACCATTGTGACGATTATTTCAACATCCGGTTTGTTGACCAATAAGTTTATTGGGCTCACTTACAGGAGCGTGGGTAAAGGATGACATACGGAAGCACAGGTTAGGGGCACCAGTTTCCGACCCATAACCTACGCAAGCGGCTAAGACCATTTATGTTTTATTTACAACAGCTGCAAAAGAATGGTAATAATAGCACCCACGTGTTAGAATGGTTTTGAAGACGGAATTCACACACATGAGGCACTGAGATCCGAGCTTGGCCTATGGAAAGCATAGTAACTGTTGGCTATTACTATTTTGTGAATTGAACAATTAATTTCTAGATAATAGAGAACCAAAAAAGTTACAGTAAATTTATGAAATTTTAAACCATCTCCCATATAAGCCCCAGTCTAATGAGGAAGAGTCTCGTTTTAATGTGTTTCATTACCGGGGTTATGAAAATGAATTAAAAAAGTAAAAATTAGAAAGTGTTCCTTTCCTGCACATGTGGCACTTTGGCTAGAGGTAAAATTTGTTTGGAAAAGCTGAATGTGAGCAAAGGAACAGAGCTGGTGAGGGGCCACCGGAAGGGGGCACTTCGGGTGCACGTTGGGGTTGCATGCCCTATTGCTCTACTGAATCTCTGCCTTAAGAGTCTGTGCTGAGGATGTTGAGGCCCTGTTGGAAGCTTTCCGCGAGCTGGGGCTGCTTGCGTGGACGTACGAATAGCTCTGTGACTGGGGCCTTCCTTCCACACTGTTAACAGGGAGGTCCTCTTCCTCTCCTCCTTATTACCAACAAGGAAGAATAGCCAAGACAAATGAGGCAGAATCTTGCCCAAGTTACAGAATATGCATATTCCATTTCAGCTGTCATCTATGACAAACACGCATGATACCTGAGTGATTTAGTGATGGTGAGGCAAAACCAGCCTATAATAGATTGGGGGGTACAATGGTAAATTTCCAGAGGGTTATTTGGGTGAAATGGCATAGTGGGTTAATTATCCAATTGAAAGTCTTTAGGCTTTTAGCTGCTATAGAGAAAAAAATTACTACCTTGAATATCATCCCAAATTACTCTTAAAGCACAAAGTGATAAAATAAGAATGTGACACATCAGTCTCGCTTTTCAGACTGAAATTGTTCCGGAGGGGAGAGGGCAGAGCTTTAGAGGAGGGCGAGTTATTCAGCGGCACTCAGCTGCTAACTTTTACCTTGAGGAAGGGGATGTGCGTCCAAGCGTCAGTTCCCGTCAGCTCCCATCTGCACACGACTCTTAACCCTTTGTAAGGATTGCTGAGGGAGAAGGCCAAGTCGAAGTTTTCCGTGTGCCGAACTAAGGGAAACACCAGCCAAAATTCCAGCCAAGGGCATGACTTCTCACAAGACTGAACAAAAGTGACTTATGTTTTCTATTCCTCATGTCTTATCACCTTGGGTCCCCCCCCCCCACCGCCCCGTGGATGAATTAATTCTTTCTTCTTTTCTCCTTACTGCCTCTAAACTTCTCTGATAGCCTGCAATGAAAAGATTGCATGTTATGAAAGTGGTGGAGGATGGAGAAGGCCGAAGCTAGAAATTTCTCTTCTCTGTTCCCAAGAAATTGCAGCCAGGTGTGGTGGAGTACTTCAATCATGCTAGCTCTCTGGAAGGCTGAGGCAGGAGAACTTCAGGGTACATCCAGAGGATGAGGAGCAATTTAGCGATTTCACGAAACTACCTCAAAGTAAAAAAATTATTAAAAAGGCTAGAAAATGTAGCTCAGTGTGGAGGCCTCAGGTTCAATCTCCAGTATAGCAAAAACAGAACAAAAGAAAATCATTAACACCAATAACAAAGCAAAACCAAAACCAACAATAAACCAATAAAGATACCACACAAAATCCAAGCCACAGAGTTTAGAGGGTTACCCACCTACAATAAACCATCTTTTCATTAAGAACATCTTGACTGAAGTTTTGGTCATGATGAGCTCTGCAAAGTGTCTCCCAGTCCTCTGATTAGGAGTGTGGACCAAGATAAATCCTAGCTTTGCTACTAATTGAGTAATCTGAGATGAGTTACTTAAATTATTAGAGCTTTATTTTTTCCTAGCCATAAAATGGATATAATACTTGCTTAGTTGGAGGTCATTAATAAGGAAGGAATTTAAACACACAGGATGATAAATGAGAACTCTATTGTAATAGCCGTTGCAATATGGAAGCAAAGTTGGTAGAGTGAGGGACTGTGGGAAGGAATGAATGGAACTAATGAAAATGTAAAAGAGAATAAGAAATACTAGGTTAGTGTAATCAAAGGATATTGGATACCAGTTTTTAGTGTAATCAGAGGATATTGGTGCAAGGGGGAAAACACAGGTCAATGGTTAGGATGATCTGGGGTCTCTTACTTTGGTCTCTGCTCATGACTGGGAACAGCAATCCAGGCAAATGCAATATACTTTAGATTGCTATTCCTATTTTGATGTCATGAATTGACCCTGAAGTGCTCTATCGTTGAGTACTTCTATATCCCTTTTTGAAAATTTTGTAACAGGGTCTTGCTAAGTTGCCCTTTTGGGCCTCAGACTCATGATCCTACCGCTTCAGCCTCCTAAGCAGCTGGAATTATAGATATGCACCACAAAACCTGACTGGAGTTTTGGTTTTGAAGCCCTTACAGGACATGCTACACAGGTGCCCAGAGTGGCGGGGATGCTTGGAGTGTAGGTGGAAGCGCGTGTATAGAGAAGTTGTGCCCCTTCAACCGGCGTTTGCTGAGCGCGACGTGTCCATTTGATGATGTGTAGGGTAATATAAAGTTTTACCCTTTTATTTGCTGGTAGAGGAGGGAAGAGGTAAAAATAAACATTAACACCGAGAAATACATAACTGAAGCTGTGTGAGGACCATCTCAGGATGCTGTGAAAATATTGTCGAAAATATAGAAAAGTTTGGGAGGTTCTTGGAGGAGAGGAGTTAGAGGTACTTGGGTGCATTTTACTCCTGGGCTGTAATTTTTGTGGAGATAGAAACTGTGTCCCGTCCCTGTTGCAGTGCTTAGATCAGTGTGTGGTGTGTGGTAATCTCTCGATCTGCATTTGAACACAATGAAAAGGCAAATGGAGTGGGTGGATTGAGACTGCCCAAGGAGATGAGGAAAGGTGCTAAAAGATGACCTTCAGAGAATAAGAAGACAAAAATGTGAAATTTTTGAAGACAATAAATATTAAGCAACTAACACAGTGAACTGGATAGGTTGATTAGGATATATTTGGTTGCAAGTATTAAAAATCTGATCATGACGGTTGAGCCAAATGGAAGTATTTTGTTTCCACCCCACGAAAAAGCCCCCAAACAATCTGAATAGCAATAGCAACTAGCACTGCATAGATTATTTATATCAGCTCGGAATTTTGCCATTCTCTTGAACCTTCCTCATGGTCACAGGTTGGCAGCTATAGCTTAGTTATTGCATTAAGTTTTGTTAAAAAGAATTAGAGAAAGGAAACGCTCCTATGCGTTGCAGGGATATTAGGGTAGGTTTCATTTGCATCTGCCTAATTGATCAGAACTCTGTCCCAGAGCTGCCGAGAGCTGTCAGGTGACAAAGGAGAAGGGGTGGGGGATGCAGGTTAGAGCGCCTGGCCAGTGACACCTGCTGTGTTAAGCAAAACCAAAGTCTCCAAAATTGAGAGCGAAGGAAGTTTCAGGGAGGCAAATTGGCAATGAAACCAAATGTCACCAAGGTTGAAAAAGATGAGCTCTGAAAGGGGACTAGGGATGTGACATTTAGGAGGGCAGAACCTCCCCATTACGTGTTCTGTCGTGTTGCAGGCACCTTCTTCAGCGCCAGGGACAGAGTAGGCAATTAATCACTGACTAGGGAAATTAATCTGGCTGTGGTGTATTAGATGTATTGCATGCAAAAGGTCTTTATTGATCATCCAGTGTAAATTAAATTCCAATTTTCTCTAAGTAAATACTTTCTGGAAAGAGGGAGCATCTAGAGAGTGATCTTTCATATGTACATCAGAAACCAGTGAAAAGCAATAGACTAGAACTTAAAAAATATTTTCCCAAAGCTCCATGAAGCAGAACCTGGGAGAATTTGCTTATCTGTATGTCTTAGTAGCTATTCTTAGAAGGTCCAGGTGGGTCTGTGGGTGTAAGAAAGCTCTTTATGTCTCATGAAAAGTACTTATTTATAAGCTCCATTGTTATGGTAAGGATTTAGAGAAGTTATCAGTTCTATGGGGTAATAGAAAAACTCCTGCAAAAGACATTTATATTAGGAAATGTGTTCAATACTATCTTACATTGGCATTGCATAGACCTTTAAAGTTTACAAGTATACTTAAGTGTACCAATTTCATTTAATTTGTCTACAATGGGAGGTAGTTAGGCAGCTGTCACTGATTCACCGCCATACTCCATTTCATCACCGAAAACAACTCAAGCAATCTTAAGTGATTCACTCAACATCACACATGTAGTAAGACAGTGAGCCAAGACTTGAACGTGAATTTTAATCCCCAATTCAGTGTGGTTTACCAAATAATGCTTGCCTCTAGTTAAGTAGTGTATAATGGGGGTGGGGGGGAAGCAGGTCAGTCAAGCTTTGTACTTTGGCACTCTGTGGAGTGGGGTAGTGTCTGTTCTACAGCAGCTGGTAAGCAGCTTTTTGAGTTTCTCTTGTCTTTGCAGAGACGGCTGGGAAAGCATGGAGGAGGATAGGCCGTCCATGGCAATGAGAATATTAGTGGGAAGGCAGCCTTGGTAAGTGGTGTTGTTAACATGGGATAACGACAACAATTTGCTTTTGCTAGTGGGTAACACGTTGTAGCCTGGTCTTTATAACATTTTCTGCACCTTCTCAAGCATTGTTTGTGTGTTATCTTTACTGGACAATAAGAACAAACTTTACATGTGTGTACAGAAAAGGTAAATTGCAACTTAGTGTGATCCAATTTAGCATCTCAGAATTTAGCATGCTGCCTTTTCAGTGAGTTTGGCCTCTCTTGTTGGTCATCGTGTCTTTTCTTCCTGTTTTACATTTCACCTCAGTTTTGAAATTGCCTTTTACCTGATTTCTTTATCCCGGATCCTTTGCGCGTTGCCATGTGCACACAATCTGGCCACCTGGAGCCCTTTTTGGGAAGTGTTGATACATTTACTTGGATGGTTTCAACTCTCTGCCTCACAGTTCTTGTGACCAATGACATGATAACACACACACACACACACACACACACACACACACACACACACACACTAAGAACAACAACTAATTGTAAGCCTGCATATGGTTTCTCATTTCAGGGTTTTAATTTTGGAGAAAAAAGAGACAAAAAAGAGAAATAACTCACTGTTTTATGAGAGATACTAACGTTGTAAATGATGGCCCATTTGATTGGACAAAGTCCACGTTTGTGTGCCCTGAGGCCGGGAGCAGTTCTGAGACCCCAAGAAGATGAAAGGGAGCTGCTTTTCAGGTGAGTGATGGAGCCCAGGGACACACTTGTCGTCGGGCAGCTTTAGGGATGGTGGCTCTGTGTACTCAGGCCCTCCAGGAAGACGCATGCAATAAATCAAAACCAATCATATCCTGGAGAGAATGACACCTGTGCTTATATCCTTTCTGGTTGTGGTGACCTTGCCTAGTAGACCTTCTAGCTGAACTTGAAGAGCTTGCTAAGAGTTTGTCTGAAACAGCTTGTTTTGAAGATTTCTATCTTTCTTCTAGGGTTCAGGGCTCAGTACATTTATTCATTCAACAAACCATTCCTAATGTTTTTATGGGCCACATGCCAGCCAGCAGCCTGAAGAAGGCATTGGCTTTATAACTCAGAAATCTACAATTTAGTGAAGCGTATCAGGCACGTAAACCATAGAAGAAACAAAGCCAGTGTGGTACGGAAATATTTATGAATAGCATTTGATATGAATATAGTTAATGAAAATCAAAATGGGGAAGAAATGGGAAGAGGAGAAATGTAGAGAAAGAGTACAGAGAAGCAGCGACCAGCACAGACATACTGTAGTCAGATCTCTTATTACTTGATTTCATTTGTAAAGAATTTTTTAAAATAAATAAACCCATTGTTGATAGTCAGATGAAATAATCTAGCCACAAGGACTCAAAAGAAGAGTGACTTTACTCAAAAGCAGGCGTAGTTATTAGGGCTCACAAAACAGCAAGAGCCAATGCCTATGAACTCGTGAATTTGTTTCTAGCTTTATGTTTAAACACATTTCAGATCTTTTCTACAATTTTTTGGTAATAGAATTAAAGGATAATATAGAGAATTTGAAAATATTCAAAATGAAAACTCAAAAAATACATTGAAAGAAGGTCTTTTTTTGCCCCTTTGATACAAGTTCTGGCTCTGTAGCCCAGGCTGGTCCTGAACTCACTATGGATGCCAGGTTGCCCTTGGACTTCTGGCAATCCTCCTGCCTCAGCCTCCTGAGTGCTGGGATTACAAGTGTACACCACCACATCCAGCTTATGGGGTGCTGGGGCATCAAGCCCAGGGCCTTGTGTGTGCTAGGCAAGTGCTTTAACCGCTGTGGCATTCCTCCAGCCCAAATAAAGGTCTTAACAGGGGTGGCATCAACTGGCTTGGAGGAGCCCAGGTGAAGATAAAATGTGAATAAAAAGTGTGCTTGATGTGCCTATATATCTGCAGGCAAAAATTGGCATCTTTTTCAGCCAAATGATTATTCTCTTCAGGGTCTTTTCAGGCAGAAATTCTAGATCCTGAAAATATACCTAAGTGATGAAAATCAAAGTATATGAGAAGAATCTGTGGAATTTTCAACATCTGATCCACTCTAGTCTCTAATATCAAAAATATCCATTAAACTTAATGAAGATGAGGATGAGGACTGACTCAAAGACTGACTTAGATTTATTGCACCTTTTAGATTTTAGAAGGAAAACTGTTAGTAGTACTGGTAAACACTCCCCACTCCCAAGGGTCCAATGAGCAACATAAGGGATTTAGGTTGATGTAAGAGTATTTCCTTGCTTAGTGGATAAAAACTATTATTGGATTCATTTATAAAACTTTTAGCTTCAAAAGGAGAGTAGGAGAGTAGAATTTTAGTAGTTTGAAGTAGTTTTTGTGGGAATAAACTGAAGACCTACAAAACCTTTTTTTCCTTCCCTCCAAGTAAACACTAAGATTTTCCCTACTTGGGAAACTTAGTGATACCCAAAATAGTTATGGATTCATGGAAACGTGGGGTTGAGGTAGCACATACACTCACCCAGTGCAAAGTTGCCTTTACTCTCTCATTCTCCATGGAATCACCGGAAGTATCTCCTTCTCGTGCTCTACGATGCCCCCAAGGAGCCTACCCCACGCTAGAAGTTGTGGAGGAGACAAAGATGCCTAAAAACCGCCACTCTTGCCTTCCAACAAACACGTCACCTTGTTCAGAAGAAAAGTAAGATGTGAACGGGCTTGAACCTCATGGTCATGATTTCTGATATTCTGCTTTGATCACATTCAGGTCTGGAGGTGTAGCTCTGTGGTAAAAGTGCCTTAAGTGCATTTTTAGCACATGTAAGGGCTAGAAATTTTATCTCTGGCAACACTGCCACTGCCACCACCAATAGAATAAAAACCGGGGCTGGAGGAATGGCTCAGAGGTTAAAGCACTTGAGCAAGCACTAAGCCATAGCGCTAAGTACCCGAGTTCGATTCCCCAGCACCACATAAGCTGGGTGTGGTGGCACATGCCTGTAATCCCAGCACTGGGGAGGCTGAGGAGGATTGCCCTGAGTCCAAGGCCACCCTGGGCTCTGAAGTGAATTCAGGACCAGCCTGGACCACAGAGCGAGACTGTCTCGAAAAAAAAAAAAAAGAAAAGAAAAAAAACCTGTTTTATTCAAGCAGGTTTTTTTTTTTTTCTTTTTTTGGATTGAGGTTTGAACCCAGGGCCTTCACAATGAGCTATATCACCAGCCCTCCTTGTTTATAATTTGAGACAGGGTCTTGTTGCCCAATCTGGGCTTGAACTTGCCATCCTTCCATTTCATCCTCCCAGAAGAGGGGACCTGCAGGCCTGCACCAGGCCTGACAAGTTAATACCTGATCTGTCGTAGTATTATGGTTTATATTTCATCTCGTTGTTCTCTGCTCCCTCCCCCATGCAAAGAGATGGCCAGTTTAGGTTTAAAGGCTGTTTGGTTAGCACAATCGTGGCTACAAACGCTTACACACACACACACACACACACACACACACACACACACACACGATACACACAGAGGTTTGAACTTTGTGTAACACTGAAGTTGCGATCACTCTGTGGTAGCTTCATTCTGACCTGTATCCATCTTTTTTGCAGAAAGATGTTGAAGTAGAAGCAGATTTTGGCTTTCTGCGAGAAAAGGGCGTAGACTTCTTGGGTTTTTCACATTTTCCTTTGTGCCTTTGTGGGAAGGCTTGCAGTCTGCAGAAAAGCAGAGGCCTCCCCTTGCCCTGCCCTCCCCCCAACCCGCTTCCAGCTCATCACATTCTTATATAATCCTAGAGAAATCTGCTTTTGGTTAGAACGCGGCTGAGGGCAACTTAAATTTTTTTTTAAATGTTCCAAGTTTGTATAAAGTTCTGTCAAAGCAACAACCTGAAGGAAGGCAGCTGGAAATCGTTAAGGAAACTGCTCTGCACGGTGATTAAAGCCGGATGGAATGCGTAAGGCTCTCCTTACTTTCTTTTTTATGGTACCTTCAGCAAGTTAGTGTTCTTTTTGAAATTTGAATTAGCCCTCTGACTAGGAGAGCTGGAGATTATTTTACTCTTTTACTTCCCAGAGACCACGCCACTGATTTCTGAAGCTGTCACTGCAAATGAATAAATGAACAATTTGGAACTAACTGGTGCTGGGCCCCGGTGCGGCCCTTTTTCACGCGTCTTCCTGGTCAGAGTCCGATTTGACATTTTAACCACTGAGTAACACAACAACACTCTGCGGCTACTTTCCTGGTCTTAATTAACAGAAGGCTACTTTTTAAAGGCCCAATTTTCCCCTCCCATCTTTCTTCTTTAATGGTTGCACGACTTTTCACAAGAAATAGTTGCAAATGAGTTCCTCCAAGTTGTGTGTGTGTGGGTGTGCGTGTGTTCCAACTTTCTATGGGGTCAGCCTCAAAACACACTGGGACCTCGGCAGCCAAGCTGATGGGTGGAAGATGAAGTCAGAACTGGAGAGGTCTGGGATTCCTCCGTGTGGGTGCGGCACACCCGGCCCCCTGCAGGAGAGCTGTCCTCTTAAGAGCTCAGTTTGGACAGTGGGGCAGGGAACGGAAGCACAGATGGAAGCTGGAATTATCAGGTGGCGTAAATGTGAGAGCCTATGAGATAAGTCTGGAGGGAGGGTGCCCTGGGCTCACACAGGGCCTGAGAGCCAGAAGGTCCCTGTAGGAACCTCAAAACCTGTGAGCCATCAGAAATCAAATGGGTCAATTATGATAGGTCCTTAGGAGAAGTCCTGGTGAGCAGAGGGTTGCAACATGAGCCCGGTATCGACTGGTCCTGGACGCAGGGAAGCCAGTACCCTCATGCTATTGTTTGCCTGCCTGGAGAAGAATAAGTGAGGCCCCGGCTTCAGCAAGTGCAGTGGGGTGGGAAGGGCGGGCAGACATCCACAGTTCATACGTAGCTCATCTTCCCACTGGCCACATACAGAGCAAATGATTCAATGTGACTTTTCCTCCTCCTCCTCCTCCTCCTCCTCCTCCTTCTTTTGAATACCTATTATAAAGAATAGAAAACAGAACTCACTGAAATTTGGATGTTGGGAAATAAAGTTACAATGACTAAGCAGCGTTCCTAAGAGGAGTCACAAGACAGCTTTGATTTCTCTCTACCTGTAACCTCTTGGTGAGATGAGTTCTTCTCTGTCCCTAAGTGAATTCCAGCAGTGGCACAACAGCTTTCTGGGGGATACTTTCACGAAAATACTCTGCATTCTATTTGACAAATACTTTGTATTCTTCTAGTCACCCAAGAGCTTTATTTTGTCCATTCCTGGATCTACTGTAAAGTAAAACCTTCACATTAGTTGAAGATACACCTTCTTCCCTCTTAACCTGGGGGCTGCAAGAGGTGGTGGTCTCAAGGAGAGGAAACAGGTGTGCTGTCTGTTTCTGGTTCTTTAGCTCCTGCCTCTGCCTCCTCCTCTTCCGTCTGGCTAACTGCAGTTCTGATCCCTTGGAATCGAAGGGAACTGAGGGACAGAGGAGTAAAAGGAAAATAAAGGCCTTGCCCAGTCAGTACTGAAACCAGTTGATAATTTGTGCCCTCTAGGTTTGGTGCTAAAAATGAGATTTTTCTCCTGCAAAGTCTACTGTTTTGCTAGCTCCCCACTGTCCAAGCCCAAATCACTTGGCTGTCTAATCTGTGGGGAATTTGTCATTGTAGTTGCTCACTTTCACGACAGTCTGCTGGAGTCTCTGCACTGATCCACTCGTCATAGGGCTGTAGTTACTTTGGGTGGTATGTAGGGAACCTAAGGCTGCCTCTTCTCAATGCTTAATCACTACACAGATCTTTTGTACCAAGAAATTGCTGGAACTTTTTTTTTTGTATCAATCTCTCTTGCCTTCTTCTTTCAGGTCAGAGATTCCACTTAGGCAGAATTTATTCCTGTTTCATTGTCCTCTGTCACCACCATGAGCTCCCTGCAGGGTGCCATTGAATTCACTCCCCCTGGGCTCCTGAGGAGGGGAACCATCCCTGACCCCCGCCCCCATGGGCCAGCAGTGCACAGGGCTGAAGGCTTGTCAACAGCTCTCACAAAACCCACTTTTAAAATTCCAACTCTCCTGCCAGAGTCCAGACGTTACAGGCTAGAGATGGGTGGTCTGGTCAGGGTAAGACGCATTCTTTTTAACCACTTCTTGACTAATCTTGCATAAAACTAATGGTCAGAAGGAATGTTTAACACCTATTGTCCTTATGTCTCTACAAAACTAAAGAGAAAGAATCAATTTTCAAAAACTATCTTGTTAAAAATGCATTTTAGACATTCGTGGTTTGTTGTTCTCCCGGAGGTAGTAGAATTGTTGGGAAGAACAAGTGATTTTTTTTCTCCTTCCAGCTTTATCACCGTTGAAGGTTTTGTAAAATTGTTTTTGCTTTTAATTTAACACATTCTCTTTATTTTCACAGAAGTCAAAAGTGCTAAGCTAAACAGATATACAGATGTATGCATCTATTAATAAGATACAACTCTTGCTAAAACCAACAGAACAAAACACAAATTTGGCAGCAGTCTTAAAGTCTACAGTTGAGTAGACAAACTATTACATTGATTAAGGAGATTTTTCACACAAGGAAAGTCTACTAATTTGCTAAGCGTTGTATCTCAAGGTTAAAAAATTCTGGCTACGTTTTAAAGCAAGGAAGATCAATTAGAACATTCATTAGATTCCTATTTACACTTTAATTGTCAACTCTGCTCATTTGTTGGGAGGCTTTCTTAGTCATTAGTGTCTGTCAGTAAGAAATATGTCTTCATTTTGCTTATATTCATTTATTAATCCTTTTATTCAATCAACAAACATTAATAATGTGCCAAGCACTTTGCCAGCTTTTAGAAATTCACTGATTAAAAAAAATAAATAAAGAGTTTACTGTCAAGGACATCTTTACCTCAAAATGTCCTTAATTCTCATGTAATCAAAACTAGTATAAAGACATTAGTTTTGCTAAAGTTAGAGAAGTAATTGCCTTCAGAGTAGAAACACACAAAAAGAATCTAAATCGATTTGCTGCCTAGTGGTTCTTCTTGAGAATGCTTGTTGGCCTGTTTACTCCTCTGGTCTTGGCTGCTGTTGACCTAGCATTTGTCACAGATGGGATAAGTGAGGAGCCAGTGCCAGGAGCCCCCACTGGACTCTATACAGGGTCAGCATGATCCCTACCTCCCGTTCAGGAGAAAGAAGTCTACCTTATCATTAGAATGCAGAGAGAGGAGGCAGTTGGATCTCCCAGCTTGTGAATGAAGGGCGTCCTGAGACCAACTGTTGAGGGAACTTCTATGCACAAATGGTCATCATTAGAGGAAGACCACGAGCTCTCTCAAGTCACTTCTGCTTCATTAGGTGCATCCTCCCTGTCTTCGGATGGGTCACTTCTGTATCTGGCACACCCTCTCTGTTAGTTTTGGACAAGATCTGAGCCAAAAAATCAGGCCCACAGACCTAGGCTCTTCTCAAGGCATCTCCAAACCCCTCAGCCATCAAGCTGCAGCAAGAAGTTTGCTATAATTTAATGCTATTTATCAATTTGATCTAGTACATTTGGTATTAACTCTTGCAAGACAGAAAAAAAAAAACTCATCAACTACAGTATGTCTAATAGGCGCATGGCAACGGAGGTAGCGGTTGTGCTGGCCAGAACCTTCACCTGCCCTGCTATTGACTAAGGGAACTGAGGCAGACCACTGAATGTCTTTGGGTCTCAGTTTCAAATACAAAGAAAAGTATGTGCTCCTATGTACATTGCCTTATATCCACCAATAAAATTTAATAGTTGTTGTCCTTAAAAAATTACAGGAACACTAAAATCAATTCGGTTTTTTCGGTCCTTCTTATCTCGAAGATAATTGCGTTTCTGAAGTTGATGTGTATTTTTTGCCATCCAAATTCTTTCCTCACTTAGTCATTGTTGCACTGGTGTCAGTATAGACCTATTGGTTATGAACAAAGGAGGAAGATCCCTCTCCCTCTCTCCCCACTCTCTCTGTTCATCTCTCTTTCTCTTTCACATGATTTTGAGCCTGCTGATTTAAGGTTCTGGGATTTCTTATTCCTCCTAGCGCTTATGAATTCAACTTCCATTTTCAGATTTCTAAAGGCCACTTGGGGGTTTAAGTAATGCCTTTAATTATAACTTAAAGTACAGGCAATTGCATTTCACGGAACTAACAATTATCCAGAATATATTATTAAGAGAGTGAGTTATTGAAGTCTGTATGCTTTGTGAAACATCCATCAAAATAACTGGAGGAGAAAGGAGATAAACTAGATTGGAACAATGAAGCTGGAAAACAACTTGGATTACGTTTGGAGTTTGTGTGGTAATGAGTCCTAATTCTCAGGCATTAGGACTCTTGGTTAAAATTTCTACAGTCCCTGTTACGTGTCCTTATTCAGAAATGGAGATGTTGGTAATGTTTTCGTTATCTTTTAAAATATAAACACTGAGTGCTAATGTGGCTTTTTACTATGCCTTTGAAGACTTCCTTGAGTGTAATTCTTAAAAATTTCCCTAAGACACAGGTGATAATGCTCCCTGGAGGGTTGACTCTAAGAGGAGATAAGCAATTTGCCGGAAATGACATACTTTAGAAGCAGCAATCCTGAACTGCAACTGAGATCTTTTGCTTGAGAATCTAAACTAAAAACCTCATTATATCATCAGGTGAGTTGAGTAGAGCAATTTTTCAGCAATAAGTCATTTTTTTCAGGTGATTTTTTAAAATCTGTGTAAGTAAATACTTATAAGTATGATACTGGAAAATAAATACATTGATTTATGAACCAATACCAATCTCTCTCTCTTCCCCCCTTCCTCTCTCTTCCTCTCTTTTCTGCCTGGCCTATTCCTTCACCAGGCACACCTACATGTTTCTATATCCTAAGGATGACAGTGGCTCTGGCAGAAGGGAGAGAACATGTATTCATAGTCACGATTTGGTTTTAGCCTTCATCTATTAATTGTATAACCTCAGGTAAGCTCTTGGCTTTTTTATTTGTAAAATGCTAACAAAAAAATGTAACCCAGCAGGATTTTTAGGACTAAATTTACAAGGTAGTCTTTGAAAAGTGCCCACCATTCTTTGAAAAGTGCTCTCCATGCTGAAAAAATGACAGACACTATGTTCACCGTGGTGCCAAGGGGGGCATTATTTCTATGTAGAACATTTCACCCCTTTTAGAAGGGAGAGAGGTTTTAATATGCATCATAAAAGGTTTTTTGATTATTTGAATGACTTCAATCGGCCACTTTATCCCAGACTTTTTATTTTATTTTTTTCTCCATTTTATGGAGAAAGTTACATAAACTTTGCATCGATCTTGAGTACTTTGTGCACATACATATCATGGCAAAGTATCCCAGATTTTTAATATACTGATTTTCTTGTTGTATTCTTATTTAAAATTCTAGGATACAGCATGAAAAATGCATAATCCCTCTCAGCGTTTAAAAAAACTTCAATGAATCTCTATGTCCATAGCTGATATTATTCTTTGAATTTAATGTGTACAGTAGCCCTTGAGTAAACATACTGGCATGTTTTCCAAATGAAGCCATTGAAGCCGTTTAATAGGTCAACACAACCTTCTTACTAAGATTGTGGTGTCTTTACAGGTTACGTAGTGTATGTTGCTTGCCACTGAGCATGAATGGAACAGCATGAGAATAGTTCTGGAGTCTCATAAGTCATGGCATTTTGGGGGTCTCCTCATGAATAGAAATTTTCATGAGCGTTAATGAAGTTCCTCTGACTCAGCTGCAGACTTGAAATGGGGATTCTCTCCTGATTCTGTGAGATCACGGGATCTCAGGTTTTTGATCCTTCCCCTATCTTCTCCACTTTGCCTGCTACTCTGCAACTGATTTGTCACTTCTAAAATGTCCTTCTGCACAGAGTGGATGGTTCCTGTAGGAGAGGCCCGGCGATAACTTAGGTTGCTGGGCAACTGGGCAATATTCAGGGGGCAGTAGGTGCCTTGGCAATCTACTGCTCTTCTTAAAAGTGTGTGTGTGTGTGTGTGTGTGTGTGTGTGTGTGTGTGTGGTGTATAAACTTACAACAGAGTTGATGTCTACTGTAATGACACTTTCATATCTGACATTAACTAATGTCCATCAAGCACTTACCAAGTGCCAGCCTGAAATGCTCCGTATAGTTTTCCACATGTCTTCTAACAACCTTGCTATGGATTGATCTATGTTCTTTCAAATTTGGTTAAAGCCCAGTCTCCAATGTGGTTGAAGTTGGAGAGAGACACTTACAGAAGTATTACCTCCTATACCGAGGATTGGCTCTAAGACCTATGTGAGGAGCTATAATCCACCCCTAGCTTTTTACAGTTTTTCCTGAGACAAGGTCTCACTAATTCCCTGAAAGCCCAGGCTGGGCTCGGACTTGCCATCCTCCTGCCTCAGCTTCATAGTGTGTACCCCTTCACCTGTCCTCACAAGTGACTGGGATTAAATGAGGTCATGAGAAGAGACTCAGTGTCGCAAAAAGAAGAAACACCAAATTTCACTCTCCACCAAGTGCAGACACTGCGAGGATGCAACCATCTGTGAGCCAAGCCATGAGCCTTTGCGATATCCTGTCAGACTGTAACGTTCAACTTTGCATCAGGACTTAAGGTCCTCTAAACTGTGAGAAAAAAAATTTTGTTGCTCGAATGTCTACATTTGCAATGGCAGCATAATCCGGCTAATGTAAAGCCTTTATTTGATCCATTTTTCAAGTAGACAAGGAAACTAAGCCTTGGATCAGTGAGGCTGGGAATGTAGCTCATTGGTAGAGCACTGGGGTGGCATGAACCGGCCCTGGCTTTTGTCTCCAGGACGGACCACAGGAAAAGAAAACAAAACTAAAACAGTATTCTAACACTATCTTTAATCTCTATCTTTTCCAGGTCACGGTGAGATTTGGAGGAAGTGGGTGAGGTGGGTTGATTTAGTGATTTCTTCTCTAACTGTTTTCTTTCTTTCTTTCTTCCTTTCTTTCTTTCTTTTTCTTTCTTTTCTTTCTTTTTCTAAGAATTGTTCTCATACTCGGCTTTCCTGACTTTGTCTTTCTTCCAAAGCTCGACCCTCCACCCCTGTGCAAACATGCTGGCATTGCGTGTGTCCTCATCTCCTCGGAACACTGTTCCCTCCCTCGCACTCTGAGCTCTCCCCTCACTTATCAAACAGTATCTTTCCTTGTTCCTATTATGAAGTTGTTCTTCAGCATTTCCACTTGGATAAACATCTTCTGAAAGACATTTTCTTTTTCAACTTTGGTAAAGTTCTTGGTGATTTGAAGGCAAGAAGCAGAGAGAAAAATAGGTAGAGAATTGGTCATTTTTCAAAGTCCAGATTTAGTGATTCAATTCCATGTACTATCCAGTTCATAAAGAACTTAAAGATGATTGTGTGTGTGTGTGTGTGTGTGTGTGTGTGTGTGTGTGTGTGTGTAAAAGGGAAACCATTCAACCATTCTACCTGGGGTTTTTTTTTTGGCTGTTTTAATTATGAAGTAGTTCTTCCAGATTTCTAATTGTCCAACCGTGGGGGTATAAATGTCCCAGAAGCTTAATGAACTGCCAATATCTAGACACGGTGATTAACAGCAGGCACACGGAACACTCAGGGCTGTTCTATTGTTTACATTACTCATCTCTCTCCTGTAAAAGAAAAATAAAGATATTCCCCATAGATCCTCTATTTTCCCAATCTTCTGAGTCACGTCCCTCTCCGACTTTCTTGCCTAAATCTGTAATAAATTATCAGGTCTTAGAGACACAACTTCTTAGATACCACACTTCTTGCAATCAGTCTTCTTGTCTCCAGTCCCTGCCGCGACACCGGCCCTTTCGTCGCTGATGTGCTGCTCTCCTTTGCTCCGAACTCTGTCCTGACTTCCGCTCAAATGGAGGATAACAGATGTGCACCACGGGACATGCCTAGCCTTTCCGGCTTTACCTCTCACCTATAAATTCAATCTTGAGCTCACCCCCTGCCTTTTCTCTAGCCCCATTCTCTACTGGGAAAATTTGAACAACTGGTCCATTCTGCATACATTGTCAGCTGCCCCACTGTAGTCCCGGTGGGCAGATCCTCTGCTGGACATTGAGGGTGCAAAGATGCTCAGATTAGACATAGTATCTTCCTCCTGGAATGGGCAATGATAGAAAATACAGAGAAGTTCCAGAGAGGTCACACTGGAGTACAGTAGGGAGGTTATGGCATGCTGTGGGAGAACAGGCGACACCTAACTGAGCCACAGACGCTGTGGTATGACTAAGTTCAGACCTGCGTACGGAAAAAAAAAAAATGTTATTCAGGTCCAACCAAAGCTTTGAAGTTGAGAGCAAGAATAATGGTTTTCGGCAGAAGGTACATAACTTTAAAAAGTGAAAAAGAGTGTGTGATTCCTATTCAGAAAATGCTGCAGAGCTCATCGTAGCTAGAACAAAAGCGGCTATGGTGGCTGGGCTGGAAGAGGCCACCTAGGAGATGAACTACTTTAATGATACAGGTCTTGTAGGCAAGGACCAATCAGTCTTTTACCTCTGGCTCTGTGCCTACGGGCAAGGCTTGATGCTTGAATCTTCAGCAACACCATCTTTGAGCACAGATTGTTCCCATGTGGACTCCTGGAGCAGCACCAAGGGCGACTTCTACAACCTTTACATAAGCCAATGCTGGTGGGATCCTGGAGAAAGAGAGTCCTGCTATTGGAAACATCAGGAAGCCATGGTCTTTGGGGTGCTACTTTCCCCAAGGGGCTAAAACATGGACTCTCTGCTTCCATAATATTGGATAAATATAACCAGAAATACCCCTGATGAGCAGAGTATAAGGCTGGTATAAGGCTGAGAAAACTGGAACACAGCACAAATGAAAACAACAAAGATTCCCCCAAACCTGTCTGCACAGCAGCAGAATCCCCAGTCTTCTGAATACTTTGGCCTTAACGAAAAACCCAAATGCCTTCACTTTTTGTTTCCCAGAACATGTTAAAAGATTACGGGGTTTCCCAGGGGTTCTCCCGTCCCACCGCAGACTGCTGCCAACCTCATGTTTTCTTCTATTTGGACAGGTGGGCTTGACCCAGGTAGAGGGACAGGATAAAGCTTTCTTGGAACACATTGAGACTAAAAGACCGGATTGGAGTGGGGTACCTTTCACCCCCCCCCCCCAAGACTTCCACTACGTAGCACTGAGGACAAAGTTTTGGGCACAGAAATGCAGGACTAAATTGCTTGTGAGGACAGACGAAGCCACCGTTGTTCATCTAATTTGCAGGGAACTGTGCTTGAGAGTGAACTGTATTCTTAAAATTTCATCAGTTTAGATTGAAGATGAGCCTTTCCTTTCTTGTGCTTCTTACTTCCAGGATGGCTATCATGGCAAAATATGGTTTCAGTTCAACAAAAATTATGTCCACACTGAAGCAGATTTGTGATCCATCTTAATTAGAAATTGTGTGTGTATGTTTGTCTCTCTCTCTCTCTCTCTCTCTCTCTCTCTCTCTCTCTCTCTCTGTGTGTGTGTGTGTGTGTGTGTGTGTGTGTGTGTGTGTGTGTGTGCATGCACGCACGTGTGTGGTTGGGGGTCCTAGGGAGTAAAACTCAGGAAGGAAATTTTTTTCCTTCTCACTATGTCTTCAGAGCAAATCCGTATAGGAAGCTCATACAGCCCTAAATAATTTTTTAAAAAAGATTCTCATTGCTCTGCCAATTGTATTCATTATCTATTCTGGTATATAACTTGCCCCCACATCTAGAGGCTAAGAACAATGAATATTTGTCATTAAGTTTTGGGGACTTACTTGGGTCTTTTGGCCATGTTGGTTTATTAATTCTTAAGCAAATATTTCTGCAATCTCTGTGCAGAAAGCTTTTCTCTATAAACTTAGTTTTGAAAAGGGCCCAAAGGGAAAGGAGCAGGTGAAGTTCGCTGATCTTCAACGTGGGATTTGTAATTCACGTAAGAAAAAATACAATTTACAAAAAATATCATTCAACAACATATGAAAATATACTAAGTGCTTAGAAAATTATGGGTGGAGAGAACTCACCTTGGAGACAATTTGGAAACATTACGGGACCTCAGAGAGGACGCATTTCCTTCTGACACAGCTGCTGAGGAGCCAGACACATCAGGATGAGCTATTGGCATTCTGTGTGGAATGGAACAAGAACCAGGCTAAAGATGGTTGTCATTCCCTACCATAGTTGAGGATTCTCTGAGAGTCTTGCTCCAGCAACTTCCTCCCATCCCACTCACCCACAGCATGCAGATGTCTGATAGCAGAGGAGAGAAAGGAATGAATGGGTCGAAGCTAGTAGTTCTTGCAGTGTGACTTTTTTTTTCTGATTTTGTTTCTAGAACATTCTGAAGTAATTTGCTCCCGGCTTCTGTGTATCCTTCCTGTATGTATGAGGAAAGAAAACGTTGATTGGAATCACAGGATTTTTGGTTCAGTTTTGTTTCATAGAGCTCTGTCCTGGTCTAGCCTCTAATTTTTGTCAGTGAGCAAAACAAGGCCCTGAGGAAGTTCAGTGCTTCCGGTCACATAAACTGGGAAGAGAGCAGAGACTCCTTCACTTCCTAATGGCTGCTCATCCCTCCCGTGTCAGCCTCTACCCACAAACGCAGAAGATCCCTCAGATTTCTTACCCACCATATGGGTGCCACTGCTAGGCCAGGGGCAAGGGCTGTCCCCAGATCGTGTGGGAGCAGCCCGGTCAGTTTTGGAGGTGACCCTAATTCCGTCATATCAAATAGTACTAGTTCAGCTTTCTAATAGTGCTATACATAATAAAGACCATTTATTTTGCTGAGATTTTAGGGATTCTTTTTGAGCAGAATACTCAATGAAGACAACTGAATATATTATGAATGTATTGCAATAATACCTAATTGTCATGAAGAAAGAAGGAAGCACAAAATACATGAAACTAAATGCCGTTATAATTTGTATTTCAAAAGAAAACTGGTTTACATTGAGCGGAAATAGAGGTTCACAGAGACTTCCTGGTATGTAACCTTGTTGCATGCCAATCTTTCTTTCCTGCAAAGTTTTGTGCAACAAGGTAACACTCTAAGGGAAATTGTCTCAAACTTTTGAACTGCTACATAAGAAGTAGAATCCTTAATGAATCTAGATTTTTAATTTTATGTTTATGTGTGAGTTTGCAGCAATGTCTCTTATTCTTGAACTTCGTGATTGCTTTCCAGGAGACACCTTCCAGTCATGGAATGGGAGTGAACTGGTTTGCCTCTTACCTTTCTCTTTATCCCTTTTACATTTTCTTTTTCTCCTTAATTTTAAGAATTTATAGTGCTATATTGAATCTTCATAAACTGTAATACTGTAATATTTCTGCAAGAAGAGACAGATAACAGTCATGTTAGATGCTGTGCTTTTTTTAAAAAATAAAAGTTATATACCATCTCTCAAACCAAAAATTAAAATACTGTTAAGCATTACAGTTGAAGTTGATAAGTGTATCATTACTTTGTGAAAACAAAATATTTTTAGAAGAGTAAGTGTGGGTTCAATTGTGCTGTTGTGGAACCATCTCCAGTGAAACTGTCAAGTGATATCAGACAGTGAGAATTAAATAGGCTTGTGGCTGGAATTCCAGTGACTTACAAAAAATAGAGTCCTTTAGAAGTACCTACTGAGTCCCATGAAGGATCACATGCATTTCACTTTTTTTTTTTTTGTCTTGTGGGATGTTTGCAAAAACATTGTTTAACTTGTCCCCAGGCTCCTCTCTGGTTATCTCCTGATTTCAAGGAGGAAGAGGAAATCCGACACCAGAACAATACCCACAGCATTACGGTCATGCATTCACTGGGATTGGATCCTAAGTTTTCTGGGTCCAAGACCAGTACTTTTTCATTTAAATACTTTTAAGAAAGTGATTGGGGTATCAACATGCAAGAGACTCCCAAAAAATTCCTCTCTGAAAAACACACAAATGAACAAAAATACATGCATGGAGGCAAGAGATATGTTCCTTCCACCTGCCGGTTCTTCCAGACTACTTGCTATTCCTTCATCTCATCCAATTCTTTGCACATCTGTGAGTTTGTTACCTTTTTCTCCTTGGTCTTCACTGTGTTTTACTGTTTTCTCTTCCCATAGAAGTTCTAAGCATCGCTCGTGGTGCAGGTAAGATTCCATTCATTTGATGCCAACTGTTTTTTATTTTCATTTGGATTGAACGCTGTCCTCCCTAGCTTTGGCCCCTCCTAACCACGCCGTTTACTCACGCCTTTGTGCTTTACAGGAAGTTAGGATTGTTCATGTTCATATCTATCCCTGACCAAGAGGGTCAGCTTCACGAGAACATGGGGCGTAGTTTATTTAACTCGGGGAGGGACATTCCAGTATCTTGTACAGAGGTGGAAATAGCTATACAAGGGGTGAATTTCCATACATCAATTTGTGTATGGAAGATAAAAAGCAAGAAATAAGCAGCTTATGTTCACTTGCCTGGAGTAGGACTGTGGAGCTTGTCTGAATGATCAGGTGACAATTACTGGGCATAGGGAGAATGACTGAAATGACCGCGGGTGCCAATTGTGACAGGTGGTGTGGCGGTGAGAGGGTGACTGCAGAGGTGCCTGGGTGCCCTTCGCCCGCGTCCATCCTGCTCCAGGGCCATGCCTTGCTCTGTCTCTTCCCCACAAGCCTAAAACCTCCATGAGCCGGTTCCCCCCAGGGCTCCCCAAACCTAGCACAGCGCAGAGGCAAAGCTTAGAGATATTTGTTGACTGCATGACTAACGTGTCACAGTTGAGTCTGTCACAACGAGAGCAGGAAAGGGGACACATGTCATGTACAGATTGTTTATTCTCTGTGGGTGGTCTCTGCATAAAGTGTTTTGATTTTTAGTGTGTGTTTTTGGAGATTTGGATGGCTCATGCCTTTGTAAATTGTGTTTTCTTTCTGCCTCCCATATGCCTTCCTGTTTTCAGTTACCTTTGTATACTGCCAAAATAAAATACATCCAACAGCTGCTTTTACTTGGGTTGGGTTTAGTATTGCTTTCTGGTCTCCCGTTTCCTTTAAATGCATCCTGAATATGTTTTCGTGGGGGATGCAGAACGTAGAGAGAAAGCAGACGAGCCAATCACTGCTGTCTTAGCACAAGGTCTTACTTTTGAGTATCTAGAGCTAGAACCAAAAACTTCATTTTAAATATCTAGAGGAACCAACTCCACTTGTTTCCAAAAGATTATTTGTATTGTGTTCTATATCTTCTTCAATGTCTTTGTAATTATTATTATTTCTCAGTTTAAAGTAAGATCATTAAGGGATTTCCCTTCTAGAAATAGATATATACTGGATTTGACTTTTTTTTTTGTAAGGGTAGGGAGTGGGTATATTCCTAAGCCTTAGTGGGAACTATTATTTTAAAATATTCTAGATGTAAGAGGTTGAAATGTATTTAAAGAGAGCTAATTAAAAATTTAATATGTACTCTCTCAAAGGAAAAAAAAACAATAGTCTATGTGACCTTCATTAGTGACTTTACCATAGAGATATGAACCAAAATACTTATTAGGGAAAATGTAATGATTAACTAATCAATACTTAAATTGTTTGTTAATGGATATTATATTGTCATGCAACAACCCATCTTTTATGTGATTTTCTGAATTGATCTCTTAGGGAAAAGGCAAAATCCGACTTACACTCGAGCCTTTTCCCCTTGTAGTAAGGCATCCAGAGCCTCACCTCTTTCTAGACCAGATCTCCAGTCTGAGATTATCTCAGTCATCAAAAGTGAAGCAAACTTTAATTAGATCTCAAACTAAAATATTTTATGTAGACATTCAGGATGGGGCCATCTTTGATTCAATAACTATCCTAGTAAAAGCTCAGCAAATGTGTATGTGCTAGGAGTTAAAGTCGAGGAGGCAACCCAATGGTAGGCACAGAGGAATTGTACTTCTTTCAGAAAATCATTGTTTTCTAATATGTAAGATAAAAAGAATCCGACTCCAAAAGAATATAAAATTTAGTAATATGTTACCCATTCTTGGGCAGCATCTTGTGGGCTCTTTTATATATGGATATTGGGAACAGTTAAATGCGATTCAGGTGCTGCATGCCTTTTCTGCATTTCTTCAGGATATGATATTTGAAAACCACACATGTCACATACAGAGAATTTCTCCGTTTGTGTGGACTTGAACTCCATACGTGTAAACCTACTTGCACACTTGATTTATACACTTTCTATGTAACAGACATCCAAATATCACGTGTCCAAAGCTCATCTTCTGTTCTTCTGACCCCAGCTCCTAGAGCCCTTACAGCTGGCATCACCTTACTTAGTGACAGCTGCACCCTTCCGTTTGCTCAGGCCAGAGGCTTGGTAGTTGCCTTCAGGTAGTTTTTCCATTTCCCAGTTTTCAATTCTTCAGGTTTCAAAACGCACCGAGAGCATGACCACTTGTCACCACTGCATTCTACGACTCCAGATCAACTCTCTATCATTTCCTGCTTAGATTTATGGCAAGACCCCTGAGTCATCTCTGTGCCTCAAATTTTGTCCCCTGTAGCCTCCTCTGAACAGAGGAGTCACACCAACCCTTGGAAACTACAGAGGTACCATGGCGTTCCTTTCCTCCAAAATCTCAAGTAGCTGTCCATTTCAGTCAGAGTAAATGCCGTCGTTCTCATAATAGTGACCGGGGATGCACACAATCTAGCCTCTTATTACCTCCCTGGTGTTATCTCCAACTACCCTGTACCTGATTTCTACAGCCACAGCCACGCTGGATGACTTACTACTCTCAGAAAGTGTTTCAGTCTGGAAAGTTCTACCCTCAAGACCCACTCTGTCCTCCTCCTTCAAGTCTTTCCTCAGATTTCATCTTCTTCATGAGTTCTTCCCCGAGGCTCTTATAAATTGTTGCCTGTGCCTCTGGAGAGGGAACCCATGTCTTGTGTCCACCTCTATGGCGACAATTTGCTCATTGCCCTCTCAGTCTCAGTTCTCTCACGCTAACTTTGAGGTTGTTCTATAACCATAGTGTCATATCTTGGGCCTGGAAATCTGTTATCAGTGACGGTGATGGGCTCCACTTCTTCAAAAGTTGGCTCCTGTATAAAGTATTGCAACATGTCGTGGGATGCTTGCTGAGGCAAATGGTACATTTCTGAAATAATTTTAATTTAAAAGTCTGTTTGTTTTACCGCTTTGCTCACTGAATAGTTGATAAGCCTCGAAAAAAAATCGAATTTCCTAGGCATTGGCTTTCACATTTGTAATTGAAGATGTTGTGGTAGATTATCTCTCCTAGATTTAGAACTCTCTTTTTACAGAGGAAAAATTGCACTTTTCCTAGTAGTCATGAGTTTTCATCTAGTTTTATAAAATATTTATATATAAGTTGATGACTAGACATAAAAAATTCTCTGCTTTGTGTAACATGGCCCCTCCATTCCCATTAAGTTCAGGTGGGAAGACAAGTTTTTATTTCATTTGTGAGTCATTTTTTTTTTTGTAAACTCCACTTGAACATAATTATCAAACTATACCTTAATCATTTCTTTAAAAAACTGTTTCTGCACAAAATCGGAGCAAATGGGATTCTATAAGCAGTGCCTTCTAGGTAGATAACTATGTATGGCTTTGGGGACATGATTATGTGACTAATAAGAAAATTGTAGAAAATGTTCTGTTTTTATACTTTATGGAACTAAAGTGGCAGCTAAGAGGTGTAAAAGCAACTTCTGATGGAATTTTTGATACTTGGAGGCATAGTTGTTGGAAACTTACATTTCTGTGATTTTCAAAATGTTTTTGAGGCATTAACCAACAAAGTCTCACGAAGTTCTTTTGGGAATAAAAAAGAAGCAAAACTGAGTAGCCTGTATTCCACAGACAAAGCCTAGGTATCTAAACAATGAACGCCAAGATTTAGCAGAATGCAATTATCCAACGTCTGCATTCTTGTGGAATCCTGTGACTGGTCCTACTCATTCGTTTGCTCATGTATTCATTTATCAGTAGACTTGTTCTAAGGTAGATTTGGTGGAGGCTTTGGGGATGGGATTGCTGTGTGGCTGGAGATCCATCAGGAAAAATGCATTAAGATGTCAAGGATAAATCAGAGGGTCTTTAGTATTGTTGGTGACCTATTTCTCTTTTCCTGTCCTGTAGAGGGAATATTTTGTGGAACTGTGGACCTAATTGAAGCCATATGTCACTACTCCTGGTGTTTCCAGACAGGCAGGCCAGCATCAGCTGCACTGTAGAAACTCGACACTCATATAATGTTTTTCTCTTTGTTACTAGTGAGGTTTTCAAGAAGACGAAAGGCCCATGAGTAGTAGCGGAGTCAGAAACACATTTAGTTATAAAGTTTTAGAATTTTGTATGCTTTCCTTTGTAGTCAGACTTTAATTTTATCTCTTCTAAAATTCCTTCTTCTCTATGAAAGTTATTTTCTTCAAATATACACAAACATGAAATCTTAAAATTATGAAGTTTCTTCTTATTTCTGGCCAGTCAGTCCATGTTATGTCCCTGTCCTCTTCCCCAATCCAGGATGAGATCCCACTGAGACCCTGCAAGTGCTTGATCTTGTTTGACTTCCACAAACTGTCTTGTTCTTGATAATTCACTTTTCTCCAGGATGGCTGGCCCCTTCTTACTCCATCCTCTGGTTCTTTCTGAAAAGAAACCTCCTAGAACAGTGGCAATATCCCTTCCACAAGGATTTAATAGTTTCTTCTTTACAGCTCTAAGACAAGTTGATAGTTGTTGTCATAAGTCCAAACCTTGGATTTCTTTTAGTTTTGGTTGTGATATACGTAACAATTCCCCAAGTTGAATGTAAATATTATCGTCACAAGCACGTATTAATAAAGAAAATAATTATGGGAGGAAATGTTTGTCATCATTTTGTTGTTGTTGTTTCTAAGCACAAGGTATCAGAACTAAGAACTACAAGAGAAATTGTAAATTCACTTACTTGGAAGGAAAGAAAAAGGGAGGAAAAATAAAGAGGAGAGGGGAGAGAGAGAGAGAGAGAGAGAGAGAGAGAGAGAGAGAGACGTGGCTGTTGTACACTCGTCTCTGAAACCAGCTGGAATCTTGTGTTTCTCAGCTTCCGCATAATGAGCAAAAGTTTTCCAAATGACAGAGGTCTGGTTCCGGGAGGGAGGAGGCCACGTTAGCACTCAGTCCTCTGCACCACAGTATCACACACTGCACAGCTTCTCCACCAGTTTTCCTTGTCTGCAAAAAGAAGAAGGCGGGGTTGCCCTTAATATTAACCTTTAAAATATCTTCTTTATTATTTGTGGTTGTGCCAAAAGGAAAACTTATAGTCCCAGATGATCTCATCCTTATTTTAGTTCCCTCCTTCAGCCTCTTCCTACTAAACCTGACCCAAGTGGGGCGCCGTATTTTGCAGATGGCAGTGATCGAAGCAAGGAGTGAGAAAGCAAAAGAGGTCTCCTCCTGTGATTCCCACTAGAGTGAATCGGAGAAATGCTTGAGAATGCCTTTCCCTGTCTCTGGGACATCTCTTAGTAGCTGTATTCATGGAGGGTAGCATCCCAAGTGGCTGTGTTTTATTTCAATAGTTTCAAGGAGGCTAGATGAAGTTTATTTTTCTATTATGTTCCCAATCCAATCATCACGGAGCACTTTACATAAATTAATTGAGCGTTCTTTAATCAAATCTAAAAGGCCTTGTTTAAGCAGTAGGAGTAGTAAATGTTGAGAGCGCAGACAAATTGATTTGAACTTTTATTTGAGTTTTCTCATGCCTCATTTTTAATGGCCTAATTTTTTAATCTGACTGTCTCAGAATATTTATGTGAGACTTATCCGTGTGGATCAGCGCCATGACAATGATAACGTGTATTGTGCTCTTTAGAATGGCCAGATTACACATAAGTCATCATAGCTGCATTACCAAACCATGTGGGAAAAGCGTTTCTCTCTGCGTTTCTGTTTTAGTGATGAAGTAGCATTGGCTTCTAACATTCAATACCCACTATTTGAATATGAAAAATCACGCATTATGCTCATACGTATTGGGCATCTGGTGTTTGTTCAATGGACCGAAGCCAATTGGCTTGATTGAGACTATAAAATCGAATGAATGCATGAGACATAGCTTGCCTGCTAGTTCTCAAATGTCCATCTTGAAAAACAGTAGGAAAAATGATATGGCTTATGCTTTTCCTTGGAAATTCAAATTGATGTGTGACTAAATTGACAATGATTTTGCCATAGAGGGATGAGCAGTATGCTATTCCAAGGGGCTAGATGGTGGCTACAGTTTTTTGTCACAGCTAAATAACTGGACAAATAAAAAGCTTGATAAAACTTTGCTTTTGAGAGCTGTTTTATAGTTCTTGTGATTTTAGAAAAATACCACTAGGGATAGTATGTTTAATGGTATAAACACACAGAGCCAGGCATTTAAGTTTATTTTGAAAATGAGCATATTCTGAGATTTACTTTAAGGTTATAAGTGAAAGCTAGTGCTCATTCCTCAGCAGACTAAAAAAAAATTAGTGTTTGATAAAATACTATGTAGTATATTATGTAGGCCTTTTCCTTTGCTGGGACAAGAAAGTATTTGATCTGACTAGTTTTTTTTTAACTAGGATCAAGTGCATAATGTGACATTTTATTGGAAAAATAATAGATATGATAAAAAGATACTCAGTGTTCTAGTCATTCCGTGTGGTAAATTTCTGATGTTAGATTATGTATGGAAGTCTTTCATTAATGCATCTCTATTTACTAATATTAAGCAGATTAAATGGAACAGAATTCTCTGGAAAATTATCATTTATCTTAATTGGAATGAGTAGCCTGAAAATAGATTACCATAGAAAGGTTCGGGAAGATTTATGGGTCAAAATAAGCTTTCTGTGCCAGAGCTTCTTATCTCTGTACAGTGGACTTTGAGAGGATTGAGGATGAGAAAAAGCATTGCAGGGGAAAGAACTCTGAGTCTGATGAGATGAGTTGGTTGAGAATCCCAGATCCACCGCTCATTTCAAAACAGCCTGGAATGAAGCACACAATGAAGGAAAACCCACTAGGCATGAGCTTATCCGGAGTTCAAAGGTCAAAGGAATTTGTAGGAAGTGAAAGGCGGGCACTACAACTTATGCTCAAATGTGAAGGACAATGTAGGCAAGGTGAATATGATTAATGATCAGGCAAAGATGCACAGAGGTTCAAAAGAAAAAAATACATGTATATGTATCTAGCCCCAAGATGCTGAAGTCATAGAATACCTCACTTCTGAAATATAGGACCATATAGATAGAAAAGTGAACGTACTCCCTGGTTACAATATGAATTTGGCCTCAGTCAAAAGATAGAGCTGAGATTAAAGGCAAGACCTTTAAAGGTATATATGCTAGTCAGGATTACCTGACACAATGGAAAATGGAGCCACGCAGGATATTACATCATTATCAATTAGAAGATTGTTCAATATACCGTCATCAAAAGAGCGACTTTCCAGTAGGTATTTTTGTGACATCATTGTAAATACATTGTATTTGAAAGTCTTTACTAGGAGTAGTAGTAGTTTTTCAGCCATCACACCACGGTGCTTTTTATTGTTGTTGTTGTCCTCATAAGAAATAGCTGTGTTCGCTGGCTTGGTGGTAACTGGGCTTTGTCATCTGAAGGCTCCCTCTGTCAGTTGTAGGCTTTGTTCGTTATCTCTTATCATGCTCACCAAATAGGGCAAATGTCTTTGAAATCTATCCTCTTGGTTCAATTGTTCAGTCAGTCACTAAATCTTTACTGTCCAACAATTGTGTTCCAGATTTACTAGTAGGATCAGCGGATGCAATATTAATCAAATACAGGTGGGTTTTATTGTTTTCTTCTCTTGGCATTCTAGCCCTCTCTTTTCTAGTAATAACACCCCTGTTTGTTTGAGAAAATCTTATTTCCTCAATACTGATTCTGGTAGAGGTATCGGCATGGATCCCTAATAACCTAGTCTATAGGGCTTGGAATATAGCCAGGACTGATTAATCACAGTACTTCTTTCCCTTGACTACAGTGAAGAGTTCAAGCATTGGTCCATTCCAGAGCAGTGGTCCAGGAAAAGAGGTCCCCTTTCCTTAATGATTATTACATTTGGGATGATGTCATCCGAGCTCTTCATAGCCAAAACACACCCCAACTCCAAGATTCCCTGCTAACCCTTTCAGGGGGTTTCTGCCATGAGAAGGAAGATAACTAACCTATGGAGAAGCAGAAGTTGAGTAGCTAGAGACGACGAGATGATTAAGACAGCAGGGAAGATGAGGGAGACAGGGTGAGCAGGTTAGCAGATACGAACAAGCACAGATGAGGTGCCGACGCAGAAGGATGAGGAGAAGATTGGGAACTTTAGCTGAGTACCTGGAATGGCCAAATGGACAGCCCATAATCCCTGTCAATCTTAAGTGAGTTTCAGTGGGCTTTTGTTCGCTTGCAATAGAAGGAGACATGGCTAATATTGAACAGACCCAACCGCTGCTCTCAAGGAAGAGGGTAGCGGGAATACCAAGTGCTAGAAGGCAGAACCAAGGCAACAAGGTAGGTACGAGGGCAGAGAAATTCACCGGCTGAGAAAGGGCATGTGACTGTGCCAAGGAAGAAGCATTATCACAGTCAAAGAGAAACGTGTCCGGGTGAAAGGTCAGAGGAGAGTGGTAAAAGGTGAATCGGCACACCTGAAGTTTTCAAAGCAGAAGAATATAAAAAAAGTTTGAATAACCGGAAGAAGCTTTGATAGGAAGGTGATTAGCAAGGGAGGAATGTGGCAAGATGATGCTAGAGAAAGAAACAAAGGACACGTCCTGAGAGGCCTCATAAGCCAAGTTAAGGATTTTAAGCTCCATCCAAAGGAAATAGGGTATGTCCACTCTGCTCATTCACTGGTTTGACGTATATCAAGCATTAACTCTCCTGTGGTCATAGGGCTGGAAATGCAGAAGAAAATACAGTAGATTGTCTCTGAAGATCCCCCAGTCCAGTAACTTACTAGATTTATGTATCTAAAAAAATCCATAGTTCAGTTTCTGTTCTAGAGCCTTGATATTTTCTCTTCTAAATGAGCATTACTTCATCAAGATAATCGAGAATAAAAGTTAAAATGATTATCAAATGGTCAAAATAGATTGACTTTCATTTCTGAGTTTTCTCATCTAACACAGATTCATGGGCTGATATGGTTCTTTAAGGGGGTGTGGGAACTTAGTAGAAATATCTCACATTATTGACTGATCCCTTTTCTTCATCATTTTCAGTTTAATATTCCAATTTAAAAACTCAACAGCAAGATGTCAAGTCCTGCAGCTGAGTCACGTAGGAAAATACTATAAATTTCCATTGGCAGTGTGTCCTAAAACATCTAACAAGGTCTATCAAATCTTTTGTGTTATGTTAAAAAAAATCCACAAAATTGGTCAACCCAGTTATTCTGGCTTCGAAAGAAATTGCAAGTTAATTAGTATTGACAGAAAAGATTAAGAATGATGTCCTTGATTGGTTGGTTTTTTTTTTTTTAAGGTGTGCGTAGTCAAATATTTGTGCAAAACTCCCAGCTAACATGGGACATTTTTTAAAACCTTTATACCCTACAGTAGGGAATGCAAGGCCAGTAAATTAATCAGTGGTGAAGATAAAATTGCACAGAGGAAAGAATTTTACTTACCAGAAAAGTCTCCTTATGGCCTCTTTTATCTAATGGCAATAATGCTGAGAACTGGAATGGTTGCCGTCACGTCTCGAGGCAAGCGCTGCTCAGGGCTTGATTAGACTGAGGCCAGGCCTGCTATTCACCTCCATCTCAGACACTCAGCTGCTGAAGTGCCAAAGTAATGACAGCGGCGCTATTATTAATTTAAAAATTGTGTTGGCAGTTCTGTTAAAAAAAGAGAATTATAGGATTAGACGGGACTTGGAAAAGACAGCTAACTCATCTTAGAAACCACTGATTGTTTTTTAGAGTTTTCAAAAAAAGACACTTCTGTTACTCATAAAAAGTATCTCAGAATTGAGGGCCCTGTGCGTCACGATGTGCTGCTGCTTCATTCACTTATTTCCTGTTCAACAATGATGTATGTAGGGCCCAGTGTGACTTAGACGATGGTGCCCTTCGTAGAATTTATAATCCAGCAAGAAAGAGGACAATAAAACGAAAAAGTATGGTACATTACATAAAATATGATACTTAATTATTCACAATACATACTTGATATATAAAAGTACTCTGAATATATAAGGATGATAATTTATATATGTTAGCCTATAATGGAGACTTCTCACCTGGTATAAGGGACCAGGAATGGCTTGTTTGAAACAGTGAGTTTGAAGTTGAGTTTGAAGTAAAAATAAAAGCTGCCAATTGCAGGCAAGATTTGGGTGGGCCAAGGCAAGGGACAAAAAGAAAAATTTCTGGACAGCAACAGCCTACATGAGGTCTGCTAGAAGGAGAATCTTCTAGAATCTTGATTTGTGATTGTCATAATGCTCAGGCAGAGAGCGGATTTTGGTAGGGGAGGTGGTATTCCTTTGTTTTCTGGTTCATACCCTTGTGCGTATCATGAAGACTTTGCAATCTCACTCTTGTTCCTTTTCATCTTGGTTGGTTGGTTAGTTCTTATCAAAATCTGGTCCTGGGCTTGGATACAGATAAGAAAGGATATGGGTAAAGTTCCACCTGGGGAAGCAGAGTTGGGATTCTAAAGGGAGAGAGCCCAAAGGAAGAAGGGGAAGAAGAAGAAGAAGATGAAGAAGAAGAAGAAGAAGAAGAAGAAGAAGAAGAAGAAGAAGAAGAAGAAGAAGAAGATGATGATGATGACGATGACGATCACAGGGTTTGATACAGCACGGTGCCGCCTTACTTTCTCAATATTTCTCTTTCCCAAACCCATGACTTTGGTCAGTCTCACAGCTTTGCAATTTATTTCCCATATGTTTTCAATGTTGAAACAGTAGTAAAAATCTTCAGTATAGATTTGTTGCAATGATTGAAAAACTTGTGGAAAAAGACTGTTTAGTATAGTTTCAATATATATTAATTGTTATTGTTGTCTTGGTTTTTATTTTTTTCTCATATGGTTCCAAGGGACAGAGATTATCAGTTTAATCATGGATCCTGAAAAAAGCCATCCCTTATTTTCTATTCTTTAGCTTTATTTTGAAACCATGATATCTTGTTCACAGACTGTGATTTTACCATTCCAGAGAGAAGTGGCCAGATGTTTACCTTTAATTTGAAATTTTTGTGCACATGTGCACACATGAGCGAGCGTATGCACGTCACTAATTTTGGGGAAGAAGGGAATATTGAAAACTGCAAACCTAATTAGCACCCGATAAGGCATAGATGCTTTTGACAGTGTAAGATTGGAGAATGTCTTTGCCCCCAAAGCGTGAGAGAAGATGGCAGCCTGTCATCAAGTTTCATCTAGTGATAGTCACAATGGCTTCTGCTTTTTAGAGGTGGGCCCTGTTTTCTCAGAATTAGAAGTCAGTGCAATATATATATATATATATATATATATATATATATATATATATACACATACATATTTCTTCTTCCTGAGGGAGGGTAGTGGAAACAGATCTAAGCATACCATTACCATTATTATGAAGTACTGATTGTTTAAAATGTAGGAAGTTCAGGAAGATGCAGGAAGACAGAACCAGAGGCTAGAATTACTAATTCTGAGCCCCAGCTGAAGATGAATAGGCTGTTATTTACACATACTAGTTTCAACTGTAAGGCTACCCAAGATAAGAGGTATAGAGGTCCCTGTTTCAAATGACCAGGCATCTGTGGCTAATGACTGTATTCAGTCCGAGTGCGCATACGGCAGGTGAATGTTCCCTTCACGGGCTCATCCCGGCTATTATCCAGAGAGTGACTCTTGTTTTTCTTTTTTTCTTTTTTTTTTTCCTCGCTAAAATCACCGAACAGAGCAAAGAAGTAGTCAGCCATTGGGATCTGCTGATCAAATCGCAGAGACCAGGGCTCCAATCTGAGCTCATCATCTGACTTAAGAGGCCTCATTTAGACAGGATCTGAAAGGTCCCTTCTGAAGCCTTTACAAATTGAGAATAATCGTCATTAAGTGCTACAGATTTCACAGGAAAAAAATGGATTTAGGGGCTTGTCTCAGGAAAGATAATTAATGTGCTAGAGAAAAATATAGGCAATGGAAAGAAAAAATTCTCTATAATAAGAAAAGAAAAAAAAAAAATTACAACAGCCCGGATGGCTAATGATTAGATGTTAAGAAGCAGTTTCTAATGGCTTGATTTTTACAATATAATTAAGAGATAAGGAGACAGGTGTGGTGAAAAAGGACACACACACATACACATACACATACACATACACACAGAGAGAGAAATAATATATACACAAAAATGCAATGTCAGGATTAAAAGGCATATCAAAGCCTTTTTGTACTTGTATTAATATTTATATGTCCCTATGTTAAATTCCTCTAAAAACATCTTGCCAAATTCTTTTTCAATATCTTCTAGGTCAAAATATTGTTGCAGGTAGAGAAATTATTTTGAAGTTTTTTTTTTCTAACTAAGGTTGTAGGCTGTAATTTTATTTTCTGCCCTATTTAATTCCACCATCTTGTTGTTCATAGTTGGTGCCGGAATTGGTGTTGTTTTAGGCCCTGAAGCAAGTGGCCCTTTGCCCCTTTTCTAATTTCCTCCTTTCCAGACACAGGAACTCGGCTCTTTATCAAGGAATCAGATGCCCACCCTATGGGCCTGCTGGGACTTTTTCCAACCTAAACACATTTCCTTCCTGAGAATGTGTAATCATTTGCGAGTGAGTACACGGATGAAAACCTGTTGATAGCAAATGCTGGAGGAGCCAGCTCTTTTTCTGTCGTGTTAGATGTATCTTGGACAAAAAATAATTAACAATTATGACTTGTTATTTATTCAACTATACTTGCACTAAATATTTGCAAGTGAGAGGAAATGAGAGGTTGCCTGTTTGTTAGGCATAGTGTCTTGTGATGTTTCTATGTGGCAGGATTCTATTAATACAAAAGGGGGTCCTGCGCTTGACACTTTTGGTCACGTTCTGTCCATTTGAAATCCATAATGTATGTTTATGATGTACACAGTTTCGTGTTACCCACAAAAATTCCAAAAACTACACTGAGACAGTATTAGTTTATGGTTTATTAGGACAGAAAGACACATACAACATCAGTGAAATGAAATAATTATCATACAGGATGCATAATGAGCAGGGGAGTACAGGTTGGACTTCACCTAGGAGGGTCAGTGTGGAGGTCACGGAGGAAGTGGCTTCCGGTCGGTGCTTTAAGAATTGAGTAGGATTCATCCAGCTGAGAAACAGGAAAGGATATTTCATTGCCACCAGAGTTATCAGGTGAAGCCTAAGTATGATCCTGGCATTCTCTCACTCCAAAGTTCCCATGTACTTCCTTTATTAAAAGTAAATCCCAAATTCTTAGCACTATTTCCTAAACTTGGGTCTGTGAGTAAAGTTTTTCTGTTGTCCTGAGGGCATTTTTATTAAGGCACAGAAGAGATCCTTCTGGATTTTTAAATTATTATTAACTTATTATAGACAAAACTTAATTTTTGTTCTCTGTCTGTTACATTCAACTTAGAAATCTTATAACTCTATAGCATGTCAAGTCTGAAGACATAGCTCAGGAGTAGAGCACTGGCCTAAGATGCGCTATGATCTCCACTCCTGAAAACACATATTAAAAATACAACATCTTTCAGCAATCACTTTCAAGCAAGTTTTAACGACCTAATTAAGTAAAATTGTTTACATATTTTAAACAGAATATATAAATTTAAAATACTTGGACCTTAAGCTGTCTAACTGGCAAAAAATGTCTTTTTAAATACTTAAGTAAATCTTAAGAAATACAGTAAATTAAACTTTAAAATATGATGAAACTTTAATTCTTTCGAGATGCCTTGATCCTGTTTACAAACTCAGTAAAACTCTCATTTGCTTTTGAATTTACAATGAAAATTGTAATAAGTTATCCAATTATCCTATTTAAATAGAACTAATCCACCAGATGCTGGACGTATGCCAAATTTTCTGGTAAAAATACTAACTACACAAATATGATTCTAGATATAATTCCTAGCTTAGTAACATGGTTTCACTAGTCCACCCTGCATATACTTATTTCTTAGCCCCTCAGGTCACATGACACCGGCTGCAGCAGAGCCTGCAGGTGGCCACGCGTGGTTCCCATGCTCTTAATCATCCTAGTAACAGCCTTGTTAGTATTTTCTGGTCAGCAATGAGCCAGGTAAATTGTACTTCCCAAATTGTTTTGTGTTTAGAGGTGGCTATGAGACCATCATCTAGCCAGAAGCTCTAGTTGTGATTTTTAGGGGGGGCCACTCAAGGAAACACGACGCAAGTGACGGCTTGGCAGTTGGACCCTTTTGGTCTGCCCACCCTGCCGCCTTCTTGCTGTTGCCATCTTGAACCGTGAGAGGACGGGGCAATCAAAGCTGAAATGTGGAGCGGTAAAGTAGAAATACAAAAGGAATTGAGTCTTAGGTATGCATTAGGCCTTTTGCGCTGACTATGAACTGCCTGTAAGCAGTCTTCTTTTGAGGAAAAAAAAATGCCTATATTTACTTATTTATTTTTCATTGTAAGTATTCACATTCTGTCTGAACTGCTTTACCTGCCCGTGGAAGGGTCTCACCACTCCAAGCAATACACTTCCTACTTCACAGCACTGGTGTTTCTTGTTGATCTAGTATGTGAATTACTTACAGAATCAGTAGCTAATGGACTGCAATTCTACTGGTTGCGTTTCTTGAATGACTTTGAGGGGACACACTGAGTTCTACTTACTCTTTCTCTAATAGGGGCTTCCTGATTTGTAAAGGGTCCCTCAATCTAAGTTGCTGTTTTACTAAATTCTGAAATATAATGTAAATTTGCAGTCTCTTATCTAAGGGGCTTCACTGCCTGATAGAACTCAAATACATTTACTGACTGATCCTATTAAATGTTGTTCCGTCTGGATTCTTACTTCCTTAAGATCATTAAATGACATCTTAGTGTGTTCTGAATGTTTATCAGCTTATCAGCTTATGTTGCTAACTGATTTTCCTGGCTAGTCTCTTAGCCATTCCCTTTCCTCTGTGCCTTGGCCTTGAATTTCCTTGTTAAAGGCTCTGAAAAGTCCCATAGTAAAAACATGCATTTGGCTTTCAGCTGCCACTTATTAAACTTGAGCTCACATTTCTTTTAGTGTGAAAAAAACCTACAAACTAGTCTCTACAAATTAATAAAAGCAATTCCCGAGCCACCAAGCTCCTGGGTATTTCCCAGGCTCGGATGCCAGCTCCTTCCTTCCTCACTGCCTACATTTCCTTTTGCTTTTTCCCAGCTTTCTTTTTCTCACCCTGCTCTTAAGGCCCAGATCCTGTTGCACCTGCCCTAAGAAAATCTCCTTTGATGCCTCTGTGCTGGTCCTCACATATCACAGCCTTCGTGTGGTCTGGCTATCTACTTCCTGAAAGAGAAAATTGGGGAAGCCTAGACTCTTCAGTTGAATATCATACTCATTTGTTTTTCCTTTATTTAAGAGATAATCCTTAGTTCCAGCTTCATATTTATCACTCTTCTCTGTACCTAAAATAAAAGGTGAATAAGGACGGGGATAATCCCACCCTGGTAGAATTTATAGTCAAGAGCAGTTAATTTACATCTTAAAAAAACAAACTGAACATTAATATCAAAAATAAAACAAGAACAGAAAATGTAACACTGAAAAGAAAACCAACTCACTCTCTGGCAGGTGAACTGGAAGGACAGACATACAGGGCGATGTGTCAGTGAGGCAGGCCTGCTGCGTGACCACACACCACACACTGGGAGACTAACGCTGCCCTGCCGTGCTTTAGAAGTTCAACACCAAGATGTGAGAAGGTTGGTGTCTTCTGAGGCCCCTGTCCTTGGCTTGCAGGTGGCCTCCTTTTTGTGATGTCTCTACGTGGTCCCTCTGCAGTCTGTGTGTGGCCTCTGTCCTCGTCTCCTCTTCTTGTAAGAATACCAGTCGGATTGATCAGGGTCCAGCTTATACTATCTCATACTATGCCGATGCTCAGCGTTCTCTTTGAAAGCTGCCTCTCTGAGTATGGTCACAGTCTAAGGTACCAGGACCTGATGGCCTGAGTTTCAGAGGGATAGAATTCAGCCCATACATGGCTATGAGTTTACATAGGATTTAACAAAATCGGGAGATCAGGGATTGTGTCACAGACAAGCATGAATGAATGAGATGTGAAGAGTAGAAATTAACACATGAGGACATGGGGTGGAGGGAGGCAGCGGCAGGAGCAGAGGACAGTGAGATGGGAGTCCTGTGCCAGGCAGAGGGCACATGGCTGTGTGTCCGCTGCGGGCACTTTCAGTAGGAAATCTAGGTGAACCAAGAGTCAAGTAGGTTAGGGAGCTTTGTCTTCCGCAAAAGCAACTAAAATCCATTCGATGTTTGAAACAAAAGTGGCTTGAGTCGATTTCTGTTTTGAAAAGGTCACACCACTTTAGTTTGGAGAATAGGTTGGAGGCATGCCAGGGTCAACACAGAGGGGAAAAATAGAGAGAAAAGAAAAAGAAGCAAAAGAAGGCACAGCCCACAAAACTGCTTTCGGGTCGCTCTGAGAGGGAGGTCAGACGAGGAGGAGTAGCTGGGGAGAGTGTGGGGTGTAGTTCTTGGATGCCGACAGGCAGCCACTGTGCAGAACAGCTTGCCTACCAGGGGCAGAAGGGATCCACGGGGCAGGAGAGCTGGGCAAAGGCGCTTGCAACCTTCCAGGCCAGGGACGCAGCTCCATGGCGGAAAGTAGGCGTTGGCTAGGCAGAATCCCTAGACGACTGCGACGGTGGCGGTGGTGGCAGTGGATAGGGGTCCGTGGAGGGTTTGGTAGGTGGCGGAGGGGTGGCAGCAGGGCTGAGGCAACGGAGGAGGGACCACAGGAAACATCTCCTGCCCTCTCGGTTGGAGATCCGAGAAAAATAGGGGAAAAAAAGGAGGAAAATGTCCACAAGTTCCCTCTTCTGCCTCTACTAACCCACCTGCAGCTCTGCCTTCCCGCTGTTGCTGGAGAAAGGCTCCGTGTACCCTTGCTGAGGCCAGCCCCACCGTCGCCCTCACGCAGGGGCAAAGTCCCCTCATTTTCTAGCACGAGGTTTCATTCTTTCCTCCTTCCTCCTTCCCTCTCTCCCTTTCTTTTTTCTATATTTCTGCATTATACCAATTTTACCAGCATACAATCGTGGTATGATTTATCTTATTAAAAAAGAAATAAAGAAAGAAACCCTTTTTCTGATTCTATTGTTTTCTCTATCATAATAAATGACAATTCTGTCTCTCCAGTTGCTCAAGCCGAAAGCTCGAGACTGCTTTGGTTTCTCGGTCACTTACCTTCCTATGTTTCTACCAGGCTAGCCACTGAATTTTGGCAAGCCTGTCTTCAAAGTACATAAAAGATTCCCTTCTTCTTATCGCTTTTTCATTATTATTTTGTTTGTTCTATTCTCACCAGTGAGATGATCCTTTAAACATATTAAAGGTCGTGTCTTCTCTGCTCAGAGTCACCCAAACCTTCCCATCTCACCCAGAGTCCATGCCTGTCATCCTCTGCCTGGCCTCTGCTGTGTGCACACAGTCTCCCCCATGCTACTCTTTGCTTCTCAGGCTCAGCTCTGGCTTCACTGGTGTCCTGCTGTTTCTGAAACATACTGTGCATAGGATGGGGCCTTTGCACATGCTATTTGCTGTACCTGATCTACAGTTTTCCCTTCATTATTCGTATGTCCCACTGACTCACCTTCACCCTAATTTTTTAGGCCTCTGCTTGAATGTCCTCTCTGCTTCTCTGAGTCTCTCTCAACCCCAAGACACAACCAGGAAGGACTGAATTATACCCTCTTTATTTTTAAAAACATTTTATTTTGAGACAAGGTCTTGTTAATTTTCTCAAGGCTGCAGACTTCCTGCCACAGCCTTTTGAGTAGCCAAGATTCCAGGTGCACAGCACCTTGCTTTGCTGTGAGGTCCTCTTTGGCTGAATAGCAGCCACCCACTCCCTGGCTCCTTTAGCCTGGGCCACCACCTGCTAAGTCTATGTTGCATTTCTTCCTATCCCATCATTCGTCACTAGAAGGTAAGTTTCAGGAGGATAGGGGCTTGTTTTTCTGTTCGCCGTATCTTGAGATCCCCAAAAGTTCCTAGAGTGTTATAATCAGTGAACAAATGTTGAGCTGGATGAATGTATAAGAACCTTCGAGGGCCACCCAAGGGGGAGACTCTGCCTCAGTTGCCTGGCTGGCTGTGGTGGCTTTGGCTACTTGACCTAGGGTGCCCTTGTCCTTGGAGGCTGGCACAGCCTGCAAACACACACTCAGGAACGTGATACCACGGTCACTTCATCCTGTCACCGCTGTACCTACCCAGAACCAAATGCACGCACGCACTAGACGTCCCAGCTGAGGCCTTCTACTTTTCAATTTTGAAATATTGAGGATTGGACTTGAATTATTAATTTTAAAAATTTGCTCCCCCCAAAAAAGCAAAAGCAGTTAGCACTGAGGAAGGGGAGTTTCCTGATCCACAGACTGTTCTGATTTTAAATAAATTTGTCTTGGACTTAGTGGTTGTTTTGTTTAGGAATATGGAAATCGATCTCTGAGTTCTAGATTTTATGCAGGAAAATCCACATTTCTGAAACACTGATTTATATCTGGTAGGCGTTTCTGAGGCATATGTTATTTTCCCCAGCCAGAGTCCTTTTTTTTTTTTTTAACCTCATAAAGAGCAGGATAATTTGTGTGCCATTTGAGTTGTTTGAAAAATATGTTCATATGCCTCCTTTTAAGAAATATTGTGGTTGCCTTAGAGTAGTAGTGAATTCCGCCTGTGTCCACTGGGAGACTGTGGCCATGTGCCCAAGTGCCTAGGTGCCACTGTCCCGCACCTGCCCAGAGCGGGAATGAAAGGGTGTGAAGGAGAGAATGCAGGAAAGAGCAATAACAGAGATGGAAAGTATGCTGAGGGCGGAGAGAGAGGCTGGAAGAAAGGCGCAGGGAAAAGCACCAGCGCCCATTTTAAGAGCAAAGAACAGCTGTTCCGCGTATTCTGCTTTTTGTCAAATCAGTTGCAATGCTTCGTAAAAATTTCCAACCCTTTCAACAAATAGGACTGTCTTAGCAATGGGGTGAGGGAGTCCAGTGGGTCATTCATCCTCTGAAAAGCATATGATGGATGGAGAGGGCAGTGTTCAATTAAAGGAAAAACAATTCAGATCTTGTGGATAAATTAATTTCCAGCTTTAGACACCTTTGTGAAGTGTTTATAGACCCAACAGAACACCCTGAGAGGGGCTTCCGGTAGCTACTCTGACAAAAGCAGATTCAAGTCAAGGAGTTTCAGAGGAATGGGCAGGAACATTTCGGGGTCTTTCGAGCAAATCTATTTTATATTGATTAGGCAAACCAAGGCAGGTGAATGGGCACACTGGCTCGATTTAGGTGTGCAAGGTGCGTCACCGCAGCAGCGGCCACCTGCTGACCTGGAGAGCAGGGCTGAGGGCGTTCTTGCAATCTGGCTTGGTGTTGTAATTGAACTTGTTCCCTAAAGCGGATGGATCTGTCCTATTCAGACCTAACGTTTGGTTTTGTTTGTACCATGATGATATCTGTACACGAAGGAAATTTGTGCTAAAAGATATGAACAGATATTTGAGAAAAAAATGCGAATATATCTGTCTCTTAAGTTCTTTGAGTAGATATCAGGAAGTTATGTTCATTTTAAAACACGGAGGTTATGCTAAGCACAGTTGGGGACGCGTCAATGATAAGAGGCACTGGAACCATCTGAGGCACTGCCTACACCCTCTGAGGAGGGAAGTAGATACAAGCAGCCATAGTGGAGGCCATTTACCCACCCTCTGCGTAAGAAAACACAGCTGGAGCCCAGAGAGGTTCAACTGACTCACTTGTAACTCCAGTGCTCTGGGAGGCTGAGGCAGGAGAATCACAAGTTTGAGCCTAGTGTGGGCAAATTAGCAAAAAAAAAAAAAAAAAAAAAAAAAAAAGAAAAAGAAAAAAAAATTGGGTTGAAAATAAAACAAGCAGACAAAAAAGCAATTAAGAAAAAGTTTATGGGTATAGTTCCATGTAAAGGTCCTGGGTTCAATTCCCAGACCTCTAGAAACAAACAAGAAACAGAAGAACCTAGATATATGTCAGTCTTGCTGGTCTCTGGAGAAACAGTAAGGTTGGCAGAGAAGAGAGAGCAGAAAGCCATTTAAAAACAAAAACACGTAAAAAGCTGCTTGGCTTTAGCTGGGTCTAAAGCTCATAAATAGATTATAATTAGCAGAGAAATAAACAAGCAAACAAATAAAGCAAGGAAAAAAGTTTGTAACCAGGTCATTAAAGGCTTTGGATTTGAGGTACAGGAGTTGAGTGGAGGAAAGAAGCCCTTGTAAGTATCTTCAGGAGGAAGGTGGTGTCATTGGCATGTTCATGTGTTTCTAAATCTTTCTGTATTATTACCTAATACATTTGATCAATGGATAAATGTGTTGCTAGGTTGACAAGATGAAAGGTTACACTGTTATAAAAACCAGTCTACCTTGTCAGACGTTACTTTTTAGAGTACATATTTTAATTAGCATTGTTTTCAGCAGATCTTTAATTGCCATTTAGTGTTTCAACCTTAAGTCAAAAGAATAACAACATGAACTAAGAAATATTTACATAAGTTTATAAACTAGTTTGCATTAAACTTTTATAAAGGGAAACTTTAATTTCTGCTTTTAGGAAAATTTTTTTTTACTTACTTAACCCGTCTCATTAGTCATCTTGCGGTACAAACTCAAGTAATATTTCATGTAATAACCTGTGTGAACATCCATTGTTTCTTAGCATTTAAAGGAGCTTTGTGGTGTTGTGTCTCTGTGGCACTCTGAGAAGCATTTGAACAACGTATTTGATTCCACGGAAACGCTGAGAGAAATAAGAGGCAGCTAATGTTAATGGGAGTTTTGTTTCTGTTTTGGTGGTTGTTATTTTTCTGTACTGGAAATTCTGGGGATTAAACTCTTGGCCTTCAACTGTGTTACATCCCCAGTTCCCACCCACAGGCTCTCTTCACCGCTCCCCTCCCTCCCCTCTCCCCTCTCCTTCCCTCTTTTCCTTTCTCCCTTTTCTTCTGTTCCTTTCTCTTTTCTTTCTCTCACGCCCACATTTCGGCGGGGGAGCTCTCGCTCCTTACGCCTTTCCCTCTTGCTCTGTCTAGAGCCTTTTTGTTCCACCAGTGTAACCATGATGACCCATAATGTGGATGTGGGCTTGCGTGCGTGCATGCGTGCCTGTCTGCCTGTGTGTGTGCCCGCGCATACATGGTGGGGAGGACGGAAGAACTAAGCCGAGGCTGGTCTCCTCCCCCAGGCCTGGATTTGGCCACTCCTTTCTCTCCTGTCCTTAGGGGGTCTTAGATAAGGAGGAGGGCACATCTTGCTGTGTCATCTTTTATGCTTTCAATTTCTCAGGCGTTTGCAACATCGTGGCCTTTTGTGTGAACAATCCGTGGCTTCTGTGCGTGGAGGCGTGGGGCCCTGGAGGCAGGGCAGGCGGTTTCCGAGGGGCCCAGGAGTGTTTGGTGGGGGGGCGAGGAGGCCTGGGCTCTCGTGAGATTCCATCCCGCTGAGCTGCAGTGGGACTCGGGCCAGAGAAGCCAGCAAGCCCCTAGCCTTAAAGGCCCAGCAAAGAACACCGGCAGAAGGGACACGGAAGGTGCCACCGAGTAGCTGGAAGGGTCCCTCTGTCGTTTCCAGCTGTGCTGTTTATGACAAACACAAATACCAGTGAAAAGGCAGAGGCTTACTCAGGGAAACCTTCCTCTAACTTTGAGAACAGAGAAACAAATTGGATTTTCCAAGCCCTTGTGAAATTAAGGTCACCTGCATCTTCCATGTGAAGAATCAGAATATTTATTGTGTGATTGAGGTTCTGATCACGATTTTCTGCCTCCTTGATTCTCAGCCCACTCGCCTCATAAATTAACAACAGGCAGCATCAGTCTCTTCAGATAGGCCGTGAGCACGTGACCCGGCGCGGGGCGTGTCTTGAGGTTACAATAGCTGGCGAACAGTGGGCTGTCATTCTCTTGAACACCCACGGCTTAAAGTCGGAGCCCACGTTTGTAGACGGCAGTGTTTAGAGCGCCCCATTCCACATGCTACACTGGGGATTGTGTCAGCGCGCGGCCGTTCCTTGTCCCCCTTGCTCAGGTGGCTACTAAGTCACCTGTTAGCCTCGGGCCTTGGCAGGTCTAGAAACGCTTTTTACAGATCTAGCATCTGACAGCGTTTGCCACCTCCTCTGAACAGGGTAGAGCTCTGGCCTGATCGCTGCCCAAGAGGTTGGACCTCACGACAGAGCACCGCAGGGGGCTGCTGTCCCCTGTGACCATTGCCAGGAAGTGGACAGACGCCAGTTACTTTGGTGATGTGTTCAGTTAATGGGTGGAGGTGGGAGAGATTATTTTCCTCTGTACCTGACAGGTTTAAGATACGTATAAAGAAGTAACTTACATTTAACATTTTTATTTGAGAAACTTTGATTGTACTTCCATTTACTAGCTATCACCTGTAAAACTCTATGACGTGCAGAAATTATCTGGCTGATTTGTCATTGTCTTTTGAAGGTTGACTCATTTGAAAATGACATGACATTTGCATTTGAAATCTGTACTGTGTTTATTTCAATGTTCTGAGTCTTCCCAAGTAAATCTGCGTTTTTCTGTAGAGTCATTGTGTGGAAAGTCGTGAGGGAAGAACCTCTTAGATGTGTTATTCGTGGCTCACAACTCTGTCAACTCCCAATCTTACCAAACTCTTTTCAGAAATGGTCACGATGAACACACTGCTCAGAAGGACAAATTATATTCCGATACTGAGGCTGGAGTCAGGTTCATTATGGTAAACAGTAACAACTTAAAGTTTAACAGCAGTGTTGTAGTGTTGTTTTCCCAATGTGTCTTTGCTCCTAACATCTCTAATGAAGAAAAGTAATAAAACTGATCTGTGGAAGGAGATACAATCTCTTCTGGGAGGATAATGTCTAGAGGTCAGGAAGGGCTGAAGCCTTTTTCGATTTGTGGTTTTGGATTTGAGGAAGATGCTATTCATAATATTCCTAATAAACGGCCTGGCTGTTGCCTCCAAGATGTGCTTTTAGGGGCACTCCACATGCTCAGTGTGTGGCTCAGTGGTTAGGAGTGCTCACCTGGCAAATGTGCGGCCCTGGGTTTTGATTCCCCAGCATCACATAGGCTGGGCATGGTGGCACCATGGCATAAATGAATGCATAGAAAATAAATGCACAGAAAATAAAGCCCTGTGCCACTGGACCTTGCTTAATTAAAGAAAAAAGAGACGTTTTTATAATGGTGGATATCAAGTTAGGTGGATATTTTCTGGTGGATATCAAGTTAGGTTGCCATGCTGTATTCAAACTACAATACATTACATCCATTTCTTATTCTCCAGATGAACTCACTTAGTCACTCCAATAGCATCTTGAGTATTATCATTACTATTTCTATTTTGCAGATAAGGAAGTAGGCTCAGCAAACTCAAGAAGTGCAGCTTGCTCGTGGGAGGATCGGGGTGCCGTGTCGCCGGGAAGGCTGCATTTCGAATCACTGCAGGTTGTCTTTGGAATTTGAGATGTGCTTGAATTGATGAAAGTTTCACCAAAAGTGGAACTGCAGAACTGGAGACCACAACATTGCTGGGTTGTCTTAAAGAACCAGGTCTTTTTTTTTTTTTTCTGTTTCTGATTTTGGAGATTAAACGTAGGACCTTGTGGATATTAGGTAAGTGCTGTATCACTGAGCCACACCTGCAGCCCAAGAACCAAAGATTTTGTACTTCACATATATTTTACTGACATTGAAACTGTAGGCATCAACTCAGATGACTTGCTGGCAGTGGCTTGCAGCTTGCTAATAGCAGAGATGATTGAGTTTTCACACCATTCATAATTCTACCGATATTCATTGTTCAAGTATTTTTTTTTAAGGCATTAAGGATCCAAGATAAATAAGTGTCTTGGTTGTAGGAAGGCTTTTCCACGAGTAGAACAATGATTTGGCTTAGACTAGACAACCAAGTGGAATATTAAAATATGAGAAGACGGAGGGATTATGGACAGGGAAGGGGAGAGATTTGATACCAGTTCTATTTTGTTTTGAAGAAGAATTCAATCATATGAAATAACATGTCTAATTCAGCAGTGCCAGAGTCAAGCAAGGCTCACCTGATTGTCTCTCATGGTGTGCGTAGTGCATGTGTGTGTGTGTGTGCATGTGTGACAGTATAAGCTCTGGTTGGGGAGTAGGTCTTCTCATACGTGAGTAAGGCTGGGTGGAACAAGTCGCCTGGTAATATTGTCTGATTCCCTGGAACCACAGACCTGCTTTTCTGGCAGACTCACACAGTCTGAAGAAGTTTCATGTCTGTATTTATGCTAAATTTCTGGAAATTCACACTCAGTGATGAACACCTGCTTCTTGTTCTTCAGCGGTGGGTTGAGGAGCTGGAATGCTAAGGAGCATCTGTCATCCTGGCTTCTGCAGAGGAGGTAAGGTGGCTCGAACTCCAGAAGTGGGAGATAGGTGTGTTTCTTCCAAAGTGGGAAATATAGTCAAGTTTTGGGGCATGAGAAGATCCACTGTACTTTAAAAGTCTGGATCTGTTTTCCTATTGCCACATAGCACTCTGGAGAGAACTAGCAAAAGGTGGCTCCACTAGGTGAAGTGGTGCAATAAGGTGCCCATGCATGGGGAAAATTTGTAGAAGTCCTCTTTCCCATAGTCTCTCTCCTCTTTCGGCCTGACAACTTAGGACAAAAGGTCCATCTGGGCAGAGCATTTGCGGGTTTCAGCCCACGTGTCACAGTGAGAGCCCCTTAAGATTTGAGAAACTGTGTTACAGCTCTACAGGAGTAGGGAGGAGGAGCGAGATGGATGAGTGCTATTTCTGAGAACTACTGTAGGTGCTGAGGTCTAAACCCTAGACGTCCCTTTTGCTAGGCAGAAGCTCTGCCACTGAGTTAAAGCCTCAACCCCACATGGCTGTAGAACGTGTGGAGTTTTTCACCAAAGAAAGCCCTACACTTCTGGCTTTTCGGAACCCGTCGCTTACCCACATCACTTTTGGAGCCAGCGTGGCAGAGGTGGCTGGGAGGTGGCTACTGGCTTCAGGCCTGAAACACTGAGTAATTCCTAGGATGGCTGGGGCTAAAGGCATCATTCCAGATGTTTCCACGTTGTCTAAAAGTATATTTAAAAAAAAAAAAAAAAACCCTCCACGACTCAGCCCAAACTGTTGGAGGCAGATCCTTTGGCTCTGAAACAAGGTCCATTCCTTTTATGGAAGGACATTGCTGGAAAGTTCCACCCTAGGGGCAAACCAGGGTTTTTTATGTTTTGTGGAGCGAGGAGGGCTCGAGTGCCGGGTGAGGGGTGACGGGGGATGGTCGAAGGGGACCACGCTGCTTTCCTGATATTGCTGCATCCGCACTGTTAGTCTTGGCCCGAGAAGACAAAGACTTGAGCTTGCGATCAGATCGCCTCCCACAAGGAGTGCTGCGGACCGTCCTGAGAAGTTTAGAAACACGGAGGCGATGATCTCAGAAGAAATAAGGAAAGACACACTGCACATGGAATCGGGTAAACAGCAACCCAGCCCGACCAGCAAAACAAGCCATGCAGCTGCTCTCTGGCTGGGTGTTTATTTATGGGAGAAGAGAATGGTACAATCACGACAAGGGAAGGCCGGATCGTGGTCGGAGGCCCGCAGACGGCCCGCCGGAGTGGCATCGGGCTGGGAGAGGCAGGGAGGCCCGCGCTGGGTCAGAGGCCCGGGAACATCTGAGGCATGGACTTAGAGCCCACGACTGATTTTAAATTGAATTCTAGGTTTTAGTGCAGTTAAAAACCGCTGCAAGGTTTCGAGCAGAGAAATGGTGTGCTCGGATTATTAAAACAGCGTGATTTTTATTTTAATGAGAGAGGCCACAGGGGCCAGGGAAAGGAGAGGGTCAGTGAGTTAGGTAAATCACGAGCCACGTCGACCCAGAAGGTCCCCTCCTGAAATGGACAAATTAGAGCTACGGTGTTGTCTGACATTACAGACAGGAGGATTTTTTTTTTTCTTCATTAATTTACTGTGACTCACTACTTTGTTAGTTCTGACAGACCTGGTTGATCAGCCCAATTAGGCCCTTCTTGCTGTCTTTACCACCAACATTGTACCATTTGATGTATGTTTTTTATTAACGGTTATGGTTTAAGCAGAGCGTGGCTGAATGATTTCTCCATCCTATATTATAAAGAAGAAATTCCTGTTTTTCTTACTTTATCATCATCAGCCCTAGTCCTTTTGGGGAATTTTAGTCAAAAATCTAAATATGCTTACCAGCTGGGAAAAATTTGACATTTACTTTAATTTTTCCCTTGGAAGAAAAAAAAAGCAAGAAAAAGAAAAATTGGCAGGTTGATTAAGCACCAAGTCTGCTTATTCACTGCTTCAATCCCTCCCCAGGTTGCAGGCCTTTTTCGAATCTCTGATAGACCTCTAAGCAGTTTTTTTTTTTTAAGGTAATTTCCCAAAGTGCCACCTCTAGCTGTAGAAAAATGCCACGTAGGTTTCTGGATGTATAAAGGCTGAGAAAGCCATTTTGGTTATATTTGCAGCTTTTTCTGTGGTTCTGGGTGGTAACGTCCGATTGCCAACATTATTCTTTCCTTCTTCTGGGAAGAGCCATAATTATACTTGGCTTGGGTGACACAAAGGCCTCTGAAAAATACGAAGCTGGTCCCTCTAGTGTTCTTTTGTAAAGTCTACAGGACAGAAAGCTGATTGGAAGGAAACACAGCCAAGTACCACCAATAGTCACTCTGGAAGTCAATCTATTTTCAAAATAACATTAAGGAAATGAATTACAGTGGAAAATCCACATGCTGTGCACGGTACTTACAAAAGGAAATGTTGGCGCTTTTCTACAATTCATATATGTATTGCAGGTGTGCGGTTGGTTAACATTATCGGAGGTGTAGGGCACTGAGCGTTACCTGAACAAACAATAAGCAACTTAAATAGCATTGGTCAGAGTTATCAGAGGGGGTGCAGAGGTGATGTAAGCGTGCCTCGTCTTCAGAAATGAATTTATACACTGGTTAGGATTGTCTGATTGTATCCGCAGGCTTTTCTATGGTCATAAAAAGAGGAGACAAGATTTCATATATTTTTATATGCTTTTTCTGATGCTCCCTGATGTTCAGTAAAAGAATATGCTACATCTTCTTCATGTTTTTTCTTGGACATTTTCTTCACATTCAGACATTTGCTAAATGGTTATTATTGTCTTGGAACTGAAGATAAAAATGATAAAATAGGGTCCCTTCCCTCAATAAACCACCTAATCTCACCGGAAGGCAGACTCTTAACTAGAATAAAGATTTATGCAAAGCACTTGGGACATGAGGGAAATTATGTTAATTGTTTTTTATATTAATTATTAATATTAGTCTGCAAGGAGGATGAGGTCTGTAGGCTGAGCTGGTTGAAGAAATTAGAGTCCTTATATGCGAGACTATTCATGGCGTGACACTGTTGACTGATTTCCAATTTATTACCAGCTGGGTCAGGTCTCACTCCAAGAAAAGCCACAGAGGCCAGCCCTAGCCACTGTGCAGCTTTGGTGCCTCCTGAAGAGGGCCTCTGGGTCAGTCCAGTGCCACTTTTGGTGGCTCCTGCCCTTCCCATAAAATAAAAAGGACCTCACCCCAGAAAAGCCAGCCTTCAGTTGAGAGAATGTGAACTAAAACTTGGGGGAGGAACACGGGAACTGCTGCTGTGTGTCTAGACCTAAGCAGGAAGAGGAATTGCAAAAGTAAAGCTCGGTGTGACAATGAGCCTGGAGCCAGGCCCGCTGGGGAGCTGGAAGCAAGCCCTGATTGAGGAGTGTAGCTAGAAGAAACGAGTGCTAAGTGCCCTTCCAGTTCTAAGAGTCCACGGGTCAATTTCCAAAATTACGGCTAGAAAAACATAGACTGATTGCACCAGAGGGTCTAGGTAACCACACAGCCACTCGAGACCCTGCCACATTGAGATTTCTGGGAGATGTTGCCTAACAAGTCTTCTTCAAAAAGATCCCCCACGGACAAGATGACATTTGCAATGACGCTGATATGGAAGTCCACTGGTCAGAAAACACGAAGGTGGTTGTCCACAGCTTCCAACGGATGCTCTCGGGCTGCCGCTTAGCACCGGGCTTGCTGGGCTTGTTATGTAAGACATATAATCTATTGTTGCTGCATTTACATTTTTACATGTATAATCAACACCGAATCATAGTCATAAAAGCTAGAAGCACATCGAGGGTCTTACAGAATTGTGGAATGCAAAATTGTGTTGTAATTCAGTGTAAACGTCAATCTGGTAAGCAAATTATATTTTATAGGCAGCTAAAGTAATATTATTATTATTATTTTACACAGACCTAACTCTGCTATTCAGTGATTCTCTATTATTATAACAACAACATGGCTTAATAGCAAAGGCAGCTGGGTACATGTAGAATGAAGTTACTCAAGTGTAAAATGTCAGGGAATGCAGTGTTAAACCACACATTAAATAGAGTAGGGAAGTAGAGATTTAAGTTGCTCGAGCTGGTGTCTGGTTCTAGCAGTCTTTTGGACACCAGGTGGTCTCTCTCACTTGTGCGTTAATGCTGAGGTTTTATCTCTTTGGTCTTTCTACTATTGCATCAATCACGATACAGACCATTGCCACATCTTGCAAAGGTGAAATAGTTTTCCACATGCGTTCAGAATAAATGGGGTCCTACACTGATTTGGGAATGAAATTTTAAATATTTGAAAAAGAAACCTGCAGTTTGCAGCAAACTTATACATTCATTCCATAAGGACTGTAGGAGTGAAGGAACATAGGGCCGGTATCATTACGCTCTTGAAGTCCAAGGATATCTTGAAGTCCCAATTTCCCAGAGATTCACTCACTTTGGAAGGTGAGTGAGGTTACATTAATGTCCTCTGCCCAAATTTCAACGGTTGATTTTATTTACAGAAATGACACTGGATTTGGGGCATCCTTCCAAATGCCTAGCCTTTTGCCAAATATTCTAGAAGTGTCTCTAGGTGTTGTCGCCCCCTGTAGACTGGCTGTGGAACTTCCGCACTCTCCCGCTCCTCTCTCTGCTTTGTCCTGCTTTATACTTTCCCAGCTAGGATGCTAAAGTTTTCCCAGGCACGTTGTCTACCAAGTTTGCTAATTTTTTTCTGGATACTGTCACAGATTCTTTAGGGTTCTCAAGAAGTCAAATCTGGGAAGGGAAGAAAGACAGAGAGATAGGAAGAAAAAGATAGAAGGAAATTTTTCTCCCTGATTTTATTTCCTCATTAAAAGTTCCATTTTTGCCTTAGTGTGCTACTGAAAAAAAAAAAAAAAAAACTCCTAGGAAATGTTACATATACCTTCCCCTGCCCTAGATTCAGTCTTATTGATGATACAGAGGTAAGACATCTTAGATTCAAAATTATTTTTATTTTCCTTTCAATTCTTGACATCATTCTTTAAAAATTAAGTAGTTACTCATTTACGCTTATTAGAGAAAAGCCAAGGTTAAAAGTGAAAGATAAGTCTCAAGAAAAGGATAGTAGAGAAAGAATGGTGGGGGAAGAAATGAAAGTAATTTTCTCTGATGAAAAGGAATTTAAAAAGCTTGTCACAGAGGAAAACAATAAGTCAGGAGGCACTGTTTGTGTCAAAAGTAGTTTTCTGTCTTTATTTTCTATGACACTGTATTGTTAAAGCCTGCTTGCTCTTTGATAGTTCACCTCGAGGGCTGAAGTAAGAAATCCAATTACTTTTCTAGAAGCTGTAGTGATGACCAACTAAAGAGTGGCCCTTGGGGACAGTATTTGTATCCTTTGACAGCAATTAATGAAACCAATAAATCAATTAGTTAAATTAAATTAAGGTCCACCCAGCTGTATCTACAGCCTGCCCAGCTGTAAGTCAATGTGATTATAAGGATACCCTTGGTGGGAGACGGATGCAGCCCCAGTGATCTTTGCTATCTTTACATCTGTATTCCCTCTTTTATAAAATTAGAGTTACTGTACCTTTGTCTTGGTGCCATATTGGATGAACATTGCTTGGGGGAAGGTTCTTAATAGAGGCCCTAAATATTCTCCTTGGACCCCTGACCGGTAACTGATAACACACAAGACCAGTTCCACTTACTTCTTTCTTAAGATGCATATATCTAATTTTTCATCCAAAACAATCATGTTTCAAGGGTGAGCCGCCTCCCCTGCCATGTTGATTCTTCCAGTTTCTGCTTCTTATGCAGGACCACTTGATTGTGCCCTTCGTTACAGGATCGTGCCGGTCCTCAGGCCAACCTCATTTTATCTCTTTTCTTCCCTCACATTTCCCATGGCAGCCTGCCTGGGCCTCCAGAGACATCGCCCACGTGTCACAGTGTCTCCACTCTGGGTGCAGCAAACCTGTTCTCATCCCCAATCTTTTCCTTGACTTGCCCCCAGATGTGGATCAATCGTCCATCTGGGACTGCTGTGATATTTGCCACGCTGCTTACTAAGCCCTCTCCATGCCTCTGAATGCGCGTTCTTTGTGGTGTTCATACCTCTCATCCACCAATGCCTTCGGCAGGTATTTTACATAGTTCTCAAGTACCTACATTTAGGTCCTAAGCACGCACACGAAGCAGGCACGCTCTTGAGCAGGGGTGGCAGAGGTGTGGAAAGAGCTATAATAGCGTCAAATGGCAACAAGATTTCCTGCTACAAGGGCATGTAGGATGAAGAGAACGATTTTGGCCCAGCTAGACCAGAGAAGAACAAAAAGGTGGCAACTATGTTGAATGACCCAGGCAAGAAGAAGATAAATGTCATTCCTATTGTAGGAAGTACTGAGAGTAGAGACTTAGAGGATGGAAGATGGAAGTCCATGACCTGATCTGGCCAGAGGTCTGGTGACCTTGGGAGTGTTGTCTGTGAGTGATAACGTTGCAAAGGTAGGTTGCTGCCAGGCTCTGGACAGCGTGAAACGCAGGACAGGAGAACTTATTATTTTTATTATTATTTTTTTTCTAGAAATGTGTGGACTAAGATTTTTGAGCTAATTCATATGATCTTACTTGAGTTATGAAAGACATATGTTGTCAGTGTGAGGAATGGACTGGAGTTAGGGGAACCATTTGGGAGCTCATGTTAATGGTCTTACAGAAAAATGATGAGGACATAAGCCAGGACATCTGTGCCAGAAATGGACCCTTGACGAGCAAAATGGGAAAAAGATGGTGTTGATTTAAGATTGAGAATTGGGTATAAAATAAAGGATCTTGAGAACTGAGTATAAAGGAAAGGATCTGGGTGTCATCTCACTTTGTGTGTGCACCTCAGCGTTCTTGACAAGGGTGGAGTGCTGAGGACACGCTTGTCAAAGGTAACTCTGATGTTTCTGAATTTTTTTTTTTTTGGGGGGGAGGGTGCCGGCAAGGTCTCATTCTATAGCCCAGGATGGTCCTGAACTCACTATGTAGTCTAGGCTAACCTTGGATTTGACAATCCTCCCTCCTCACCCTTCCAGGTGCTGGGAATACAGACGTGCGCCACCATGCCCGGCTCTATGTGGTACTGAGAATCTGAATTAATTTTTAGATAATGTTGTGCTCTTATGCAACCGCTTCAGTACTTTGTCACTGTCTCACGACAGTGTTTGAAATGGAATTTATCAATCAACATCCAATAACAAAATTCTAGAGAAATCAAAGTAGTGATAACCACTTTCAAGCAAACCACCCATGGATGTTTTCTCTAGAATTTCATGATTGAAATAAAGTAATTGTCACAACCCCAGACTTCAGGATCTCTGCTGAAACCTCTCTACACCCTCAGCTTCTGACTAAGCCAACTTACATTAATTACTGCCCCAGCTTCATGCAACTGACTGTTGAGCAAAGCCAGACTGTGCCGCTCTGACCATTAGAGGCCAGTTGCCTGTGTGTCAAGGTCAGCATGGAAAACCAGGGGACCCTTTGGGAGTTGAGCAGAACAGAGGGGACATCTCTTCCTTTTGAATTAGGTCAGCCTAGAGAATCTATTGAAATCTGAATGCTCCATACGCAGGAAAAAAAAAAAAGTGAAGTCACAGAAAAACATAAGGGGCTCCACAGGCCCCTCGCAGATTATGCATGAAGCTAAGTTAAGAATCTTTGTCGAAACAGTCGAGGACTCACGTCTTAGCCTGTCTTCCTCGGGCTTTTATGATTCGGTTTGCAGGCACCTCCTAGAAGTCTTGGGTTCTGCTTTCTTTTCCTCAGACACCCACAGCTACGAAACACATTACTTTTCCAACTCTGAACCCTTCCTCATGTCATTTCTCCTCTTTATAAGAAATGTCCAAATCCTTCTGTTGACATCCTGCTCATCCTCTAATGGCTGACCTGGAAACCCATTCCTTTTACGAAGTCTTCCTTGACTCATCCGTCAACACAGGGGTGATGCCCCCCCTCTGCTTGTCACTTACAATACTTCACAGCTATTTTTCTCATGACATTTATTGCTTTCTCCTTTACATTACAGTTTCTACGTAGTCTATCTCTGCTCTTCGACTTGGAGATGCCTGGAAACAGGAGCCGGGACCTGGGTGTCATCTCGCTTTGCGTCTGCACCTCAGGACACGCTTGTCAAGTGGAGGGAAGGCTGAATACTGGCAGAGAAACAGCCCTTGTCTGATTTTATCCCGCTTGTATTTTTCCAGCTCTTCTTTTGCAGAGAAATGAGGCCTTCTTGTTTTACATTTCATTACACTCATTTTTGAAGGCTTTATGTTTTAATTTCTCTTTTTTCAAAAAAATCTGTCTTCTTTTTCTTTGAAAGCTTTTCCCATTGGAGATACTTTTCTCCCTCTTCAACTCTTTAATTTATTACTAACTTGGATGACTCTCTTGACTTCATTTGTTTTAAAATCTGCTATTTATGTTGATTTCATTTACTCACAGAGGGGAAAATTCTGGCTAACTTGAGATACACCCTCCTGACACTCCTGTGCACTGGTTCTCGATGTGTTAGGCAGGAACTGTGACCTCACGGCAGCAGTGGTGCTTCACTCATTCTTACTCTACTCCAATAGTCTTACTTTCTTTAAAAATGATAAGTAGGAATTATCACAAAAGTATTTAAATTAACTTTGGCTACTGAAAAAGTCCTTTCTTTTTGTTTGAAGTCACAAAATGGCCAAAGGACAGAGATCTTTCTGTGGATGGACTGCTTTCTAGGGGAACTGGGACTAGGGTGGGGGTACCATGCCTTGCACAGAAAAAGAGCATCCTCTGCTGGTGAGACGCCTTCTAATGTGGAGCGGCAAAGAGGCCCTGCAAATATGCCTGGAACATCACTCCGGGTGGGAGTCAGTTCAAAGTTTCCAGAGCTCCTCATCCGTGGAATGTTGGAACTCCATACCACTTGGTAGCAGCAGCAAATCTTCCTCCCTTCTTCCCTCCCCCTCCAGACTTCTAATCTTTCTTGTTCTTAATCCCCTTAGAAATTCTTATGATGCAAGTTTTTTAAAAACTTTTTAAACTTATGGATTTCTAATGACGTGCAGTAGCTCAAAGGGAGAAAATTGATGTCATCGCTATGGTTAGCTATTTCTTTAGAAGCCAACTATGTTGGTGTTCCTGGGCTCCAAGGGTAACTAACTATTTTATTCGTGAGGCCATCTTCTTTAATGATGTCTTCTTGGTATTTACAAGCTCTTGGCTGGGGTCCACAAGCAGTCATCATTAAATGAAATTTCCATCTGTGGCAAATATGCGTGAAAAATGAGTGTATCTTGTGTTTATTACACAACGTGGCGCCTGACATTTTCTTCCCTCCCGTAAAGGCCCGCTGGCTCAGTTGCCTTTGCTACTTTGGATGCCTGGAAGCGCATTGGCTCGCTCCACACGGCTGGCTCTACCACGCTGTCCTGCAGCCTCGCAAACTGGCAGCTCCTAGGAAAAGAGGAACAGTGTGGTGGCGTAGTGCTAAGAACAAAAGATCGGTGGGCAACTGTGCTGACTCTTGGAAGATCTATGAATTGCAAAACATTACCCATCTGTCTCTGTAATTGTCAGGCACACCTAGCTCGTCATCTCCACTGACAAGACTGACCTTCTGGTGAATGAAGGAACAGGCAAACAGGAAACCAATCCGGGAGTGTCTGTAATAGAACTTCCCAGGAAGTCCCATCGCAGGTAGTTTCACAGGCTCCTGACGCACCGGCGCTTTCCTTCATTAGTCCGCTTCCAGGCAGTGATCCATGTTATTACTTTGCTTTTTTGGAAATAAAGAAGGCTCCAATGTGTAAGCACGTTTTCTTACATTTCAAATTACTTCCAATGTAAGGCATCGTGTTTTAAGAATGTCACTCATTTTTTTTCCCCTGGGGAGGTCCAAGACAGATCAAACTAAGGCAAGTTTTGTCAAAAATGTCTTTGTTTTGGTTTTATGGAGAAGGGTAATATCTAGTAAGTATTATCTACATACATTCTTTTGTCTTAAAATTACAACTATCTCCCCTTATAGTTCTATATTCTAATTTCTTTATGATGGAACAATTAGCATTAAACCTTGAACCTATTATGACTATAACAGTTACTATAATCATAGTTAGTCACAACTATAATTATCATCACCAATATAGTGGCTATTAAAGTAAATTTTAATAACCCATTCTATCATTAATATTATTGTTATTGTTAACTTCCTGCCCTCTTGTAAGCTGTGCAATAATGAGAAATTGCTGGAGAACAGGAAGTATGAACCACGGAGCACACTAAGAAATCTATGGTCTGCATTACAGGATTAAGTTCCAAGGTTTACTTTTAAGTTTATAATTAGAAACTCAATACATTCTTCCCAGCACTAATAGTTTTATGAAGAACATTTCTGTCACAAAATTTACTTAAACTGCATGCTAGATTATTATAAAATTGATGATATAAGCAAGAATTGGAGGTTCAGGGCCACAAAATGCCATGGGGTACAGAATAGTGATAGAGACATTTCTTTTTTTTCTCCCCTCCTTGGAAGCAAGACAAACTACAGGAAAAAAAGAGTCATAGTGAAATTCCTTCTTACCTCCAATTTTTGGCATCTCAGTCATACCAACCTAATCCTTTCTGGTGGAATTCCACTTACAAGGGATGTCAGTATAATATTCAAATGGCTACTTCCTTTCTACTCAGGATCACCTCGCGAGCAAGGATACGAATCTAAACCTTGGCCACAGGCTCGGACCCACATGACAGAAGCCAGCCGTTGTCCAGAGCAGGTGTCCTCTTTACCTGGCCTTCAGGACCTCAGACTGCCAGGAGTCTGGGATGCGCTTCTAGCATGTGCTGCAGAGCATTCTGAAGTGTCTGGAGAATTTCTGGAGGCCATTGGCGCTGTGCTTACAGTCTTACAATTTTGACCTAAATAAGTAAAATAATAGATTTACCATTCAGTAGAGAAATTTTTTGGAGGGAGCAGATTTGGGAGATTAACTGAAAAATCCAATTTGAGATTAAATTCAAGATCTGTTGTACAACATCGTTACTATAGTTAATGATGTATTTAGTTTGTGTAAATTAGTGAAAAATTGTGTAAATTATTTGTGTAAAAATAGCTGAGGAGTTGTAAGAGTTCTCATCCCAAAAATCCAACAAGTACATGAGCTCATCAACATGTAAATTAGCTCAAGTGAGCTGCTTCACGATGTGTACACTGAATTTCAAAACATCAAAATGTGCACAGCACAGATATATGAGTCTTACCTGCTAATTTTGATTAATTAATTCGTTAAAATATTAACCTTGGGCCTGTTGAATGTGAAATGCAGTTGGATAGATATTTGGGGCACGTGATGTAATTCAAGGATGGGTTAGTTCAATGTACACATATGATTGAGATCTTCAAGTAGATGTGTCTTTGGCACTTTAAGCTCATTGAATTGATGGAGGTCTCCTGAGTGGAAGAGAAAGGAGAGTTGATGTGACAACTGAGCTCTGGTGTCACTTGAGTGGTAACAGAGGAGGAAAAGTTGGCACAGAAGACAGGTGGGTGGATATGGAAGGAAAGTCAAGGAATAGAACTGGAACAATAAGATGTCTTGGGATGGAGGGGACCCCTGCTGGGTAGTAGTGGTGAGCACTTACAAATGATGGGATGACGGGTTTACTTTTGAGTTGGCAGTAAGTTGACCATTGGTAACTTCATCAACTGTGGATTCCTAGGGTCAAAAGCCTGATGGGGAGTGAGGTTAGGTGAGAGTGAGGGGAGAGAGAGAGAGAGAGAGAAAGGTGGCAAGAGTAGAAACTCAGTTCCAGTGCTAAAGGAGGTAGGGGCCTCAGGCAGGGGCTGATGAGTGAGAGATCCTACTTGGTTTGGTGATGAACGGATCCAGTCCAGCAGAAAACCAAACAGCACTGTGAAAGGACAATTCTGCCCTGAGCACTGTCCTGTTTTGGGTAAGCAATGGGTCAGCGATGGGTAGAAGCACAGATGCTGGTATCTTGGAAGATTGGTCGGGGAAGCGGTGCTAGTCGTGCTGGTTGGAACCACCCCCCCACCCCCGACACACACACCTTTTTAAAATTTTTTCTACCAGATGAAATAAGCCATTTTACTTGAGAGTGAGAATTAGGGATGAAGAAAAGACGTGCTAGGGGAGAACAGAAAGAGTGAATCATGGTCCAGGAAAAGAAGCATTTCTCTTTCTCGAATTCTCCTATTTGTTTTCAAGTCTATTTCTGATTGCAATCTCCTCACTGACCTTCCAACAAGGACTCCCCACTCCCCTAAGAAAAGCTTAGAACCTGTCAGCTACAGTCAGGGATGGGAAACTCTTCTTTACAGCCTGGGCCTGGGGGCTAAGGCTCTGGCCTCTTCAGGAGGCTTTGGGTAAGGAAACTACTCTTTCATTTTAAATTTGCCATTTTTCTTGTCTCTGTATTTTAAACTAGAAATTCAGCAGTCTTGCATGTGAGCCACATTTTGTAAAAATATGTTTCTGTTGACATCAGATAGGAGTTGAGTTGTGAAATACTTCTCTTTAAAACGATTAAACATGTTTCCAAAAAGCCTTTTTGTTGTGAGATTTGCTACCAGATGGGAAATTCCAGGCTCTGGATGCTAACATTATTCCCACAATTGCAGAGAAATGCTTCGTTTTGGGTAAGCAAATGAACATATCTATATGTAAAACACGATAACGTTGTAAGCAGATATGCAAATAAGAGTAGAAAAACATGGTTATGTTGTTTATGGATCAGAGAAACAAATTGAAAAATGATTACCTGTTGACTAACTGGAGCACGCCTAGAAAAAATGCTATTTCTACTACTTTCCCCAGTCTGGTTTCAAAAGCTAGATTTGTATGAAGAAGAAATATATGATATAATCCCAACTACCACCAAAGTTGTCACAGTCCTGAAGAAAAGTTGTCCTTGTTCTAAAGTATTTAAAAAAAAGTGCTGCCAAATGGTACAAGGTGTGTCCACAGTTTTGAAAGCAACATATATCTAGATTTAGACTGGAAGGCTGCCTGGAGGAGGCAGGTTGTGTGCATACCGGAGAACTCATATTTCTTTGTGTTAATTTTTACTCGAGGGAGTTACTTCCATAAAGTGAATATTTGGACTTTAATTCTTACTGTACTGGGCTCACTCTCCAATGGATTTTCTACGCATGTAAATCATGTCCCTTCATTAATTCTTATTTCTTGTTTCCTTTTTTATTTCTCATCTAGACTTGTATTTAGAGCCACAGGCTGGATGCTGTGGAGTGCCATCAATGTGAGAATGACAGGATAGTGGACAAAGGCTGGCTGGTGTGCTTTCCTTGGTTTTTAATACACCTACAATAGAAGTTTTGGCTTCTTTCTTGCTAATGTGTATATTCTTTCTTTCTTCAAAGAGAAATCCTTTTCCACGTCAATCTACCAAAGTCACTAGAATGAAATATTTATCCATTGAAGCTCCTGAGCTGCTTCTTGGTTGGAGGGCCAAGGGTTGCATGGAGAATCTGCAGGTGTGACCAGCGTGGATCTCTTTGTAGTTGTGTGTCTGAGCAGGTAAACTTTCTTGCATATAGGGCTTCACTTTCTCCTCCCACTGAACAAGATTTTGCTGGGTGGGAGACTTCTCCTGCGGTAGATTCTGAGCCTTTGGCTGTAAGGGACAAGGCACAACAGATCCACTTCGTTTAGCAGGTATTTACGAGTCACCTATGATGCGCCACACACTGACAGATGTCGTGTAGGCAAAGGTCCCGCCCCCAGGAGCTCATGTTGTTTTGCAGGGGACAGAAAACAAAGAGGTGAACAGAAAGATACATAATCTGTTACGTTGCGATTATTACTGTAAAAGAAAAGGTGCATAGAGCGGAAAGAGAGAGAGGAAAAGGGAGGGGGAGAGAGAGGGAGAAAGATGTTGGATGGGTGGTTGGAGGCACCCCTCTGATACTGTGAAATGTGAGCAAAGAACCAGAAGGAAGCCAGGAATGACTAAGCTTGTAGGTCCCCTGTGGCTTGATGTCCACGAGCAGGGACGAAGGGTAACACTCTGCAGCGGACGGTGAAGGAGACGGTGTGACTGTGGGGGCTCACACAAAGGGCTAGAGCGCGCAGACGCATGGATGAAGGCCGTCCTGCCACCCCACCGCAGGGGCGTGGGCACTCCATACGAGGACTCAGTCTGTCGTGGAGCTCTGTCTTGCCTCCATGCATCTGGGACAAGATTCCTGCGTCTCGCCTGTAACCATTATACAGCCTACTTCAGGGCACTGGGGACAGAAAATCACTCCTTCAGGTGGCCCTGAGGGACCTAAGAGTGCACATCCTGCTGTCTCTTCTGAGCCAGACTCTGCCGCGATCGTGTGGACCTGCTCCACCGGACAAATGGCAGGGCTTGCTTCTGCTTCTGTTTTGATGACAACATTGGTGCCTCTGAAAGATTTCACTGGGCCATCCAACCGGAAGTAGTTGCACCCCTCAATAGCACTCTTTTGTTTCCTTCCTAGTTCTTAAGGTTAATGAGACCCCGAATAATTTGGATTATTTAATTGTTCAATCTCCACTCTGTGAGGGCATGGCTGGTCTTGTCCACTGAGGTGCACTGAGGACCTCACAGGGTGAGGCCCTGCTGTACAGAAGGAATCCATTAGCTATAAAAGCTGGTACATGGAAGAATATGCAGCCTCTGGGCTCGCTGGGCCCCGCACCCTGATGGGGAGTCAGGGTTCTCGTAGGGGGAGGAGCATCCTGGAAGGACTCAGCCCACCTGACTTCAGCCTCGGTGCAGCATGGAGTCCTTCTGGTTTGATCTATGACCCCCTTTTTATCCCATTACAAAGAACAATCTCGTTCTGATTATTTTTATTTTAATTCCTATAACCCTATCGTATCTGAATGAATTAATACAGACTCGGCATGAAATTGCTTGGAGGAAGGGTGTCAGCATTTTGAAATTGCGAGACTAAGATTTTGTTTAAACGATGTATTGTTCAGGTCTTCATCAGATGACAATATGAGAGATGATTTTCCTGCTCCGGTTGTCATGTGGCTTGCTTCCCTGCTATGTGGAGGGGGTGGGGAAGGGCGCGCCTGTGGGGAGAGTATGAATGCACTGGTTTCTTTGGAATCAAGCAAAAAATGAAATCTGATTTTATGTTTATTCAGACTGGGACAGAACGCAGCTATAACAATATTTCATTACAGCTAGACAATGGCTTCAACCCTTTCTCCATGAGCCGGGACGGTAGTAGGGTTCCTCGCTGGCCTGCTTCTTTGAAGGTGGGGTCATCTTCCCAAACAGAGTAAAAACCAAGGTGCCTGGACTTCTGCCAGGTGAGAGAGACAGGTGTCAGCTTTTAAAGAAGTCAGAAGTGAGTGCATTGAGACCAATTTTTCTATTTTATTATTGAAAGGATAAATACTGTGACCTTAGAAATTGACGCGTGTACAAGTAACAAGATGAATATAATGTAACTTAGGAAGGTAGAGAGCTAGTGTTTCAGAGGAGGTAGATGCTGTGCTGAAGACAAGTGTCCAGGACTCTTCCTCACTGGAACTGCTGGGGAAAACCAACACCCATTAACCTGAAGGGCTCACCAAAGCCACACTCTCTGTTCACTTTGCACATCACAGGGAAGCACTAGGACTGCTCCTTAGTCTGACTGAAGAGTGCTGAGCCTTTACCTGCAAGTTCTGTCATTGCTACGGAACGCTTTGGGTTAACCAAGGACATTCCCTTCTTGTCTGTTGTCTTTACATCACTGCACTCACTGTCTGATAGGGGTGCCAGTAGTCACCTGTAGCTATTTAAAATTTAATTAGAATTAAACACAAAAGTTCCTCTGTTCAAATACTCACTACCCCCACTGCAAGTGGACTACTCAGTAGCCACTGCACCGAACAGCACGGAGGTGGGACCCAGCCATTATCACTGAATGTCCCATTGGAATAGCATAGCCTGGTGACTAAAAGCATATGCTGGAATGAGTACAGCGCGATGCAAGAGGGGATTAGTGAGTTTTTATGCTAAGGGAGAATTTCTTGAACAAAATTGTATCTAGAAATTCAATATATACAAATAAAAATTGAAGGGTGACTCTTTCCAAAGTTTACATGGAAGCATCTGGATATTTGCTTCCTCGCCACCAACTTCTCTCCGCCTTCACCTGAACCTTTGTAGGTTGCCATGCTACAGCTCTGAGCTATCAGCCTTCGGGCGAGCAGGCCCAAACTTGAATTTTGGCCCTCACTAGTGTAGGATGCTTGGCAGGTTTTAGAATTTCTTAAGAGTGAGTTTTTCTGTCTCTCTATTACATGAGCTGTATCAGGAGACTGTGAGGGCAGTTGTCATTCTCTCATATCTCGGAGGAGGAGCTTGACCAGGATGCATGCCTGCCAGGGGTCACTCAGCAAGCAGAGAGGTCAGAGCCGGGACCAAACCCAGTCCTCTCTCACTGCCATTTCAACCAATTGCTCTAGACTTTCCTGTTCAAATGGGAATTTTTCAAGCCAAAGCATTACCAAAAATATAAAATAATAAAAAAATAAAAAATAAAAGGAAAATTAGCTGCCTAGATGTCACTTGTGATTTTTCATTTCCTGGATTAATCTATTGTGCAGATACCTCTCACTGTGTAGAAGCGGCGGTTGCCGCCCTCGCTTGCAGCCCCTTGGAGGGCGTCAAATCTCTGATGCGCTTCCTGCTCCTTACATCCCCTCTTGTCAGTAGGTGGAAAACCAAAACAAAAGGCAACCAGACTTCCGAACATCACGCTTTCCCAAAAGAGAAAGGTTCCCTTCTTTCTTTCTTTCTTTCTTTCTTTCTTTCTTTCTTTCTTTCTTTCTTTCCTTCTTTCTGTCTTGCATCTGCCCTTTCACCGGTGAGATCAGAAATCAACCTGAGTAGGAGTTTGCAGCCCCTGCACTTCTTTCACAGGGCTGAGCTCAGATGCAACTGGCCTTGGGCTTTGAACATTTTTCAAAGGGAGGAGGGAAGTTAGTGGATTTTGAGACTAAAGACTGTTGAATGATTTTAGCACGGGATGAGCACAATTGCAGTTCTTCCATGCTTAGAAAAATCCTCCTTGTAGCTGCTCTTTGATACCCTCTCACTATCTCCGATGGGGATATCTGCCCGAGAATAGCTCAAGGATCTTTGTCTCGAGAAGAGTATAGCTAGATGTCAGGAAGCTCCTGGTAGAAACCTGAAAATCACTCTGAAAAAGGAATAAGAGGACAAGGATTCCACTGCTTTTATCAGTATATGAGTTTAGACCAGCATTCTTACAATTTTGTGACTCAGTTTCCTCTTCTGTCCTGTTTAGGCCCATTACTTTCCATTTCTCCATTTTTTATTTATTTTGCTTTCCATTTTTATTTAACATAATTATATTTTATTTAGTCACGTTGCCAAGAGCAAAAATATTAATAGGTAGAAAAAATTCTAAGAGTGGATGTCTCTGTTGGAGCTGGCGTCTTTGTGCTTCCTGTGTCTCTCCTGGCTCACTCACATGTTTTTCTGATGTGCTTACAACTGAGAATGGATTTTCTGAAATTGGACTAGGTAAAAATTGTGTGAGAAGCAGAGCCAGCAGAGCCAGAAGACAAGTTCCCTGACAGCGAAGAGCTAAAGAGATGAGTACGTAGCATTTGGTTCTCTTTCCCCTAGCCACAGGCGCATGTGTCTGTGCTTTCCTGAATCTGGAGGCACAGTTCACTTGTATTTCTGTTTCTATTCTCCCAGGTACAGCTGATTCTGTACTTGACTCCTTGGTGCCCTTCCCTGATCACAATCCTAGTGATACTAATGGTATAATTCTCCTCAACTGGGCCCTAGGGACTCCCATATGATTGCAAGCTGAAGTCTCAAATGTGTTGTGTACGTTTAGCCAGCATTCTACTTGTTTTCATTTTAGCTGCCCAGAATTCCTTGGTTTCGGTCACCATGGAACAAAATCTCTGGTCCGTGTCCAAACTGCTCACCGTAAGTCTTTAAGAAGATGTTGGAATTTTGGCTTTTTATTAACTTGATCCAATGCTCCTTCTGTATACCCTCCAGATAATAGTCACTTTTAAATCAACGAACATTAAATCTTTAACACCTTTATTATACGAAGTGACTTAACCTGGACATAACTGGCACACGATGGAAGCTGGGACTGAAGTAGTTGTCAGAATTCAACCAAGAAGAGCATGACCACTGTGGACACTCAAAAGGCTGAGCACAGCACTCTGTATCAGTACAATCATGCAGGAAAAATAGGCCAACTTGAGAGGCCACTCAGATTTACTTAGAGTCATCCCATGAGCATCTCATTCTATTTATCCTTCAGAAATGCTCCTTTTATGCAGACCACCACATGCCTGTGACATGCCACTTGCCAAATACCGCCCCAAGGGAGGTTGTCCAGTGACAGAAGTCTCGGGAATAATCCTCGCAGCTGTGGCTATGAGACCATACTGCTGTAGCCTCATCTTCTGAGATTCTTCAAGAAATCTTTACTTTCCATGATCAAGTGAATTTTTATCTAGTGTTTTGAGAAGCTTCTGTTGGTTCAGAACTTAGGATATAAGACTAGGATTTTTCTACAGTAGAGTGAAGAAATAGGTGCATAGAGCTTTGAGATACACTGGGAAAATATTGCAGAAGTTTATTCTGCAAAACCATGAGGACCCTTTACCTTCAATCCCTATTGGCTGGGTGCCAGTGACCCGTCACACAGTCACTTGATTGGATCTTGTGCTACAAATCGATTAACAGTCAAATCCTTTCAAATATTTTCTGAGCCAACTGATGAGAAACCGGGGAGATGTTTGTGAATGCAGATGAAAACCATACCTATTTTTTTAGACGCTTGTTACTTCTGTCATGAGGACTGCTTATGTATATAAAGAATCAATCTTAATGTGAATTATAGGTCTGAGGCAACATAGTACAAACAAAACAAAATCAAAGAGTCACTATCAACAAACTGTCCTAGCGGTGAACAACATCACTATGCACAGCGTTTATTCTCAAAGAGAATGCTGATAATAATGCTACATTTAGTAAAACTAAATGCTTTGGGTTTTTCATACACTATTCCACAGATACATATTTTGGGGTCTCAATGGTAGTTGCAAAGCTTTAAAACTAAAGGATCCCTCCCTCACATGGTCTTTGACAGTAATATTGATAATAAGTATCCCAATGGTAGTAGTTCCGAGGGCAACCGCTAGCTACCACAGCTGCTGCGACGCTATGAATCCTGAGATTTCTACTGGTCCTATTATCGCTATGCAATCAACTGTGCTGTTGCTGTGTGTCAGGGGCTTTAGACATATTGATGCTTAATGCCTAAAATCGTCCTGTGACAAAGGTAATACATTTCTCTAGTTCTATACAGGAGGCGAGTGAAGCTCAGAAGAGTTGACGTATTCAAGTCAGCAGATTGCTGGCCTGGAATTTGCTCTTAGACCCCCTTGCACCTTGCTTTGGCCCTCAGAGTGCGGTCACAGCTCCACAGTCTGCAAAGAATATACGATCAGATCTGCACTTCAAAGAGCTGTGCAGGAAGTACCGACGATTGTCCAAAAACGGCTTGTTTCCTTTGTGTTCACTGAGTTTGCCCGGCCCTGAGCGCCTCGGCGGCGTTAATGTCCTTTGAGGGAACATCCATGGAGATAAACTGCGTCTGCAGCCTGTTGCCGAATGCGTATTAGGTTCTATTCATGGGTTTCCTAGCAACCGGCCCAATGACGCACGGAGCCAGCGAGCTTGCGTTATACTCATGCAGTGAAATGAAATCACTTGGATTTTATTATTAATATTTTTAGAAAGCTTCACTAGATTAGCTGTTTGAAATGCGTTGTTACCTGAGTTACTATCGGAAGCTGGTCCCAGTCATATTCAAAGTCACGAGGACTCTGTAATTTTCACAAATGCTTCTGTGAAAGATTATTTCCACTTTAATATTTTTGACAATTAAAGACCTAGTTGGCAAGAAGGAAATTAAAAAGAGAAAGTTTGCTTTAGAAGCGCATGATCTGAGCGAAGTTCTCAAACTCGAGAGAAGCTCCGTGAATGAGCAGCAGGCATCCTGGTGGGCAGAGGTCACAGGAAGGCAGGGGAGGAGCTTCTGCAGGGAGGATGCGGCCACCCTGAGGAAGATCTTTTCTACAGCTCCTAACGAGGCAGTGTGTGAGGGGAAGGTTGACATATTCTTTGTTAAGATTCACTGAAAATGTAGAATGTTTTACAGGTTTAAAGGACGCAGGTTTGTCCTTTATAGTTCTAACTAGTCTACGGTAGTGCGGGCTCCTCCTTCCTCCTCCCCTCTTCCTCTGGGTGTGCATTTTGGTACACAGTGACAACATTCAACTTGACAACTACTGCATCTTATCACTTCTCCTTCCTTCCCTCTGTCCACCCTCTGGTCCCCCCTTTCCCCAGGTCCCCTCGCCGCCACCACAATATCTACCTCCCTGCTTGCTACCATCTCTCTTTTATTTTGCTCTTTTTCTTTGCTTTCAAGTTGCTTAACTTGGACTTTATTGGACACACAAGGGATACAGGGTCTGCCGTGGTGTGGGAGTGGCATACAAACGCATGGTCTCTCTCACACACACACAAACACACACACACACACACACATATGTTCAGGTACCAAAGCAGGGACCATTTGATGCCCACATTTTAGGCATCTGTCTTCTGATCTTATCTTCTTTGTAGGAAGTACTTGTAAGGCTTTGTGACTGATAAGAGAAACCTGTAAACTTGACATGAAAATGGATGGGATATATTTTAAGGCAGTCAGTATGTGATGTTGGCCACTTAACCCAATAATTCTATTTTGCTTAAAATATTCCTAAAACGTTAATTTTTAAAGTTTAGTGACAGATTATCGTCAAAAAGCATCACTGATAGTGGCAAATCTCCCTTTGAAAACAATCTTATTTGCATTCCTAGAGTGATGATTAAAACCAAATATATTTGGCCACTAGAGTTTCCCGTTCTCTGCTATCAAAAATTATGAAATTACAAACGTATTTTGGGGCCTCATGCATGAACCACACATGAGCATAAGCTACTATGATGAGAAGATAATCTCAGAGGTCAGTGTGACCTGCTTGTTACCTAGATGTGAAATCAAAAGCCATCAAAGAATCCCTTATGTGGAAGTAGTTATTTATATGATCATGATAGCTAATGTAAAGTATATATAGCTACAATGAAAACCAGAAAGACAAATAGGTTTTTCATAAGCGCTTAGGAGATGTGCTCTTGCTGGATAATTTGGGCTAAAAAACAAAGAACATAACCCACCCATTTTCTAGAATTTTCTCTGCTATAGCTGCTTGATTTTCATAGACAAGTCATGGTTATATGTATTTTTGCGTACTAATTATCTTCAAAGCTAGTTTGAAGAGTCTTGCATAAGAACTTTGAAGAAAAATGTTAATAAAATGAGAAGAAAGTACTCATGTAAAAACGTTCTAGCAATCAAGGATATCAGAAAATCATTGTAGATTACTTAGTCTCATAATCTGATGCAAATAAGCTTTTCAATTTCTCAAAATCACCCAAAAGAAGTCCTTAGGAGGGTTGAACTCACATGTAACCACATGATACACAACATCTTTGGTAGATCTTTTACAAAAAAGCTCTTTTTCTTATAAGTTGCTTCTTACAGAGAATGTTGAAGCAGAATTAAACAAAGGCACAGAATTGTGAGAAGGATTCCTGCTTTTGACTGGAGTCTCCAGCCTTTACAAACTGAGATCACAGCTGGTGCAGAATGTCATGTACAGTGAGCTGTGTGCGTACCAGACGACGCCACGTGTTCTCAAGGCTTCTTGTGGTCATGGTGAGAGGAGGGTGTGAGCTACTACTATCTGCCTAGTCTCTCTTGCTTCCACATTTTACAGCCTGAAGCACTCAAAAGATTTCATTTGAGCAGTATTTGATAAAATGTACCACCTGCAATCCCCACTGGGTCTCCCTCAGTCATGCTGGGCTCTGATAGTGGGGCCCCACTTTTAGCTAGAAGGATTCCAATTCTGCACATCACTCCCCCAGGTGAATTATTTTCTACGAGGAAAACATTTGGCAGCTGTGTCTTTATAGGCCGATGTCAGTGACTCTTTTACTCTTGTTGAAGAATTTGGAATGAAAGCTTGTTTATTTAGAGGGATGAGTAGTTCTCAGATTCTCAAACACTTTTGCACTCTCCGGAACCACTGATTACACACGGATCTCATTTCAGTGTTAGTTTAACATTTCATATTAATGGCCACCTGTTGCCAAACGGGAAAGCAATGATAGTGTCCAATGAAGTGTGCCCTCAAGGGTACCACACACAGCTCGTGGGCTGCTTTGGGGAAACGAATCTGAGTATTTTCAGCAAAAATTAATTATTTTGCAATAAGTGTGCCAGTTTTTCTCCCAGCAACTAAATGTCAAAAAGCTGGAAATAGCATGTCTTCCTAGGGATTTTGATGCTAGTGCAGATTCATGCATCCATTCATACATACATATATTTTTTTTCAGACTAAAACAATTATCATTGGTATCAACCCACTCTGGCAATGTACCAATTCAAAGGTACTTTAAAAATCTCAGTGAAAAACTAATCTCCTTTAGAATGTAGTTTTGGCTCTGAGCCATGAGGGAGGTTGTATTTACAGCTGTTCTTTGAGCTTTTAAAAATGATCTTTATTGAAATCATAATCCATTACTAAAGGAAAAGAGCTGAGGAGGTGGTCACGCTGGTAGCAAAGGAAAATAATGAGCCTGTGGTAGCCATGACTGGCCCAAGTACTTCAACCTGATATTTTTTGATTTTCAAAATTTACCTTGACCTCTGATAAATATTTCTAAGTTTCAAAAATGTTATAACGGAGACAATATCACACAGGAGAAGCACCGCTTATTGAGGAAGCTTAGGAGACCTTTGTTAAGCCAGCGACTGAGAATGGGCTCATGCCCCAAAGAATTCTCAGTCACCAGCTGATAAAGGACTCCCAAGTTTTCCTCAATACGCAGCGTGCCGTCAGTGTGATATTATCTCAGTCATAACAATTTAGAAGTACCCAGAATTTTAAGTCTTAATCTAGACAGCATAAATCTCATTATTTCAGGTTTTTTGGCTCTAGTACCACCATTCATTTGAAAAAATGAATTTTTTTTTTATATAATTTTCATCCCTTGCATTTTGTTGTTGACATAACAAAAATTATTCCTCTTAGCTTATGACTATCTCAGCTTGTATGTTCATAAAACCTGCAGAGCAGAGAAGGTAACTGAAAAACAAACGAGTACAAATTGCTATTTTTATATTTTTATATTAGAAATAACTTATAATCTCTATCACTCTATTTCAAAGTTTATAATTAGATAACCAGTATTTTCATCTTGTATTATATCAACTCTCCTCATAAAATATTATGACTCACATATATAATTTAAAATCTATGCAGTATTTCTTTTCGTTAAAGATGCTATTTGAATGGCTTACATGAAGTTTTCTTTACATAAGTATTAAGTGGTATTATGCATAAATACTTAATACTATATATTTCATAGTCAGTGCTACATAAACATTTGGTAGGTACACTGTCTTGATGATTTTTGTTGTTTAATATCTGTACTATTAAGTGTACTTCGCTGACTGTTTGAGTAGTAACTTTAGAATAAATATTCTCGATTATTTCTTAGGGTATAATTCTCCAGACAGAAAGATCAGAGACAGGGCTATAGTTGTTTAATAACTTCTGCTTTGCACTTCTTTTTCTTTGAGGCAGGGTCTTAGTCTGTAGCCCAGGCTGCTCGTAAACTCACTTACTATGTAGCCCAGGCTAGGCTTGGACTCATGGCAATTCTGGTTTGTATTATTTTTTAACCTATAGTAAATACATTGACTATGTTAGCAACGCCCTTGTTTCTTAATATTTTTACCAACTTGGATTGTTACTTGTTTTGTTAATTTATCAAGTATATTTCTGGACCATGAAGCAAAATGTGGGACTTCAAATTTCTGCATCCAGTCACTTGGGTTTAAATTTTTTTTTCAAAAACCTGGTGCACTTGCAGATCTATTCAAATAGCGTCTTGATGTAGGATCTGAAAAATTCCCATAAAGAACAAGCTTTCAGAGCAATTCTTAAGCACTTTACAACTTCAGAACCACTGCCTTATAATTATCTTAATTTGTTTTCCTCTAACTGGGAGGAAAGCTTCCCATAGAAAGCCCCGGTACCGTGGAGAGCTGGCAGATTTCCATACTAGTAAACAAACCCTTCAAATGCTTATTTCCTCTCCTCACCATCCTCTGGCCTCCTCCCATCTAAAGTGGCTGAGTAATTATGTCCTCTAACCTGATTCCTTGACTATGGTCGACAGTCAATTTTTAAGGGGACCAGATAATACAGAAATTCAACTCTTAATATTTTAGTCATACACAACCCACACTGACGTCTGATTTAGCTGTTCCATGCAACCTACTTACTTCTACATCTGTACAAGATAATGTTGGAAAACAAAATGGAAAGACGCATTCCTGAGACCATCAGAAGTGACTGTTTCTTGGTACACAGAACAGTTGTTTCCAGGGGAAGAGACACAATAGCAAGTTAAATGAGATATTAAGACAACAGCATTAACCAAAATTTTCTTATATGTTTGTACATAAGTATGTTATAATTCATACACTTAATTCATTTGAATTCACTTTATTTTTGAAACATTTCTTTCATTTTAATGCTAGTAATAGATCAGTTGAAAAAAGAAAAAAACAGGAATAAATATTATGGACAAGGGAAGAGAGTGATGCCAGAAATGAAGAATGTTCAACAATGAGAAATGAGCGTGCATTGACTCAAGAGGATAGGTAATGACATAAAGAAACATTTATGAAAAAGTAGGTGATAAAAATCAGTATCTGAAGCAACTTCGTTGTAGGTGCAGCTAAAGAGTAACGCTTTGTTTTCCTGCCTCTTTTTAAATCTCCCTCAAGCTAAGACTAATATGCACAGTCAAATTGAAGAGAAAATACCAATAAAATGATAAACTGTTATTGGTTCCCAACCTGTAAAAATAGAAGAAAATTCGCTGTAAAAATCAAGTAAAAGAAACAAGTAAAATCAAGGAATTTTTCAGGAAGCCATTTTGAGAAACGCAATTTGTGGAGAAGGTTGTGGACAAGGAACTCAAGATTCCATTCGCCTTGTGGGGAGCCTTGCTAAGTAGCGGCTTACATGGAGAAATGACCTAACATTTCTATAGTTTTGTGGACAGACTCCTGGTTAAAAGCTTTCAGTCACTCCATTTAATACTACCGATAACCGGTGCCCAAAGTCACAGCGCTCAGTTCCTAAGTTTCAAACAAAGGACAAGATCTGATGAGTTGGGAGTTTTTGCCTCAGTGAAGAGGGGTGCCGATTTCAAAATTTTAGAGTGATTCTCAGAGCTTTGAGTGTACTTTCAGTTCTCTGCAGCATTCCCTGCCATTGAGTCCTTTCCTGTCTTTTCATCCTCTGAGGCTCTCGGTATTTTACTAATAGCTGGAGTATGTGTACGTCCTGGGCACGCACTGTGTTTATTTTGTAATGAGATTTTTTTCATCAATACCTTTTGAACTCACCTACCATTTTTCACAAGTCATTTTAACGGCTAATTGGATTCCTGTGCATGTATAATAACCTTACTAGAAAATTGTGAATAATCAATTGAAACTCAGTGGACAAATGTTTTTTATCAACAGGTCATATGCGTCTCTTTCTACCTCCACCTTGGCTTGGCTGGTGATTAATTATACAGCCTTTATTTTCTTCGGTTTCCAAAATGTCTGCTGAGTATTTATCTCCTTTCAAGAAATTCGGTAATATTTCATGACCATCTCAGGTAAGTCATAGAAATGCAGACGTATCTAAATGACAGTGATTTAGTCTTACACAATTTTAGATGTACAGTGGGTTTGAGAAATTATCACAGCTGCTTTCCAAAGAGATTACTTTTCCATACTCTCAAATAATAAGAATCATGCATAGCATATGCACTGTATTTTCAAACTCATTACTGTCTCTTATTGGATTCTCTTCCTTTACTAAAGCCTCACAGTCCTTTTTTCCTTCCTTATCAGGAATAAGGACCAAGTGAGGTAATTGTGAAGAAGGCCACATGTGAAGCAGCAGCAGCAGCAGCAGCCGCAGCAGCAGCAGCAGCAGCAGCAGCAGCAGCAGCAGCAGCAGCAGCAGCAGAAGAAGAAGAATTAAGAGATAGAGATAAACCACGGTCTCTAGCCAAGCAGGGGGAATCTGACTGTAAAAACATAATGCAATGTTACAGGAAATTTGATAGAACAATGTATCAGGTCAAGTGGGGGCAATCATCGCTAATTCCTTTGCATTTAATTTAATATCCTTTCTAGAAATCAACGACTCATAGAAGATAAGTATATGTGGGCTTGAAGAACCAATCTGTGATCTCAAGTTCAAATTCAATCTCTGTAGTTCACTCAATGGTTAACCTTCATATTATTTTGTTCTTTTAATAATCTTTTTGCATCAAAGTTTTTCATCAAAGGGAATAAGAATACTGACATGTCACATGTGACAGTGGTAATAGTTAATAAGGAAAATGATTTGGAACATTTACTTAATAGTAAAAGCCCTAATATGCAGTCTTAGTCATCTTGCTAATCATAGACTAAATAGACCAGATTTTAAAAGTCAGATTTTTGGTGTGCTATGGAGTGGGTGGCTTAACAACAGGCTTACTGGTCTTTCTTCCTTCCTGCTTCCTTCCTTCCTTCTTTTCTTTCATTCTTCCTTCCTTCCTTCCTTTTCTTTTTTCTTGCTCTTTTTCTTTCTGTGGTTGTGAATGTGAGAAGTCTGAAGTCCAGGCACCAGGAAGTTTGGTTCCTGGCGAGAGGTCTCTTTCTGGTTTGCAGATAGTTGCCTTCTCTCTGGGTCCTCTGCAAAGCCACTGCCCTCATCTTGAGTGCCCCACTCTGATGACTTTATCTAACCCTTGTGACCTCCAAAGGCCTGCTTGTGAAACACACCACACAGGTGCTTAGGATGGTATCATATGAATTTGGGAGGATACAATTCGGTCATTAGCAGTGTGATTGCTCAGTCAACAATTTGAAAGTTATCTATGTGAACACACATTTATTGTTCTGTTTCAAGCCTGAGGAAGCCTCATTATCATCTGTTTATGTCTTACATTTTTATGTATTTTAAGTGTTTACCGTGATGTCTTTAAGAGATTTGTATGAGGACTTCAGTTATTTACCGAGGAGCTAACATGAACAGCAGCTTTTACTATTAAGCAAATGCTTCAAACCTTTTCCCTTATTAACTGTTACCACTGTCACATAGAGAAGAATTGACAACAACAGCAACAAGAAATTAAGGAATCATACTCTTCTGGTATGAGTTACAAAAAGAAATTTCTGCCCGAAGCCTTGGAACCAAATCAAGAATTAGCACAAAATATTAAATACCAATGTCATGCCTTAGAGCTACTGATCAAGTGTTAACAGTGAACAACTCTTCAGAGAAAATGAATAATAATATTGTGATTTACTAGAAAAGGCAGTATTTTAGTTTATTTTCTAGGCAGAACAAAAGTTTTGAGTAATTAAATAATGATAGATTTAAAGACATGAAAGTTTGCATTTAATCAGTATAATTTGACTTGTCAACATGCTGCATTTGCTTATGTGAAATCAGACTGCCTGCCTGCCTGCCATCCATCCTTCCTTCCTTCCTTCCTTCCTTCCTTCCTTCCTTCCTTCCTTCCTACCAAAAATTCCTTATTAAGGGTTTATCATGTGCCCATTAAGGACACCTGTGCTGAAGGAAAACTCTCAAAGCTGAAAACAATAACAACAAAGAAATTGTGACGCGGCCTGATGGCACAGGCCTCAATCCTGGGAGGCTAATGCAGGTGGGTCACAAATTAGAGCTCAGCCTGGACAACTTAGTAAGTTAGTGAGACCTTGACTCAAAAATTTAAAAAAAAAAAGGACTAAGGAAGTAGCTCAATATGAATGCTCTGGGCTTGATCAACAGTGCCACCAAAATAAAAAAAAGTTCTCATAATATAAGTTTAAATAAGATTTTGCGTGAGGAAGTTCTAAATGTGTTCAACATTTTAAGTATGTCAAGTGATTCTCCCTTTAGAGTTGACTTCCGATTTCAAGACTAATGAGCCAGGGGAGTTTCATCCATGGGCTTTATAAAGGATATAAGATTAGCGGCTTAGAAAAGTCAAAAAGTGAGTTCATTAAATAATTTTGTGTACTTTCTTCTCTGCATTTTCAGAGCAATTAAAGTAAGACTAATTATATACTGTGAGTTTTAGAAAAAGTTAAAGGTTTGCCTAATTCAACCTTATTACGTGTGTGAAACTTACAGTTTTTACTTCATCAGGCCACAGGGGATCTGAGGACGTGGCTGGACGAGAGTAAAATGATCCGAGTGCTGCGCATTTCCCCTCTGTCCGCTTTGACATTGGCTGCGGGTCCTGCAGTCGCTGGAGTGCCAGTCACTGGACCTGGGGACCCAGCATCGAGCTCTCGGGGTGTGGTGATGGCCGTATTGTAGAACCACGGTTTTTCCAATCTGATTCCCATTTTTGCCCTTCGTGGTTCCTTGATTTCTTATATTTGAACCAAAAAGAAGGGTGACTGCACTTTCCAATTTCTTTGGAGAAGCCTTCTTGGAGACTGAAGGAGCCGGTGACTCTCTGCTTATCAGTATGCACATGCCAGGAAATGCCCCTGAGATGAAGCTGCCTCTAACTCACCAAAGCTGGTTCCATCAGTCTGTCACCAAGAGTTTCTAAAACACATCTTTTCTCTTTCAAAAAACATAAATGAGCCTACCCCAAATATATGCTAAAAGAGCCCTTTCATCCTAGATTTGCTTACACTTAAGACTTGCATAAATTGAATTTCAAATTCAATGGCCTTACTATTTAGTATTAGTTCAGAATGACATTCCAGGTGTGCAGCTGTCAATGCCTTGGCACCTTTATAGGGGCTGAACTTGCCCTTGATACTTTGACTATTGTTTTCTTTTAGGAATCCAAGGGCCAAAAAAGATGTTATATGGATCCGAACGCATTCATTCGGGTCCTGACAGTTCAGAGGAACGGATAGCGCTAATGTGGGGGTTTTGTTGGAACGGCCCAGCCCAGTGTTATGGTTTGGATCTTAAATGGTCAGGAAGGTCCATGTCAAAGCTCAGTTGCTTGCGCTGGTGGGAGGTGGCGGAACTTTAAGAGGTGAGGCCGAGTGTGAGGAAGTTAGATCATTAGAGGTTTTAGAGGATATTGAGACTCTACTCTCCTCTCAAATTTCCCCCTTTTTCTAACATTTTTTCTTCTCACATGCCTTGAGGTGAGAAACTTTGCCCTACCACGCTCTGTGCCCCACCAGAATGTTTTGCCACACCACCGCTCAAGGCGACAGAGCCAGCTGGCCATGGACTGAAACCTCTGTAGCCATGAGCCAAAATAAATCTTTCCTTCTTTAAGTTGATTCCTTCAAATAGTTTTCAAGGTGAGCAGCTCCCAGTGTTCAAAATTACAGTTTGGCTTGTTGACTTGGAGAAGTTGGATTGTCTTTGGAAATTTGTTGGGAGAAAAGAGGTTTGAAAAAGTTCAGTGGAGTATAAGCTGGAAGCCTGAAAAATAAGGCTTGTTGTTTGTTTACTAGCTTTCCAATTTTTGATGAAAAAAATCAGTTAGGATGAATGCCGTTTTTAAGTATACCCTTTCATTATTGGTGAAAGGCTCCAGAGAACGAATCAGTGGATTTCTCTAAGCAATTAGTTTATTTTTAAGCTTTGCTTCTGAGTATTTTGTAATGGGTGCATCCCTCTGCATTTTGTCTCATAGAAAGATTATATCCCAAGCCCACAGCTTGCTTACTCCAAAGTTAGCAGACTTTGGAGTAAGTACTTTATATACCAGTATCACTTCTGTTGATAACCTTATCTTCATTTTATCCAATTCATCCCACTATAATAAATATATTTTATCATGTTGCATTATACCTTTTGTGACTTTTTAAAAAATACTTGTCTGGGACAAGAAGGAGTACAAATCATTAATAATCACTCTTAATAATGTTACCTAGGTTAATAAAGGTATAGAACATGGCAAATACTAGTATTTAAAAAACAGGTGCCATTAGAAAAATTCTAAAATAAATTTACTTCAAGGTCTATTTAGAAACAAAGTTCTGCTCATGTTTTATTCTGCTGACTCCTGGGGTTTTTTTCTTCCACACTGTGTCCTCAGCACCCTGAAACACCTGAGACCCAGTATCTGCATGCAGGCTGGAGGGTACACACATGACCTGCAGCAGTAGATCCACCTAAAGACCACATGGCCACCACCCAGGTATGGATGGGGCTCCAACCCTGAGGGTCCACCCGGCCATGTGTGCAGCTGTGAGCTGTTGGCCTGTTGAGTCTAACAAGCCTCCCTCCTTTCTCTAGGTGGATCTGAGGATTTGCTATGCAACAGGTACCCCGCTTCATTCTGATTGGCTAGGATCCCCATGTTAAGGTTTTAACTGCTCAGGATGTCATCATCCCTGAGCAACCTAAGCAAACCAAGGTAAAATCTTATGAAAGCAACTAGTAAATTAAAAATAAAACTAAGAGGCAGGCTACAGGGAACATTTAAAATAATTTTTAATAAAACTTTCAAGTAATCAACCAATAAATAAGTTCCCTCCCCCGCCATGTCTTGGTAGGCTAGGCATTTTAGTAACTTTGAAGAAACATGATGCCTGGTTTTGAAGTAACACTACGCCCAGGAGATAATTACCAACATAATCTAGGAATGTATGTCATAGCCTTCAGAGAATAGAGAGAAAGTGTATCAGGAAGGAGACTTATGGAGGGAGAAGGAATTTGAGCAGAGTTTTAAAGCATGAGCAAGATATACAAAGATGAAGATGTAATATTAATTCTGCCATGTAGAGCCAAGGCTAAGGATGCTGTGCATTGAATGTCAGATTTCAGTCCATACCTCAATAGTGCCACTCATTAGATATGAAAGTTTTGGGAAGACCTGCTGCTCAACATTTTTGTAAGAAAAAAATAATGCTATTTTAACTTTATATTAATAATATGCTTATATTCGTGATTATTTTTGCTGTTTCTCTGTTAAATTCAAAACCCTAGTGATTTTTTTTTTTTTGACTGTTTCCTTATGCGACCTCAGCTGTAGACTTACGGATGTGTGGATGTCCAAGAAACACTCAATGGTCCTGTTGGCTTAGTGTTTCTCTAAGAAATTTTAGGGAAAACAATAGTTATAGTTTGGATTTGGAATGTCTCCCAAAAGCCCCATGTGTTTGGAAGGTGTTGGAATTGTGGAGCTAATTGGATCATGTGCTAATTGATTTCATGTGCCCTTAAGAGGTGGGGCTGGTGGAGGGGCAGGCCACAAAGGGCGTGGCCTCGAAGGGTGTGCTCTTGCCCTGGCTTCTCCCCAGGAGTCCCACTTCCTCTTGTAGTATTGTGAACAACTTTACTTCTGGGGGCCCCACCACATCCACTGCCATGGACAGCAGAACATCAATGGGCTGGAATCTCTGGAATGAGCTAAAATAAATGAACACTTCTGGCCTAAGTTGTAGGTGTCAGGTATTCCGACAAGGAAGTGACTAAGACGGCAATGGTCTTTCACACGGGTGGTTTTAGGTTGGTTTTGAATCTATAGGCTAATTTTATAAGATTCTGCTTAAATGAACAGATATAACTAGCCATCTATTCTTTTTTAAACAATTGGGGGGAGGATGGGGTCATTTTCCTCATTTTTTTTCTAAACCATGTTCTTGTTTAGAGATGCAGATGGGACTTCTTGCTTGCAGGTCTCCAGAAACTAGAATTAAGCGCTCTTAGAGCAAGGGTTTTCTAAAAGACATAAACAAGCTGTTAGTCTCTTTGTAGCACATTACGGAACAGTTCAGCTGTGACTTTATGATGCTGATTCTTCAGATGGTCTTGCACGTGTAAATATTCATTGGATAGAGAATATCACGGAACTTTATTCTCAGGCTCTAGGATTTGAGTTAAACTTTGACTCTTTTGTATTTTGTGTATGTATGTGTGTGTGTGTGTGTGTGTGTGTATGTGTGTGTGTGTGTGTGTGTGTGTGCATGCGTGTGCTTTCCCTCCTTGGCTTCTGACTGGGCATGGAAACTGAACTTCCCAAGAGGTTCTGAAGGAGCAGAAATATTTCTCAAAATTAAATGAAAGTCCTGTCACTGGCACATTCTTGGAACTGCTTCCAGGGAACCACAGTACTTAGAGAAAGCTTTGAGGTAAAGGAGAAAGATGGATGAAAAGAGGGAGAAACACATTTTTTCCTTTCTCTTAAACAAGAAAATTATATATTAATTTATCGTTACTAGGAAATTTCTTATTGTTTAGATAAGGATCTCCTACAACAAAAAGATCAACTAAACTTGTACCACGAAACCTAAAAATTCAGATTCTGATTGCTGGATTATGGTATAAATGTGTTGATTTGGAGAAAAAATTTATATAAGAATGGGAAGAGAAAAAGAGATAATAGTTAGAAACATCTCCTGATTCGAATGTCCTGTGTTTTTATGTTAACTGTTTGGCTTTATTATAAACTTCATGAGAGATTGAATTTCTCCTGGTTCTTTTTTGGACATTGTCGATCAGAATATTACAGAAATATGTCTTTGAGCAAGATAACCTCCGAGTAGCATTAGAATACTAGAAGCATTAAAAAAAAGTGTTGTGCTTCTAGCTACCAGAGTCTTTTGGTCTGCACATAAGCTAGTCCCCACCTGCTCCCACGGTGCTCAACCATCATGAAGTAACAGTACAACATCGGTCCTTCCACACTGTGTTATTAAATTAAAAAAAAACCACCTTGCCTTTCACATTGTCTTTTGGTGTATGTAACAGGAATCTACTTTGCTAGTCCACTATTGCACGCATCTTTTTTCCAGACATTGTAGAGATCAACTTTTGGGTAATCAGTTTCATCCTGTAGGTTCAGATTTTGGTCTCTGGTTACTTTTGGGCTGTAGCATGTGTGATGCCCCAGGGTATGTCACGCTTTTACTTTTCTATTTATTTTCGACTGTTAGTAGAAACATTGATAGAATTTTTGAGAATCTTAAGTTGAATTTTCTCCACACCATCTAGCTAAGGATTTGGCTGACTGTGGAAGGCTCTTTCTCGTGAGAATGAAGTTCTGCTCTGCCATCTTCTCATGTTTTGGTTTAATTCTGTTCTCTTGGTACATGTTGTCATTGTAAGTTCTATACCATGTGACAGCTCTTAAAAAACTGAAGACAGTTATATTTAAAAGCTTTCTTCCCCCATGTTCTTATTAGATTCAAAAAATAGTAATGATTTAATTTATCTCTTTGGACCACCAGCACCACCGGTTTCTTCATGTAGTCTCTCAGTTTTGTTTCCATGTCGAAGTGTACTCAGAAAAGCAGAAAACTCAATGGGTATTTCATAAAATTAATATAGGAAAATTAGTCACACAGAAATTGAAGAATGGAGGGAAAAGCAAAAAGCCAATTCTAGGTTAGTGCAGAGCTAATGATGGTAGGAATCCATCACTTCAGGACTGTGGCTGCAGAGAGAAAGTCAGTGTTTGGAGGAGGATTTCTCGCAGAGACTGCCCTCAGACTTCTGAAGAAGGGTGCTTGATGGCTTGGAGCTGCAGAGGAGCCCTGGGATGCTGGTGGTCAGGTAACAGGCACAGAGATGATACTTGCTGGTGCCGGTGCCATGGTAATTTGGAGGAGGTCCTCAGTTAAGTTGGGGATCAGTACCTGCCTTTGGGGAGTTACCTGCTTAGTGGCCTTACCCCAGGGGAAGGGTAATGACCTTAGTTCTGAGAGTGAACAAAGGGCTGGACCCAACAGAATGGGAAACAAATTTCTCCCTTTGTCTCTTCTTTCATTCTGCCCCAGAACTCCCTACTGGCAGAACCCAACAGGAAGTCCATTGGCAAAGAAAACAAAAAAAACGCATTTTTTAAACTCCTACCTCCAGCTTTCGAAAGTTGGGTTAAGAAGGATGGATTTGGAACAGAGGAGCTATGCCAGAAAATTACTTCTAAAATTTCATTTTTAAACCTTGCGTTAGAAACCCAGATAAAGGTGGATCAATTTTAATTATATTTAAAGGAAGGATTAAATTTCTAATATATTAATGTTTACCTATTTATTCATGTGTGTCTGCACAGGAGAGGTTGATTCAGACTTTGCTATTTATTTTACTTTATTTCTTTAAAATTATTATTTTTAGTTTAACTTTCCTGCAAATCAAATTTTCTCTAGCTTAAACATTATGAAGTTTTTCTTTGGAGACTTTGTGTCTCAAATGTATTCCTTCTAACTTTTAATTTAAGGGATTATAGAACATCAGTGTACAATTTAGTGACTAAAGCTCAAATTACCAAAATAGAAATGCTACAGACCAACTCACTAGGGAAATTGAAACTGAAGCAAAATTAATAGCATTGACTCATTCAAAACTTTCTTAGTCAGAGTGAAAAGAATGAAAAGAAAAATATATTGGTGTTGAAATCCTGTTTTCTCTCTTTGAAGAAAAGTGGAAGAAATTTTTTTTTAGAAAAAAATGTATTAGCCTTGATTTTCTTTCATGATGGAGCAAAGCACTAGCCGTAAATTTACGCATGAGTCATGCAAGGGAAAGAAATTTTTGCAAGTTCTCAAACTTTTCTGGGTTGAGGATCATTGAGACGATGGAAAGATGGAGAAAGACGGCCATTTTCTCGTTTTAAACATGCTTTCATTTTGGCGCTTATAAAATTAAGAGCACTGGTCCAGGATTACACAGGATGTAGCTCTGGTCCTGGCTCTCTCATTAAAATCTGAAATCATCTCCAAGTTATTCTTCCGCTTCAGATTAACTCTATGTGGGAGAGAAGGATAAACAATGATCTGTAAGGCTTTTCAGCTTTAATGGTCCAAGAAGAACAAACCATTCTAGAATGTTCTCGATTTCAAAACTTTAGAGGGGGAGACTTTAAAAACGAAAAGCCTGCTGATTTATTTTTTTAAATCTTGTTTGCTTGTTTCAAAATTAAATGTTCTTTCTCCTTTCTTTATTTGAATGGATTGTGAAACCAAAAGTCATCTTCACATGTTAGAGATAGGGACCGGTTCAATTTCCAGGACTGCTTAATAAGCTGTGACCTTTGATATTGTAATATGTAATCTCTGAGGTGCAAAAGGATGAGAATACAGTCTAGCTTGAAGCTTTGGGGAGAAAACAGTGAATTAATAAATGTAAGATCAACAACATAATCATCTATGCTAGTGATTTTAATATAGTGGTTAATAGCAAAGATAACTGATAATCCTGATTGTACTTCTCTGGTATGTTGATGTGAAGCACAGCAACACATTTCCCGCCTGTGCACTTTCCGGTCACATACAGTGCAATGCAAAGAGCACACAGGTGCTGCTACAGTAGATTTCCTGGTGCATTTGTGCATGTGTGTCTCTGTGTGAACATGTATGTGTGCATGTGTGTAGATCAGGCAGGTGATTTTCTTCCTCCGTTTCCTTTCATCTTCTGCTAGGCAAGAGTTTGCTGTTATAACAGACTCTCTGTTGTAGAACAAAAGATAAATCCAAGGTTATCTTCACGTCAAGTCCACTATCTACATACAAAGCTAGAGGAAAGAAATGACTGGCACAACCCTTGTAGGGAAGGAACAGGCTGTGAAAGAAATAATGGAAGTTTAAGGGTATGAGGCTGGTCCTAACCCTTCCAAACTACATCTTCCAAACAGTCCAAAATTTGTGTGATAATCTAACCATTTGCTAATATAGCCTCAATACTACTTAGCCATTTCTTTTTTATATATGTATTAGTGGTTTTACTCAAAATTTTAGAGAATGAAGACCTAGAAAATGTAAATGTGCTATTCCCAGGACTCCTAATGATGTTAGGTAACTGTAGAAATAGGAAATATATGTAGATTTATCTCTTGACTTCCAATGGCTTAATCTGTTTGGGGGGTATGCTGTCTCCACTTGTGACCTCACTATGGTCCCCAGATCCTCTTTTTTCAGTTCAAGCAGACATTGTCACCCAACTTGTAGCCTTCTCAGTAAACACCCTCTCTTGCTGACCTGGGCCCAGTGGCAGCAGACATCTCAGACAAAGCCTGTGATTCTTGGAAGCTCTGTTCCTGGTTTTCTCCCAAGTGCCAGGCCTGGTCTCCTCTCCTCCACCCCCTTTCATTCTGAAACCCTTCCCAGCTCTGCACAGTAAGCTTCACAGGATCTGTCTTTCTAGACTGTTAATTTCACAGCCGGATGAGTAGAGAGGTAATTTATATGGGTCAGTCAGATGTAAAGTGCTGCTGCGTTTCCCGACGAGGTGGAACGAGAGGATTCCAAAGAATTATTGGTGTGATTTGGAGTGGCCTCCTGCAGTCTCTTAGACACAGTCCTACACATTCTGTAAGTGCCCCACGTGGCCTCCCATGTTGACCAAAATGAGAAGCGAGCCACCGGGGAGAATTTTTGTTTTCGTTTATTTTTAATTAATGGTAAATTTCCTCTTTTATTCAGCTGGCTATGTTTTGCAGATCCTGGTGACACAGGAGCTCTGCCTGCATGAGGAGTCACTTACCGTGTCCAGCTGGGAGAGGCCTAGATGAAGAGGCCAGCTGCTCTGCCCTCGGTCCTCTCAGAAGATTGTCTGTGGGCTTGCAATCCACCTTCCGAAAGAATCCATGTTGTTCCTTCCTCAGTGATGGTATGTGTAATTAGAAATGTCATTTCCCCAACACATTTATTAACTTTCTGTGGGGGGTTGGGGAGGGACTGCAAGCCGCTTGAAGGAAAGGTCTCTTGAGGGATTTTCTGGCCCCCAGGGATTTACTGGTCTCCCTGAACCAACAGGCTTTTTACAGGGAATAACATATGTTGAATGGCAAAAAAGCCAAAAATAAACATAAAAACAAAATCAAACATAAACAAACACACTTCATCAAACCGGAGTTTGGTCGTCAGTAATGTATGCTTTGGGGTTAGATTGATGTGAGCTGTATCATGAACAGTCATGTAGTCATCAGCTGCATACTCAACAACTGTGGGCTAAATGGTTGAACAATTCCCCGGCCTCCCAGTTCTCGGCTTCTACTTGTGTAAAATCGTGGTGGGAACCAAGTGACAGATCTAGAGTCAGTATAGTACATACAGAAAGCACGATGTCTATGGAGTCCTTACATACACTCTACAAATAAGGGAAATTATAAATATAGTCTCACAGGAGACCAAAGGTAAGATTATCTGAAAATGTTGACTCCTTATATCTTAAGACCTAAATTAAAAAATTTGTTCCAACAAGTTATGAACTTGGACAATGGGAATGCCTTCTTTCTACAAACATTCAATAACCCATGCTAAAGTGTAACTAGCACCAATGAAGTTACTGTTTATCTGTCCCCGAAAGGAAAAAAATACAAGTCTCCCTCTCCACAAGTCCAGCAAGCTAAGAGAGATTTGGAGGCAGGAAAAACTAGACAGGAAGGTGAACTGTGACCCTGCGCAGATGTCTTGGTCCCTGGGAAACTGGGTGCCCTGTGGAGTATAGAGAGGAGGCCAAGTCCAGGCAAGAAAGGGTGGCACAAATGAAAGAGCTGCCTGAAGCCTAAGCTCTCGTACCTTGTCAGTGTAATTGAAAGGTGGTCTTTTGAAAAAAATACACTCAGGGACCTGGGAGATGGCAGGGAAGTGTAGAAGCTGAGGAACTATTAAGCCTGTTTCCTTACCAATCCCAAACCTTTGTGTTTACATCACTGGAGATTGGGCTTAGACCGTACAATTTCAGACTTGCTTGGGAAGCCACAGATTTAGAAATTAATATGCGGTTTGCCCAAAGATGGTAGAAGAAAGAGAATAGGAAGGAAATTAGGAAAAATAATGAAGCAGAAAAAAATAAAACAGAAATGAGTTGCCCATGGTGACGGAGTTAAAAGCTTTAGTCAAAAAAAAAAAAGCTGTAGAAAAATCACTAAATTTACAAAAATTTTTTAAGAAAAATATGAATATCTTTGTAACTACTAAAAAATCTAATTAGTAGTTCAAGTTAAGCTCAGATAAAATTCACGAGATGCTGAGGATTTTGATGGCTAGTAGTACACATTCAGAAAGACACAGTTTTTATTTTTTTTAGTAAAAACTTGTCTGGAGGATTTGAAAAAAGGAAAATAATCTTCAATATGTGCTATATGAATAATAAAAATGTGAAACTAGAGTTTTAATTTTTCTAGTAAATATTTATTTATTTATTTTGAGACAAGGTCTCGCTCTGCAGTCCAGGCTGGTCCTGAACTCCCTGTGGAGCCCACGCACCTTGAACTCACAGCAATTCTCCTGACTCAGCCTCCTGAGTGCTGGGATTACAGGCGTGCGCCATCATGCCTAGCTTTAGGTGCCGGAGAATCAAACTTAGGGTCTTAGAGCTTGGCAGGCAAGCACTTTAACCTCTGCTCTATTCCTCCAGCCCTGAAAGTAAAGTTTTTAGAAATGTAGTAGCATAGGAGAAAACTGCTGGTTAGTTTTATTAATAAAAATGATACAAAATAATAAATAAGATATCAAAAACATATCCTCCAATGATTAACATATATAGTATATGGTCAAGTGGCATTCATTTTAGAACTATTAAGTGATTGAACATTAGTCACACTTATTAATTTATTTACCATATGAAGAGATTAAAAATGAAAAGCCTAATTATCTTAAAATATTAAGGAAAGTTATTTGTCAAAATTTAGTACTTTCAGGGTAAAAAGTAAAACACTTCACAAATTCAAAGAAAAAATTGGAAGAGGAGGTATGTTTCTTAACCAAGAGTGCACAGCAAATACACTTCATAGGGTAACACATTCAACTCCATCTTAAATCATTGGCAAGTGAAGCCTTTGTCATCGCCTTATTTAAATATTGCACTGAAGATTTAGCCAGTATAATAAGGCAAATTTATTAAGTACTGAAAAATATAACAAAACAACTGCTGCTGATATGATTGTCAAAAAGGTGAATATAGGAAATGCATAAACTATTAGTATCAATAATAATTCAGTCAGATTCCTGGGTGGAGGGTCAATATATAAACTCAGGAGCAACCCCCCATGAAATTTAATAAGTGTACTTGAAGGCGATTTTGGCAAATTCCTTAATGAGGAAAATTGTGAAATTCTATTGAAAGACCAATAAGAGGTGTAGAGTATGTGGAGATCAGACATATTCAAGGATTGGAAGACTTGATATTAGGATAGCCATTTTCCAATTCATTTATTAAGGTAAATGTAGTCTTACAAAGCTTTACCATCTAATCTAAATTGTTATGCAAAAGTAAAAAGGGCTGAGATAGGCTTAAAATGTTTTGTAGAAAGGAGCAGAGAATGAGAGGTATAGGAGAGAAATGAGAGAAAAAAGCAGAGGCCATTGGAGGTGGCACTTGTGTGAAGCACTTTTATTGACAGTGGAAGAGAAACAGCTAATGGGAAAAAAAAATTCAGAGCCTAGAAGCAGACCAGTCTTTCTGTGCAGACTTTATGTAAAGGAGAATGGCTTTATAAGTCTACGAGGATTCTTGATATATGCCATTATCCCAGACATTGAAATACCCATCAACAGATCAATGGATACAAAAAATGTGGAGTATGTACACAGTGGAGTACCACTCTTCCATAAAAATGGGTAGATTTGAAGCGTTTGTAGGTAAATGGTAGCAATTGGGGACCATCATGCTTAGCGAAGTGAGCCAAACCAAGAAAATTAAGTATTGCGTGGTTTCTCTAACATGAAAAGCCCAGAATACAGGCATTTTATAGGACCAATTCAATAGAATAGTGGGAGGTAGGAGGCAAGGGGAGGGTGCGAGAGGGCCTCAATGGGAAGGGAGTGTAATGATGACATGATATGCATATAGGTGTGTATAAAAATAGCCAAGCTCATTGTAACCATTACCTATCACATATATACGGGGAAAATAAATCCGCCAGGAACAGCGGGGCTGATGGATACTCTCAATAACTTACTATTCATGAAGAGAAGCTTGTTAAGCCCCTGCTTCATCTACATAAAAATACATGTGGATGAATTGAATATCAGACGTGAAGTGGGAAACCTTCGACACGTTCAAGAGAAAGACAGAGGAATAGTTTGTGTCTCTAGCTAAGAGTTGCTTTTTAAAAAATAAGATATATAAATAAAAGCAACAGTGATAAATTTGGTTTCATTAAATTAAAAAGCAGTGCATGGCAAAATATTTCATAAAGAGAGCAAAAACCAACCAAACAAAAAGCAGCCCACACTGAGAGAAGAGAAGCTATTTTTCACTCACATAATTGTCAAAACATTAGTATTCAGAATGCATAAAAGCTTTCATGGATCAATAGAAAAAGAAAAGGAACTCGTTTGTAAATATAAGGGAAGAAAAATAAGCCATTTGTAAACAGGAAACAGACATGAAAAAGCACTTTGCAGAAGGAGAAACTGGAGAATTTCATAAACGTATGAAAAGATAATTCAACTCTAATAGATAATAAGAATATCAATGAAAGTAATAAGAGATATCATTTCAGCCCAAGAGATAAGAATGACAGTGAGTCTGATGTCACCAAATATTGGTAAAAAATAAAGAGAAAGAAGGCCAAGCAGGGGGCTAAGTTGGTGTAACCACTTTGGAAAGCAGTGTTTGTTTAATCAGCAGTATACACCTTAAAAACTGTCCCCTTCCCTTGTGCAAAGGGCTAGATAGACTGAGATTTCCATTGCAGCACAGTTAAAAAAGATGAAAAAATGACACAACGTAATTTTCCCTTGTAGAGAACTGGAGCCAGGTGTTGAGTTTATATAAGAAATATTTCCAAGAGTTAAAATGAATTAATAAAAACTATACATGTCTGCATGAATAAATCTCAGAAATACACTTAAAAATCAGGTTGAAAAAGATACAGTATTAGTGTTTCTATAAAACTTAAAAACACCAAAATCACATAATAATTTATGAATAATGTGTGCAATAGCAAAATAGAATAAATTAAAAGGCAAACATTTATGTATATTTGGAATATTTTTGATTTCGAGGGAAGGCTAGAGGGCAAGCTGCTGTGGAAGCCAGATTTGTGCCTGTACATTTTATTTCTTAACAAGTCTTAACAAAGATGTCTGTTAGGCAAATGTGTTAGAACAAGGTATTTTGAATATGGTGAAAAAGTGATGGTTATATTTCTGTACTTTTATTTGCTTGACATATTTTATAATTGGAACTAAAATTTTTAAAAAACCCGTGTCTTCTATATTTTAAGAGAAGATTAGGGCCCCGTTCATCCTGTGCTGGTTTGACATGCCTGTTTTCCATCTTCGAGGATTACTGGCACCCGTGAAGCAGGATTGTTACCTGCCGGTGTGTTGCGGTGCCTTACTAATTGTGATTTTTCCTTATCCAAGCAATGGAATGCATATATGTCTTAATATTGATTATGTTTTAAAAATGGAACAAGCTCTTTGAAGATGCACATGTGGACTGTCTCCTGCCCTGTGCAGCAGTTTCTTTACCTTTCAAATGAAAGCGTAGCCCTGCCTCCAGATCCTTCCAGATCTCAGGTTCTGTAATTTTGCCAAGTGTGTGAGAATGAAGTGTGACTGGAGTATAGGAACTGAGGCGGAGCCCGGGGAGCCTGTTTCAGAGAACACCTTCCTGTGTCACTGTCGCCACGTCGCTGTTTTGGATTAAAGGAATGAAGACTGAACTTGGAAAAGTCAATTTCATTTTTAGAAAGGTATCTTTTTGTTCATTAATGACTTTGCAGGAATGTTTTTTAAACAAACAGATCAAAGCATGTCACCAAAAAGATTTTAGGAAGTAGGGCAGATGTGGCTTGAGCAGAAGGTAAAGTAGTGACGGGTAGTGACGGAAGAGAGGGTCCCAGCCATCCCACGTGGTCACTGTGGGCTTGGGAGTGAGTAGGAGTCCTGCTCAGAAGAGCAGTGATAGTCCCTGAAGGCAGCTCCAAAATCACCTCTTAAATTCCAGCCAATGAAGGACCAGTATTTGGAGACAAAGGGAGTTTCGAAGTTTTTATTTTTTTGTTGATGTAATTAAAACACTTAGAAATTCTTGGGGTTTTTAAATAGAGACGGTGTTCCTTTTTTGTTTTCTTGAGACAGAGTCTCACTCTGTAACCCAGGCTGGTCCTGAACTCACTATGAAGCCCACGCTGGCCTTGGACTCATGGCAATCCTCCTGGCTCAGCCCCTGTGTGCTGGGATTGCAGGTGTGCACCACCATGCCCAGCTTATGTGGTGCTGGGGAATCGGACTCAGGTATATAGCGCTTGATTTAGTTCTTGCCCACTGAGCCATTTCTTCAGCCCCTCCCCACAGTGTTCCTATCTTAGGGGACGTTTAGGAGGAGCCACTAGACAAACCCCTAAAGGAAATGCTGTCGCAGATATAAAGATACTTCAGTAGCTTATTACCCAGTGATGACGCCAGCCCTGAGCCCTCTTTCTGCTAGCATCCCAGCAACAGTTCCATTAGTCTTGAGAGGAAAAGGTAGAGAAAATGTTGGTTCAGACACTTCAACGATGAACAATCTACTCTTCGTCTAGGGGAAGCTCTGAGTTGGTATCTAACTTTGCAAGGGTTCTACAGGAGACATATAAACGTGATTTCCTTGAATCTCAATTGCCAATTATTCTAACCTAAGAGTTCTAAATGAGACATTCTGTATTTTGAAGGCTTTAAGAAATTTAAAGCAATTGCTGTCATCAGAAATGTGTTTAATATCTGTTCTTGGGAGCAGAATCTAATCAGCCAGCCACGTAAGAGTGGTGACCTCAGAAAGACAGCCGGAGGCCACAGCCTTTATTGTATTAAGAACTCAGTGTCCACCTCAAACTGGTGGAAAGTTATGAAACTTAAAGATCTGTATATATGAGTCCATCACATGTGAAATACATAAAAGACTGGTCTATAGTTCTATTTTCAATAGCCTGGCCTGTCAACAATTTATCAATTCAATAAAAAAAATGGATTATTTGGGAGGGAAATGACATTTAAAAACCTTTGTCACCTGGTCATACAGTCAAAACTGTATTAAGAGAGAAATTCTTTCAGTAGGATAGGTGTCTTTTTTTTTTGCCATGTCCACCAAGGAAGTTCTGGGTATGTCTATAACTACGCAAGTGTAAACATAGCACTTCTTAATGTTCACTCTATACCAAGTATAAGGATTTCAGTATTTACTGACACGTAGCTCAATCAACTGATTTTAGAATACAGATTGTTAACCTCTCTTGTTACTTTATATGAGCCCTTCTAAAATACTGTTTTTACATATTTGAGTGCCTCCAAGGAATTTTAGAATAAAATGTTTGGGTTATTATAAAAACTGTGGTGGGATTTTATTTTCTCTCTGAGGTGTACCAAGTCTCAAATCTGTGGGCAGAAAATGTTAGATATCAAGAATTCGAAGCATAGAACCAGTAGCTCATGGGACCCTAAGTTTCTGCAGGAAATGGAAGGTCTGTAAATGCCGTCTCACCCTCACTCCAATGGATAGAAGAGGACTTCTGGGGAGAGGAAAGGGATGTGCTTCCTTTGATGGAATTTCGATGTCCTGGAGGTAGATACACCCTGTCTAAATTTTGTTTCCAAGTTAGACATTTGCTTAACCAGTCGGATTGCCATCTGTTCCTGTACTTCTAAAAGAAAAAGGCAATCTGAGAGAGGTGACGGGTTTTCAGGTAAAAGAGGGCTGGGGCTGCAGCGTACATCCAATTGCCCCTTATCTAACATTTCTTGGTTTCAAGAGTTGTCTAGGAAAAAAGTAGATGAAAGAGAGTCAGGAGCTGTCATCTTGCTAGACTGGCTGTGTCACCAACAGTGAAAGGACACCGGATCATGGATGATCTGTAGAGCATTGGACAGAAGTCACAGGTTCTGCCCACTTCTCGTGGTACATGGTCGCTGCCTGAGGGACCGTGTCAGGGAACTTACAGATCTTCAGCAATAGGGGGTGTGGAACTATCAGTCATCTTCACTGAACCTACATATGGTGAGCAGCGATGGTGGTTTGGGCCCAATCTGAGTGGAAAGGTACATTCCCATGAGGAGCCAAGGCCTTTCCTTTTCCCCAGACAGGATGCTATCTTCTTGTCTTGATTACTATCATGGAACAATCTATTGTCTCCATCGCTCCCACCATCCAAGAGAGTTCAGCTGGTTTCCGTTTTTCCCCAGTCACCCCCCAAACCAGGAACTGGAGTGATTTTAAGGAAGGCACATCCGAGGGCTCATGTCGCCCTCAAGATTAAAACTCACATCCTTTTAGGAAAATTCAAACTCTTTAATTTGGTCTTTCTGGTCTCCTTGGCTTCAAGGGCTTCTTTTGGTATGTCTACCTTGCCAAAATGCTTTCTTTCACTGTTAGGCTTTCACGATCCCTTCTACTCAGCCAAGAACGCTTTGCCTTCAGACAATTTCCCTTCCACCTCCCACGTACTTTGGTCCGCTAATTCTCACTTGACCTTTACTTAGCAGATTAAATGTTGCTTCCTCACCATACATCTAACCGTTAATTCCTGTAACATTTGCTGCTTCCTCCAGTGTGGGAGTGAAAACCTGCCCGCTTCATGCATGTTGCCATTCTGGCCCAGAGTGCACACTTAATAGATATTTGTGGCAAGAATAAGAGTTAATCATGGACCACTTAATCCTTGGGCACTAAAAAGATAAAGTTAGTTACCTTAATCAGATCAAAACTGGGCCTTCTGCCCACATCATATTAACATCTGACTCAGAGCAGATGCTAACATTATATCAAGGTATCAACCAGAGAACACTGAACATAATCCTTCTTTAAAAAATGCAAAAGCAAACACCTTTTTTTTTTTTTTGCAGAGTTCATCCTGACAGTTATGCATAGCATACCTTGACTTAGTCTCAAAGTGCTCGAGCTGCTGTTATTGTTTACCCCCAGGCCTTAGTCCGCTAAATGCAAATTTGCCTGGTTGGTGTTACCAGCTTTTCTTTTCTGTCTGGGAAATAGGAGGTGACTTAGGCAAAACTGTGAAGCACGTAGATCTATGTTGAAGCCCGGCCTATGAACTTTCCCCATGTGCTTCCTCCTTTCCTCAGGCCCTCCCCACCCTGGAAGTAGACACATTTTTTAAAAGACAGATTTGGTGTTTTGATGATGGCATTAATTTGCTAGGGATGCAATCACACAAACTGAACAGCTGAACGTCCAAAAAGCAGATATCAGTGAGGTTTGTTCCTTTGGAGAGCAGTGAAGAAAGACTTTTTCCCTGCCCCTTGCTAGATGCTAGTGTGGGGCTGGTAATCATTGGCAATCCTTTGCTTAGAGAAGCATCACTCCAGTCTCTGACTCTATCTTCACAGGCTGTTTTCTTTTCTTTGTATGTGCCCACATTCCCTCTACTTGTAAGGACATTAAGAGCAATTGGATTACGGGATTTCTCTATTTAGTGTGAAATAGGCTTAATTAATGACACTGAGGCATTCCAATTTCCAAATAAGATCAATTCAGAGGCTTACGATTTCAACATGTGAATATTTACAGAACATAATCTGATCCATAGTACTTAACAAATAACAAAAACTTCTACATAAGTGAAAAATGGAATTCGTTGAATGAGAATAAGGTGCTTTGAAAACGCATCAAGGATGTAGATTGCTTAAGAGTCTCTTTCAGGAACTGCATCTGGAAAGAGTAGACTTCATTTATTCCACCCTTGAGCAATTTAACTCAAAATTTAAAATCCTGGGAGAGGAGTTTCAAATGGCCAAACCTGACTCACACGACTACTCCTCGACCACAGCGGCTGGTAGTGTGCTGTTAAGAGAAAATTTTGGCAAAGGGGAAGTATTTGCTTATTATAGTAGGACGGCAGGCTCTTGGATTTATTATCTACAATGTGCATACACATGTGAGAGTGAAGGTAATCAGAAGAAATTTTGGATCTGAAAATCTTAGAGATGAAACATAAATGATAGGTAGCCAAACTTAAAAAAATTCCAATGTTTTTGAAAAAGAGGAAATAAACTCAAGAGGAATGATTTTCTTCTGGTATGAATGTCCAGGTCTGCCAGAACCAAGTACAGAACTGTTTATAGGCGGATGTAAGTTGGGGCTCTGAGAAGACCTTCAGTTATATTACCTATTGCCCAGTTGCTTGGCCATGTTTCTTTAAAATAGATAATGCCATCTGTGCTGGAGCTCAATACGTGCACACTGGTAGGAACCAGAATTTCCAGGAAGTGTAAGGGAAGAGGCAGGTATTAGGCTACTGTGATTTTCTGTGTGTTTGTGATTCTGAGCATTGAATCGAGAGCCTCATGCAGGTACTCTACCACTGGACTACAGCCGTATTAGAATTCTTTTGAATTTCTCTTCTCTTATCACTTCTCAGACACTGAGGGTTCTTGGCAGACTTGCATACAAGTAGCAGAACTAATTTCAGTTAAAAAACTATCTAACTGCCCCAGGCTCAAACACCCAAGGTTTTTATCCTTTGTGCTAGGTAACGCATCCGCCAAGTTCTCTCACTCAAGCCGAAGGCTCTAATCTGCTTAAAGAAGTGGTATGGTCCACTGCCCAAATCTCTTGGCTCGGTGAGAAAGATCTGTGGAAGTAACACACTTCCTCCTGACCCTGGACCCTCCACTGAAGTATCCCTCTAACTTCCCTCTACCTATAAACTGCATGAGCTTTCCACAATGCAATTCTTTGATCTGTTCTGTCTGCAAGTAGATCATAAGACCCTCATTGCAAAAAGAATCTTACCCAATACCGAGAAAAAAGAAACGTCACAAATTGACCCCAAGAAGAATGAAACACACAGAGCCCCCCATCTCTCTCTTACTCTTAGGTCACACTCTTGCTGTCCACAGGGTTGTTGGTGCTTCATGGATGCTTGCTAAGCCTAAAAATAGTTTCTCCAGGTCTCTGAATCTTCATTTCTGAAGGCCTCTATGCCATATAAGACCTGGATTAAATCACTGTTTTATACTTTTCTTTAATTAATCTGTCTTTTGCTGTGGGGATGTTGGCCCCAATCCTTGTGAAGGATGAAGGGGCTCACACTTTCTAGGCCCTGCAGAGCATGAACGTGTATAACAAGTGTAGCTCTGGCAACTCTAGGTGTAGGGTTTTGTGGTGATAAGTGAGGTCATATTAGCATTTATAACCATATTTCGCTGGCCATGTAGTTTCTTCTTCAAAATGACTGTGCCTCACGTTTTCATCTCTGTCCTTTCAGAATCTACCCAACAATTTCTAGAGTCTGCAGGCGGCGCTTCTGTGTATCCGGAGCACTCTTGCTGGCGTCCTCTGTGTGGACTGCCTTGCTGTTGGCACTTGGCCACCTTCGCTCTCACTTGCTAGCTGCTGCAGCGCCGCCTTCCTGTTTACATCACCCTGATGCTCCTTCCTTCCTCTGAACTTCCGGAGTCTTGCTAAAGCTCCCGAACATTCTGCGCGGGATACTAGATTTAGCAAATCAAACAAAGGGAGTGAGTCAGAGCCTCTCCTACCACCTTGCTGACCACGTAATGAACACTTGCAGTTGTTTGGATGATCAGTGGAGCGGCACTATTAGCACCTGTCGCTTCCCAAAATGTGAGTTGGCAAGATTAGAACATTTTATCGCATTAGTTGGAGGATCAGCAAATTTGAAAATTTACTTAGAAGATTAAATAATCTTTTATTGTGGCTGCTCGTGCTGTTCTACCCAAATCTTCCTTAATAAAATTTCCACACAGCCAGTGAGAGTAGAGAGGAAGATTATAGTTTTGAGGGCTTTGGAAATGTGTGCACATCACATCGGAAATTCACTACATGCACGAACGCTCAAGCTCTGTAAACAAATGTGAGGGCTGGCTTTATGAGGCCCTTGACTTGGCGCAGACTAGAGAGCCCCACTCTTTCCCCGGGCTGTGCTTGCCCCAGCTAGCACCCTGTGGGACAGGACTTGAGGACTCTTTCTCCTCCTGAGGTCAAAGCCTTCTGAGACACTGAACCTAATCTCGCTTTCCACTCTCCAGGGACCTGCTCTGCATTTTCCTTTTATGAAAACGTTAATCACCTTTTCGGATAATCTGCCTTAGGCGGAGACCAATGCTCCAAAAGGATACCTGTGACCTTCAAGGAAACCTACTCATTCTTTTTAAATTTTTACTTAAAAATCTAACCCCCAGTTTCCCTGGGCCTGTTCATTCGACAATACCTTCAACATTTTGTCATATTTTACTAAGTGTAGTAGGATAATTTTCTTTGAGCCAACTCACCTTTTAAACTTTTAATGCATATTTTAGCTTTTATCCTAAGCAATGTTTTTGAAACTATTATTGCTTTGACTTACACATTAAAGTATATTGACCTATTAACAGTTCTTTGTATCTCAATAGTAACGACATTATGCAGTACCACGGTGTCCTTGCTGGTCTGTGTCACTTGTTTAACCTGACTTTCTGTGGTGATGGGAGTGTTTTCCATCTGCACTATCCTCTACAGTTGCCATCAGCCACATGTGGGTACTGAGTCCTGGAAATATGCCTAGTGCAACTGAGAAATGGAATTTTAAATTTAATCAATTTTAAATAAAATAGCCACCATTTTAATCAAATTGTCCACCATATTGGAGAACAAGAGTCTAAAATGTGAGGTGGCTGGACTAAATTATTTCTCAACTTCTTTATTTCTAATTTTTTAGAAATAGAAGCTATAGGGTAGAAATATCTGGACAGACAAAAGAGCAGGCTTGTTAAAGAAAAAAATTTTGAGTAAGAGGGGCAATTTTAATATGGTTATCAAATGCCCCAGTACTCAACATCAATTTAAAAAAATCCTCTTACGTATGGTAGCGTAGGTAATCAACCCTCAAGTTGCAAGAAGTTAGTTGTGGTCGTGGAAAAATAAGTAAGATTTAGGTGATTTTGGTTTATGAAAGGTGCAGTTTGTCTTGTCATTCACCAGCCTGTCACAAAAATAAATATGACGTTCACTGTATGTAGAACATTTTGTTAGAAAGAAGTACAGACCCCAGAAGTATAATATTTGGTATGTGGCCAAAGGCTGCTGGTCAGGAATACATTTTATGTAAGTTGTACTTTATGGAGTTAGAAAACTTTCAAACAGAGCACAATTCTTTTTCCAAGTAAGTTTCATCTTGAACAAACACAAGAGCACTTGTGGAGACAAATTTTGCTCCAAAGTACTCTCTTCTGGTGATTACCAGCAGGTCCATTGGCAGCGGCCGGATTGAGTGTCTGAATCGGCCCAGCTGATTACCTTAATCACCTTAATCATAGAATCTAGTCTCCCTGGAATGGCCTCAAGGCAGAGAGTGGCAGAATAGCCACTCAAAAATGAAAAGTTCTTCTTAGAACATATTTTAATATATTTAATGAAGAGCCCGTGACACCAGTTGCTTTACTAGTGTTGGAAAGTGTTTCCTACTGTCTTTGTTAGACTACACTACAGCTCCTAGAGCAATGCTAGGGGGTCTGCAGGTGAGAATCTCTCTACCAACTGCTCATGAGCCATTGTTCATCCATCTCACCATGTTCTTCTCTGTCTCTTCCTGCTGGAGTCCCCTCCAGAGCATGCGTAGATTGGAGTCCACGAGAATAGGGAGCAGAGCTCCTCGCTTCTCACTCCCAGTGCCTCCATCTTCTTTCTCATGAACTTGTCTAGGTGGGTATACGCAAAAGGATCAGACACCACCCGTGTTTGAAGTTCACAGTCAAATCTATTGCTTGTGTTATTCTTAAGGTGCTACATTTGTATATAAGAAACAACAACAACAACAACAACAAAAAAAAAACGCAAAGTAAACTTATACACTCAAACCAGTAATTGTATCAATAGATTTTAAAAAATTGTCAGTGATTTTATGGGTTTGAGCATGTGATACGAAGCCATCGGAGGCTGTATGTTATCTCCTAGCACTGGTTTGATAAAAGTCCTCACAGAAATACTGGTGGCAGGAAGATGTCAGAGCTGTCAATTTAAGGGCATGCCTCACATTCAAAGATGATAATAAAAGGCCTCTTTTGTGAAACAGCAAACTGTTACTATCAACTGATCCCTGATTACTAATATTTGAAAAATAATTTAAGGAGTAGTACAAATTTCAGTTCTAGCTAGAGATAGTTTGTTATGCTTAACAGAAACATTATCTGCTTCTTAAGGTTAAAAAGTGAATATTGTGGTCCGAGACATATTTGAATTTGAAAGCCCTGTCTCTTTCTTCTGGGATTGTGGGCAGATTTCTAAACCTCTATGTTTGTCTAGTTTCCCTGCTCATGAAATAATAATAACTATTATATAACTCATAAAACTTTCTGTAAAGATACAATTAATGAATATATGTGAGATGATCAGCATAGTTTCTAACATAAGGCAAAACAAAGTAAATGATAATTAGTAATAGCATTATTTTATATTTTAACTAATCCTTGATAGCAATTATGTTTCAAAGTTGGTGACAATTTGCAGCCATTTAGTTTTCAGAAAATTCTAGAACATATTAATTTAGAATATAATGATTTTAGTCAATAGCACTTGTGGCCCCTTGGTCTCCTCCAACGACCTCTTCGATTGGGACACTTTCGGGGTCACTCACCCTGAAAGACCGCTAGGCCTCTCCTCCATTGCGTCTGCTTGGGACCCCCACGTTGGGTGCCTGATGTGGGGGTCTTACCATCACACAAGGGCTTGAGGAGAGGAAAGGTAAGGGCGTGGCTGGGCCCCCTCATCCCAAGAGTACCAGACCCAGCTGGGAGTCTGTCGAAGCAGGAGCTCACTTTATTCAGGAAGTACAGAATCTTATATAGGGTAGAGGGAGATGGTGGCAAGGAGGGGAGAGCAGGCGATTGGACATGGTGTCTACCTACGTGGGTGTCAGGCCAATCAGCGAGATATCCATGCAGGCAGTCGACGGGCGCTCAGAGCAGTAGTATTGGGATCATGTGGGGTCCACCAGGATGGAAATGGCTTGGCCCAATCATCTTCCTTGGTAAACACCTGAGTTGGCCGCCCTGGGATTTCCAGTGGGTGCCATCTTAGATATCACCCCACAGCACTATTGCTGTTATTGCACTATTTGACTGTTTATTGTCCAATATATTCCTCATACCTTAGTCATAATTGTCACAGCAACCAATGATGTAGGTACCAAGGTTATTCATCCCCATTTTACAGAGGAGAAAACTGAGGCATGGAGGACGAATAACTTGCTCAAGATTATTTTGATAGCTGTAGCAGAACCAGGATGTGACTCAGGCAGCCAGGCCCCAGAATTGATGCTTTGACTCTATACGCTGTTCTATCAATGTAGTCTAGAGTCAGAAACAAAGGTTGAATTATAATTTAATAAGTAATGGGATTCAACTAAAAGTATGGGTAAATAAGACATGTTAATAAAAGAAAATATTTAATAAATACAGTGGCGCTTTGATACTTGTCAATTGATTTGAGGAGATGCAAGCACAAGCAAATCGTTCTTGCTGGAAAGAACACTGAGTCAGTAGGCAACTGGCAAGTTCTAACTGTGTGTCAAGTACCAAGCAAACACGGGTACTGGGACGGAATGCTCATTTCCGAATGTGTTGAGTACCAAATTTCATGAGTTTTGAAATACCTGAATACTAAACTATGACTATAAATAATTAATAAAATCTGCAATATTTCATTAATCCAGATAACCATGACATAATTTCTCCCCTCAGTCCCTTCAGATGAACATCTATTCAGTGGACCGTCCACATTCAATTTAAGACTTGAGGTTTTGACTTTTCTAAATTACAGTTTGCTGCACCTGAGTGCAGGTTCTTTCTTTCCAAATCTCTTGTTCTCATAAAGAAAGCAAAACCCCACCCATTTGTAAGCACAATCCTGAATGGGAAGCCAGCCTTTAGTGCCAGGGAGAGAAAGGGAGTAGGAAGGTTATGAGAAAATAATACTTGCTTATTCAAAAATCAAAGTTTTCAACCAATTAAAAATAGATTGGGAGAATCAGGAAGTGTCTTAGCTCTTTAATAAAATGAGCCTTAAGAAACAAACATCGCACTGACATCAAAGTGATGAAATCTAGGCTCTGTAAAAAAGGAATTTGTCAATGACATTATATGCCACTACAATAATTAAATATTTGGGATTTCTAGAGCATGTATTTGTGAAGAAACAGTTCCTGAAAGCAAGTATATTTTAAAATACACTATTAAAATGAAAATTACATATATTCAAATATTTAGAACTTTATCAATTTAAAAACTAATCATACTATTATTGCCCATTTTAATTGGTCTACAAGCCCATTTGGACAACTGTCTTTTTGGAAACTAAGTAAGTCTGCTTCTCATGTTACAAAGAGTTCTACAGTGATTAATCCTGTGTTTATTACTTCGTGTTCTGTGTTCTGTATTGTACTTGGTGGCTTGCCAAGGCTTCCGCTACTGAATTGAAAGCTTTCAGCCTCAGGGTGTATATAACCAAATTATTTTTTCTGATGTTACACTCTTTTTACTTACTAATTGTTAAATAGAAAACATTAGCCACTCTTGTTAGTTTTGAATATTATTAAATAATTAAATTCTATTGTAGCGTGGAAATTACTAAGAGATTGAAGAAGCCACTGCTGTGTTTTTCCTGAGTATTATCCATTCAAACCTGTACTTTTGCTAGAATGTTAATAATATTTCTTCCTGATTGGTATCAGCTTTTTTTTCCTAGAGTAAGGATATCTATATTTTCTAATGTCAAAAGTAATCTCCCTAGTTTATCTTTTGCATTTTAATTTTGCTTACTATGATTTTGTGTGTTTTGAAATCAAGATATGAAGTGGATTGTTCAAAAAATACAAATAAAATACTACATTTGCTTTCACAGAGATTGCTAGTAACAAAAGAACAGGCTGGCGTTACCAGCTGTGTGCATCAGGGCTCCAAAGAGAGCGGACAGGGCATGCTTACAAGGGAACAAAGTTACTACTGTGATAAATCAGCGTGGTCTGCCAAGCATTCGTGCCCTGGTCTCCCAGACCCTGCCGTTCCCTTCTCCTTCTGGTGCCTCCACATTCAAACTGCTTACAACTGGTTAGCATTTTTGCATGTTAGATTGTATCAATAATACTGGAATTCCCTGCTTTCTTTCTCCTCATTTCATTTTATACATACTGTTTTTTTACCTGCTGCCTTTGCACCTTTTCTTCTTTTCAGAAAACAATACTTTTAATGAAAGAAGAAAATACGGGCAGAAAACTAACTTCTTCCCCATTGCATCTGAAAAGCAAATTAAACATCCTAAGGGCTCTCCCCTGTGGGACAGGAGAAGGCGATTGTTAGCGGAGTGCACGTAGCTCTGTGCATGAGTCTTGCGTAAATAATTACCCCAAATGCTCAGAGAATAAGAACTTTGACACGGAAAGCTCCACAGAAATTGCTTATTCCTTTGTTTCTGTTTGAAAATCAGGTGAGGGTTTTGACTGGAAGAAGACACCATTGTAGCAAAAAAAAAAAAAAAAAAAAATTCAATTTCATGAGAACAGCATCTGGTTCACATCTGGCTCAGATGAAGAGGAAAAGTAATAGTTCTGACAAAAGGATCCAGGAACAGTCAAATGGGCACTGGGTCCTGCCAGAATTCGTAGGAGGAGATGATGTTGGGGAGAGTTGGTGTCGTCTTATTCAACTTTCATATTCCCTCTGAGTCACCGTGGGTGTTGCTTCTACCCAGCCTTCTGCTCTGCTGCCTGTGGTTCACTATCAGCAAGAGGAAAGTGGGTATGCGGTTCCTTAGTGGGAACGTTCAGATCCCAAGAGACTGTGCCGAAGGTTTGGGGGTCAGTAAGCTTTTCCTCCACATCCCTTCGACTCACTCCCGGGAACAATCCAGCTGCACATTCCAATGGCCTTCCTAACAAGGAAAAGTACACTGATTAAAAACAAAACAAAACAAAACAACAACAACAAAATGCAGCAAGTTAAACCTTATTGTTGGAAGACAGTTTGTTTCACACGTGTTCAAGGTCCTGGGAGATTTTCACTGCTGATTCACTGGGTGCCCAGCTATATAACCTGGCAGTGTCGTTGATGTATATACCATTCTTTGAGCATTCGTGTGTGTGTTCTCGGCAGTCCTTTCTCTGCTGAGATGGGGTCGAAGGGCTGTGGAAGTGCAGCTTTAAAAAAGTACTGCTGTGGCTGTGTGCCCAGGGCCTCACACCACGGTCAGCCCCGGTTCACCCTCGTGGGGTTGCTTTGTGTAGTTTTTCTCCCGTGTCGGTCCGTGGGCCCCCTTCTCTCAGCTAGCAGCTGTCATCCACCTTACTTTGCCGGTTTTTCAAGGAAACATCAGGAAACAGAACAAAAGCAATTTAGGACTAATTCATTAGAAACATCCTCTGTGAAGCCTCATGACATTGTAGGCTACCCTGAGCACACTTCCCAAACTCCCGGATCAGAAGAATTTTTGGGGGGTGCTTTCTTCAAAATCACATTGTCCCTCCCTGAGGACAATTCCAGTTAAATGAGTTTAATGTGTGACCTGGGAATTTAGCTTTTAAAAAAACTCTTCTCTCGAAAACTTTAAACATACATTTAAAAACTCCCACATGTTGGGTCTTATGACCAGGCAAACTTAGAAAGCTATTTTAATTATTGCTTCATATCTCCTGCATCCGAGATCTGATGATTTAATTACACCTTCAATCTCATAGTTGAAGTGTACCTTGTGGAGAGATTTCAAAGAAGTGAGAAGGGCAGTTTGATTTTTTTAAAGGTGGTCACAGGGACTGGAGTGTGAAGAGATAATTAAGGACAGAGGCAAGAGAAGTGCTTCGCTCAAGAAAAAGAGACAGAGTGGGAGTGAGGGAGATGGGGCACTCCAGCCGCCCAGGCAGAGCGCTAATCACCTCCTTACGGGCCTTCCCGCCTCGGCCTCTGCAGCCCCAAATCCCTCGCAGCTGTCACAATCATCTTCAACCGGCCTCTCTTTGATTGCGTTATTTCCTTCTCTTCAAATCCTGTGCCAATGCCCAATTACCTCTCAAGCCAAATTAACAGTCTTAATCACAGGCATCAAAGCCTTTTCCCCTCCAACTAATGGCGTCCTTATCCTAGCCCAGGCTCGCTGCTCCTGCCCGTTAGCTGGCTCTGCTTACCAGGCTTTGGGTGAGACTGCGAGCTTCTGCCTGGTGTGCTTTTCAGTGTTACGTGCCCCCCGCTTCTCTTACTAACTGACCCCCTTCCCTTTAAGCTTCCTCTTAACCTGACTGAACATTAGACAGCTTTTTCTACTCCCATGACCTCCTTTTCTTAGTGCACTTATGAAACTTTAGTAAAGTTGTCATGGTAAATGTTTTCTCTGTCTTTTTGTTATCCATATAAATCTTCTTCCAGTCTCTAGCCGGTTGACAACTTAGGAAACGTCTTTGTCACCCATCTGGGAGCTGAACACTAAGAGAGATAGTAATTTTGTGTCCTGAGGCTGGGTAGGAGCCTAACTTTGATCATCACTAACTAGCAAGCTTGGGCAGCCTCCTCAGAGAAAAACTACTCCAAATTCAAGAATGAAGCCAACCCCAGGCCAGTGTCTTCCCAGGCTCTTCACTGGGTCACACCAGGCTTAAAAAACTGATCTACCCTTTCTATTCAGGAGAGTTCAGTTCAGTCTTTCTTGGGCAACTCAGTGCGTTGAATAAAGTCTTCCTTATCTGTTGAGCTGTGTCTAGTGCAACTTTTTTCTTGAGAAACCTGATACCTTAGAGTTATAATTGTTTGTATTTATATACACACCAGTAAAATCAATATATGTGTGTGAATATTTAACAGATTTTATCTTTGAAGTGTAGAACTCTTGGCACTAAACTCTTCTGGACAAATTCTGTTCAAAACCAGAAAAGTTTATGGGGTGTCCGTGTATGACTGAGCTTCCATCCACGGAAATGGTAAGCTCTCAAGACCACATACTTTCCAATGAAGAGGAAAGTTGTCTTCTATGTTAGGAAAGAGTTCCTTGTGAACATGTAGCGTCCTCCTCCAGATCTGCTCATTGCTGTGATTCAGAAGGTAGGTTAATTTGCTCCACATGAATTTCACAGTGAAATGGACTGCAGATACCAATTCCAACTACACAGAACCCCAGGCCTGTGAGTAGAAAGCTTTGAACAGAAACAAAATGAATTTTTTAAAAAGGAAGAAGTCAATAAAACAATATCGGGGCATTTTGTATGCAACATATGTATATAAAACATAATTGCCAAATTACATTGTTTTTACTTATTGTCATGAAAAAAACCACAAAGGCTTATTTGCTGCATTGTTTCTACACATAAACATGGGGGATATCATTACACCAGCTATGGAAAAATGCTTAAATAATAGCATGATGTGAGCTTGGTAGGATTGTCCTTTTTTTTTTTTTTTTTTTGTAGGCTACGAGAAATGTAGTTCAGTGGTAGAGCCAGGGCTTGGGATGAGGACTTCGGGTTTAATCTTTAACATCAAAGAAAAAAAATAATGTCTTTTAAGAGTTTTAAAATTTTCATAGTAAGTGTGTGGGAAAAGAAATTCAATTGTTGGATACTTTAAATATGAATAACAAAGATTTATAGCATTTTATTTTGACGATGATGCTCATTTGTTACTGCATTGTGAGTAAGAGTCCCTGTGCTCTTGGGAGACAGAGGACTTTCTCAGTGAGGATGAATTGTGTTAGAGATTGCAGACCCACTATGTAGCCAAAGGCTGGATGAAACTTTGTTTGCTAATGACCTAAAAGGGATCCCTGTACTCCTTTTGTTGGAAATGAGAAAAATTAAACGTAATTAATTTGTTTGCTTTTAGCTTGTTTCTTTTTCTCTTAATTTTGGACGTGCTATTCCTTAATTTCCAGTATTATTATTTTGCCTTCTAGTTACTGAATTGAAAAGATTCGCATGGAAGAGAATTAGGGAATATTGATATAGTATCGAGTCAATTTTCAAGATTTTGCTGAGTCTTCAGACCCATTTTTTAGCTAATAAATAATACATTAGAAAGACAAAAAACATTGATGGCACTTAACTTTTATTTGCATGTAGATACGAAAGTCAACGTTTGAGAACCACCTTTGAAACTAGAATAGGTACATGACAAATTTGAACTAGACTGCTAATCTCTTCTATCAAGCCAAAGTCATAGTTTTTTTTGTTATTATGTATAACATTACTTTGCAACCTATAGATACAGATTTGTGGCAAATTTATTAGGCCTTTTTAAAGAACAATTGAGCTCCAGTTAAAGCAAGTCATTTCTACTTTTTATTTTTATCTAGAAATGAAAACAGAACATTTTTGTTGACACATTTTATATTTTAAAATTCAGCAAAAATTATCCTAGTAATGAACTGAGTTATTCATAAGTATATTATTATAGATTATAATTTATCATTTCTATGGTTTAATTTTTTAATCTTTTAATTATAAGTCTAAATAAGCAGCTAAATTTCTATGAAATCAGCTTTTTAATCCACATTTTTAGGTTGTGTGGAAGCCCGAGCTGTAGAAAAGACATTCTAAAAAGTTAATGTTATCCTCCATTTCCTGCCCTTACCTTGCAATTCCTCTGTCTTCTCTTCTCTGTAATTTTGTGTCGAGTCTACTTGTTCCTGACTACCTGATTTCAGATATGTTTCTAAACCCGTCTATAAGTTGATCTTTGAGCTGGCCCTGCAGGAGAATGTTACAAGTTAATTCGAAGGGCGAAGACCAGGTCATTCATGTGCAGACACAGTCGTGCAGAACTTGCTCACAGGAATCACTGCGAGTCACACTTGCATTCTAGGCTACTTCCCTGACTCTTTCTCTGTGGGATGCTTTTCATAGCTAGCCACTCACGGGGTAATTCAGACAGTTATTTTACAAGAATATAATTTGGGGGACATAGTATTCCATTCCAAGAAATTCTACGGTTTTTTTCAAACAGAGCTAATATGAAATAACAGAATCTTCAGAGCTTAAATATTTTTGTGTTGTTTATTCCTTGGATAAAAGCTGCTAGTTTTAGGAATTTGAAAGTTTCTGGAAGAAGACCTCGAAAAAAAATTGAGAGGCACTTCTGGGATGGTCAGGTACCAAGATGTCAGTTTCTGATCCTAGACATCAAGAGTCATAATGAATTAGGGAAAGAGCTCAGGTGGCCCAGAGTCCCAGTAATGGAGATGAGGAATTGATGGATGAAGAAAGGATTGTAGTAGAATACTCAAATTACCATACACTAAGCAGCATTAGAGTATATAATATTATCTTTCTGTTCTGTGGGTCCGAATGTGTCTTATTGGGCCCAAAGTGGACTGTATACGTGTTCCTTTTTAGAGATTTATTTGCCGTTTACAGCTTCTTCTACTCATTGGTTCACAGTTTCCTACCTCAGTCTTTAGGTCCTTCAGCATAATGGGGAAGGTTGGTACCACCACAGTCTCTTGATCTCTAACACCAAGCACATGTGCTCTATTAATGGCTTCTCACTGTGGCTAACCCTACAACACATGTTCCCAAGGTTTAGCACGCTACCTACAACACCACACATTTCTTTAGGATTTAAAAAAGTATGTCAGAGCACAAATAATTGGTATGACATTACTGTGAGGAAATCTTTAAACTCACTGCTATTTATCTGAAGTAAGTCGTTTGGGAAGGTCATTGTTGCGTTATTGGTAACAAATTACTTATCTCATCAGTAGTCTTGGGCTAGTGTGTTAAGTCAGTTTTTGTTGTTGTTGTTTGTTTGTTTTAATTGCTGTGTTCAAATACCTGGTGTGACAGCCAGGTGTCAAACAGGATGAGTCAGAAAAGGGGTTGGGACAAAATATTCCCTGGTAAATTGTGCTCCCTATTCCTCCAACTAGATGCCCAACCTCCGAAAGGTTTCTACATCTCTCAACATGCCAATCTGCCGTGGAACCGTCAATCGAAGATATTAGAGCTCTGATGATCTAGTTACCTCCGGAAAGGCCACCTCTGAATACTAGTGCTCTAGGGACCAAGCCTCAACTTACACCAAGCCTTCAAACGTTTTGGGGTCATTTCAGATTCATAGCATATTAGCTAGTCTGGCGTGCTATTAAGGTCCAGGTTCAGTTCTGTTATAATCTCTACAGATAATTGTACTAGTGGCATTCATGGACTTTGCCTTGTATGATTCTTACTTTCTGTTTGCTTTCTAGAAAGTATTGCAACTTGCTAGCAACCAAGAGAGGTGGGAAGATCTTTTTTTGTTATACATATATTTACAGCAGTATCCCTCAAGCCTCAGGATGTACTAGAATTGCCTGAAAGGCTCCTCAAAACACAAGTCTTACAGAATTTCCCATTCCCTAGGTCTGATGGGACCTAAGAATTTGCACTTCTGTCAGATTCCCAAGTGGCGCTTTGCTGTGAAATACCATCCTATATAACATTTCAGTTTCTTCAACCAAGAGTCCTCTGGGGCCGATTTTCCTTTCTAGGTTCTTCTGAGACTTACTGGTGGTGACACAGCTTTAGTTGACCTTCTGTGCTGTCGCAAAAGTCACTTGATGCTTCTGTGTTTCGTCTACACTGTCTGCAAGATGGAATATGTCCTCTAAGGCTTAACAGTGCTCAGGTGCCCATGAACAGTGCAGTGGATTTGCAAGTATTTATCTGAAAGTATTATTTTTCAGACTTGGAAAATTCCCCAGAGAAGTTACGGCTAAGGCTCCATAAAGAAGCTGAAATCTCTCTTTGGCTTCAGAACTATTTACTCTTGAGCATTGGCTTTTATGGAAAAATTTAGATTTGTTTTTGTTGTTGTTATGTCAGTCTCCATAAAGTTGTAATTGCGAATAATTTTTAAAGTTAAACTGCTACTAATGCCCGTTGATACAGTCGGTCAAACTTTGCTATTTTTAAAGAACTTTTAAATGACAAACTAAGAAACTTTCAAATAACTCTACGAAAAGCATATCAAAAAGATATTATTAATTATAGTAGCTTATTTCACTTTAGCAAAATCTTGGTTTGATAGACATACCAAGTTACATTGAAAACTTACTTTTGTGCAAGTCCTATAGTATGTTCATTTTATTTTATCTTCAAAGTGTTAGCCTTGACAAACGCTTCCTCTATGTCTTTACAGCAATAACTCACTTAAAACTCAGCTTTCTTACCTGATGTGGGTGAGAATACATCACTGTTTCCTGTCAAGTTGCTTCGATGCCTTAATAAGAATCCACAGTTAACATATTTGGGAGCAAATATTTGGGAGGCAGTAGATAGTTGACATCTCATCATTAACATATGTGTATTCTGCAAAATTTACAAAAACAAAATATTCTAGAAACTTTTGCTCCTCTTAGGGTGTAAGAAAAGTCCTTCTGACAAGTCAATAAAAGAAAATGACAATTAAAAAATAAAATAAAAAGAGCAGTGGGCTAATTATAAAACAGGAAAATCCTAGAGATGAAAGTTGGTAGGGAGGTCATCTGAGCAAAAACCTGTACAAGCTACGGGAACAGAGGAATAAACCTTTGGTGAGCAATGACGTGAAAGTGGTGAATCTGTGTCTCTCAGACGAAACCAAGACCCTCACAGTGGGATCAGGTGCCCTGGCCTGCTGGTGCTTTCTAGTTTTCTCACTGTGCCCGTGAGTATGCCCACATTAGGAGCCCAGGATTCCTGTAAGGCAATGTCAACAACATCATACTGTACTAATGTCCAAGGAAACTAGCCACAATAAATGAATGTTGGAGGGACAGATAAAAAAAGTTGTATGTCCTCAGCGACAACAAACATTAGAATTTGCAAAAATGGAATATAAAAAACATTGGATAAAAGGTAAAATATGAAATAAAATAACGAGCAAAAAATAAGAAGATGTCAAATAGTTAGATACACTTGAATATCATCTAAATGAAACTCTATAAAAATGGAAATGTTGAAATTAAAATCTCCATGGGTATGTTAATCACAGAGTTAATGACATGAAGAGAGAATGCATTAAAATACATTGGGATCTGAGGAAGCTCCCCCCAAAGTAGCACAGAACAAGATGGAAATATGAAGAGTGAAAAGAAACGAAGGGAGTTGAATTTGAGGAAATACCGAAAGACATAATGGACCAAGTCATTTTATTTTAGACTTGGTAAAATATTACATTATCAGTATGGGACTCAGAATATGTCCCAAAAAGGAGAACTAAAAATAAATTCACATTTATGCATGCCAGTTAATCTTAATTTTCTACTTTGCTGGCTTGAGAACTCCTATTTTGGGGCACTATGCTCGTTCGTGGACCTGTACATCGATATTCACTCTGGACTGTACTATCAGGAGCCAGCGGGGGGAAGATGGGTGACTGGGGATGTGCCTTTGCTTGGGCTCTTCGCTTGGGCTTTGCTTCCTGGTGGCTGGGAAGTGAGTAGCTCAGTTGCACCTACCTTTCTGCCATAATGTTGTTGTCCTGGGACCAGCCTACCATGAACGGAGACCTCTGAACCCGTGAGCCAAATAAATGTTTCTCCTTAAGTTTGTGTGTGTCAGGTATTTTGCTCCAGCAACAAAAAAGAAAAGTGACTAATATATTATGCAAATTTTTAAGCATAATGGTACTAGTGACAAAAAATCCTTGATAAGAGCTAGAAAAACAGAGCACATATGACTAACTCATGAAGAGTAACAAACAGGCCAACAACAAACTTTCTAATGTCAGTAAGAGGTGCCAGAAACTAGCGAAATATTTTCAGCAGTGTGGGAAAAATATCTTACTCATTAAAATTAGAATTGTAACTTGAAATAAATTATTTTAAAGTTCTTGTACTGTTTTAAAAGAAAAGATTGTCTTTAGACTTTGTTTAATGTGCCTGATAAAATTTCGAGGGTGTCAACATAAAAAATAGAGCTCCCAAATGAATAATTTTTTATGCTTTCCATACGAACAGCATAAAACTTATGAATAAATTTTTAAATCAACTATTTTTAGAATAATAAATCAAAAAATGAATCACTTTTAAAAGAAGATAGTGTTAGATCCATGTAAATGCTCTGAAAACCAATCTGGTTTTATTAACTGCCTGCTACTATGTTACCTGTAGTTTAGCTACTTTTTATCGATTAATCATAAATAATGATTCAGAAATATTTACAAGGAGGGAATTGGAAGATTATAGAAAGGAAGAGTTCCAAAAAGAAAAAAACAGAGAATCCAGTGAGTTCACTTTCTATTAAGAAACATGATGCAGTGGTAAAAGTTAATAATAGTAGAAATAAGTAAAAGTAATTAATAAGCATATTAGTTAGTTATTGTTGTGAAGGATCTTTAAGTTTCTTGAGGACTGCTGGTCCAGGCTGGGTTGGTTAATTTAGAGATGCTTTTCTCATGGCTACAACAGAGAAACACGCAAGCACGATTCATTCCTTTACTACATCACACCTGGATGGTACGGAGCAATTTTCTCCTTCTATGATGTGAAAGGTAAGAACATAAATATTTACAAACACCATTCTGGTACAAAAAGCAACAAAGATAATCACATTTACTAGATACCATTATGAATAAACATAGAGGTAGTGTATTCCCCAGGTGCAGCAATTTAACTACTTACAGTCAAAAGTAGAGATTGTAAGACTGGATTGAAAAGAACCAGATAAAGCAGAAAACCAGAAAGACTGATGACAAAGGAACAGACACAATGATAAAAGGTAGCCAAGAATGCACCAAAAACCCCAAGACACCTCACATGCTTACCGCTGGGCTCACGGCAGACAGCAGTGATCAGCAGGGAACTTACAATATTCTATTTCTGGATTTGCTGAATTTAAAAATAGAGACATAAGCGGTCAATTTGTGGCAGTTGAATTAAAGTAGTATAAAATAAAAGTGTAAGTGCAAGTCATTATTAAGGTTATAGTGGACCCGTATAGAAGAGGTTCAGGTCTTCAGGAGGATGCAGGAAATATACACTTATATGAATTTGGACAAATGGCACAAAAGTAGGTAAATAAAATGTGATAGAACCATAGGAGAAATTCATTAATGAGAAATTCATCAATCTTTTAATTTTTGCTTATTTTTTAGAAGAAGCTGATGAAAAAAGTACTAATAGGCAGGATTTGGGCAATGAATCAACAAGCCTGATTCCGCAAGTACATTCCCAACAGCTAGAGAATAAACACTCTTTTCCATTACATACAGCTTCACGTACCATGACTTAACACTTTGCAAATGACTATTTAATATGAATCTCAAGGAAAATCGTACAGCAATGATCTCTCTGTCTTATTAGAGAGCACACATTAAATGACAGCATTTATAATAGCCATCTATTAGAAATACCAAGCATCAAGAGCTGAATAACAATAAAGTTACCATATATTAAAATACACACATGCAGATTGAATGCCTGTAATAGAAAAGATGGCCAAAAAATTGATATGCTGATCATTCAACTTAAGATTTCAACTTAAGATTTCACAAAGTGAATCAATAAAATTAAATCCAAAAAATAGAAGATAGATATTAGGTAAGAGATTAATAAAACAAGGTATAAATGTAATGAAGAGGCTCAACAATCAAAATTAGTTATTTAAAAACAGAAGTTTCTCTCTCTCTCTCTCTCTCTCTCTCTCTCTCTCACACACACACACACACACACACACACACACAAACATTCATGTTAGAACTTACCAAGAGATAGGACAAGGCACAAGGAAGATAGTATTCTGATTTTTTAAAATAAAAATTGAAACAGATGAAAATGATGGACTTGTAGAAACTCATATCCTTTGAAAATTAATTTAATAAAAAACTAAAATCCAAAGCAACAGTCAGAATCGCTCCATACTCAAAATAGCAAGCCTACTTTTATCAATGAGTTCTTTAAATATTTAAGGAAAACAGTTGGTTCTAACCTCATTTAAACTCTTCCAGGAGTGCACAAAAGACAATTTCCACAGTAGGTTTTTAGCATTATCTTTCTGTCAAAATGTATATAAAGACTCTTTGAAAAGAAAATTACAGAGTAACTTTACTCATAAGCATAAAAACACAGTGAGCCACATCTACCAGTGGGATCAGGTTGAGTTTTTCAAGGAATATAAAGACACTTGTCTAGTTACTTTTTCATGCTGTGACTCAATACCCAACATCCACAAATTTCAAGGAGGAAAGGTTTATTTTAACTAACAGTTTCAGAAGGTGACAGTCCATTCAGGGGCGGCCGGCAGCAATGGAAGTACACGGCAGAGGCGGAGGTGGAGGCAGCTTCTCACGACGTCACAAACAGGAAGCCAAGTCAAGGCACGTTGTTGAGACTAGTCCTCCAGGGGATGCAGGACACAACTTATATATCCGTCCGATTCTCATCCCAGTGATCAGCCCCTTCTGGACCCAGCTGTGGAAGGTGTGGTAAACCCCAACTGCACACCTATAATCCAATTTACATGCCTGCAGTCCGCTCCTCCAGACCAGGTCCCAATATCCCAACAGCACATGATTCCATAGACAATATATAACATTCAAATACATGAGACTTTTGGGAGACAGTCCAGATCCAAACCACAATAATATTTTACCATCATAAAATCAATTAATATGCTTCAGCACATCTACATATTAAAGGAGAAATACCATTTCATTATCTCATTTAAAGCAGATATAAACAAACATCCATTGATGATTATCAACCTTTCCAACTTAGTAGTATAAATTACTTATCCAAATCTTGCAGCGAGTATTTTTTATGATGAATTTTGGAAGTATTCCTGCTAAAATTGAGAAGACAAATATTCCTCTGAGTTTTCCTTTTTACATGGCACTGGATTTTCTGGCCGATGAAGTATATAAAAAAATAAATGTCCACTTTGGAAAGGAAGTAACAAAATATTTATTTCCAAATAATATTGCTTTTATAAGAAGTACTATCAGTTAGTTAGAAATAATAAGAAAAAGGAAGGTGACTAAAGTCAAATATAAAAATCAACTGTCTTTCTAAACAACAGCCACAAATATAAAAATGAAAATTTAAAAAACACAATTTTACATATACCAATAGTTGTAAAGTGTACAAAAGTAGGTTTAACAGATAATGGAAAATGCCTGCTAAAAAATGTTATTGAATTATATTTTAAAAATAACTAAATGCAAAGAGATCTCCATATTCAGAGTTAGGAACATTCAATATTGGTGAAATGTCAATTTGTGCAATATAAGTGTATTTCAAAACATTGTGTTGTCTGTGATGAATACGTATGCTTTTTAATTGTTAATTAAAAAATAAGCATTTTTTTAAAAGGATGAGAAATCCAATTTAGGCCAGTGATTATCACCAGAGGGTGGTGGGAGGCAAGCAGGAGGAAGGACTGCACCGGTATGTTGAATGTGATGTAGGGGTGGGTAACATGCACGCAAGAGTTGGTGGTGCTGGGAGAAGTCATGATTTCATATGGTCTTATAATTTGCATGTATGTTACATGTATCAATTGCACTGTATATTAAATTGTACATTTAAACATTGCTTGAGAATATTTTATTTATTCTCTATTCTTACTTTACTTTGAAAATCTGGCTCTTGCTGCTGCTGCTGCTTCCTCTCCTCCTCCTCGTCCTCCTCCTCCTCCTTCTTCTTCCTCCAAAAGTTATTTCATGGCTTCTCCTCAGTGCTGAGTCCTGAACCAGCCACAGACCAGGGACAGTGGGCCTTGTCACCACGTGTTACAGGGTTGGAAGTTTGCGGGGGGTGGGGGGGCTCTCTGTTACCAGCAAGGGGATGGACGTTATAGAACTGAATGCGTTCTTTGTAATCATTCTAAGGTTTTGGTTTCTTTTTTCCCTTTTCAGATTTGGAATATGGAATAATTATCTCATAGATAATTTTGCTTCTTTCAGCAGAGCACTGGAAATTGTGTCTCTTGTGTTGTTGCAAGTCACACAATAGCCCTGGTGGGGCAGAGCCTTTAGGAGATCTGGCGAGGTGTCCTTGGTTCCGGCATCAGACCCCCTTCCCTGGGGGTTGAGCACTGAGGCTAGAATCCGGTTTTTAATAGGTAGCTGACAGACGCCCTGTGGCGCCTCTCCTCTCACCACGGGGCATATTCTGGGCATTAATTTAGCAAAACAGTCTTCCAGCTGGGAGGCCAAAGTCATTCGAATTCCCAGGACTTAAGATCCAAAAAGAGGCACTTGAGCAAAGTGGGTTTTTCCTCCCAGAGATGCTCAGGGGCATGTAACTCAAGAAGTGTAGACACTCCCTTTTGGAATTTTGGATTTTGGTCCAAGCCATCAAGGATTATACTCATCAGGGGAAATCTCTGGCCCCCCAAATGGACAGAAGATGGGAGTTTCCCTGTGACAGGCCCTAGGGACAGCAGTGATGCCACAAGATAGGGAGTGCAAGGGGGCCCTCTCTGAGAAGGATGTGGACACACTGTGGAGCTTACAGTAACTGTGATCCATTATCTCTTCTCAAAGGAAGAAGCGTTACTTGGATAGATATTTCTGAATGGGCTCAAATATTTAATGTGGGAAATAGGGAACAATTTCAGATGAAATCTGATGCCTTGTCCAGATTTTCTCTGTAAGGGTTAAAATACTTTAAAAAATAAACTGCAATAATCTGTCTTGTTCAAAATAGTCGATATCCTCTGCTTTTATTTTTTGAAAATTAAACTGACTGTAGAAAAGCAATAGAAATGTCGATCATGAAAACACTAAAACATTTCACCTTACAATCACCACTTCAAAAATTCTCTCGGCTCTATGGATCTTAGAATATTTTATTTATACCTGATGATTTTGTCTTATCACCTCATGTACTCGTTTATAAGGCCCTTCTCCCTAGGATCCTTGGACTCCACTATAATCTTTGAAATGGTTTTTTAAGGCAGCATGAGTAGAGTTCCTGATTCTACTAGATCTCAGCAGCTCCACTTACTAAACTATACTACTTGCTCAAAATTGCTTAAAAATTTCTTGGAAGTTGTCTCATCCATGAAATGGGATACCATACAAAGTATTTGATTTAATGGGTCTATTGTGGGAATTAAGCCAAACTATGTAAAATGCTGAAAACTATCAGATTGGTGAATAAGTAGGCCTTCAATTGTTAGCTACTCTTATTAATAATATAATCAATAACATTAATGTTTAAGGTGCTATCATTATTTTTAGGAATATTATTATTTCCTTCTGAGTGCAGCAGTTACAAATTCTTGATCTTCCAAAATGTTAGTGTCACATTCTTGTTTTTATTTTCTGAATGAAATTTGGTTTTGTGGGAAAGTTTTGTAATAGGAAATTTGGGCCTATTCTCTAAAATCTAGTTTTATTATTTTACCACTATTATTATTATTATTATTATTTTTTTAGACAGGGTTTCACTGCATTCCAGGCTGGTCCAGAACTCACTATGCAGCCCAGAGTGCCCTTGAATGCACAGCAATCCTCCTGCCCCAGCCTCCTGAATGCTGGGATTCCAGGCATGCACCACCACGCCCAACTTCTATGATACTTATATGATTGCTTTGCTAAGCAAATGCTCTTCCTCTAGCCCCCAAACCCACTTTTAGGAAAGCTAATGCTATGAAGCTAGTAAACAAATGATACAATTAAAACTTTCTAATTTATCACTTCCATTTTTTGAATTTGTCTCGGTTACTTTTTGATTGCTGGGACAGAATACCCAACATCCACAGCTTTAGTGAGGGAAGATTTATTTCAGGTTACAGTTTCAGAAAGTCACAGTCCATTCATGGATGAGTAGCTAGAAAATGAAGGAATCGCCTGGCGTGATGACAGCTATAGCTAGAGACAGAGTCGGAGCCGGTGTTCAAGAGACGGAGACTCTCACAGCATTGGCAGAACAGAGAAGAATGGGAGGAAGGATGGAATTAGCACACACCCTTCCAGGTCAAACCCCAAGCTTCCACACCTTCCAGCCAGGCCCCAATTCCCAATACTATGTGGTATCCATAGGTACATGAGGCTTCTGGGGGACACTCCAGATCCAAACCACACCAACAGTTGCCTTTGATTTTTGCCTATATGGATTTGGAAAGACAAGTTTGTACAAAGAAGTATACAACATTAACAGAAATGACTATATTTTATTCTGGTGTGGTGGACAGGTGATGTTCTGTTCTGTGTCCCACTCTACTTTAAGGGGCAATAGCTTTAGTTTTATCCATTTTTGAGCAGCTGATAACCTGGGAGATCATCACATGAATGAAATGGCCCTTACAACCTTCAACAACCAAAAATTTTGAAACTCAGACATTTAGCCCGTTGCTTTGAATTAGATGAACAAACCAAGGAGCTGAGAGATGACACGTCTCATTGACAGGAGAGGTTGTACCCTCCCTGGAAGAAACAGAGTAAAGACTAAACTACCAATCGTGTTGTGTTTACATCGACTATATATGAGATTCGAAGGCAAAACACTTTTTTCTAATATTTGTTCAAATTGTAGAGAAGGAGGAATGCAATGATTTTTTAAACAAGAAACTTCTATCTGATAGTATTTATGACATGTCTTCATGTGAATTATTTTATTTAATCATTGAAAAGCCTTCTTTGTAGGTTTTTAAAAATTATTATTTTATAAATGAGGAATATGAGACTCAGAGTCACCCTAGTTAGAGGTCAAGCTGTAACCCAGCCTACCCTGACAGCACACAAAATATATGCTTTTTATTAGTTCTGCATCGAGAGAGAGAAAAACCTCATAAACCTCATAGGTCTTATCATGGATGTTCTTAGTGGTGAAATTATAACGATTTTTTGATAGCCCAATTATTATAAAATAAAATACTTGAATTATAGTGAAAACAAAAACACTCAGTGGAGAAACAAGTAGCTGAAAAATTTCTATATAATGTATAATACCAAACATTTCACTCACAGGGATGACTGTAGAGGGATGAGTGACGGGAAGTGGGTGTGAGTGCGTGCTGGGGCCTGGCACGTGCTAGGACAGTGCCACTGAGTTACATCCCTAACCCTGCTGACAGGACTTTTGGACACTGTGTTGTCCAAACGGAAGGAAGCGCTTTCAGTCCCTCTCGTATCCTGTCAAAGAGCTATTGCTTACTCCACCCCACTTCCTAGCGGAAGGCCAGCCAAAGACCATCTACACCAGGTGTTTGCAGTAAAATGTTCTTTTATGGGGCTAAAGTTTCTAGCTCTTGCCATCTCATTAATGACTGCCTTCTCTCCCTAGGAACAAATGGAATTAACAAATCATAACTCTGTCTGTGGCCCGAGAGTTAGTCTCGTTAAGATTATGGTGTGGATTTCCCAGAAGATATGTTTTACATCTTGCAGCAAATGAACCATGTAATTCTTAAGATTTTCCAGTGAGAAGTTTCTTTTAGGTTGTAGCTTGCTTTTCCATCTTGTTATCAGAAATAAAGGGATCCTAATTATAGCATTTAGCCCATAAGTATCATAGAAGGTTAACAGAATGAGCTCGTTTCTGATCTAGGAAAGGATGTGGCATTTCAGGCTGAAGCAGTCCACAGGTGGTCAGTAGGTGAAGGCAAGATGTACTACCACTGCCTAGGGAAACAAAACAAAACAAAACAAAACAAAACAGAATGCAGACGGGAAAATCAGTTGATCTCAAGCCCCAGTCATCTTGTGACACTGGTGGCCATGGAAAGCCTCTTTCCCTTGTCACCATGTCATGATAATTGGTTCCCTACTGCATCGTATGGAATATATACTTTCTTCTACACAGATATTTCTGCAATTTAAAAACGTTAGCTCAGTATCCATTGAGGCTAATCAGTTTTCTAAGATATTTTGGTTGCATTTTGATTAAAAAAAATAAAGAATTCCAATTTCACCAATAGGTAATGAATACTCAATTCCTTGTACAAAGAATTGGCAACTAAATGACGTACTGATCATCAGATGAGCTTCTAAAATTAGGAGGTGATGTCGCCTTAGAGCCCTGAAGCTGTCACGCTGTCCTGTACTGGACCTTCGGGGGCAGGTGCTAATGAGCCTCTTTGAATAATAACACTTGAAGAGGGATAGGCAATGGGAGAATGTAAGAAACTCAGTATGCTGAGCGCTGAATCGTGTTAGATTTTTTTCTTAATTTCCTGGAATCTTTGTGGGCATCCTCTGTGTCCAAAGTAGAGCTGGTTGGCTGCACCCATGGAGCAAAGCTCATTTGATGTAGTAAATGAATTCCTTGTGCTTGTGAGGACTAGGTTATAGTCAGTGACAACCCTTTTCTCTGTAGCTGACAGCGCTGCGGTGGTGTGCTTATTAAGTAATTACCCTGCCAGTTACAGAAGTATTTAGACTTTGTTAGCAATAAGGACTCAACAGGTAATGGCACTTTTCATTAATAATAACCTTTGATGCTCTGTAGGAAATGGTTAATTTCTTTCCTCAAAGCTTTATTGAGCTATAACTGACAAATAAAAATTGTATATATTTAAGGTGTACAAGGTAGTGATTTGATATACATAAATGTTGTGAAATAATTGATCCAGTCAAATTATTTAACACATCCATCACCTTACCTACTTAACTTTTCTGTGTATGGGTGTGTGGTTATAACATTGAAGATCTACTTCCTCAGGAAATTTATTTTTTCCAGGAAAAAGTAAACATGGTTATTAACATTCTTTATATGTGGAGAGATAAATGTATTTTTAGTTTTCAAAGTTCAGTTAGAAATAGCATATTCAAGGGATTTTTAAAAGGGTTGCTGAGCTCAATTTCCTCTAGGGATCACTACTGTGGCTTCGTTCAGCATTTAAATAGTAAGCAGATTTAAAAAAGAGAAAAAGAAGTAGATTGACTTTGAGATCCCTTTGTCAGAGCATGCGATTGTGGCTATATTGGAAATGTCCATAGGAAATTGCCATTCAGTCACAAAGAAGTGTAGTTTACCTGGTTTGCTCATTTTTGGCACTGAAATCCTAACTACGGTGATGATTGGAATCAGGTGCTTGAATTCCACCTATAGTAAGACCCAAGAGTTCTTCTATTATGAATTTCATCAAGATAACTAAATGAGACTGGCTGAACTAACACTGAGCAATGACTTTGGTGGAAGCTGGACACACTTAGCAGACAGCATCACTGTAACTAAGGAGCAGTAGCACCCCGCAAGCCACTTCCGGTGACCTCACAGTGAGAATTCACGACGTGGTAGCCAGATAAGGCCAACGCCCATGTTCTCCTCATTTCTCTCTTCTTTTTGTTTATGTACTGTTTCCTTCTTCCTTGTCTTTCTCATGGTCCCATATGAGACAGAGGAACTGTGTTTCCATAGCAATGCACCTGTTTTGTTGCTACTCTATGCACAGCAGCTGGCAAGCCAGCACAGTGACCGGTACCTGTGGTAGGTGTTCAGTCTGCGGTAAGCAAGCCCACTGGCACGGCAGAGTTCTCTACAAGAGCCAAGACCCTGCCTGTCTCTCTGGGAGGGGGTTTCCCTCTGTTGCATCCATGTGGTTTTCTAAGCTGATTCTGAGACTTGGGCTAGGGAGAGGAATGGAAAGTGTATTTTTTAGTTTATCTTTCTTGGATATTTAAAAGTAATATTAATGAGCATTCATAAAGTAGATGAAAAGAGTACTGGTTATTATGTGTTGAAAATATACCATAGTGCCTTGCAGAAGATAAACATTACTTAGGTTTTTAATACTGAAAGATAAAATGCTTACTATTTTTGGAGCATTTTTCTTTTTTCCTATGCATTTATATAATATCTATTTAATTCAGCAAATATTATATTTTAAAGCTGTGATTTTTAAAATTTAATATCCCATAGTGTTCTTCTAAGTTGTGTACTCTTTAGGTCAGGGATTTTAAGTAAGGGACTTTGATACTCATTTCATACTTATTTCATCATAGGGATTTTCATAATTATTTTTAAGCATTGTGTTTGTCCCTAGTGTTTCCGGGACAGCTGGAGAAATTGTGTCAACTCATTGCAACTGGGAAATATCCAGGGAATAAATTTCAGGTGTGTGTTGTTGACTTGAGGACCAAATTTAGTGTGAGACCTGGTTAAATTACCAGAGTCAACATTTGCGCCTCGAAAACTGCTGGGGCTGTCCTCTACTGTGTGTGCTTAGAGGGAATGTACATTTACTCTTTGAAATGTCACCCAGTGTCATGTGTTCAAAAGGGTAAAAGGACAATACCCGTCTATAATTGTGTGAAGTGCAAGTGTTGATTGGCAAAGTTCAAATTCACACAATATGAGTTCGCAAATATCTGGATGAACTATTGAAACAGAGTCCCATACCATATCGTAAGAACACATACTACTGAGTTTCAAGTGTAGTGTTGCCTAGAATAAAAGTTACGCTGTGCATGCATTTTCTTTAAATTGTCTAACAGGTAGGAGCAACAACTTGTCTAGCCCAATGTAGGCCGTAGCTTACAGTGTTGCTTGGTTTACGGCAGAATGCAATGTAGGTGGATGACACCGAACCAGGTTCACAGTAACATTTACTGTTGTGTTTTTAAAGGATGAGTCAAGACATGTCTTTCATTGTTCTTTTACTTTCTTTCTTAGTTTAAAAACATATTACATGCTCAGATGCAGAAGAAGAACTGCATGCCTCTGCTGAGGGGTCGATTGATAAACCACAGAATCATAGAACTGAGGACTAACTCTGAGAACCACAGTGTTCATAAAATAATTTTTTTCAGATTCAAGGACATTTCACTAGATTTGGGATAGTTTTTATTCTTTTCACGCAATTCACTGGTTCAGCCAACATTTCCTGGATGCTCACTGTTTAGTCAAATTCTGTTCCGTAGTGGGCAGGCTGGTGCACATCTACAATCCCAGCGCTCTGGGAAGCTGATCAAAGAGGTTCACAGGTTTGAACTCAGTGTGAGCAACAGCGCCTTAGTGAGGCCCTTTCTCAGAGTAAGAAATAATTAAAGAGACTGGAGCTATAACTCAGGGTGAAGGCCCTGGGTTTAAACCCCAGTAACATAAACACAAGCAAACAACAAACAAATGTATGACAAACAAATAATAAACTGCTCTAGGTCCAGTATAAAAACAATGAATCCAAACTGGATTTGCTGTCTTTCTGTTGCCGCCATCAACCATGAAGGGAAAGGTATTAATCACATAGTTGTCCAAACAACTGAATCAATGCAACTGAGGAAAGGGCCAGTACAGATGACAGAGAAAGCTTCCCTGACAGTTTGAGTGGAAAATGGAAGGATACGTGTGTCCCAGTCCATTTGGGCTGAAATGACAGAATGCCTAGACGAAGTAATTTATGAACAATAGAAATTTATTTCTAACACATCTGAGGACTACTAGGAAGCTCAAGATTAAAGTGCCAGAAAACTTGGTATTTGGTGAAGGCTTGCTCTCTGCTTCCGGAATGGCACACTCTTAGTGTCCCTCCATGACACACAAGGACCAAGGATACTCGTTAGAATCCATTTTGTAAGGGTATCAGTCCTACTCACAAGGTGGACTCCCCGTAACTGGATCACTTCCCAAGGGCACCACTTAAGGTTATCATGCTGGGTATTAAGCTCCTGTATGTGAGATGAGGAGTCGCAACAATTGCATTAGACACTGGCTAGAGAGAAGGAAAGCTAAGTAAGAACTAAGATGGCAGAACTGGCCGTGCACGCCATAATCCCAGTGACTCTGGAGGCTGAGGCACTGAGACCAAGAGCTGGAGACCCGCCTGCAAAGCTTGAAGAAATCTGATGCCAACATGGAAACATGCAAGCAAGCACAAACTAGGGATATAGCTCTCTACTGTGATTTCAACCCCCGGTATCAAGGAGAAAAACTGTATTCATTCAAAGACTTAGCTGAGTGTGAAATAAGTTGGTAAGAACCAGGCCACACCTGGCTCGAAGATAATACTTGTATTTACTTATTTTTCCCTACATTATTCATATTTACTTTTCATACTGATTCATCTGACTAATCCTGGATTGAATCCAGGGCCTCATGTATGCTAGACAAGCGCTTTCTCTGAGTGACATCTCTAGTCCTAATTTTACCAATTTTTAATGTCAATTTTAATAACAATGGGAAGGCATTGAAGGTTTCCAGAACGAGTGAAGTGCTGTCAATTTTGTTATTTGAAAAGATCAGTCTTTTGCAGTGTGGAAAACAGATCAAAAGGAGACAGGTTAAATGAGAGAAATCAGACAGAGCAGCATTGTATTAGTTTAGGTTTCTGGTCACTTGAGATATAGTGTGGCAGTATGGAAGAAGGAAAGTGGACCCTGCTGAGGGATATTGAGAAGAGAAGACTAATAGAAACTGATGAAAATTTAGAATGTAGGGTAGAGAGAGAGTGAGGCATTGATAAAAACCTGTAGGCTTCGGATTTAAGTAATTACACGTATGGTGGTACCATGCCTTTAGTTTAAAAGATTGGAAAATTACTATGTTAGGGAGAATATTTTTAGTTTGGTTTTAGGCATTTTTATTGAAGTGTCTGGAGAAATGTGAAGGCAGTTGAATATTTTACTCTGAGCTCACAAGAAACAAGGTTGGAGATACAAGTTCGTCATGTACGTGGAAACTGGCTATTGCGGTTGTGGATACAGGTGAAGTTACCAGGAGGAAAGTTTAAGTGAGTGAAAAGACTGGGAGACCATGGCTTGATCAGTTATGTTCGAAAGATCATCTTTATCAGTGGGATTGTTAGATACTGAAGCTTATGAGTTTTGTTTCTAGCTTTCCTCCACTTCATCATCTATTGAGAGATCACAGTGATTCTTGAAGAAGAGAGAGGTCTGCAGTGGTAGATTTTGTTGAAGACTCAAATAAGATCAGAAAATGAAAAATGTGAGTTGGGTGAAGCACTATTATGAACATTTGTTATTTTATTATATTTATTGTGATTTCAGGGAAATCGTGTGACCAGATGTTAGCTGGAATTAGGTAAAGTAAGAAGAAATGAAATATAGACAAAAATCTCAGACAATTTCAGAAGTCAGGGTATGAATAAGAGGAGAGATTGGGATAGTTGGAGAAGGATAAAGAGTTGATGAAGAGATTAAATATTAATAGCAGAAACTTTACTATGTAAAACATTTTAATAGAGAAGTGAAAAATCTAAAAAGAAATCTAGACGAAATTGAGAGCATGAAAACTATATTTAATAACAGGGAAAGACGAGTCAGATATTGTGAAGACAAGGCTGAGGAAACAAATGATATAATTAGGCATGACTCCAAAGTTAGAAATGAGCAAAGTAGCTGGATACACCAGCTGATGGATGACTCAAAGAGAACCAGCCTCAGAATTACGGATGTGAAGAAAGAGCAGAAGACAGCACCAAAGTACAAAGAATTTATTCATGGCAATAGTGCAAGAAAATTTCCCTAATATAGGAAAAGAAATTGACTTCCAGATACAAGAAGCTTACAGAACACCAAATAACCTCAACCAGCAACAAGACTCTCCACGACATATCATAAGCAAAACCTCAGAAATTCAACATAAAAGGATAATATTAAGAGCAGCAAAAGAAAAAACAGACATTATTCTACTAAGGCAAACTCATTTGAATTACTGCAGATTTCTCAAGGCAAACTTTAAAGGCCAGGAGAGCCTGGGGCAGGATCCTTCAAGCTGTAAAGACAGCAAGTGTCAACCCGAGTTGTTGCATCGGCAAGATTGTCCCTGAACATTGAAGAGGAAGAAAACATTTTCATGACAAAGAATCCCTTGGGAAATTTGCAACGACTACCCCAGCATTGCAGATATTACTTGGAGGAATCTTTGAGAGAGGCAGAGAAGCAAGCAGCACTGAAAACACACGGAGAAAAGGAAACATCTAATCAGCGCGGGCAATTGGCATAAAATCTTTGAAAACGTGCATGTGTAAAATTATGGATGAATGGATAAGTAGGAGAATAGACCAAATTGGGCAAAAATGTTAGTAATTGGTGAGATATGAGGAAACAATATATAAAAGTTGGAAGAAATCTGAAATAACTAAGCATACCTTTCTATTGCTTTAACTGTGATATACTTATGTGATTCAGATTTAAGTCCATTTAATGTAGCAATGTGATATAATGTAGCTTGTTTAATGTAGTAATTCACTTTTTTGATATTGACTGTGAGTTTATCCTCTTTGATAGGCAGCACAAAATGGAGGAACGGTGACATCTGAAGAGAAAATGCAATAAAGAATAGATTGGTATTTAAATCATTTGATTGATATACTTCAAAAACAGTACTGGCTGTTCTATAAAATCTGTGAAATTTCCCCACATCATTATTATTACTAATAGTATATTAGTGTGCAAAACAGAATAATTACATGCAACATGGGGAATTGACATAAAATCTTTAAAAAATATGCATGCACGCATATATGGATGGATAGGCAGATAAAATTATAAACCAAATCTAGCAAATTATTAGTTATCAGTCAAATGTCAGTAAATAAGTTATGAAAATTAAAAATTCTGAAATAACTAAATTTGCCTTCATATCTGTTACTTTAAGTAAACTTATGTGATATAGATTTAAGTTCATTTGATGCAGCAATGTGATATAGTTTTAAGTTTGTTTATTGTAACAATTTACTCACTAGGTCTTTGATGTAAGTTTATCCTAAGAAAACTGATTGATGTAAAGATAACCTTTTGAATGTAAAAACAAACGTGTACCTTCCAATACACAGCTAAGGCATCTGAAATTTAATTTCTTTTTTCTCATATTTACTCGGCTTTTGAGTTACACGGTTGTAGTTCTTTTCTTATGTGAACTGGTGGGTGAGACCAGGTTTAAAAACCTCAACAAAGGTATAACAAAATACAGAAAAAAGGGTTTGGCTGGACTCAGAGAAGAGGCATCAAGACTTGATCACAGTGGCCCATTTGAGGAATTGGAAGCTGAGCTAAAGAGTGGTGATCTAAGTGAAATGACTGAGATGCAGACGATCAAGTATGTTAAGTAGTGTATAGTCTCTCTGACTTGGGAAACCCATAATACAGTCATTCTATAGAACCACATGACGTGATAGCCAGAGTTGGGGGAAGGGATGGGGAGGGTGTGGGAGGGCCAAAAATGGGAATGGACTATAAAGTTGATATGATATATATGTGCATGGAGTATTCAAGTTTATTGTAAACATTATCTATTGCATATGTATATTAATAAAATAGTGGAAAAATAAATGAGAAAATAAAACTCAACAGAAAAGTCTGAGAAGAGGAGAGATGTTGAATATAGAAAGTTACTGAGCAGTATAAGGTACTTAAACATTGAGAATGGCATTGAGCCCTAGACAGGACAAAAAAAGCTCTTTATATTTTCAGGAGTGGCAGGAGGGGAGATAGGATAATTGAAAATGTATATATGTGTTTGATGTCAAGTACATGAAGCAAATCCTACGTGATGGTTTCTCTTTTCTTTGATAAATTCTTCCATTTTATAAAAAGGTGATTTGCAGAGCTTGGGAAATGAATAGTTTGAAGAAAGGAGAAAACTTTGACAATGTCTTCGAGGTGAGTACAGGAGCCAATGAGCCAGAGAAAGCTGATGAGGTTATTAGTTGGTGTTGAGGCTGGTGATTACAGCTTTACAACGGAGCCAATCGAGCCTATTGTGTGATTCTCTCAGGCTGCACTCCATGGCAGAGAGGCAGGCGTCAAGAATGCAGAATCATACATCTTCCATATGGGGGTTTTCTTAGAGGAAAAATTAATAAACCAAGTAGAAAGGCAATGAAACTTGCCGTTTGGACGAGACTGTGGTTGTAACAATGGAGCATACTAATCTAAATAACCCTGCTGAAGGTGCTCAAAGAGGAAAAAGGAAGTTGAGTTAGGAGGAAGTAAAAGAAGCATTTGATTAGAGATCATGACAAAGTCAAAGGAACTAATTGTAAATACCAGCGTGAGGGGAGAAGAAGCGGTGGTCGAAGAATTATTTGAATATATTGGGAGTATCGCTTTGGGTGCGGAAATAAATAAGGCAGGATTGTGTTTACCGGAAGTGCAGAGGCTGAGAAAGTAAGGATCCAACACATTGGGAAGCTACTCGATGGGCTGGGACGGGGACGGCGTGGAGGGATGGAGCCCCCGGAATTCTGGGAAGGAGTACAAACTGAAAATCAGTTTCCTTACTGACTTACAGACAATCCTCCTGTTTTTGAAAGAACGCTGTGTTTAAGAGTTGAAGAGCTTGGTGTGACTGAATAGCATATTTAAACTACAAATACCCAAAGGGATATATTTTTCTCTTTTTCTTTTGTTCTCTTTCTTGTGTTTTCCTTCTCTTTCTAAGAAAGAGAAAATAGTGAATGTATCAGTGGGGAGGAGGAGCGCTAATCCTGCTTCCTAGGTTGAGAGCACGTGAGATACGGGAAGATCGGGTTGTCCTGTGCAATAGTGTGAGTCTTCTAACCTGCAGATTGGAGGTGCGGTAGAAGGCAGCGGGACCACTCAGAGGCGAGGTCAGCCAAGCAGAGGGATTAACTAACCTCAGAATAACATTTGGGAGGGCTACTGCGAGGATGTAAAAGCGAGAAGGCCTGGTTCAGGGACAAGGATGTCCAGGATGAGATGGAAATTATGACTTGCTGGAAGGTCGAGGTGGGTGGACCCTGGGCCTGAAGGCCAGGAATGAGAGGTGCAGTGGTTTGCTTGCATTGGAAAGATCACGTGGAAGCGGAATACTTCTGCTGACTGTGGATAGACTCAGAGCTTCCAACTGCGAACGTGCCACAAATCCAAGACACACCTTCATTTCTTTAATCATTAATCTTGCTTATTCTCTCTCTCTCTCTCTCTCTCTCTCTCTCTCTTTACTTCTTGACCTTTGATTCCATCGTCATGTTCATTAAACGTTAGTATGTTGGGTTAATTATCTCACTTAACTCTACCGTTGGTGAAAAATTCAAAGTATATTATGATTACCAATTATTAGGGCAAGATGTGTGATTATCTATTGTTTGTGCAAAACCCAAACTGAAGTCTTTGAGGACCATGTGGTTATCACTTGAAATTACAATTAGAAGCTGAAGGTGAATGATTAAATTAAATCAGAACTGATGAGGAGGTTAGCAGGATAAAAGAGAGTTAGAGTGAGACAGTATAACTTTGTATCTATTTTTACTTCTTAGGGTCTTGACTGTTAAGGTGTGAACAATTATGAGCTAATAGGATTTTGACCTGACCTTTTGGCTGGCTCGATGTACTCATTTCTTGCCATAGATGGTCTGGGATGATTCTTCTGTTTGGCTGTCCTCTTATTTTAAAGTATTACAGCATTGTTATTAAGTTCTGAATATATTCAATAAAGTATTCTACTACCACGATGTTATAGGCATAAATACACTCATAAACTAATAAAATTTTGGACATATTTAACCTCGTAAGATTATAATGGAGACCACGAATTCCTATTGCCTAATAACGTTGTCATAATATTTTAATACATCACTCATGTTTGCGATGGCGTTGGCACAGCAAACTTACTGCACTGCCAGGATGTGCATGTTCTGTTCTTGATAAAAAATGAGAAAATTAGTAGATTTGTGTACTTACTGTACTGTGGTTCTTAGCTTTTTGAAAAAAGAAAATACTCTTTTTCTTATAAAAATAAGTTTACTGTAAAGCAGGGAGGTGCCCTGTTACACAGGAAGTAGCTTCATATATTGTGTGTTTGCAGCTGAGATCCCATGTTGAGTGGTTGACCCTGTACCTGGGTTTGTGTAAGTACACTCTCTGATGCTAGCATTTAGAAACGAATTAAAACGTATTGGTGGATGAATAAGCTTGTTCACCAAGTCAATTCAATATATGATTACCAATTAGATAAAAGTGTGTGTGTGTGTGTGTGTGTGCGTGTGTGTGCGTGCGTGTGTGTGTGTGTGTTATAGGCTAGAAAGAAGAATCTGAAAAATATTTGTTTATAATGATTATTTTAAGGAATGGGGATGTGTGCTCACTTTCTGCTTTTATTTATTTTTAATTTTTGCATCAGCAAGTTAATCATATATGTCCTTAAAATGAGTTAATTTTATATTATTTTGTGTCACAATTTAAAATGATAATCCATATTTGAGATTGGAATCTCTCATTAGACTTTATGACTTGTGGTCATTATTTGAATAAGAAGCATTTTTTTTAATTTTGCTTGTATACTTAACATACACAAGTTTCCTTATTTTTAAGTTATGGTCTTCTTTCAAAGTTTAAAGAGGGCAGTGTTTATGGCCTGAAAGACATAAAAATTCATTTATTTCTCTATGTGTAAATATTCGATATCACATATGTAAATATGTGAGCCATTTTAATGTATAAAATATGAACTCAAGATACTTAAAAACTGGGACATATTAAACCGATCATAATGAAAAGAGAAATTTGGCAGTTGTTAGGAAAAATATGAAAAGAGTTCCTGGAATCGAAGTTGAGGTAATTAAGGTATTTTTCATACTTACGAATCATTAAATATATACCTTGATCCTTCATGCAGGGGCAGTTTGCAGTAGTGTGCTGTGGGTGCTGCAGGGAGAAGCGAAATAGGTGAGTGCTTAAGTTTGATGAAGAAGAAGAAATTAGAAAAGAATTTCAAGAGGATGGGCTCTTGAAGTGAGCACGGAGGATAACTAGGAGTTAAATAGGTGAAAGATTGCAGTAGAAATGAATGTCACAAGCGATGTCAAAAGAAATGATTATATTAACTGGGAAATGTACTTTCAGTCAAGAATAATAGATGTTACTGGAGTAAAGAGAGGTAAGGTCTAGGAGGGCTTAGGGTGCTCTGTTGATACTACCAACATTAATCACTCTAGCTTCGGGTATGAATTTTTTTTATAGTCGATGTACTTTTTGAGCCCTGCCTTCTATTCTTCAGATTTTATTCTCTTTCCCTTATTGCATCTCTACCTAAAATTATAACTGCTGGTGTTCACGTTTACTGTCTGGTGATTGCAGTCCACAGGAATTCCTCAGCAGCAAAATGGGCTTTCATAAATGTCTGTGGTGGAGTTGAGTTGCTGACACAATATGAGAACCCTATGGATGAGTGGGATATGTACGAGTAATTGCGTGCGCGTGCGCGCGCGCGCGCGCGCGTGTGTGTGTGTGTGAAGTACTTAAGGGCAGCTAGTCTTCTATTTAGAAATATACCCTACACCCTGACATCACCACACTCGTGACAGTAATGTGGAGAAAGAGATGACAATGTCTAGGGAAGGGTGGTTGCCAAAGAAACTAGCCTCAAGTCTTAGCTTTGTGAGATGCAGGGTGGACTGAACAGAAATGAGATAAATATCTGTCTAGAGATCAGAGGGTGAACAGAAGTACTGGAGTTCTTCATACTGTTGAATTCTATAATTTTAAAACTTAGTATCTCACTCTGTACATTCCATATTTCAGCATCTCATTGGAACATTGTGAGATAAAAATCCATTTGTAGAGTTCAGGGAGTGAAGGAGAAAAATATGCCTACTTGGAGGCTTCAAGTTCATGGTGGTAGTAGACATTTGGGGTCAGGAATCCAACATTTGGAATAGAATATGAACCCCAGGTTTTAGCACATTTCAGAATATCCAAAGTGACATTTTCAAAGTAAAATGCTCTGAACTTCTCTCCGTCCTTCAATGGAGTTCAGGCCTGTAAAGTTTGATGATGTCCCACAGTGGGTGTGTGTGCACAGTGGGGCTGAGAACATTGGTGAAGTGTGAGCACCTAAAGATACCCTTAGCAACAGCAGCCACTCTGTTACAGATCATATGCGTTTTAAGCTCCATCATTTTACCTGATCTTCATGATAACCTCGTGAGATAAATGTTAACTCATTTTACAAAAGGAGAAACTGAGATTTGAAGAAAATCGGTAAATTTTCTTAGTTTCTGTAGTGTAGAAATAGCAGAACTATATCAACCCCTACTCCTGGTTTTGCTAGTACTGAAATCGTCTTTGACCTGAAATCCCATCCATTCAACAGACAATGTTTGAATATTAAAATTTTTTTCTTCTATTAGAGTCACTATTGTGTTTTTCTCCCCCTTTTAGGTGTAATAGCCAGTGGAGTTGAATTCTGGAGAACTGCTTCCACAGAAATACAGTCAAGATTTTAGAAATTTGGGTTTGGTAATAGCTTTGGAATGAGCAAAGTTGACTACTGTGTCATATTTTGGTGACAATAGCCTCAGTTTCTGGATTTTTCACATGTTGAAGTTTCTTCATTGCAAAAATACATGGGGAATTTTCAATGATTGTTACAAGGAAATTTCAGATGATAAATTAATATTGAAATGCATACTGAAGGAAAGCAGTGTTAAAGGCTTAATTTTTCCCTCAAAGTTGTAATATATTGACTAGCTAATGACTTCTGAACTTTAGGGATCAAAAACAGATATGTGAAAGTTTTTACTAAGCAATTTCAAATCCTGAGGCAATTTTTCAGGAAAAAATAATTTCCTCTCTTAAGTTATGAACTTTCAAATATTAGTCAAAGATACGAGTATTCCCATTTGTGTTCCCATTTTGAAAATGTTTCAAATATTAGTCAAGGATATGAGTGTTCCTAATAATTCTTTGTTTGAGGAAGCACTCTAGTCCTTTTCTTTTTCCTGAGAAGATCACATTTTCCTGAGAGATTCTATATTTGCGCAGTTTTAAAACTACATCTACATAGAATCACATCCCTCAATGGAATCTTGACCTTACAACATTCTTCAGAAAATTCTGAAAGTTTCTAGATGTCAATAGAACAAATTCAGAATTCAGTCTTGGTTTAGCACGCACGTCATTGAGCTGGTACCTTTGGATGACACATACCTTAAACAACTGACTGCAGGACTGACGGTAAGCGAAACGTTATTCAGCGGGAGCTTTAATGTAATCCAACATTGTTACCAGGTGAACTCTTAGATTAGTGTGATTTGCTATTGAGATTATTCATCTCAGAAATAGAAAAGTTGAGTCTATTCATCCACTTCCAATCCCTTTGTGTGTTTCTCCCGCCTATCAGATGGGTCGGGTACACTCAGTATGGCCCCACCTGATTGGACAACTGAGAGGTGGATTATGGAATGATACCGTGTCATTCACATTGTTGATGTACCTGTAGAAAAGAAAGCTTAGTAAAATATAATGGAGATCCAGTACTCAAATCTTTTTAACTCAGTACCCTTTCTCATTTCTGTTTGTCTGGATTCACAGTCTAAGGGGTAGTTTGCACCGTAAATGTGCTTTCTAAGCCAGGGTGTAAATGGGAAAGAAGATGGAACGTTTCTACTTTACCAAAGGAAGACTTTCTCGAAGACTTTTGAGCCTTCACACTGAGCTACAGCCCCAGCCTTTAATTAAGTATGCATGTATGTATGTATGTATGTATGTATGTATGTATTTAGAGACAGGATTTCCCTGAGTCATTAAGCTGTCCCTGCTGGGCTTGAATTTGTAATCCTCCTGCTTCAGAGTGCTGAGGTTACAGACCTGTGCTACTGGGCCCACCTCTCAAACACTCCATTATCTATTTATTCAACGTATTTATGGCTTGAAAATTGACTTTTAAGTATTAAATTCTGGTTATTCCACTCTGCTTTAGCCTTTAGAGGCTTTGAGAGCAACAACTGGAGTTGCCTAGAGGGGTTATAGCATTACTTTCCAACGACATGTATTTTTGAACTGAGGCTTGAGCCAGAATATGCAGCCTGCTTAGAAAGTGTATATTTTTACAGAAATAAAAATCTACATTGTACTCAGTTAGGCCATTTTTGTCCACTAAGTGAACAGTCAATCAACCTGCTGGAACAAAGTTCTTAAGTATTCCTCAGAGCTGCACTTACCATCATGCTTAGTAAAACAGTTGGAATAGCGACCTTTTGGCATATTTCTTTTTAGTGCAACCTTTTTATCCAGGTAGGCACAAACCACAGCAGTTCACTTCAGGATAAGTCATAATCACCCTGATCAAGATCATTAAAATTCTTTTATAAGGGGAGAAAAAAACTTATTGTCTGTATCTCGATAAATGTAAATAAAATAAGTCCAAAACCAATCCAGATCACCTTGAGTCACACTCAGAACTTCTTGTCTCATACATTCTGATACATAGTCCAGAAAATGATGCGGTAATAGAAGAAGGATGTGATGTGGGCTCTTAATTATAGTCCTTGCAAGAAACGGGGCCAGTTAAGTAAGAAATAGAAGTTTACTCTGGGAAAATGAGTTTGAAGAAGGTGTTTCCAGTGCAGAAAGCTTAGAGATCATTTTTGGCTTAACAAAAAATTACTATCAATTATAGTGAGAACCATTTGAATACTTTCCAGAATTGCTCCAGTTGGGATAAAAAACAGTGACAACACTGCACCAATTGTCTTATCAATAAAAGATAAGAGCGTGAAGAAAACGAAGCACATAAAAATTAAAAACTTGTGACATGTCAAAAAAAAAAAAAACACCCTCCCGCATTTGTCATAACAATGACAGGATATACTCACTAGAGAAGGGCACTTGAAACAAGGTGCAAACACCATCTCCACACACTCGGAAGCAAATATCACAGATACGAAGTAAGCACTTCCTAAGAGGATGTTTTAGAAGTGAATAGAGAGGAGTGGAAATTCATCTTTCCAGAGGTAACCGGAAAGGCCAACTGTCAGTCATCTTAAACATGCAAAAATAAAAGGCCAACAAGATATATGCAATGCAAGTGCAATTCTTGAAAAATTATAAGTAGAAATTGTTATGTAAAAATGGAATTAGAGAATTAAGAAAAAATTACATGTTTAAATGGATTATTTTAATTAAGAATTCTAGGCACACTAAAGGTAAGTAGAAAAAACCTCCAAAAATACCAAAATACCAAAACAAGCCAAAACAAAATGGTTAAGAAAAGCCAATAACTTATTAATTACAGAAAATTTATAGATAAAAAATATATAACCCTTTAGCTCAGCTCAGCTAATTTAATATTTTTTGCTGAATAGTACTGTCTCCAAATGCCTGTGTAGAAGTCCTAGCTTCTGTTATATCCATAATGGACGGTACTTGGAGGCACGATCTTTAAACAGGTGATTAGATTGAAATCAGAATAAAGGGTGGGCCGCCATCCAACATGACTGCCATCTTAGTAAGAAAAGGAGATTAGGACACAGACATGCACAGAGAAAAAACCATGAGGGGTGACCGGGAAGATGGCCTTATTTGTAAGCAAAAGAGAAAGATCTCAGGAGAACTTGCCCCGTCAACTACTTGACCTTGGATTTGTAGCCTTCACAAATGTGAGAAAGTGTACTTCTGCTGTGTAATCATCTTGCCTGTGGTGTTTCCTTATGACTATCTTAGAAAAATACTCCACTGAATTTTATGAAAAGAGAACACATAAAATTAATATTGAGGAGGAAATAAACATTTAAAAATATTGAATAAAATAAAAGTTAGACCACATTAAATTATTCTATAATAATAAAAATACAAAAATAATTTTCTAGGCATATACTAATTTTAAAAAACTAAAGAAAAAAATGGCAAAATAAAAGAACCATTAATAAAGAATTTAAGAAAGAGTTCACAGGTTTTAAATCACAAAGAAAGGGAGACTTGTAATTATCTTCATAATTGCAGACAAAGCATTTGACAAAATCCAAATTCTTGTTAAAAATTCTCAGAAAAATGGAAAAAGAACAGAAAACTTCCATCTTGCTAAAACCTCTGGCTACTGACTTAGTGGTGGAGCCAACACTGAAATGAAGACTTCACGCAGTAAGTGAAGGGTTGGAGAATGGCACAGGGCTTAAAGGGCTTGCCTAGTAAGTGCAAGGCCCTGAATTTGATTCTTCAGCACCTCATAATCCAGGTGTGGTGGTGCATGCCTGTAATCCCAGCACTCCAGAGGCTGAGGAAAGAGGATTGCTTTCAGTCCAGGGTTAACCTGGGCTGCATCGTGAGTTCAGGACCAGGCTGGGCTATAGAGCAAGACTCTGTTTCAAAGCAAACAAATAAACAAACCAAAAAGAATAGGGCAAGTGGAAAGCTGAGGGATTCCTTGGAAAAGAAGAGGTCCAATAATATTTATTTAGAGATTACTTGATTGTGTAGAAAATTTGATGTAATCTATAAAACAATTTGAAATAGTTGTCAAGATTATAAAATACTAGAAAAATATTCAAAACATTATTTTCTCTAAGTGAGCTATAAAATTATAAATTAAAATTAGATATCTAATAACTTTTCCAAAAGCACATAAAATATTAAATAATTAGGGGTAAATTTGACAAAAGATATGAAAATTCCATAGACAGTCCTAGCTATACTAAGGAAGACTTAAATAAAGCATTGTGCCATGGATTAATTAATTCATATTATTAAGTCATAATTCTCTCTAAATTTTCTATAAATGAAGTCAAATTCCAAACAAAATCCCAGCAAATATTTTTGGAGAAATTGGTAAATTTATTCCATAATCTAGTGAAAAAGAAAATACTCTGTAATTTTAGTGAAAATGCAAAATATTTGCATACGGTTAAAATAACATTGAAAATTAGAATGTATTTAGATGATTAAAATTGCCTGGTTTCAAAACATTTTTAAGCCTTCAGTGAACAAGACAATGTAATATTGGAATAAAAACAAAAATAGATCACAAGAACAGAATAAAGCACTTATACATGCTCGACACATATATGAACAAACAATTTTTTGACAGTTCACTGAAGGAAGAATTGTTTGTAATAAACAGCTCTAGAAGAAGCAGAAATCCATATGCAAAAACAATCACCTTTGATTTGTACCGCATGAAATTGACTCACACAAATATTGAAATCTGTCATAGACCTAAGTGTCAACTCAAAGCTGTCACGCGGTAAGGAGAAAACATAAAAGAATACATTTCTGACTCTAGGTTAGACCAGATTTTCTGAACCCCAGGAGTACTGACATTTGAGGCCAGATCATTGTTGACTGCAGCTCTGTGCATTATGGGAAATTTAGCCATACCTTGGCCTATCATGGAAGCTGGTAGTGCCTTCATAACTACGACAACCAAAAGGTCTTCAGACTTTGTTAAATGTGCACAGAAGCTTTGGTTGAAAACCACTATGTTAGGCAAAAGTGCCTTAGGTTAAATACACTAAAATCATGACTCATAAAGTAATAATTTGATAAAATTGGACTTGAGCAAACTTGGAGATTTCTGCTCCTAGAAATCATCATGAAGATGATGAAAATCATCTTGAAGATGAAGTTGTTTCACAAACAGGGAAACAATTTCTATATCAAAGAACTGGAAAACGACTTGTTTGTACTGATAATATGGGGAGAAGTCTCAAAATTCAATTAAAATAATAATTGTAATAATAACAATAATAAGCCTACAAAGAAGAAATGTGGAAAAGATTTCAGCTCACTGAAGTAAATCTCCAATGCTAATAAGAGTTGTTCAACAGAGAAATCCAACTTACGATATACGGTTGAACAACTATTAAAATAGTATAGGTAAAAATACTGACCAAAGCAATTGCCAGTGAGAATACAGAGAAACAGGAACTCTCCTATACTATGTAGCCATATGAAACGACACTACATTGGAAAACAGCTTGTCAGTTTCTTAAAATTTGCATGTATACCTACCGTATATTCTAGCCATTCTACTCCTAGGTACCTGGCCAGGACAAATGAAAACACACTTTTATACAAAGATTTCCACAGAAATCTTCATAGCTGGCTGGGGTATAGCTCAGTGATCAAAGCACTTACCTCTTCGTGCTCTGTGTCCGGGCTCTTGCTCTCCTTGTGCCATTCTCTTCCTGAGAGTTTCCTTTATGCCTGGAATTCTCTTCCGCCAGTGTCATCCTCGTGGTCACTTCTAGCTCATTACCTTTAGATTACACTACTCTGGCTGAAATATCATACTTGACATTGTCCTAGTCAACTCCGGCCGCCATAATAAACACAATAGGCAGGGTAGCTTAAACAGCGGAAATTACGTCCTCCCAGCTCAGGAGAATGGAAGGTCAAGATCAAAGCGTGAGCATTCAGTACCTGGTCGGAGCCACTTCCTGGCTTCTAGATGGCTGTTTTATCACTGTGTGCTCAATGGCGTTTCCCTAGGGTGAGTTTGTGGAGAGGAGGAAGCTGTCACGCTGCCTCCGGCTCCTGTAAGGGTACTAATACCATCATGAGGGCCCTGCCTCATGTTCATGCCTAAGATAGCTACCTCCTCATCACATCCCAGCTCAGAGTTTCAAGATATCAATGTGGGGAGGACATAGTTAGCCCATACCAGTTACCTCACTGATGTTTCATATCCTTATCTGTTTTACCCTGAACGCTTGTCACACTCTAAAAGTCGAGACATTTTACGTATTTATCTTGGAAAGTATCTGCATTGCTTCATTGACTCATAGAATCATGAAGGAGGAGATTTTCATTGTTCTTGGTGATTATCCAGTGCCTCAACAGATGTGTGGCAGAGAGTTGGTGCTCAGTAAAAAGTTTTCATTGCGAACTCTAAGGGTCTGGTATGTCTTAGGGGTTCAAGTGAGTTGTGGAGATAGTGAAGACACAACCCTCCTGTTCAGAACCCTAGAACTGTGAGACAAGAACTGTGCTTTAGGAAACATTTAGTGATACTTGGATCCACAGCTGTGAATACTTTAATCAATCAGTGGTATGATGAAAAAAATACTTCTCCAAAAATTTCTCATTATCAAGGGTATAGTAAAGTATCTGAATAAGAAATATAGAAATAATTTAAATCTCAAGGCCTGATAAAGACATATGTTCCTTATAAAATTAGGTCTTTTTTCTGTACTGTAAAATAAACAGCTGTGAGAAATTGGCTCAACATTTCCCTTGGCGAAGCTTATGATATATTTCAAGTAAGAACACAGGTTTACATTATCCATCTTGTTTTCAATATCTATATGATTTGTCCTTGTGTAAATAGGCCATTCAAATAAATGACTCTACTTAGCATACAATGTATATTGGTTGCTGCAGAAACTGTGATTATATTTAGGAAAAAGCAACCATTGGGTCTTCCTCAAAAAAGGGTTATATTCTAGGGGAATAGCACACGGGAAATAGCTGATATAAGGAAACACATGTCGGGTACATTTTACTTGAATTTACCAAGATGTAATGACTTGGAAGAGACTTAAGATGACAAATGTATGAAGTTTTTAGAGCAGGGGTCCCCAATCCCCAGACCAGGGACTGGTACCAGCCCATGGCAATGGGGAGAATGGGTCATTGAGATAGATTAGGTTTGAATGGCTCTGCAGATCTGACAGGAGGCAGAGTTCCTGCCCCCTCCTCTCCTTCTGCTACTGCCATTTCAAACAGCCTACATTTCAAATAGCATGCTGTTGGTCGCCTCTAACATTCCCCATGCATAACCAGAACCTCCTCATCTTCCTTCTGCTATTTTAAAGCAATAGTTTTTATAAAAGTTTCTGAAAGCTGGCTACTAGAAAAACTGAAATTACATGCAAAAAAGATAATGTGGTAACCCAATGATGTACTTTGTTTTACAAAACAAACAAACAATTAAGTGTAATGAGGAGAAAAGACAGAATGGCTATTTAAACATTTTAGAAAAATGCACACAAGAAATGAAATTTAGTAAAAATTTAATATTTCTCCATCTTCCTAAAATGATGTTGTTATTTATGTGTTGCAAACTGTAAGAATTGTAGGTGATATTTATTGTGATCTAAAATATCCCACAAGCGTGTCATGTGCCTGGAAATGGGGCTTCGGGAAGGTGGCTGGATCATGGGGTGCTGTACGTAGGAGTGAGTTAGTCTACTCGGGAGTGCAGACCTGGAGGTGCTGTTAGGTGGTAAGCCCTGGCTGAGGGAAGTGGGTGATGGGGGAGAGTGTGGCAAGTTCTTGTCCCTACCATGTCCCCTCTTCTTGCTTTTTCTGCTCCTGCCTGCCGCACTGTTTCTGCCTTGAAGCCAGCCAACCATGAACTGAGCCTTCTGCAACTGTGAGCCAAATGAGTCTCTCTTCCTTTAACATCCCGGTGTCTGATATTTTGTCCCAGCAATGGGAAAGTGGCTGATACAGTATTTATAGCTTTTTGGATGGGAAGAGTATTAAGGGAGACTGAAAATACCCAACACTAAGGCAGGCACTTCAGGGACCAGATAGGTATACCTGTGTTTCAGATGGATTCTTATGAGATGCTTCTAATACAGTATTTGATTTAAAGACTGTTCTGTCATGTTCTTTTTTTTTCAGGACAATCCACCTGCCTAAGGCTCCTAAGTGCTGGGATTACAGATGTGCACCGCCATGCTCAACCTTATGTGGTGAGAGGGAACTGAACTCAGGGCCTTGCTGTTGCAAGGCAAATGCTTTAACTGCTGTGCCATCCTTCCAGCCCCTGTCCTGTCATGTTCAGTGATGGGTGCATAGAATTTCAATCAAAGCATTTAATTAACTACTTTGTTATGCTGAGAAAAAAATGTGGATTCTGTAGACATAAGGAACTTTCTGACCACAAACCACGTGATTTGAAATTAGGATTAGAATAAAAAGTTTCCCTGCTGTCAACTGAATTCTACATCTTTTTTGTTATTGGATGAGGCAGGAAAAAATAAAATGTGTGTGTGTGTGTGTGTGTGTGTGTGTGTGTGTGTGTGTGCGTGTGTGTGTGCGTGTGTGTGTGTGTGTATTATGCAGCTGAATTCCATTTATGATGGGACAGACCAGGATTACAGGTGCCAAATGACAGTCAGTCATAGGAATGTTTACTTAGCGTGTTCTCATCTGCTTCTTTAGTAACACTTAGATTCTGACAACTATGATAGTAAATGTCGTTTTAAGGCTAATAAAAATGGTGCCTGAGATCTTTTAATTTTTTGTAGGAAAAGATTAGAAACATGGTAAGTTTGGCTGAGGCACAAGACCTAATATTGTCCCATAAAAGTTGCACTCAAAAGCTAGTTTTTGCAAAAATAGTGTATTACTGCCGTGTGTTCTCCATACACAGTAGTAGACATCAGTATAAGGAGCATGCCATGATGTTGTCTCTAAAAGATGTAAGTTCCATGATGGAGGAAAAAAATAGGGGAAAAAAAAAGAAACGAAGAGGACATTGCTGATGCATATGTTGTCTATCACCATCTTCAAAGTTTCTCTTTCAATGATATGACATTCTTTCCAATTGTGAGGGATTAGGCCTATAAGCCTTCTATCACAGAGATTTATTTTAACAGAATGTTTCACATTTAAAATTTGAAAATCTAAAATACACTGTAGTAATTCATGTTTGTTTGAACGTGCTACTGATGCATTGGTTCTGTAGCTCCCTGGAGATGGCAGCCTCTCTAGGCGGTACCTGCTTCTCACATGGTAGCCCTGCTTTCTTCATGGCGGGTGTGCCTGCTCGTGGTTTATTTCAAGGGCATGCACCCGTAACAGGACAAGGACATGAGCTGAGTGTGAGGGAGCATGATGCTATCCAGTGGCCTCCAAGGGGATCTGTGCATGGAATTTGCAGCCTAGAAACACATGGCACTGCAAAGGGAGACTTGGGGCAGATTAGAAGAGCAGATGTCTGTGCTGGAGGATTGTGATTCTCACAGAAAAAGGGCCTAGCAAATCTCATGTTTGTTTGCTGCTATTTTTCTCCAAACCTAGAACATAATAAAAATTCAGGCAGCTTGTTAGATTCAAACAGAACTTTGTGGATGAAAATAACAGCTCGTGAGAACAACAATAAAAAAGAACATTAGCATAAACTTATTCCTTAGAAGAAAAAAATACATATCTTTGAAGTTAAAGTTAGAGGCTCAATGTTAAAGAGATTTTTTTGTTGTTGTTGTTGAAAATGCTTCTTGTTGATTGATTTATGTATAAGGAAAGGCAAAACCAATAATTGGAGTCGTAAGAAAGCACATGTTTAAAAAGAAGTGCATTTTGAACTGTGGAAAGAGCCTGTAGAGAAGATCGTAAGAACATTTAAAAATGTTCGTATGAAGTATAGGAACGTTCTCGAGGAATTCTTGGTTATCGTTGATATGGTGTTTGACTTATTAAATATTTGTGTCGATAAACAGAGGTGAAAAAAAATCTCAGATGTATTTAAAGCTAGGATTCTGGAAGTGAGTTAGTAATCCCAACTGACGCTTGTTTTCAGAGCAAGGAACCAAGGAGTGAGCTGAGGTCCAGCGGAGGAGGACACTTATTATGGAGGTGCAGATTTGTCAGAATTTTCATGGCTCTGGAGTCCCAAGTGGCAGCTCTTAGTGGCAGGGTTAGTCCAGAACTCAGCTGAGGGGAGGGTGACCCTTGAGTCAGAGTTGGCTGGATTTCAGGGTCTCGATTCCCTTAGCAGGCCAGTTACCTGTGGTTCTGAGAGCTGTACCTGGAAGCTCAGCTCACAGCCTGTTCCTGCAGTACTTTTAACAACACCGTACATTTTATTCCCTGTATAAACCTTCTATTTTCCTTTTGAAGTTTCCTGTGTCCAGTTCTTTCCTGTTCATAATAGCCAATATATTTTCTGTTGCCTGTGATGGGACAGGGACACAATAGGAGAATACATCCTTATCATAGACTCCCAGTGCCACCTTGCCTGCAGGCCTTTGGAGAGGGAAGACTTTGTGATTGTTCTCTTCCTAATTTGTTTCCTTTGAAATCAGAAAGAGACCCACTCTTTGTAACCTTCAACAAGCTACTTAATTTCTCTGTGCCTGAGAATTATAATAGGTGCCTGCCTTATAAAAAGAGGAGAATTAAATTAAAGGATGTGTACCGTGCGAAACACAATGTACAGTACATAGTAAACAGTCCATAAGTGGGATCTCGATGAGTGTGGCCACAACTCTATGGACTCCTGACCACTTGTTAGAAAAGATGTAATAAACGCTTTGGATACCCTTGAAGGAAAGAAAGCAGGCTTCTTTCAAATCTATTGCAAGGCTTGACACTTTGAAGGCATTTAATTCTTCTTCAATGACTTTTTCTCAACGAAGAATGTATGAGGTGAAAGTATTTTTGAACTTCTCAAAAATGTATTGTTATTTTTGAGGGGGGCAATTAAAGTATGCGGTTACACTTCATAGAGCTTTTCTTGTAAGAAGAGATAGAAGGACTTTTTTAAAAGGAAGCTTTGTATGGTGTTTATTTCAGATGTGGTACTTCATGTGTCATGAAAAGGAAGCCACGAGATACCGTTCTGTCCTCAAGCTCGCACACCTACTTATCTGCAAGAGGTTCTCTACAATCATCCCAGGAGATTTTTCTATTGTGTTTGGTCATTGCTGTCTCATCCGGCCCTTGGGCTCTATAATTTTAGTAGATGAAATACGTAGAAGACTTAGGTCGCAGTTATACTTTTGTGCTCAGTTTCTTATCTCATGAGAAGTTCAACCATCTTTATTTGCTTCTATCAATAATCTGGTCCTCAGCAGCTCTGGCTAATTTTTAAATTTTATTCTTTTCATTTTTAGAAATCCAAGGCGGGGGTGGGGGGAAGCACATTATAACTGGTCCAATCTAGAAGTTTATTGACCTTCAGTAGAAGCTTAGAGCGTTTTTTCAAGAGTAGATATGCATTTTGGTTTTGATTTTAGCCCAATAGATCTTTTCCTGTTCCTTTCTGATTTTGGTTGGTATTTGGATAACTAAGATAAACAAACAAGGACTTTAAGATATTTAGGCTGAGCACTGATTTCAAACATTGAGACAGGAACTAACAACAGAGTCAAGTTCTCTTAAATGAAGTCTTTATGTAATGTGTAGCGGCATGGCTACATTTAAAAGTGTTCTGGCATTTATTTCCCTGGGAAAGTAAATAAGATTTACCACTTGGTTCAGAAATTTCACCTCTAGCTACATCCAGGAGACAGGAAAATCTATTGCCACACAAGCTACGCACTATCTACACTAATTCGCACACAGGTACCCTGTGACCACAGCAACTACTGTGTGAAACAGCCAAATGGTAAAACTACCCAGTGTCATAAAGGAAAGCACACTGGCGCACGCGGGTGATTGGCACACTATGCTAATGAAACAGGGCAGTCACAAAGATATATTATTCTGGGAAGCAGAGAAACGGCACAGCAGTTCAAATGCATGCCTTGCAAATGCAAGGCCCTGAGTTCAATCCCCAGGACTACATAAAGACAGGTGTGGTGGCACACGCCTGTAATCCCAGACTCAGGAGGCTGAGGAGGAGAATTGCCATGAGTCCAAGGTCATCCTGGGCTCCGTGGTGAGTTCAGGACCAGCCTGGGCTACGGAGTGAGACCCCCGTCTCAGAAAACAAAGCATAGTGAAACAAAACAAAACAACAAAATGCAAAGATATGTAATTCTATCTATGTGAAATATCTAGAACAGGTAAATCCATAGACAGGAAGTAGATCAGAGTTTGACTAAGGCCTGGGGATGAGGAGAGAGTTGTGAGGTAACTGTGGGGAGGTAACTTCTGAGAACAGGATTTTCTTTTTGGGTGATGCCGATTTTCCATAAATGATTGCAGCAATGGTTGCGTATGTCTATGCATGGCTGAACTGTATGGTATGTGAATTACTTATATTTCACAATAAAGCTATTATCAAACATTCTTTCTTTCTTTCTTCCCTTCCTTCTTTCTTTCTTTCTTGTTTCACTGTGAGGGATGTTGCCACGTGGAGTCTCACAATATGAAGCGCAGGATTTCTTAAAGACAGGAAGATGATTAATCAACAGAAGAGAACTTCTGCCATCCTGGTTTACTTTCAGTGGAGTCCACTTGCTTTCTTTTCGTTCTCATCGTTACCATAGAGATTAAGGATCTATGACTGCGCGTGGTTTAGACAAGAGGCTTCTTAAACTTCATCAGAAACAAAAGGGCAAAGGGCAGCCTCAGCGGGCGGAGGGTCGGCACGACAGAGCTAGAGGCCCGTTCCGCCTGGCCGGGCTGTGGGCAGGCGCTGCTGACTCATTTTGTGCAGCGCAGACTCGCCTGCTCCACATGTCACAAATCGTCAGAGTGGACCCTGGGAAAGATGGGATGGCTTATTAATTTCAGGTGTGCCGTGAAGCTCTCCACAGCAGAATTCTCACCTCTCCGTGTTGTTATTGCAACTTAAAAAAATAACACAATAACATGACATTTCATTATCAAGTAAGTTAAATAGGAACGAGTGGGAAAGATGTTAATCATACTGTCTAGAGGCATACAATATTATATTTAAAGTGAATGAATTTTTGGTATAGTCATTTAGATGGCTTGAAAGCATTATTCTAAAAGCTGTTGAAAAAAACCCCTCAGGATAATTACCTTTATGTAAAATTTTTTCCCCATAGGAAATGCTTATGGTGGAAGTAATGCTGTCAGGAAAAACTGTGTATTGTGTACTTGCATGTGTATGTGTATGCATGTATGTGTGTTTATAATTTAGACATGTGTATTTGTAAGAATTCAGTCACTGCAATAGGACAAAAGGTAAAGTTATTAATACTATCAAGTAACTGAAAGTCTTTTAGACAAGAAGCTTTTGGCATTTTAAAACAATCATGAATGATTTAAAAATGAAGAACACTGTTGGCTAGTATCTGTGTTAAGGCTTTGTGGAAAGTTATTTCTTTGTACATTTTCCCCCAGATGTTATTATTTCTATTAGTACATATTTGTGATAAGCAAATTTACGTTCAGTGTGAGGGACTGGTGCACACACGTATCTTACAGCCATCGCTCTCACTTCCCGTCCACCATGCCCATCCTCGCACACTCTTCTATGTAAGCTCCTGTTCCTCAGGTGTATCTATTCTCTCTCTCTCTCTCTCTCTCTCTCTCTCTCTCTCTCTCTCTCTCTCTCCCTCCCACACTCCCTCCCTTTCCCTTTACTTATTTATCTTTGGGTTTCTCAACAATATCATGCAATAGTCTTCTGGGTCTGATTCCTTTCACTGAGCGTAATGGTCTCAAGGTAAACCCATTTCTCTACGAAAGACTGAAATTCCTCTTTCGACATGGCAGAACAGCCCTCTATTGCATATACACAGTGGATAAAGAAGATCCAGCATGTATACTCAATAGAGGCATATTGGCAGCTTCCATTGTTTAGGTATCGCGAGTTGTGCTGCTATTAACATGGGTATGCATGTATCTTTTAACGTTTTGGAAAGATATTCAGAAGAGGTATGGTGCGTTCAATCAAAGATCTGATTTCAGATTTTTGAGGAATCTCCATGCTACTTTCCATAATGGTTGTACTGGTTTACAGCTCCACCAGCAATGTAAATATATTTCTTTCCCACACATCCTTGCCAGCATCTGTTGTTTTTGTATTTCTCTAATGACTAAAAATGCTGAACAGCTTTCATTTATTTTTGACCATTAGTCCTTCTTCTGAGAACTACAGGTATATATTACAATTGCCTATTTTTTAATTGGGTCTTTCATTTTGGGTTCTTTTTTCAGTTCTTTGTATATTCTGGGTGTTAGCTCTCTGTCTGAAGAAGGAGGTAAATGTTGTTTCTTGTCCTATCCCTTCTTTTCTCACCCTGCTGATTGTTCCCTTTGTTGTGCAGAAGATTTTTAATTTGATGAAATCTCAATTGTTGATTCTTGGTGCCACTTCCCGTGTAACAGATCTTTTATTGAGGAAGTTTTTGTCTATGACCATCTCCTCAAGGGCTTTAATCAATTTTGCCCTCCAGCAAATTTAGTGTTTTCATTTTTAGTATCTAGGTTTTTGATCCTTTTTGATTTTAGTACAAGGTTTAAGATGTGGGTCTAGATTCATTCTTCTGCATGTGGAAAACCAATTCCCACCGCATGATTTGTTTAAAAAGTTTGTCTTTCGTGCAATATATGTTTTTGACCACTTTGTCAGAGATCAGATGACTGGGTGTTCAAGGTTGTCTCTGCATTCTCGACTGTCTGCTTTTGTGCTAGTACCATGTGGTTTTTATCCTGGTTGCTTTGCAGTGTAAATTGATATCCAGAATTGTGATGTTTTCTGCTTCTGTCTTGTGGCTCAGGATTGCTCTGACTATTCTGGGTCTCATCTGGTTTCCTATGAATTTTAGAATAGTTTCATATAGTTCTGGGAAAAAATTCTGTTGGTATTTTGATTGGGATTGTATTGAATTTTGTGTGTCGATTTTGTATTCTGCAACCTGGCAGAAATGGATTTTATCAGCTTGAGGAAAGATCCTTCTATACATATAGGCATCAGGATTTTTATCTTGAATGGATGTTACATTTTGTCAAAGGCTTTTTGTCTGCATCTATTGAGATGATTGTGTGTTTTTTTTTCCTTTCTTTTGTTTATGCGTTACATTACATTAAGTGATTTATGATGTTAAGCCATTCCTACATCCTTAGGATGAAGCCAGCTTAGTTATGGTGTTTGATCTTTTTAATAAGTTGTTGCATTCTGTTCACAAGTCTCTTGTTGAGGTTTTCCATTAATATTTGTTAAGGAAATTCACCTATAGTTTTTTCTTTCTTCTTTGTTAAATTTTTGTCAGGTTTTGGTTATCGGCGTAATGCTAGCTACAGAGAAGAAATTTGGCAGTGTTCTTTCTCGTTTAATTTGATGGAAAAGTTTGAGAAGTATTGATGTTAATTCTTCCTTGAAGATCCGTTAAAATTCTGTGGTGACTCTCTCAGGCCCTGGGCCTTTCTTAGTAGGTAGAGACTTTATTATTGCCTTAAGTTTATTACTTATTATTGGCCCATTCAGGGTTTGTATATCTTTCTGGTTCAATATATATATATATATATATATATATATATATATATATATATATATTTGATACAGGGTCTCTCTGCTGCCTAGGCGGGTCCTGAACTTGCTATGGAGCCCAGGCTGGCCTTTGACTCACGGCAATCCTCCTGTCTCAGCCTCCCAGAGTGCTGGGATCACAGGCGTGCACCAACACGTCCAGCTTATGTTGTGCTGGGGAATCAAACTCAGCACTTGTTGAGTAACCCTTGCTAGGCAAGCACTTCAACACCTGAGCCATTCCTCCAGCCTCCAATTTTTGTATCTTATACATATATAGAGATTTACTCATTTCTTCCAGGCTCTCTAATTTATTAAAATATCAGTTTTCAAAATAGTTTTTTAAAAATCCTCTGGATTTGAGCGGTATCCATTGAGATTTCATCCTTTCCATTTCTAATTGCACTGATATGCATTTTTCCTTTTTTTCCCTTTTGATAATTTTGGTTAGACATTAATCAATGTTGCTTATTCTCTCTGAGCACCAATTTTTTGATTTATTAATCTTTTGTATTTTTATATCAATTTCATTAAAATCTGCTCTAGATGCTTATAATTTCTTTTTTTTTTCTATTGCTTTTGGCTTTGGATTCTTACTTCCCTAGGACTTTGAGGTACAGCATTAGATTCTGCATTGGAGACTGCTCTTTTTTTTATTTTTCCTGTGTGTACTCATAGCTGTAAGTTTCCCTTTTAGGACTGCTTTCATTTTGTCCCATTGATTCTGATGGAATATGCTTTCATGATCATTTGACTCTGGAAACTTTTTGATTTATTCTGTGACTCATTGCTTATTCAATATTGTATTATTTAATTCCCATGTATTTGTGTAGTTTCTTTTGCTGTTGGTTTCGAATTTCATCCCACTATGATCTGGAAGTACACAAGGAATTATTTCAATTCCTTTGTATTTATTTAAGAATATTTTACAGCCTAGAATACAGTCTATTTTGTAAACTGTCCTGCACACTGTTGGAAAAAGGTATAGTTTGTTGAGTCTGGGTGGAACACTTTGTACATGGCAATTAAATTCATTTGTTTTATGGTGTGGTTTTGTTCTAATTTTTTGACTAATTGACAACACTTTTCTGTCTATTGTGATAGGATATTGAAGTCCCTACTATGATCGTATTGGGGTCTACTTGTCCTTTCATGTCTAGTAGTTTTTGTTTTACAAAACTGGGTGCCCCGATATTGGGTTTATTTATATTGAGAATTGTGATTTCTTCTTGTTTAATTGCTCTCCTTACTAATACACAGTGTCCATCTTTGTCTCTTCTGATCAGTTTTGGTTTGCAATCTATTATGTCTATACTCCTCCTTGTTTTTTGGCTGCAGTTCCATGAAGTATTCATTTTCATACCTTTACTTTTAGTCATTGTGTATTTCTTTATGGGTAATGGGTATCTCTTGTAGAGCAACAAACTATTGTGGTTTTTTTTAGGGGGGGGTGGAGTAGAAAGTAAATTTATTGGGAGAAGTATAAAGAGGAAAGTGAGGTAGGTTTTTTTGGATTCATTCTACCAGTAGATGTCTTTTGATCAGTGAGTTAAATCATTAACATTGAGAGTTATTATTGTGATATATTTACTGTATCTTATTATTGTCTTACTATTTCAGTGTCAATTATTTTTTGCTTTTGTTAGATTTTTTTCACATTCTTTGTTCTTTTTTTTTTGCAGGGTTCTTTGATGCTGTGAATCTCCCTGTCTCTGTTAATATTCCCTTAAATATTTTCTGTAATACTGGTCAAGTGGTTATAAGTTTCTTTAGGTTTTCTTTGTCATGGAAAATGTTTACTTCTCCATCAGTTTTGACATAAAATTTTACAAGATCCAGCAGTATGTGTTGACATTTGCTTTTTGTCTTAGTTACTTTTTCATTGCTGTGACTCAATAGCCAACATCCACACATTTAGGGGAGGAAAGGTTTATTTTAGCTCACAGTTTCAGAAGGTGACAGTCCCTTCAGATTCAGGGGCAGCCAGCAACAATCGAAGTACATGGCAGAGGCAGAGGTGGAGGCAGCTTCTCATGACATCACAGGCAGGAAGGCAAGTTGAGACTCGTTGAGGCAAGTTTAGGCCAAGGAACTGAACCATGTCCTGATAAGGGTCCCTGTTGACTCCTTACTCCTTGTTGCCTGGTGACACAGTTCCCGATTTTCCCTTGTCACGGTCCCTGAAGATGCACCATCTGAGGAACCTCTTTTAGCTCCTGTAAGATTGGGACTCCGAAGCCCACTGGATTCTGAGCTGGGCACAGACAGGGAGGTGGCCCAGCGAGCCAAAGGTACTTCACCAGAGCCTTGGGCAGACTGCTCCTGGGTGACTTGGCTTCTCACGCATGTGCTGAGCAGGGGACCTCTGTCCCCCAGATCATGGTATTTCTGGGCTCAAATCTTTCAGGAGGTCTGTGGTTATTGTTCTTTCTTGGCTCCTGTCTCTTGTGAGAGCTCCCTCCCCGTCACAAACAAGTGAATTCCTAAAATCCTTGGGATGTGTCCTGCCCGTGGACAAGATTCCCAGAATAATACAAACTAAGCCGCTTCCCTTATAGGCTCTTTAGTATGCCAGATTGCTTCTCATGTGCCGCCTGGGAGACGCTTCTGTCGGAGTCCCTACACTGTGCTCCTATCCCGCAGCCTTATGCTTTTCCGGGGGACCAGCTGCCACTTCTCACAGGCTCCGGGCCTTCTGGGCCGGTCTTGTTTCTGTAGCTGATTGGCTGGTCTAGGCCCGCCATGGCCTGAGGACGCTATTTTCTGTCTGGTAAATTTCTTTTTCCATCTCCGCTGTCTTTGAAAGCTTTTCATCTGCCCTGTGGACCTTCTTTTAGTACTGGGAGCTCTCATTTCTTAAGCTATTAAAGAGTTTTCCTTTTTGTTTTTTTTTTTTTTTTTTTTTTTTTTTTTTTTTTTTTTTTTTTTTTTTTTTTTTTTTTTTTTTTTTTTTTTTTTTTTTTTTTTTTTTTTTTTTTTTTTTTTTTTTTTTTTTTTTTTTTTTTGATACAAGGGGGAAGCGAGCCTCCCTATGGCCCGGTGGAACTTACTGTTAGGTTCGGTTCTAATGCCACTGCTGATCTGACAGGAGACAGAGTTTTGTCCACGTGTCTCAATAGTCCCGTGCTTCTAAGGCTGTAGACCCATATCGGTTTGCAGTCCCTACATTTCAGTCTCTGGCTGAGTCCCTGCAGAGCCACTGGTGGGGAGAGGGAGGGTCTACTCCTCCACCATCATGATTCCTGTGGAAAGTTATTTCAGGTGAGTGTTTAAGTACTGCATTCAATGTCTGTAATTTCCTAGCTGCTCACCCTGTAGGACTGGATGTGAATCTACTTGGAAAGCAGTTTGAGATACTCCTTCCAAAGGACTCTAATAATATTCACCCATTATCTGTATTGTGGAAAGAATTGGTGCTCAGGTTATTTTTTGTTTTTGTTTTTTGTTTGTTTGTTTTTGAAACAGGGTCTTGTTCTGTAGGCCAGCCTGGTCCTGAACTTACTATGTAGCACAGGTTAGCCTCGGACTCATGGCAATCCTCATGACTCAGCCTCTCAGGCTGGACTTACAGGTATGGTCACCATTCCCAGCTTTAAGTAGCACTGGGGAATTGAACTCCAGGCTCTGTGCTGGCTAGGCAAGCGCTCTAACTGCTGTGCCGTCTCTCCAGCCCCTGATGTTCAGTTTTGATCCTCAGCACAAAGGCAATAATTTCTGCAGAAATGAACTTAAAATACCCTGTTACTAGTATGGTTCCAAGAGCTCAGGTTAAACAGGAGCCTGGTGATCTTGCGTCTCATTCTTACTCCAGCCGGGATGCCAATTGCCCAGGAAAATCCCTTTTCCAAAGTTTCAACCTGTCTGTTTTGCGACAGTCCACAGAGTATGCAGGAAGTGAAGTATAAGATCTATAGCAAACTTGAGTTCTTCCTGTCTCAAGTAGCAGACCAGCTGGCATTCCAGGTGTGTACCACCACATGTGGCTCCTGGGTTAGAAAACAAAAGCCAAGCTTATAATGGTACTTCTTGGCCGGAAGGACAGAGGCTCAGCACAGGTGACCTTGAACTCAGGGGAGGAGTTATTCTATTAGCTGCACATTGTGAGGGGCAGCCACGGCCAGTTGCTTAGCAGAGTACCCCTTTAGGTTTGCTGTGTCTATAGTACTTTTTAGAGGAAATTTCTATTCTTGCGGGGGGATTTAACAATATCACCGCAAATTCTTACTCTGTATTTAATAATACTAAATCATGCTGAGCATAGTTCCCATGCAGAGCTTGCATCTGATGAAAAGCATATTATCAGATTAATGTGAATTGTAAACTGCTAAATGGGGCCGGGGTGGGGGCTAAAACTGATTGGACTGCACCATGAAATTCTGTTCTTTCTTAGGAAAATACATATTTTTTTCATGTTAAGCACTATTTTACTTCAACCTATTTGGAGTAATTGTATCAAGAAAGTGCTATTTATTTAAGTAAATTCCAGAGAGCATGGGTTACTATGTAATTCCAAGGGCCAAGTGGCATGAACAAATGAATTTATATAAAGTCCACGTTAAAAATAAAAAGGTTTGCATTCAACATGAACTAATGTAAACTTCGGTGCTTTGAAACTTGGAGCATATTTACTAAAGATGAGATATTATACTCATTGCAGAATATTACATCTTTTAACATTATTACTAACTGCATGATTTAATACTAGGTGCTTGCCTGTAAGAATTAAGATTAAATACCTGTTTTTACTATATGCAGACTTTTTTCATGTTTCAGCAAATTTTCTTTACCTGGGAACTTTCCTTAAATGTGTAGAAAAACTTTCTTAGGATATACTTTTGAATATCAGTAGAGATGGCTAATGTTAGAGGCCGTGGGCCAATACGACCAACTAAATTTTTCAGTTCATTGCCTATGCATATGCGATTGAATTCTGCTGTCTTTTAAAGAACTAATATCAAAATATTATGGAGAAACAAAGTATTATTATTTTCTTCTTCTTCTTTTTTGGTTATTGAGTCAGTCTGAGATCAGCACTATCTCTACGTTAATGAGGCAATGCAGAAACAGACAGGGCAGCGTGGTGAGCAGGATAGGTCTGCCGTCTCCTAGGGCTGTCGTGCAACACCTAGAGGGAGCTAGCAGCCCCGGGGTACTGATGACAAGATGAACTTCCCATCGTGTGTGCCGGCCTCCCGTGGAGGGTCCCTCTGCACACACCTTCAACAGAATGCCTTGTCTTCTTGCTGGGTTTCCCTCTGCTGTCAGCACACTCTTAGACAACGTACTGCCTTGCAGAATCATGAAAGAGAGGAATAAGTGGGAGAAGAGAAATGGGGGGAAGGCGCAGAGGGAACAAGAAAACAGGGGAGACACCCTGGCCTTAATTTTATTCTAAGATTTCTCTGCATGAGCAGCCTGATCATATCTTTGGTGTTTGTGGAACATCGGGTCTTGTTCATTATGTATAAGCCCCCAAAGACTGTGGTAAGCAGGAGGGCAGCAATGCCCATATCTGAATTTCCAGAAAGGTCCATGTCTGGTTGAAATTAGGTATTTAGTATGAGGTAGGACCAAGAAAAAGTTTTCTTAAAATGGAAGGCAGAAAGCTGAGGACCTGGCTCTGGCGGCAGAAATTTGCTTAGCCTGAAATAATTTGGAGACAGCAAAGCCCTTGAACATGATTTTCCTGTAACTATGGTTAGGCATGAATTTAATTTATATTTAGCCAACAGCTATTGTTTATTGGTGGCCTAAACGAATCCCACATTGGTATGCGTACATAGCTCTTAATTTTCTTTCCTTTTGCATTTCCGACTCACACATAACGGTGCAACTCATATCTGTACATTCATGTGTTACAAAACCAACCTCAGTCATTGTGTTCACATTCCCATTTTAGTAAACATCTGCGAAATCTGTATCACATACTCGGTGTCATTTGCTGCATTGAATACAACAATATGAATAAACAACAGCCCTGTCCGTGAGGTTCAAAAGATAGACTTGTAAGCTACTGTTGAGTAAAATGTGGGAGCTACAACAGAAGCATAAAAAAACAACGGGCCGAGAAGAGGAGAGTAGAGCTTGTGACTGATGGATGGTTCTAACAAAATTTTCCAGAAGAGAGAAAAACCCTTTTTATAAGATCATGAAGATTTCTAGGCAGACAAGAAGAGTGGAGAGTGACACTTAATGTAAAAAGTACAGCCCACGCATATGGATAAAAGTGTCAAATGGTATATGAAGGACAGGCTATAGTTTGCAAGTTTGGATGCTAAGAGTGACAATGTCTACCAAGGCTGACAGCCTAACGGTTGAGTCACTTACCTAGGAAACATCTGGCTTTCCCCTCCTCCAGTAAAAATTATTTCAGTGTTGATTCCATTTTTCGTTACCTGACATTTCCTCTCTTTCTTGTTATGGTATGACTCAAGTTAAAGTTCATCTCCTAACTCATTGTGGAGAGTTCATTGCCCAAGGTTGGAGAAAGGAGCTATGCATTTTCTTTTCAAAGATAAATATGTTCACAGACTTAGATGCACTATTATGCCCACTGAAAATTTCACTAGCTTTGAATTTTGAGACAGAACTAGCATTTTATTTTTTATTATTGATCTGTTTATGCTTTGCAGTGTTGGGGCTCATTCATGTAAGGAAATCCTGTAGACTGAGCTACCCCCCTAGCTAGTTCTCTGCAACCCTGAAAATGTCAGAGTAACTTTTCTCAATGTGAAATCAGTTAAAGGAGAATTCTACTATTTCTTAACTCATGGAGACTATTTTTTGTCTTTATACTTATCAGAGAAGGCATGTTCATAACAAATAGGAGAAGACTTAAAGAAACCAGTGAAGGTGCTCCTGGAAGCATGTTGCAAGAAAGTGCCAGCGTGTCAGCAGAAGGGCAAAGACCCTGTGGAGGATGTCAGAAGAGTGAAGTCTTTTTCTTTTTGGAGACACAAAGAGAAAAATAAATTGGCGGGTCATGTCTGTAAGCAGACATGTTTGA